>JAIEZT010000013.1:22499799-23099799 GCA_019594935.1 Periophthalmus modestus | reverse complement strand
TCAGATAGAGACGGGCCTGGCTTGTGTGCGGCACATGCTCTGCACTCTTATCCTCACATCTGACACTTTTCCCTGACAGTGGCTGTGAAGAAGCGCCCCATGACAGGCTTATTTTAGCGCCTTTTTTTTTTTTTTCCAGCACAACAGTTAACTGAATAGCTTGGAGTTCTCATTGGAGTAAGCAGTTTGTGGAAAAAGTTACAGAGGCACGTTGAATGCACTTAAACAGGAGATATAACCTGCTAGACGTCTATTAGAAATCAGCAGGCTAGAGACTCAAGTCTGCAACTCAAAATTGCAACCACTATTACAACTATCGCTATGGGTTTCAAATTATGTCACAATTTTCTATATATGATTGAAAACAGATGGGTAAAATGTGTTGTTCTAGGGTTTAGTCTCTCTAATACAAATGATCAGGGTCAACATTTGTGAAATTCCTTTTAAATATGTCTTATCAAAGCATATCGTACAGAAAAAAGGTAAAACTGGCTCATGTCCCCGTCTGGGAGCATGACATGATCACAATCTAGAGTCTGAAAACCACCAGTTACTATTACTACAACAGTGGCTGGTTCATAATGGGTGGGGCGGGGGGCAAACACTTTAGGCCTGCACAGATTCCTTTAAGAATTGCTCGAGTCCTGCTCTTTGTCTTTCCTCTCTTAACACCAGTGCCCTCAAGCACTCCAGGCTTCACCACAGACTTCCTGAGGCTACGGGTGGTCATGGTCAGCATAATCAACAAATCCGGTGAGATTAGTGAAGGCGGGGTGAGCGGCGGGATTACCAAACATCTGCACTCATCTGGAATGGACCCAGATTATTCTAGTGCCATCATCACATCCACACAACCACAACACCACACGAGAGGGAGAATCCGATCAGGATCAACACGGCCAGAGTTCAAGTCAGAGGAGGCAATATCCTACAGCCAATATGCTGGTCAAACTACTTTGTAAGGGCTTTTACTGGTGGCATGTTTTACTGTATAAAACTGCAGATGTATGTCTCCCTGTGATCAAAACTTCAATGTTAAGGCATTGCAATGGAAGAAGCATTGTGAATTAAAGCCAGCATTATAACATTTTAGCAGATTATGCCTGTACGCTTCCAAAGACAATCAAAACCCATAAATTTTGAGGTTAAATCAATTTCCATTATGGGTAAAATAGACTACCAACTTATATAATAGAGCTACACCATGACATCAAGCAAGCAAAGAATCTTAACTGTAATAGTCTTGTCTTGTCACATTTTCACATGTCAGGTGAGCTAGTCTCATACTGGACTTTTAAATGCAAAACTAGCCTGTTATGAATGAATCATTTCAGCAATATATTATGATAATGCTTCTAATATTAATTGCAAAACCACAAAAAACTACAAATGGTCACTTTAAAATGATAAATGATGAAAAGAAAACTGGAAAATGCCCGTGTGTCCTTAGTTGTGCGGATCTACTTTCCCCTGACGTCCCCCTGAGCTGCACTGACAGGCACACACATGTTGGGCGTGCACGGTGCGTATCATGCGTGGAAAGTTCGGACACTGCTCTGCCCAGGCGCACACGAGCGTTAAACACCACACTCATGAATATAATGACAGAGATACACGCGCCTCACCTGTCCCTGTCCCAGATGTGCAGGTCCTCTCTCCTCACTGTAGTCCCGTCCTGTCCTCAGACACGCTGCGGCACACAAACATCACCCAGAGCTGCGGGCGACGCTCCGGGACAAAAATAACATCCGTGACACTCGTGCGTAAAGCTGGCGGCGAGGCGGACGGTGTCTATATTCACGGGCTGATCCGGCTGTTTGGTGTCTACTCCTCCATAGCGTCCGATTCCCCCCCGTGAGTCCCGTTCAGTGTGCGTGGCGGGAGCGGTTGGCGGCGTGGCGTCTCGCGGGTTGCATCCTGGGAAGTGGTGCCTTGGTGAGCTCCTGCGGATGCGCCAAGAAACCTTTGGCGTGTTTCTTTCTCCCCCTCCTTTCCCAGATGAGCCGTGCGCACAGGGAGACAGAGAGGCGCGCACACCCAGGCGGCTCACAGGGAGTCAGGAGAGCTGTGTGCTGTCTGCCTCTCTAAGCACACACTTGCAAAGCTCCGGCTGGCCAAGCGGAACACACCGCCTCCTCCTGCATGTCCTGCCTCAGCACTGCCGCCGCTGCTGCTCACGGGATGTCCAAGCCTGCACCGTTCAACTTGAGCACGCATCTCTACAGGACAAAAACAGGCTCCACACATCCTGCACTGATTTCCACAGTGTCATTCACATATTCTTTACATAGGCTATTTATTTTTGTCCTGTATGACTGCCCTAGAGTGGCCATCAGTGGTTCCAATATAGTAAAAAGTGCTCTTTGTTCCATAACCTTGCAGTATGAACATAAAACTGAAACACAATTACTGAAAAATCAATCAAAACATGTTTAGGGACCAGTTTTGTGTTGTTTAACTAATGAGCTATCAGTTATTTCCACATCCATCCATCCATCCACCTATTTCTTCCGCTTATCCGGGGCCAGGTCGCGGCCGTTATTTCCACATGTAATGTCAAATAAATTCAATTATATCTGGTTATAGGCTATGAATGAATGAGCAAAAAACGTTGTGACTACAGAACAGAAACACTTCAAATCAACTTTTTATATATTTATTTGCCCTGCACACAATGCCTCTTAATATCGGCATGGCAGCTCCTGAAATAACCAAAAAGCACACACACACATACACACCGTTCTGGGTCCAGGAGTGCTTTTCCCAGCAGGAACCAGTCAAGTTGCTCATGCCTAGATTTTTGAGAAGCCACCCACAGGAGTTATTAGCATACAAGTTGAACTTTTCTCAGTGCCTCTATTCTGGAAAAGAGTTTGAGGATTCATTAAGATATCAGGCTTTTGACAAGCGAGCCATTTGTGTTGAATGTTGAGCTCGATATTCTGACTTTATAATATATTCTATGACCAAAAAAAAGATTCTCATGAGGTATACCATAGCTCTTTTTATTGGATTTTGATAGGACTGCCATTTACTCTCGGGTAACTGTATGGATGCTTCTGGCAAGTTGGTTTCCATGGAAGTAAAAGATACACAGTTTTTGGGATATTTGAACATCTATAGGCCCATGGATGAAGTTAAATGAACTATATGTAAGATTTAGATTTGAAATGTGTCCCCAGCTACAAGCTCAACAATCCATTGAAATATTACCCTCACTGGTAACATTTGATTTATTCTTAAAGTTGATTGAGCCACACATTCAGGTTGCCAGTGCTGAGATCCAGTTGGTTTAAACACGACTCCTTCTTATCTGAATCCTCGGCACCGGCAGCCAGTCATTATTCAGTGCTAGTGCAACCTCTGCAGCTGTAGTACCTGCTGTCCATGTACTGGCAATGAGGAAAATGTGTGTGTGTGTGTGTGTGTCCTCTATATGCAGGTTTGTAGTTCCTTTGTCTCGTCATTTCAGTCATGTCAGTTCTCTTCATTAAACGTTGAAACAGTTATAATTCATTTATTTAACCATAAAGTCCTCTGTGCAGTTGCATCTTCATGTGAAAAGACACTACAAGAGCCATTTTGACAACTCAACCACCAACTAACAATGTATTATTCAGCCATGATTAAGAAAACTAGGGAAGAAGTAGGTCAGACCTTGGACTCTCACTTGATTTCTTCGGTGTACATCTCCAACAATCAAAACCTGCTCATAATTACCAAATTAGATGAGAGAGAGACAATTCTGAAAGTTCTTTTACAATGCTGGAGGAGATGGAAGAGGAGGAGATGAGGAGGCTGGTGGTTCTGCTGCTGCAAGATGGAAACAAAAGCTGATGTTAGACAAGAAAGTATTGCTGGATTTTAGTAATACAGATGGGAGTCAGCTAAAATTAATATTGTTAAAATGCAGTTTATTGCAGCAGCGTGCGGTGAGTTTTATGGGTAGGCAAGCAGATTTGGAGTGGACATCAATATTTCATCGATAACAATTAATAACAGCACTTTTTTTATAGGGAGTAAGGCTACATACGGTGTCTTAAAGGTCAAAAGGTGCAGCGAGTCTTAAGTCCAACATGTCAGTCCCACCTGGGGGTCTTGCTCACCACAACCCGCTGATCCACTTCCAAAAGCACAGTGGCTGTCTGCTGCTTCACAGGGGCTATCTGAGGCTACGTCTGCCCAGCCATGTCTCCTCCCGGTTCATTCGAGTGTCAGAGAGAGCAGCCACTGTGACAGGTCAGCCCCACAACGGAGCATTACTCAGCACTTTCACTGAATAAGCTGTGCTGAGTCACTGCTTTGACAACCACAATTATCATTAAGAGTATGTGAGGACAATCTTTAGTGTTGTCCCCAAAAAGTTCAATTGCTTTTCACTTTATTTAATTATGTCATATGATAGTAAAAAGACAAATCGTTCGTTTTTAATAATCTTCAGTATATTGTAATTTCAAGGGTGCAATATTTAAACACTAACAGTGAAATTCAGTTAATAAAGCCTGTTATTTGAGCCAAAAAGTAAAAGTATTCATGGTTCTTTGAGGAAGGTGCAGGAATTATACTTCTAGAAATTGAAGCTGTTGAAAGTTAAAATGGATTAACTGTGCCAATTTTAAACATTTCCCCAACAGTGGCTCAGTCGGTAGAGTATTTGCCCACGGATGTGAAGGTTTTTGAATCCCGCTCTCGATATAGACATTATTGGTCGTGTAAAGAATGTTCGTTTCTGGTGTAAGCGACAAAGAACCGAGAGTCTGAAACATAAAGTCAGAAGGGTTTTAATGAGTTCCACACAGGTAAAGTGAACAATGAAGCAACAGACTCTACAGAAAGGACAGGATGCAAAATGCAAAATGTCTGTAATGTAGTTTATCCTTTACATGGGCCAGTCCTTGAAGCTAACAGGAAAAAAGGGGCAACAACACAAAGAAATTTAAAATGTTTGATTAAAGTGTTTGTGTATCAGCTAATTGCTTGTAATTGAATTGTTTTGGAAGATGAGTCCCTGCACCTTAAGACGTAAAAAACCTATAAAAGGAGCAAACCTCAGTCTGCTTGAGCGAGGGTGCTGCACGTACAGGAGGTTACTGCCATGCTGATTTTTTAATTTTACCGTTTTTGTAAATATTTTTGGTGTCAGAAAACAAAAGCTCTTGGGTCTGCTCTGGTCAAATTGTCTCAGCTCGGCTCTGTTCCTCGTTAGACCACTAAGGTTGCTGTCTGGGCGATTACAATGTGCATATTGACAGTTTTAATAGTGTTCTCTCAATGTATGTGCGTATGTGTATAAGGAGGGTCCGCTTCTGGTCTGCATGGCATCCCCATTGGTGGTGTGATTTTAGTTCCCACAGATGAATGCCGTCGTTGTGTCCTTGAGCAAAATATTTAACCCACCTCGCCCTCAGTGTCTGTGTGCACTGGTGTAGTAATGTGTGTGTGAATGGGTGAGTGGTTTCTTAATGTGCTTTCAGTACCTTGAAGGTGGAAAAGCCTTGAAGGTGGAAAAGCGCTATATAAAAATGTGATTTAATATTTGGGATGGACACGATTTACATTACCTACATACTTTACTGAAGTTTCCATGTTTATCATATTAATCTATGCAGTAATCCTTATGAAGAGCTGGTGGAAGTCTTCTATGAGTAATATAAATGCTCCTGGCTCTAATTGGACACACTTTCTGCTGATCCAGAATAGCTCCTGTATTGTGACCACTGGAAATGCAGAAGCACAAACAGCACAGAGCTATAAACATGCCCAAACCCCATTTGACAGTTTCAAGCCTAATTCAGAGATGTGACTTTGGTTGTCACTGTCTGCGATAATTTATTCCCCCGGGAAAGCCTGTTTAGAGTGATTTCACCTCCCTCTCTCTCTCTCTGTGCCCATGCTAAACACTTTATAACTCCTTTGGCTTTTCAGGCAACCCACGGCTCAGCACACTTGTGGTACCAACTTTTCAAAGGGTGGAAAATTATGCACTTATAGTTGCTGTAACGTCGTAAAAGTCACGATAAACTTGGAGCTGTTTATGATGCAGGCTCTAGTTGACTATAAAAAAATTAAATAAATAACTTTTTTGCAACATGTACTGAACAACCTTCAGCATTGCCTGTTAACACAGTATTGATTGTTCAGCCAGAATAGCCCCGCAAGTCTAGTTAAAACTATACTATAGTTTACAATTGGAATAGTTATTTGGGTGTACTTTGTGTGAATTTATTTTGCTTACAAACTTTTATGGTCAAATTCCAGAGTTATAACCTTGTGATATAGATCCCAATATGGACAGATTTAACACAACTTTCTTGTATTTAATTTGTGTTGTTTGCAGACAGTTGGAACCACTGGAAGTTGTTTGCCTGGGCAGCCAAAAAAAGGTGCTTTGACAATACTTTACAAAGGAGCTGTACGCCGTCTCCCCGATTCCTAATGATGATGATTGACAGGTGGATTAACCAACCGGAGAAACACATGCCTAGTTCGTGTCAAAACAAACCTACGAGTAAAAATAGGGGGGAAAAAAAAAAAAAGGTTTTCTGCTGAATCAACAGTTTATTTATTATAGATGGCTTTGTGTTGACTGCACTGTGGTATTGTGTGAAAACATACTCTATTTTTTTGCATTTCATATGAACTCTTTTTGCACCTGAATATGCCAGTGAATATTTCACACCCTCTGCTCCACCACTTCTATCATGATGCTGTAAGCCTTAATTAAAGTGAGAGGGATTAGGGAGATCTAGCCTTTTAAAGGAAAATCAATTATCATACATGGCATGTGGTAATTAGTACAAATGCACGGCAGATATCCTTAGCTGACCTGTAGAAGATGAGAAAGCAAAAGATGAACTGCAATATTATAAAATTAAAATCTGAATGAAGTGTGGGATCTGAAAGTACAGGTGGTCAGTGGACTAAAGCCGTCCTATTAGCACCGAGGTTTCAGTGTGTTCCATCTTCATTCTCCTGTCACTACATAATGGAGCACAAGAGACAAAGGTAAGCCGTGAGGACATGTTTCATAATGTGTATTTTTCAGCAAGCAAATGAGATCAAAAGTGTTTTAGGGTGGGCTCAATCTTGCACAATCACTACATCAAAATTCAAACTAAACCTGAACTAAACTTGGACAAGTCTAGTCTAGTTAATCTTGAATCTTCACTTGCAGGACACCAAACAAATTTACATTATAGGACTCAAGCCAGAATTGTGAACGCACCCCACACAGTAATTCCTATATTCTACCAAACCAAATCAGGTATTAGACTTGGCACAATTTGATTAGACACTGATTATCCAGAAATGAAACATAATCCACTAAGGTAAAGTCAATAGATGTGCAGAATGAAATGGTTCTTAATATCTGCTGAGACCATTCTTTAGGTTTCCATCAAATCTTTTCATTACAGGTTTAATTTGTTCTAATTAATTTATTTAACCATAAAGTACTCTGAGCAGTTGTATCTTCATGTGAAAAGACACTGCAAGAGTCATTTTGACAACTCAACTACCAACTACCGGTAACGATGTTCTCTTTTGTATTATTTAGCCACGATTAGCAAAACTAGGGAAGAAGTAGGTCGTCCTTGGGCTCTCTCTTGATTTCTTGAACAATCAAAACCTGCTCGTAATTACCACATTACGTGAAAGTGAAACTATTCTGAAAGTTCTTTTTTAATGCTAGAGGAGATGGAGAGGATGAGGAGGATGGTGGTTCTGCTGCTGCAAGATGGAAAGAGTTGATGTCAGAAGAAGAAAGTATCTATTTCTGGGTTTCAGATGATTCTACAGGGCAGTAATATTTAATACAGATGGGAGGGAGGTAAAATGAATATTGTTAAAATGCAGTGTGACATCACCTTGCAGCAGTGTTAAGCTAACTGTAGGCACTGCTCTGTCTGAAGCTCCGTTAGACTTTACTCTGAGCTTTAATTTAACACAATGTGACCATAGACAACTGACTTAGTTGGAGCTACAGCAGGTGAGATGATTTGTGCTGTTAAACCAGTCTCTTACACGTATCATTACAGCCACAACTGAGCATGAGCCAACAGTTTTTCTTTTTTTTTTTTGTTGAAAATCAAACACCTAAACAGGACCGCAGACGCTTGTTTTGATCACAGGCTCCTGAAAATGTTGTTTAAATCCATTTTGTATTTTTTCTTGAGTTTTTCTTAATCTGTTTTGGCAGTGTTTGTGTCACCATGGAAAAAGTCTGCAATAAACATACACCCCCAGCATGATGTGACTGCAAAGATTAATATCAGCTGTAACTGAATGAGTGGCAAAGCATCATTTTGGGTTTGACATGAGCATCTAGGCCACCACGTGGAAAACCTGATGTCTTGGGTTTTATAATAGATAGAACACTTGAGAATGAAACATGTGACCATACCTGACTTTGTTCCTCTCAGAGATCACTAGCTTAGTCTGATTGCCAGCTGTGAGCACATTCTGTCTGAAGATTTGAAGCCTCCCCGGTGCAGCCCTGAGCCACAGAGCAGCATATGATGTAGAGCAGAACTGTCATGTCCGGCAGCCTCATTACTCTGCCTGTATTTATACATGAGCACTCAGGAAGTCTGCGTTTATCAGGCTTTTTATCGACACAGCTACCACGCTCATTACCAGGGATGGACTGAATTTCCTGTGCACTTGTAATGAAGTCATAATTCTGCAGTCATTCATCAGTGAGGCTATAGTTGACAGAGAGCTTCCACACTTCTACAGTAATGTTTCTTCTAAGAGGTAAACAAACAAGATTTGTTACACTTTAAAAAACTACTCTTTAATTAGCCTTACTAAAGCGTGAAGAAAGAGTTCATTCATCATTATCAAACAGCTTATTCATCGCTGATTTAAAATGATGCAGGTTTTGTAACTACTTACTTAGTTGGGAGTTAGGGTGTTAATGAAGTAGCAACTATTAATACATTTTGAATGAAGGAATTAAGTCTTTCTTGCTTTATTAAAGAGGGGGGTATTATGCAAAATCAACTTTTTGGAGCTTTCTGCCATATTACCAAAAATCCTTCATCAAAAACATGCCTTAAATGGTTTTAGGTGTGATCCATGCGTGTTTGTAACTGAGCAATCTCTTCCGGGCCATATCAAAACCCTCCTTATGGTTAGCAGAACAATCCTATCCAAAGTTCAGCTCACAAGCCTTCATAAATATACAAAACATGATACAAAGCTGCACACAGCAACTTGACAAACCTGATAAGATGTGCAGTAGTTTCATTAGCCGGATGCACACTGTCTGTGTTGTGATAGTGCTCTGACGGGGGAGTGACTTAGAGTGGGGAGCAAAAAGAGCTGAGACTCAGAACGTCAAAATCGAAAGTGAAACTTATAAAAAGTCAATATGTTGTTTTCAGTGGATATAACAATTGTGATCTCATGGCGATCTCAATACATTATGTGTGAGCAGTTAATACCCCATAGAAGTAAAATGCCCTATTTAGGTTATTAAGTGTTACCACAACATTCACAATATAAATCAAGAGTTCAGTTTTAAAGACACATTAATCTGGAGAGTTGTTATCCGTTAAATTCACTATTTTAGGAGGATTTTCTTTCTTAACAAAGGTTAAACTTGATTTCAAATTGCTACTTGGGCAAAGCCTGTGCTCATTTTAGTCTGGAATGTCTTGGTTGCTCTCTGAGGTACATACTAATAATGAGGACAGCTACATTATTTGTTTTCGTTCTGAACAAACCTCACCTCCTGAAATCTGTTGTCATGTGCCATACTCATCACGTCTCACCCACAAGGGTCAAATGGAGTTCTAACGTTACTATGTGGCAGGGGATGTTCATTTAACAGTGAAAGCTCAGCAAGAAAAAGCTTATTTCATCATTTATGTCACACTGATAAGAGTGGTTATGTTTCTGCTTTATGAAGATGATTTAAAAATGCCACCTAATCTGCAAACCTAATGCCTGCCCACAACTACAATAGCATTTTGTATTAACTATCTTCAAAGAAAGAGTATAATATATCAAGTAACATTCATGCCAATGTAATATAGTGTGAGCACCTATGTGTTTTGGATGTCCTGCCATTCAGACCCATGTAACATGTCCCACTTATTTAGAAAAAGCCCCACTTTTCATTGCTGCCACTGAACTGTATAAAACAGAAGTATAAATTTGCACTGAAAACAGAATAACATAACGATTTCTTACAAAGGAAAATCATCTCTTTTGGAGTGTTCTGACTTAATGGGTTGCACATTGTAACCTACTGCTTTTCCAAACTCTGCTTTATGCCTGATAAAAAACAGAACATTACGAGCTGTTGTTGTAGTTATTAGACTTAAATGCCTCATGTCCATCCCACCATGATCCTCACATGTCCCACTTTTTGAATAGAGATTTCACCAAACACTCAACATGCAGCACATCTCCACAGCTCCAGGCTAACGCAGTCAAAACAAAGGACCTACAGGAGTCAAATTCAGCAGAGACTTTGCAATTTGCAGCACACACAATGTCCAAAAGCTGCAGTGGGACAATAAGCAGGGAGGACAGTTAAGCCTCTACTCTTCCCCTGGTAGAGGAGAATAACCTTGTTTTATGGGCTGCGCCACAAAGCAGAAAATTACTTCTTGAAAAAGTCATTAGCAACTTGCCTGTTTTATAGGGTGACACGGCCTCCTGTGACCAATACTATGGGATTTGAGCGGTCGCTTCTCCTTGTCAGACACTTGAGTCTGCTGAGAGGAACATATTTACAAGTGTGTACAGTCAATGAGCTGCTGCTGATGGGCTGTGAAATGAAGGCTTAATTATGTCTGTTATATAGGACATAATCGCTCCTTTTGTGTATCTGCTTTTTATTTTGAAAATATTTTGCAATCTTTATGAGTAATTAAAGCCCAACCGTGTAACATTTTAGCCACAAAATAGACTCAAATAAAAGCATGTTTTTATTTAACTGAAAAAACATAGAAAAACGTGTATTTACTGTGAGTGGGCTTGCATCCCCACATACCACTCTTATCATAGCAAAGATGAAGTTAAAATCTGTCAACTGGACAAATCGTTGTAAGAGTGAAGACGTTTGGCTGCTCATCCAAGCCGCTTCTTCAGTTCTGGTCAGATTGTTGGTGGTCACTGCCTTATATCTGTCTGAAGGGAGGGGCTAACTGCACTGAAACTGTAAACATCTTTTGTTCTGGGTCTGAGGATGGAGTTGTAGATGGGGGAGAGATAAATAAATAGAGAGAAACTTTGGAGAAACTAAACAGCTACTCCATAAGAGGATGTACCAACACTGTCGTGAGAGCTCCTCAGGACCCCAGTCTGCTGTACATCTCCATCTCAAGGCCACTAATCACTCCTCTGAAGACAGTGAGGTTCAGATCTTAGCCAGAGAAAAGAAATGGTTTGAGAGGGGACTTAAATGTAGTAAGGGCTGAACAGGGTAGTTCCAGCTGAAACTGGAGAAAATAGATGTTTACAGTTTCAGTGTAGTTAGCTCCTCCCTGCAGATAGAAGTGGCTTGGATGAGCAGCGGAACTTCTTCACTCATTTTTCCATTTGACAGGTTTTAAGTTCGTCTTTGCTGTGGATCAGACCTGGACGACTGAGGGTTTACACAGAGATCTTATATAGTTACTTGCATTTTCCATGGAAATGTTGTCCTTTTGGCTATAATAGTCCACAATATGACAAAAAAAATATCTATCTCCATGGAGAAGTATGTGTGTGTAATCCCTCAGTCATCCAGGTATGATCATAGTAAAAGAAAAATTCAAATGCAGCAACACATCTTCACTGAAATTCTCGCCTTTGTTTGGTTTGGCTTTCCATTTATTTGCCCATTTTTAAGGAAAAAACGTGAATCTGAAATAAACTACTCTTTTGAAAACACCACATAGGTTTAAAAAGTCCTTTGTGCACCTGCATTTCTAGAGTTTATTGCCTAATTAAGTTCTAATGAACAGTGACAAAAGGAGCAAGGATATTACTGACAAACAATTAGACAGGCACTCAAACAGAGGCTGCACGGGTCGAAGGCCAGTGCACTCATTATATCTGCCTGGTGCTTATAAAAGTTTGTAAGTTACACTGGCAGAGAATACTTGGAGTTATAGACTCTAGTGAGAATGACTGGAGTGCAGAATAGCCCATAAAAATCTACAGTAAAAGTCTCTCAAGAGGAAAAAAAATCTTTACCAACCAAACCATGATCTAAAATATAAATCATAATGGAAAAAATAGGCTAGGCTTAGTAACTACTTAATTAATAGACCGAATTCCTAAACTTAACTCCTTAATTAAAAAGGCACTAGGCTTGAATTATTCTTATTTGTTCATTATGTTAGGTTTTAGACAGTTTTAATCAGACTATTGATATAAAATAACTTAAAAGAGACAAGCCCTCTGATTACTGGGCTGGAAAATTCCAGTGTCCAGTGACGTAGAAAGAGCCGATTCCCATCTGTCCCTTTAAAGTACGTCACTGTAAACGTCATCACATGCAACGGTGCGGCCTGCTGCTGGCGCCTCCTATGGACAGCTGCAGATCACGCGAGCAGTGGCTTTTTTCAATGTGCAAAAATACTTATGTGACCCTGCCCAATCCTATGTGTATCGTTCATTAAGAAAATAAAATTGGAGAACGACATGAGTAAAGAGCGATTGTTGTGTATCCGGAGTAGATCTGAGCAATGACATCTGGAATACAGGAGAATAAAGATTACTCAATCATGCACAAATGACTAAACACAGTTTTGAGAAGGAACAACAAACACAACAATGGTTCAAAGCTCTAAAAAGTCTATTTTGCACAATAGGTCTCCTTTAAGGCTAATTAAGATGTCACTATTATAAAGTGGTACTAAACCTTTCAAATGTATGCAGCTTCATAAGAATATAGGTGTCTTGTTTGATTTTGTGAAGAGAACCAGCGCTGCCACTGTGAAATAAATGTTTAGGACTTGTGTCAGTGGTGAGTGATGGAGGAGGCTTCATTTGGCTGCTCGCTTTGGCACATCTCATCAGGAGTTAGCACAGGCTCTGCTCTGTGGTGAGAACCGGCTGCTGTGAGGCCTGGGGACGTCCTAACAAGAATATTTCCACTGCACGTCATGTCACACTGGAGGATCTGGTGAGACTCCAGCAGAAGACACATTTTAGTAGGAAAGATAATTATGCATTAGTCTTACATATTGCTTTAAGGCAGTTCATAGATTCCTCACATACTCTGCCCTTTTGTGCCAAGACACTCAGACAACCACCACTCCCACAATCACGCTGCATATTCATACAGGAAAGGTCAGCGCAGTGTCTTGCTCAAGGACACAACTGTATTAGCGATAGATTGAGATGATGCTCACGCAGCTATTGTACAACCAGGCCAAGTTACAAGGCAGATCTGTGGAGAGGCAAGCCTGCTCACATTCACAAAATGAATGCAAGTTATACAAGGTATTTTTGTTAGCAATATAATACCTGTAACTGAGTAAATGCAAGACAAGATGGTTTAATGCCACACTGGAGAATATTCAGACACTTTTGGAGAGAAAGGTCGGCTCTTGTTGTTTTGGGTACATTTCTGTAAAACATATAAAACAAGTCAAACATTTTAGTACAAAAGGGCAAAATGTCAACAGGACCATAGTTACTTTGACTGAGGTGAAGCATGGCATGGCCTTGGAGTATAGATTGCACTCACACCTTGGTGGTTTTTTGCTTCCTCGGTGAGCTTAGTGACAGAGATAAGGGAAATCCTGTTTGGAACCTCCACATAACCCAGGCCTAATGGTTTTAGATCATGTTGCCGCACTGACATCCCGTTAAGTGCTAAATGTTAGGAATTGCATTACTGCAGAGTCTAGATTAAGAGTGATAAGAAAAAGCTGTTATTCCCCTCCTCGCAGCACACCAGCACACACCATAGCTTTCTGCTGATGAATTATTCACACAGCCAAATCATCGGCCACAAAAGATAAAGGCCATCCAACCACTCCTCAAGTCTATTGATTTGGAGTTCTTTGTATGTTGGGCTGAGGAGTGTCAAATGGATAATGGGGAACTGTAAAATGGACCCATAAGCACTTTTCAGTCACTTTGAGTTTCTAAATCATCAAGGACACACAACTTGAGGTTGAAAAGCATTTCTGTGTTTGGAAATATGCTATTTAAATTTGCTACATTTTAAGATTTTATATAGCTGTAAAAGAAAAAGTCAAATCTGTCAACTGGACAAAAAGTTGTTTGAGTGAAGATATTTCGCTGCTCATCCAAACCGCTTCTTCAGTTCTGGTCAGATTGCTGCTGGACACTGCCGTACATGTAACTACACTGGATCTAACACACTTATTGTTTACAGTGTTTGTTTGCTGGCTTGGTCTATTGAGCTGCACTAATTGTGATCTGTGCCTGAGTCATATTTAGCATAATCATCCAGGCCCCTAATGGGTGCTCTCATACCTATTAGCATATTGGCTAGCCCTATTGTTTTTCTTGTTTTGATTTAGGTCTTAGGATGGAGCTGTAAATAGGAGATAGATGATGTCTAAAGCCCCATTCCTGTTCAAAGATGGATCATTTTTCCAATCACAAAATACCTCTTTAACTCCCCTCTCAAACTGTTTCTTTTCTTTGGCTAAAATCTGTACTTCACTGTCTTCAAAGGAGCGGTTAGTGGCTTTAAGATGGAGATGTACAGCGGATTGCGTTCCCGAGGAGCTCTCACGACATAACCTATGGATGCTTAACTCCACTGTCCTGAATGTTCCACAGTATGACATAATCTATAACATGTATAAGAATGTGATCCCTCATTTGTCCATGGTAAAAATTTCAAAGGTAGTTGCCTTGACAATGTTTTTGATACTCAGATGTTTTGACTACAATCTGAATAAGATGCATTGTGTAATTTTTGATAAAACGAATCGACAATGCGCAAATCACACTGACATCACATTTTGGGTTGGTGCCTTCATTGTTGTTGTTTCCTTGGGCAAAGAACTTCACCCATAATGTCTCCAGAGTCTTATTTGCTGTATAAATTATGACGGATAGAAAAGTAGAGAATAATTAGTACACTACAGAGGAGGAAAAGCACTATTATAATTGCGACCTTTTACCTCCAAATATCAAGTGTATATTTACTGCCTGGAAAGAAAAAATAAAACATCTGAATTGGTGCTTTGTGTCATGTGCGATCACACTATAGAGAAACTGACTGAGTGCCACAAGTGCTTCCCCGGAAACCATTTATGTGTTGTTATAGTTGGCTTGTTTCTAATTCGTTGCTATGGTAGATCAGGGCTATGTTTTCCTGAGAGTTCACCTAGTCTTAGCTCACTGTACATCATGTACTTGTGCTCGTGATAAGTGTGTGTTTAAGCCTCTCTTCTGTGTAGCTGAAGTCAGGGTGAATGAGGCGTTGATGTGGCAGCTTCACAGCCCACAGGTTCACACTGTACTTTCATTATACACAAGGGATAGAGTTTTATTAAGTTCGTGTAGGATTCAAGTTCAAATCCAGAGATATCATTGCTGTGTTTTAGATAACATCATAACATTCTATAGGCCAATTATATTTAATACAGATGGGGGCAGCTAAAATGAATATTGTTAAACTGCAGATTCCCCCATTTCCCTCCCTATGCATAATTAATAAGGAAAAGTGGCTCTGGCCCCTCATCTGAGAGCATGACATCATCACATTGTAGGATCTACAAAACCAATACACCTAATAGACTTAATATGCATGGTTAATTTTTCAAATAAGCATGCCTATATCCGTCTGAAGATGTAGCATGGTTTGAGCTTACGTAACATAAATTAAGTTAAACAAAAGAAACAGTCTAAATACTTATCTCCTTATGTGAATCTCTCTCCCACTTGACAGTACACAGACATTATTAGTATTCCTCATCTTAGTTTTTACTGTCCTTTGCTTCCTCAGCAGGAAACTTTCCAGATGACCCCGTGGTTATTTTAAACATAACTCTTTAGTCTGTGGAGGATAAGTGACTATCATCATGGTCCATTAGCCATGCTCTGCTGAATGTTCCACAGAGACAGTTTAGAGGAGCAGACACCAAAGTCATCCTGTACACTTACACCACTGTGGACACTCAGGCCACAGCCCAATCACGCCATTTCCTATTGAGCAAGATAATATGGAAACTAATGAACAGGAAGAGGAGGCAGGAGGATGAGACAGAAAATAGAGATGCAAATGGAACTACACAGACAGTGGGTTGCCTCATTAGTAACCATTCATACCACTTCTGCATAAAGTGGACCCAGGATTTTCTGTGAACACCCTTAAAAGTTTTTGTATATTGTTTTGTTACTAAAAATAGAAAGAAAGAGAGAGACACCATTATTGGAGTATGTTTGAACTACTTTATGTACACATCCACAAGTACACAAAAAGAAAACAATTTGCACATTGTACCTGCAGTGAGGAGTGGACAGAAACCCTCTCAGTGCTCTCCTGGGTTAAATGACCTGTGTATCTGCAGTGTAGAGATAGGCCTTTATCTCATATTGACAGGAGCAGCCTGCTCTGTGACTTGGATCTGATGGAGCAGCATATCTGGAAAGCAGGCCTCTCTGCATTATTCACTAATCCATGTCCAACATGGACCTCGGCTAGGGAAATATACTCTCTACATATTTAAGTGTGTGCAGGTGTATCTACCATAGCATTATTTCTCAACTGTTAAACATCAAATTTTAAAAATGAGAGACTCTTGCATAAATAAAAAAAAAAAAAAAAAGCTTTGAATCACACAAACATGTCAACGTACACAAACATATCTGGGTATTGTTCTGTGCGATGCATCGATTTAGCAGAAATTAATGAGTTTGATCTAGAATGACTAACCTTCTTTGTGGTAATGCTGCTGGATATAGTGTATGATACAGACTAAGAGGATTATTCCACACAGCAGACAGCAGCAGACAGACTCTCCTCTCTCTGTAGAGCCACTAGTCTACAGTCTCACCAGTCCTGTCTCTGGAGCGCAGAGACACTGGACACAAGCCCGGTCCACAGAGTGCTGCCGCCCCTCAGGCAGCAGACTCTTCTGTGCCACTATATGTGTGCTAGTTTGTTTGGAGGCATCACCACTGTGCCTGGATCTCAAGGACAAAAGTTACTTAAGTTACTTCTTTCACAAGCTTTCAGATTATTTCCTGGACAATATCATATGGGACAAAATGCACTTTGAATGTCCCCAATAATAGATGATCTGACAAACGTTTAATGTCCTTTCAAATATCCAAAGCATGTTTGAATGTGTATTTAGTCATCCTCTTGCACATGACTTTACTCAAGGTTGACATCAGACTTAGCATTAACATTAGCAATAGCACTGGCAGTGGATTTCTCTACGGAAACTCTCACATTTTAGACACGAGTTCAAAACCACATGTGATTGACTTTTCAGTGGGGGGAGGATGGCAGTCTTACTTTGAGGCAAACCCAAATGGAGACTCCTGATGAATTATGTAACTACTATATCAGGATAAAGAAACAGTTTCACACTAAATAATCTCAGAGGGGGTTCCTACTTTAGTAAAAATAAGACATTTTTAGGCCTGGAAGAGATATATTTGTTTTATCTTTAGACAAGACATCTTTTTCCTGCTCTGGGCACAATACATGTAATATTTCAGATCCATATTGAAGATTCAAGCTTAAACTGCTTAATACAGTGCTACGTTTTTACACGCAATGCATTTTTCCATAAAAAATGTGTTATTGGAAAAAAAAATAGTAAAGAAATCCCCAAAAAACAACTAACATGATATAACGAACCCGAAGCCCTTAACAGTTTTGCTCACCCCTTCCTCTCACACACCCCTTCCAAAAGCAGTAGCTGTCATCCTGTCACATTGTTAAGGACGCCCATCCTCATGTGTACGAGTAGAAAAGCCAATCACAGGTCAGTGCCGCAGTGACAGGACTAAAGAGTGTGGGGGATTGGCCTCAGGTGACAGGGCACTCTCTCCCTCACATGTTTGATGGAGGGCTTGTCAGACTCACCAGAGGATTCATAATGATACAGACCACAATAGACTGTCTGCCAACCAGCCCCTGCATACATGTCAATGCTAGACCCAAAGATGGCAGAGAAAAGAGGGGACATCACCTATAAAACTGAGTGAAAACCAGTGGGAGAACTCATTTTAACAACAAACTAATCACAGAGAGAAACGACCAAGGTATAGATTTGTTTAAAATTGTTTCATTTCTGTAAGATTCAATAACAGTTTCATTCCATCTGCCATAAGGACTCTTAATCAAACCATGAACTGAACACTTCTCTGTCATGTTTGTCCTGATGTTACTGTTGTTGTCTTCTGTGCTGTATGTCTGACAACACAGATGTGAGCTTTGTAAATGCTGTACCGGAAGCAAATTCCACCAATTTATTTGTGTGGCTTTGTCATTCTGGTATACAATAGTCAGACCTCAGATGCTCAGGGGACTTGGTGTGGAGACGAGAGACTTGGTGGTGGAGACTTGGTGGTGCAGACTGGGGGGGACACTGAAAGGCTGCCAGTCGGTGGCCAGGGCAGGCCTGGGCCCTGTCCTGTCTGTATTTCACTGTCACTGGAGGAAAACTTCAGAAAAATTCAGCCATTCACTTTTCATGTGACTCAAAAGAACTCGACCTGTTCCGCGTGTCCCCAGACACAGCCCTGAAGATCGACACATGGGCTGAAGGACATGTCCAGAGACGAGCTGTGGCCAGAGACGCCAAGCTGTGTGCGGACGGAGAGTACAACCATGTGTGATCAGAGGGAGGACAAAGGGACAGAGGAGAGAGGCGATGGGAAAGATTTAACTGAACAGCGCCACCATCATGTTACCTCGTCTGACTACAAATCATAAAGGATAAGGACAAACTGAACTGAACACAACAATGAACTGTTCAATTTGCCTCATCTCAATCAACAAACTAACGAAGCTTCATTTCCATGAACTGTGTTTTAGATCCACAACAATGAAGGTTTCTGTACATGCTGTTTGTGACAATGATTGTTTATGAAGTATGACTAATGAATAATCAAAAGGGAGAAGTGTGATGGAAATGTAAGTATATTCATGCTGTGTCTTTAAATGCATTTGATCTGTGTCGGGCTGCCAGACCCAGACGAGACATTAACATGTGTGAAGACTCTGTCTCCATCCCTCATGAAACCTCGTTGTTGTTCTACCTGTCTAAGTTTATTATAATATGGGTGTGAAACAAAAGTCACTCTGCTTTGAAATGTATGTAGCTTTGTCATTCTGGTATAAAATAGTCAGAGCTGGGATGCTCAGGGGACTGGAGAGGGACTTGGTGTGGAGACGAGAGACTTGGTGGTGGAGACTGGGGGAGACGCTGAAAGGGCCAGTCTGTGGCCAGGGCCTGGGCCCTGTCCTGTCTGTATCTGCTGTAACAAAGAATAAACCTCTTTTCTGTATTTCAAATACTCACCGAGCCTCGTAAATGGATTACTTTTCATCGAGAATTGTAATTTTTTTCACTTTGAGGTTGAGGATGTGTTTGCCCTTTGAAATGATGAATAATAGTGATGTGACCATTGTGAACGAGTCGACTCTTTTGAACGGTTCCTTAGTGTGAATGGTTCTATCTGGATCTCACTTTTTTAAAAAACAGAATCTTTTTCTTTCCAATTTTTTTCCATTTTTACACTGATTAACACTGAACCTACACAAGCATAAGCACAGAAGCAGAGCCTGCAACATGAGTAAGAGATTTGTGCACAAAAAAAAAACCAAAAAAAAAAAACATATTTGATAACATAATAATGTCTAGTTTAAAACATATATATTATTATTGTAGCATTTTATTTAGAATTTCATCATTCTGAAGGGTAAACACACTCCCACTCTCAGTTTGAACCATTTTAAACCCATCTGAGCCTTGGTCATTTCTTTCAGTGATTAGTTTGTAAAATGAGTTCTCATATTGGCCTCTGTCATATACATTAATAGTAAAAGAGCCAGTTTTTTGAATGGCTCTTTGACATGAATGGATTCAAAAGATTCGGATCCCACAATGGAGCCGAAAGTCCCATCAGCAATACAGAACCACCGTTCAAAGGAGCCGACTAGGTCACGAACATCCAGTCACTAATTGTTTGGGTCCCCTGACCACTATGGGGGCCCCACATGGCTCATTATGGCTTAATTTATCTCAATGACAAGTCTCTTACTGTCATTTTCTTACAGGCCACATTAGGTGGGTGGCATCAGTGAGTTCTGGCAACCTCCAGAGATGATCAGAATGTATTTGTCATGGTTTTGGAGCAGAATAACCTAAAGTTTATATATAGCTTATCAAATTTTTAAGGTCAAAAGTCAAGAGAAGGAGGGGGTCTGGCTGGAGGATCCCTTATGATGTTTTGTTTGGGGCCCCAAGACATTCTTGCAACACCACTGATTGTTCAGTGTGGGGTGAAGCTGAGTCAGTTCGAGAATGTGCTGGTCAGAGCATGCGACATAGCCATGTCATGCCCACAGAAACATCAGAAAACAGGATTTCTCCGAATGATCTTAACTCCAAAAATACCTCACCACCCATCACTTCTCCTTCTTCAAGCTATAATGCAATGAGCACTCCTCTCTGACATTAGTATTACACACTGCCAAATTGGACGCGTCTCCAGAGGAAGAGATGACATTCAAATATCACGTCCGGCGCTCTTCATTACAGCCCGAGTAAGTGTTCCCCCAACTGAGCAGGAAGCAGGTGAAGCAACTCCACTCTCAACTCTCACCTAATCAGCTCTCCTGGGACTTCAGCTTTCTCACCAAAGAGAGATGTCTTCCAACGCTGACATTCAAATACGCCGCCCTATTATTTTCTATGATTAAGGTCACATAGTATTCTATATACATTTTTGTGCAAATATCATGCTAATTTTACTATATCATCTGATGCGCACTTTTCACTGCCTTTTCACTGCCACTGTCATTTATGCTCTTACTGCTGGGTTTTCACATTGTAATGGCCAATATGTAATACTAAAATGATCATATTTATATTGTAAGATTGCAATTTCAGGTGTAGACACTAAATGATCACTGTGACGCGGTTCACCTTTCGGGGCCTCGCTGTTTCATGAATTCTTTTGTGAAATTTTGCATGCTTTTTTTTTTTACAGTATATGAATGCACATTGTGTTCTGCGTCCTGATTGGCTAAGAGACTGTAGACCATTGTGTTCTGCGTCCTGATTGGCTGAGGGACTATAGACCATTGTCCATCAGTCTCCTCCGTGCCGTGTCTCCTGTACAGTACAGAATGTGTCAGACAAATTTACATAAATGTTGGATCGCAGTGTGACTCTGAAGTGCTGTATGTTTGCAAGTTTTCTCCCCGACAAAACCCACAGTGTCGATGAAACGCTCTACACCGACAGTATTTCTAAAAGCTGTCATTTTTATTTAAAGTATAGGAAAAAGTTTAACTTTTATTACTCAAACAAATGCTTAATCTTTGGTTTCATTCTATAATACTGTACTTTAAAAAAAAAAAAATTTATATCTACGAAGGTTTGAACTTTGAGAGCGTTTAAACAAGAGAGAAATGTGAGAAAATGTTAATGGCTGTCTGAGAAAAGTGTATAAAGTGTGTGGTGAGGGATTTTACAGCCTTAAAACATATATAATAATTGTAAAAAATAACTCTAACTACTTCGAGGATTTCGTTTATTGCAGGTTATTTTTAGAACTTAACCCCTGCAATAAACGAGGAACCACTGTATACCTTTTAAATATTTCTGATGAGAAAAGCATGTCTATGGAAAAGTTGTGCTCACATCGAGTCGTATAATATTAACACATCCGAATCTGAAAACCGCCAATCTGTTTTATTCATTTATTATTATTTATATCCATTGTTGGAAGCAGGTGGCAACAGGCATCTCACCCAAGTGTTCTCTGCGAAGTTAAACAACTCATTTGGCAAAACACATTTTCTTGTTTTAAGTAACACCAAATAAATAGCGCCAAAAATATCTGCAGTCCTGTTTTTGTTACAGTCCCAGCAGAGATAGCATTAACATTCATCCAATAACTCTCCCCTTTTTTCAGATGGTATGATGTTACCCTAAGGTGCCGCAGCAGTTGTATAAGTCACTGACACAACAAAAGTGTTTTCTTCTCACGATCATATTGCCTAAAACTATATTCTAAGCATGGATACAATTTCATAACTTTGAAAACGGAGACTGTTTATGCCATGAGTTTGTGTCAGTCAGATAAATCATCCAACGTTTTAGCCAATTGAGTCCTTTTTGAGTGTCCTTGGCTCGGATTTCTAAATAGCCATTTTTAAACAGGAAATAGAACGCTAAGTAGACAAGTATAGGTGCACAGTATTCAGTCATTTTCATGCGGACGGGTTATTCGAGCATATAAGTGGGTTGAGACTCGATATACTAATCATCGGACAGGAACAAAAGAAAGAATAGAGAAATTGAAAAAAAAAGCAGAGTTACCTTGACCTCCAATGACCTAAGAAAAATGGCAGTATCTAGGTCTCTCGGACTATTGGTGTGGCATTACCAGACAGCGAAATTGGCAGTGCTATTATCTCCAAGGGGCTCACTTAACATCCCGGCAGCGCGCAGACTTCTGGACCTCATTCGGGTTGTGAAAAAAGAATAATGAAATGGGACAAAGAATGAAGTGCCACTAAAAACTTTTTAATCAGAGTTTTTTAACAAGGAAACAGACCAGGAACTTTGAGGCAGAGCGGCTATGGATGTGAACAATCAGGCACGTAATCACAGCCAAATATGTTTTCAGAATGCTACTTGATTAGTTCATAAAGAAACATTTTGATGAAATGGCTTAGAAAATTTTCCCAAAAGGTGCATTTTGCAAACGGGCCAGTGTCCTTAAATAGTGGGTGGCTAATTGGCGACAACAAGCTCTGATGGATGGTTTCCACAAAGATTCTTAATTACAATATGTTTCATATTTGGGATTTTTCACGCCGGCACTTCGTCTTTGAAAGCAGCCCAGCACACACTTGGCATTCTCTCAAACAGCCTAATGAGCCACTTACCTGAAATGTGCTGTAATTAACATATGTGCCACCACAAAATGGGTATAGAGCAGTTTCATCCTAAAGCCCCAGATGTTGTGGTGTGTACAATAAAGAATCAACGAAGTAAAAGTGTTGTGTGAAAACATTTGAACAGTTCTTGAACAGTTCCTTGTGTTTTTTTTTATACATGTAGTACTGCATAATGAAAGATGTCGGCGTAACCCTGCAGTCGTCCAGGTATTACCCATAGTAAAAGTAAAATTCAATTCTGTTTCTGTTTGTTAGCTCGGTCTATTGAACTAGACTAACTGTGAACTGTGTGAGATCGAGCCAACAAGCAGAAACTGAGTCAAATAGGTGTAGTTTCAGTGTAGTTATTGCCCCTCTTCAGATAGATACAAGGCAGTGTCCACCAGCAATCAGACCAGAACTACAGAAGCAGCTTGGAGCAAAAACATCTTCACTCTAAAAACCCTTTGTCCAGTTGAAAGAATGGGATTTTTCTTTTGCTATTTGTAACGACAGTATGTGTTCTTGTCATGTTGCAAGGCTGATACTCTCACAATTTCCAATCAATAATATAAATTGGTATTGGTATTGGCATTTGTAATATCCTTCCGTGTGGGCATGTGCTGCTGCATCATTTAAACAGTATGTAAGGTATTTTCTAGCAATGCAGCACTACATCAAATGCAGAGCAGAGTGGGGGCCTACAAGGACGTATGGACAAGAAGATAACACCTAGGTTCTGGTCTTTTGATTAAAGCCACTTCTTATCTGTCGCCGCTTTCACTAAAGAATGTGTGATTATAAAGGATTATAAAACAGTCACCACTGTAAGACTTTGCCTGAAGTTTCTTAACGTGCAACGCCATGCAAACAAGAAGAAGACCTACTTCACAAACACATACACTGAAAGACACTATAAATGCACATCTCAGGACTCTCTTTCTATCCTTTCCTGAAAGTCCGTTGCTTCATTATTCACTTTACCTGTGTGGAACTCATTAAACCCTTCTGACTTTATGACTTACATGTGTAATTCTTTATGTAAATGGTTCTAGGTGTGTCTGTTGTTGTAATCATTATTTATGAATGTAATGATGTTGTCATAATGTCAGACGGAGGGACTAAAGAGAGAACTCGGAGCAAGTTTACAGTGTTTATTTACAATATGTGAAACAATACAGGCAATGACGGTAGAATCACAAGGAGGAGGGAGCAGGGTGTCAGCCAGGGTCCAGTGACGTGCCGGGATGAGGACAGGGAGTGGCCAATACCGGAGCGGGGAGGCTGGGTCAGGAACGGAGCCAGAGACGAAGGAGCAGGGACGGTCCAGGGAGCAGGAATCAGAGCAGGGAAGCGAGGTGCAAGCCAGGGTCCAGGGCGTGATGTAGAGGTGAAGACAAAGAGCAGACAAAACCAGAGCGGGGAGGCAGGGTCAGGAACGGAACCAGAGACGAAGGAGCTGGGATGGTCCAGGGAGCAGGAATCTGAACGCAATCAAAACGCAAGCAACAAGTGTCTACTAAGCAGAGCTAGAGTAGTCATGTTTGACATGCGGACGATCTGTCACCGAGTGTGTGGTCCTGGCTCCTCTTATCCACGGCAGGTTTTGTTGATTGCACTGATGGATTCCAGGTGCACGCAGGAGGAGCCAGGAACTCCGCCCAGCTCCAGACTCAGGCAGGTAAGGGAGGGGAAGGAGCAACACAAAAGGCAGGAACAAACAGGGATCATGACAGATGTATTGTAATTGATGCCTTACATTATAATCCTACGTCTCAAAACAAGCTTTGAGAACTCCCCAAGGAAAGTAATATTCTCAGTGTGCAGTTGTCACATTATGTCAGTGCCTCATGTTGATATTAAACAGAGCAGAGCAGTTTTACTATAGTCAAAGATCTGCTGCAGCATTGGCTCTGTTAATGCCACTTGCTCTAACCTGGAGACCTGAGGCACTACACACACGTTTTGTCTTGTAAAAAATAACTGTTGTGTTGAAAAGCACCCAGAAGTAAATGAAACACAACAATTTTAGACATATGGTTGGATGGCTATTGCTCTACAACTGCACACCTTATAGTTACCTGAATTTCCAGACTTGGGTTTTCTCATAAAAACATGTCTTTATTGTAACACTGCATTTTACTATCGCATAGACACTTTGGATGCAAACTTATCCCAGGACTTAAATTTCGTTACAGTATAACACCAACCAAGATTAAGCCAAAAGAATCCAAAACCACACAAACTACCTTGAGATTCAAAAACAATTTTCATTCCTTTTTCACATCAGTAACCGTGCACCGCGATGTCGCTCTGTTGATAATCTCTGAAGAACTTCTCTGCTGAAGTTGAGGCTTAAAGAATTACTCCTCGACAAAATCTGCATGTGCTTTACAATACTCCGGGCACATTCCTCCCTTGGCTTCCATTCCAGCCCCAGCCTCAGCTGTGTCAAGTCACTCCTAAGTGGCTCTCTGCGGGGGCCAAGTGCATTTCATATTTATACCTAGTCAGAGAGCGGCACGGTCGCGTTCTACAGGCACAGATTTCCCCATAGCCGCTTCACAAAACGTGGCAACCTTTTGAACATTCAAGTCAGGGCCGGGATAGGTGCCTGCTGTCAATTTTATTTATAAACCTCAGCGGACTCTTCTTCCATTCCGACAAGCACTCCGGCAGCCCTCAAGATGCAGACAACGCCTACGAGACATCCTCAAAGGCAAAAAAGTAAACACGGCCCGCAACAGCACTTAATGCAATCACCGAGTAAAAAAAACACATGCCTCAGCAACCTCCCACTGCAAGGATCTTTGGCTCCGTGTAAAAATGTCTCCAGATGCAAGCCATGGAAGATGTTTTTTTCTTTTCAGAGTAACATTCCAGAGATTTCCTGCCTCCCCTTCATTGCTATTAGCCTGTGATGCAGAAGTCCACAGAGGTATTAGCGAGGCCTAGAGAGATTGTCGACATGGTAACCTATAGTAACCAGCATCCATTTCCAGCAGCGATGCTATAAGAGTCAAGGAACTCATGCAAACTAGAGGGGAGTTGGACTTTGTAATTAAGATTTTTATTTTTTTTATATATATTTTGATTTGACTGTCCTTTTTTGTATTTTAACTTTATCTGTTGCCCATGTTCTACCAAACTAATGTAAACAAATTTTGAAAGAAATATTATACATTTTAGGAAATACATTCTTCTTTGAAAGTAACAGGCATGAAATTCATGTCCAAACACTTCAAACAGGTTGTATTTTACAACCTGTTAAAGTATAACATATTTAGAGCACCATGTTACCTTTTATTGATTTGAAAATGCTATGTTCACTGAAAAAACGTGTTAACATGTGTACTAAGTTTTACTTTTGTTTTTAACGCTCTGAGTCTCCCCTGATGAAACCATAGCTGTTTTGTGTGATGCTTTTGTATATCTATTTTTATTTATATTTAGTATATTTATGGAGAAATTTCATGTGGGAGCGTGGATGACATAGGCCTGTCATCTGAGCACTGGACAGAATCTGCTCACTGTAGGAGGGTTTGAAAGAGACCAGGAGAAACTCAAATTACTCAAACATGCATGGATGACATTTAAAACTTCAGTCATGTTTTTGGTGAGGGAACATGCCAAAAAGCTAAAAAAAAATCGTTTTGCGTAATACCTCCTCTTTAATCAACAGTTTTTGTAGACCGGGTTTTATAGATTATGTTCTATTTCTTCCTCAACTCACAAGATGGCTCTCACATTTGCCACGGCAGCAGAACCCACGATCTTTCTAGCCTATATTAATCCCTCATTGCAGTAGACAGCCGTGTTACGAGGGCATGATGGCTCCCCCGGTGTTGCGTCTGAGAATAGGTAGACATGTTGAAGCGATGGTCGTAGTGTGTGGATGCAGAAAGGCCAGTGACAAGAGGTGTCCTGCAGTGTGCCAGAGGAAGGCCTTCTCCTCATGACACAATGAGGCCAGTGGTATATGTTCTCAGCTAATACGTAAGTTCTTTTTAAGCAGCAGGGAGGAATTTGGATTAAAAAAGTGAACAGGGGTGGCCTTCACAGTAGATCTTGTTAAAGTCTGGAGTTTTTATTATATATACTGGTGTTGCAACTGGCTTACTACAGCAAAGTCACACATTTACACACATCTTACAGTGAAGACTCCCCTCTACAATACAAAATGCAGAGTTTATCACAGAATAGTGTTGTCATGATACTCAACTGACGAATGACGAACTTGATACTTGATATCGATTTCAGTACCACACACATTTATACATGGATATAGTGATCCCTTATGGCCTATTTCTTCTTTTACATCTCAACATTAGAATCATAGTTGCACATAATATCATTTTTTGTGGAGAATAATACCAGTTTCCTTAACTTTGTTCATGCAATGAGAACAATATTTCTCTGTATTACTGTTGTATGTCCAGGCGATGTGGTCATACTACATCTGAACAAGATCAAGACAATGTGCAGTATTAATACCTGCTAGCTTTGGTACTAATTTCAATGTGTATGAATCTCCAGAGAGTATATTCAGGTCATTTTCAGATTCTGATGAGATTATTAATCCACGTACATAAATCCTCTAGTACACTGCTGGTTTAATGTATGAAAAGTTACACCAATAGTCTGGTCTATCTGCAGATGGATGCACATTAGTCCTGGACACATCTGCAGCTGTCTGTCCATGGAAGTGGATCTCTCTTTCACTGTGGTTCTCCTCGAGGTTTCCCTTTTTCCCACTGTTTTTTTTTTTTTTTTTTTTTTTTTTCTGCAGAAGAAGGGTCTAAGGAGAGGGGATGTTCTGGGACACTTCTCCATTTGCTTGTTTTCTGTTGATTAATTTGTTTGTCTGTTTCTGTTTTATTGTTGATTTTCTAACTTTCTGTTGGTTAAATCACTTCTCATGTTCAGCCCTAAGATGCAAAAGCTGTTGTGATTTGGGGCTTTTCAAAAATAAATTTAATTTAATTGAACTGTCAACTGAAACTCATCGGGGCTAGCGGTTATGAGGATGACTTTGGAGCTGAGTTCCTATTTGTAATTCCGACCACGAGTATCATAGCAATCAAAGATCCAATCTGGAGTGAGGCTGTTGAAGGTAACTCCCATTCCCGCCCTCACCGCTGGTTTGGCAGGGAGCAGGTGCTTAGCAATGCGGCCAATCCAACCTGCTGCTAAAGCGGGAGCAACCTCAGGGGAATAAGGTGCGATTTGTCTGTTATTAATGTTCATATCTTAATTTATGGACACAATAACCAAATAAAAACACCAGGATCATGTAAAGTGGGCTTATTTTAAGATCAAAATGATTGACAGCAGCAGTTACACAGAGAGGGGCGACAGTGTTTCAATAGAAAGCGAACTGGAGCCAGAGTCGTTGGAGCCGGAAGCGTGCCCATGTTCCTATTTGGAACATGGCAACAAGCAAGTTAGCAATGTACTTATATATATTAACAGTCTATAAGTCAACCAGATCTGTGGAGAAGTACATTATCTAGTTCAGATAATAATTTTTGGGAGTGTTCCTACTTGTAAATTTGTTGTAGTGTCCATGCCCAGCTTCCTCCCAGTCTGGAGCCATGATGAGCCTAATCCCATGGTGTTTGATCAAATGGAACATGGCTATTTTTCACTGTCACGTTTCTTTATGTTTAATCCACACGGTACGCCCACTGGCCCACTGGCATCATCTATCATCATCACGTCGCATTACAGAGCGCTCCTGACCACTGAACAGCCCCCACTGGAGATGACTGCCTCTGACCAACATCTGTCAATCACGCACTCACATAGGCTTTTGTCATTTTCATCTGCGATCAAGCACAAAGAAACCCATGGATCTTACAAGCCCGAGTCACTCTGGGTGTTAACAGAGCTCTCTATATAATTGTAACTTTTGTCCTGCTGATCTGACTTTGGCTGCTGATCGACTCATGGAAAAGCGCAGTATTTCAGCTTATGTAACCACACAGCAGGGGTGACCTCTAGCATTATTTAAAAATAGATCCATTGAGTTGTACTGGAGGGAACTTTGCGGCACCAAATGTTCAAAATTCACCATCATTTTGTTCTAAAGACTGCATTAAAAACAAAATAAATCACCAAATGGCAGCAATTCGGTATAACGTCACTGAGAATGGACTGAAATCCAGATTATATGTGCCAACAATTTCACTCACTCACATTATTATAACAAATAACAAAGTATTAAACAGTTTGGATCCATGTGATGTGCAAATTTCCAAGATTTTTACTTGCACGAAACATATTTTTAATGGTGGAGTGGTGACATTTTTATAATTTTCATCATATCATTTTTAAGAGCTACATTAAAATTTATGAATTTCACACACCCCAACCGTGTAACTTTTTAGGCAAGCACATATTTTTTATTATGGGTGTTTTTATTGCACTAATGCACTTGGAAAAACATACGTCCTTTCTCTGAGCGGGCTTGCATCTCCACAAACCTGATTCAGATGTGACCTGGAGAAGGGGCATCACCTGCGTTTCACCAAATATAGAATTTTGGATAAAATGTTCCACCATATAAATATACAAGACATATCTGCCTCTATGGAGAATGTTCCTAAGTATTTTCATGGAGGTGACATGCTGCCGCCAAAAGTCGCATAGTGTTGCTTTAAATATACCTCTTCATACATTTTTTAACACTAAATATTGGGTATTTATTTACCTGAACAGGTCATTTATTCAGCAGTGCTACTCCATGCAGTACCTTCTCAGGTGAGGGGTGATGTGAGGGCAAATCAATGAGCAGTCATCAAAATACAAAGAGGTTGCGACTAAAGCAGTCCAGTTAGCACAAAAATCTAAACCTGTCAGCGCGCCTGCATTGACTGAGACCTTGGAACATCAATATGACAGACAGACAGCTGCACCAGGAGCAGGGGGTGACTACAATCCCCTCAAGAACTCCCACTCAGAGCAGGCAGCAGATTTGGGGCAGAGTGAGTCAGTGAAGGTGTAGTCTGGTCCAGGCACTCAGAACGGGGATATTAATTGGGGTCACACCACTGGGTCATTCTCCTGCTTCAAATGTACTTTTCTCTGACCCGATTGTAATAAGTTCCTATGTTCCCCTTTTTGTCTAGAATAATGATCAAAAAAAGTGTTTTATTAGGACATAAACATTGTTTGGGCCCAGACGTTAAATCTAGTTGTGCAGCTTTGTAGCATTTATTTTACATTATTAAAGGTGCATTGTGTAACTTTTCTGGTAAAGGATCTACTTGCTTGTCTCCATATTTGCCATAGTTGCCTGGAAAGTCCCACAGTATTGTATTATATCGAATTTAATACCATTACAGTTGTGTTTGTTGCTGAAAAATAAATGTAAAAAAACGTGTTACATTACTTACTGTGGGCAGAGTCGTAGGGCAGAGTCTCCATGGAGATAGATGAGTTTAATGCCTTCTGTGGAACATTCTAGGCAGAACAAAACACCCTCATGGAGACATTAACCGAATTCACAGGGACGTACTGTATGTGTGTGGCCTGTCAAGAGTTTGTCAAGGACCAAGTTTCTGCGTGGACTGAGTTATCGTACTTCTCTGTTTAGCTGATTTACAATTGCACAAGATTTGCAATGAAAAATCCACATAGCATAGACATATTGACAGTGGCAGTATTATTTAAACAAAGGCTTAAATACCCGTGGTCCACTGGTGTGAGGACGTGCTGCTACACTATATGCTCCACTGTGTGCTTAACCACTGTATGAATGTATAATCTATATGAGTAAATAATACTATTGGCAGAGCAGATTAAACAGCCAGTCTACAAAGGATAGGATCTCACGGCGAGCACAATTATACTTTTAAACAAAACAATTCACACAAATATAGAAAGCATCACTGTATACACTGCAGACTGTAATGCACACTGACCGCTGACAATCGCACATGAACTTATGTTTCACCATCAATAATTTACAGAAGCACGATCGACACAGCAGCAGCCTCCCCGTTCCCGCTGGATTCCCAAAGGTTAATGGCATACACGCATTAATGGGCCGACATGCCGGAGGTCACATGACGGACCCTAACAGATAAGAAGGCATTACTGTTGTGACTGAGACAGAGTGGGGAGGCCTGCTTGAGCTCAGGCGTAAGTATACAGCGCAGACATCTGGTTTAAATAAGGAAGGGCCATGGAGGATTTATGAGATGATGGCTGGCTCTTGGAGTAACAGCCCTGTGCTACAGAAATCAATAATGGAAGACACCGAGGCGGGAGCATGTATGCAGAAGGCAGGCTCACTCTGACGAGGCTGATGAGCTCTACACATTCACTCCATGGTTATTATTAATTGTAATTAATGCTGATCGATAAATCATATATCTATTTTAATCTTTCAGCTTTTTATTAAATGAGACATACTATGCAAAATGTACTTTTACAAGCTATTGCCAATGCCGTGCTATCATGTGTTCCCTCAGCTTTTCCCTACCCAGAGCTGCATTTAGACTGATTCCTGCATGTTTGTATTTGAGACTCGAGTGCTCAGAAAAAGCTCAGAATTTCTCACTATAAAATTACAGTGATTTTCTCAGATCTCAGAGGCTACGCAGTACTGGGGCTGCTTAGTACTTGGATGGAAGAGTGCCGGGAATAGGTGTTCCACTGTGGGGCAACAGTGGGAAAACTGTTGTGTAGGTGGTGGTCGGTCGGAGGAGTCAGTGGCCCAGATAGGCAGCCTCTCTTCCCTCAGTCTGCCCCCTATTATGTACAAGGTAATAATTTTGACCTTAACTGTATGCCACTAACATCCAACCTCTCTTTTGCCAGTAGTTGCATAAAGGTCTGCCACAATAACACATTTTGAAGTGTGATATATTGCATAAGTAAATATAGACGATAAACAAATAAGTAGAAATATCCCCAAAAAGTATTGTAAATGTAAAAACTTTTTTAAATGAACGTCTGCTGTCAGAGAGCCAAAGATGCAAATCAATCATTTATTCTTTTTATTTTTTATTTTTATTATTTATTGTATTTTTTTTTTTAGCTGTTATTTTTTTTTAATTTTTTAATTCATTTATTTATTTTTTCAATCTATTTTTTTTTTTTTTTTTTTTGTGTGTATTATGGCTTTTTTATTATGGCTTTCCATTAGTATTATCACTTATTATGCTCACCATACTTAGCTATTATTATTATTATTATTATTATTATTATTATACTTATTATTATTATTATATTATTATTATTATTATTGAGGGTTGGGATTATTATCATTATCATGCATGTATTTAAAATACTTTTTTCCCCTGTTTCCGTGCTTACCCGGTGCCCAGGGGTGAGGGTTGGGAGGGCTGTAAAATGTTAAAATGCAATAAAAAATGTGAATAAAACAACCGTCTATGGCTCAGATCTCATCATATAACAGAAAAATAACCAAAATTATAAATATTGTCCGCCTAAAATGATTGTCCCGTCTGTCATGTATTGAATGATAAGCTGATATAGTATTCGTGATCGTGACAGGCCTAGCCGCATAACACGCATGTTATTTCACGGCAGATCCATACGTGTTAGACGTTGACACAGACTGTGGCTGTCTGAGCAGTCTCACACATGTCAGCTTCCTTTACATTGTCCATAACACACATAGATTGGTGCGGACAGTTGGGCTGATCTCTATTTTCACTCAGACTCATGTGTCAAACAAACTGAGAAAAGCTATTAACTCCAGAGTTTCTCCACCTCTTCTGAAAATCTGTATAGAAAAAGTCTGCATGGTTGCATATGAGAAAGTGAAGGATACTTTCAGTCCACCTTCAAAACACAAAACACACTTAAAGCCGCGTTATGTAACTATTCTGGTGGATGACTTGCCACTGGATTGTCTTCTTGGTCCACAGTGGGGCATTTAAGTTTTCTGTCTCCATGGAAACAAGCGAGTGACGCCAACTAGGCCAAGCTGCAGGTCAGATCTGTGGAGAGGCATGTTTTTGAGCAATGAAAACACCTGTAATTTTGTTATTCACTATGCACAATTAAAAATCAGCCTGTTGCCAATTTCCTGATTTCTTTTCCTCAGGACCAGTTTGCATCCTGCTGGGAGATGACATGTTTTACAGCAAACTGAAGCTAACAACTCTTCAATCACTTGATAAAAGGAACAGACCAGTGAGGCAGAAAGGATAGCTCTGCTGTGTCACTGTCGGCTTTTGAGTGTTATCAAACGCAGAACTTGTGAACTGAAGGCAGCCCATAGTTGGTCTGATCTGCTGTAAAACATTCATGTACAGCTACACACTATGTTCTGAGGGATCAAAGTATTGTGTATATATCGAAGTTGTGTATATATCAAAGTGATACAGTTTTGAGGTTGTGGGTTGTTGCATCAAGCGATTTTTTGAGTACTTAAAAAAAAAAGTGTGACGAGACAATGTTGTTGCTTGTTTAGAGAAAATAAATTGTAAAGGAAAGAAGATATAATACATTTGACATATTTACTGTGGTTAAAATGTGTGTATTTCATTTTTTTTTTTTGTTCAGAGACTGGTTTAACAACAAAATACTGCTGTTAGGATGAATTTGGTAGTTATTCTGCACTCTTCTCTTTTGATGTTTAATGTTAATTTTATGATGATTATTTATGTTTTCTTCTGTATTATTCTGTAAAGCACTTTGAATTACTTTTTGTGTAATACATCGCAAGATCATGATATTGTATTGTGAGCCGTCTATTGTTTATCATATCAAATTGCGAGGGACCCTGTGATTCCCAGCCCTAACATGTAATGCATTTTGACTGATGTGACCTGTCCGTTTAATACGATCCCTTAGAATGTTAAGTCTTAAAAGCCAGTGCAGCCATCCATGTGTGTTAACAGAAAATCAATGTGTTTCTGACAGAGATTATGAGCTGAGATGAGACGGTTTCTGCTGCTCCTGATCTCCTCTCCCCAGACTAATGCCGAGGATAAGGGCTCTAATCCATCACACATTTAATTGGCTCAAGCTGGATCTCCAAGAGTGATATCAACCTCCACCAACTATGTACGCAACTCCCACTACTAGTCTACACTGTAGTCTTCTATTTGCTCTCAGATCGGGGGTAATCTGTTGAAATGCATCTCTGTGGATACATTTTTTTGTGAATTTATCAGTGTTCATGAAATTAAAAATGGCAACATAACATTGCACTAATGTCTAAGGTCATATGTGCGTCTTTTATTATCCTTTAAACATGTGTTTGGTTTGAAAAAGTAAACTGAACTGAAGCATAAAGAACACATTGTTTTCTTTAGACATTGAAATAAAAATGTATCACTCACTATGAGATTAACACTTACCTTTTGGCTGTCAGAAAAAAAAAACAAAAACCCTGCAGTGTCACATGAGGATATGGATAAAATGGGTAAAAATAATCCATATAATCTGCTCTGCCAGTTCATTGTGTTGTATTTGTTCTCTCAGTTTCTTCAATAATGTTATAACTACAAAATGTCAGCTTGACTGAACGAGACACCCACACGTCTGTCTTCATCTAATGCAGGTTTGTCTAATTAGTGGTAAAAGAGCCAAAGACACACACACATTTAAAGATTTCAATATGAAAGTTTACTAAGGTTTTCATCTCACAGAGATGTTTTTTTTTACTTATTATTACAATTCATCTGCATTCCAGTCATCATGAAGAGCAGATTTAGTACAAAATAACAGATAATTCCAATAACAGTGGCTTTATGGGTGGAAGAATGGGGGAGGTAGCACAATATTTGAAAATCACACACCAACACATAAACTAATATTTAGTCAGTGATAAAGGCAATATAGAGCTCCTAATGAGACAGTACCACACATGAATGGAACAGCAAACAAAGAAAAAAAGAAAGAAACTGAAATGGGTACTACCACTGCAACTAACCTTCAAGTCAAGGTCAAGTATTTTTATGGAACTGCTACTTTTTTATTCTTGACATAATGCAGGTGTTTTTATTAACATAATGTATCTTTAAAACATAACCTATTCACGTTTCGGACTAAACAAAGTTGTAACTAACTTACCAGCCTTAAAAATAACTATTAACTTCCACATTTTACACACTGAATAAATGTTTATGAATAATTGACTTATCATCTTATCTTATACCCTATGATGCCACAACCATGTGAAATATCAATAAATTCATAATTTACTAGTAACATTAAAACAACTAAGCAGAATTTTAAAAGCACACATAATTACAGAAAAACATAAGATACAATCTTCAAGTCTTTCATTATAAATCCATGATTTATAACTGTAGATTTGCAAAGGACAAATAAACAGGCAAAGTATTATGGATAAGGCAATGTATTTAGACAAAAGCACTATCTGGTCTTGTGCATCTAAGCCAACAGAATGTCTGTTGTGTCCCTTTGTGTGTAATGTTAGGAGCAGCAGTTCAGCCTGAGAGTCCACGAGGAGCTGCAGCAGCAGAGCTAACACTAGCTTTATCCATCTAACCAACAATGTCTTCATCAAATCTGAAAACCATAGACTGGGTTTAGAAGGTAACAACATGGCAAATTTGGGTTACTCTCAAAATAAAGAATAAAAAAAAACAACAAAAAAAAAAAACATCTCCATTTGATCCAAAAGAATGTTCTCTCCATTTTAGAGTTGTGCTCAGAAACATCCCTTGTTTCTGAGCTGCAGTTCACTGCAGTTCAGTGGCTACAAATTCATAGATAAAACTATAAAAACAGTCCCAAAAGTGATGTGAAGTGGAACTAGAAAACACCTCCTGTGTCCCTGTGAGTTCAGACCTGTGAAAGTGGAAGAAGCCAGTAGTGTTATTTTAGAATATATCACTTGTGACGTCCAGTGCATTTATCTGGTTAAATCTAAGCAGAGTCTTAGAACTTACTGGACATCATTGGGATGCGGATGGGCCCGCTGCTGGCTCCATCTCCTCCTTCAGTCTGCGCTTTAATCTCTATGAGGTAGTCATCCCCAGATGGGACGTGTAACTCCACGCTTGGACTTCTCGTCTCTAAAACCAGGGATCTACTGTTCCACTTTGGACGATACACAACCTGAACATTAAAGTAAAACATATAGTGTTATAATGTTGTTTCAAATGATGGCATATTTTGAGTCTGGTTTGGTAAGAATACTACACTCCTCTCACACATCTATGAGTGCGATGAGTGAAAGCTTCATCTTCGCAGAATGATTATTTGTAAAGTTTAATCATAAACACTCTGTCTCCTCTTGTATGCTAAATAGATGCGTTACAATGCATGGCTGTCACTGCTGAGGGGCACTGTATTACTCTGGGCTATGATGTTTTCATTTTATCACCTGGGCCAGATCTTTTAATTTTGAAAGGCCAGACTGGGCCAATCCATAATGTGACACCAGAGTGCTGGCTCTATCTATCTCCTACAATGAGAAAGCCATTCACAGGGCTGACAGCTCTGAGCCGCTATTTGTTTCTCTACTGCGACTTTCTCAGGTGCACTCACCTTGTATCCAGTCACCTCAGACTCATTTTCCAGTGCCTTGACATGTTTCCAGTTTAGAAAAATCTTGGAGTTGGTCAGGTTCCATTCAATGTTCCCCGGAGGCTGACTTGGTGCTGTGTGTAATTACACAGAAACACATTTTACAAATGAAAGCATAAATTAAAGTCATCAATAGTAAGCAGAGGACTAACCCCGCGGTCAGGCTTGATTTAATCACTGGGTGAAGGCAAGACACGTTTTACTACATCAAGTGCCAGGCTTCCATAGAGAGACACAGCCCAGTAACAAAACGCAAATATAAAACGTGCATTATCAATTCGCTTTTTATTCATGTGAAAAGACAGATAATTATGTGAGCCGTGAGAGCAGAACTGAGAGCTGACTGTCAACAGAGCAGCTTCTTGGGAGGGCTTCTCAGACTGGCCTTTGTTCATACAGAAACAAGTCTGTAATATTAATGCAATATGCTATGTATTCTGAACTCTGTTTTCATTTGAAAGTCATTTTAGTATAAATAAAATGGAAATGTGGAATAAAAGACGTGGAGTCAAACAGAGATACCTTCTAGTTCAAACTGCATAAAGATTATAAATAATAAGTCATGATTATCACTTTTTCATAAATGGATTAAACGTAAAATGTGTCCAAAACTGTAAAACAAAGCCTGTATTCTTATTGTTTGAACTTACGTGGTTTCTTGGTGGTGATGTTGAAAGGAGGGCTTCCAGGTCCCAGTCCGGCACTGTTCTGAGCTCTGACTGAGATCAGATAGACTGTGCTGGGCTTCAGAGAGGAGAGGCGCGCTGTGCTGTTGGCCACCCTCACTCTCTCTGCATCTTTCACCTCAGAGCCCTCCTCCCAGAACACCACCTAGGACAGACATGCTGTTATATAGAAAACAGTCAAAGCAACTGGTGTACTAAACTTATGAAAGTGGCAATGATGTTGAGGAGACAAAGTGGGGGGAAGCACAGAATAAGGATCAAAAACACACAGATAGAAGGATGAGAAAGAACAAATAAAGATGTCTTGGATGTAAAGATGCAAGATTAAAAAAAGAAGAAAAAAATGGAAGAACTGTGCAAGTGCTGTACTATAATTACAACACTGTATAATCCAATAACTGTGTGTTTACTGTGTAACATTTGTGGCGGATGAGCCGTCTCCTGCTTGTCTCTATGGAGATGTTGCTGCTTTGTTTAGAATGTTCCACGGTATCGCATTAAAAATGGATCCGTGAAGGGGCAACCCAACTCACAATAAGAATTTGTGGGTTTTTTCCATGTATGTTTGAGCAATTGGAATGGAATCAACAGAAAGGTGAGAGATGGTGATGAAATCTACTCTTACCAGATCACATTTACAAAACATAATTACATAATAACTAAATATGAATATTTATTGAAGCCTTTTACTGTTCTGTACTGGTGAGCGGTGAGGCAGTGTTAGTAGGTGATGCTATATCAGAAATACTACACAAGGGGTTCACCACAATCTGTATTCAGGAGGAGATCACTTATGACCCCGACATGAGACAGGAAAATGTCAACCAGATGGTTTGAGAGGAGCTACTTATCCAATTGGCTGCACACAGGCTTTCAGGGATATTGCTCGGGAAAGGCAGATTAGCGACAGGGCCTGGAGCTGCTGATAACAGATGCATCTGAAGCGGTTTTCTTTTTCTTACTTTTTTTTTCTTCCACCAGCGGTTTAATTATAGCAATTTATTGGAGAGAGAGGGTGAGAAAAAAAAAAGAGAGAGCTTACAGTTTGCTACCTCACCTCTGTTAAGTCTACATGTATACTTTCAAAAGATTTTCAAGGTGGGGCTAAAACGATAGAAACAAACTTTACACGTTTAGAATACACATAACATGCAAATAAACACAAAGTCAGACTAATATTGGCTATCTGGTACTTTTTTACTTTGAGGTTGCCATTAAAATGTTGGATTTCATCTCCTGATGTACTAGACTCTGGAGCTGTCCACGGTGCTGAAGAAGAAAATGTGTGATTTAGACTTCAATTTTTAGTGCAAGGTTTATTTTTAGGAAGTATCAGTTAAGTCTTTAGAAATAAGTTCAGCTATTGCATTTAAATAGCTGAGAGGCAGTTGATGTAGAGATATTTTGAGTCTGTTCAGGATGTATATAGTTCTTCTGAACCAGTGCTTCAGGAGGATTGATTGAATTTAGTGAACTCGAGAGTTGATTCATTATCACTGTAACCCTCTTATATCAGTGTCGTGCACTACATTACATCTACTTAGACTAAAATTACTTTTAGTTTTAGTCAAAATTCAGTAAAATCATATTTTTTTTAGTCTAGTTTTAATCAATAAAAATATTATGCTCATTTAGGAGACTGGATCCATAATAGTTTAAGTAAATCAGAAAAAATGTACAAAAGATGGACAAATGTAGTTTGATTTTTTTATTTATTTATTTATTTATTATTAATTAATTAATTTATTAAATTTATTTTAGAAGAGATTAACCATATTATTGCTTGAACACTGGCCACAATGCTGACTCAACTTGAGTGAGTTAAAATGCTGGAGACACATGATGTTTTTTGGGGTTTTTTCTATAGTGGTGGACTGCAGGTCACACTTTGATTCACCTAAACGACTCTATGTCCATAACAAAGCAGTATTGAGTATGTGACTGGCGTATTGTTTGGATCGTCAGATTCGCCTAAACCACAGGGTCAAATCAATGGGGTAGGGTTACAGCAACAGCAGTGAAGATGTCCCATCAAACATACACAGAGAGGAGGCCAAGATAAACAGGCCGTCATCAGAATTCAGGAGTGATTCTGCGTGAACGACTCATGTTTTATTGATAGGGTTAGAGATTAAATGCATTATGGAACATCAAAAGTTGTGGTAATAACTTCAGAAATCTCTGTAAAAATGTTTATGCTTATATATAATGTTTATGCTTATATATAATGTTTATGCTTTTATATATATATATATATATATATATATATATATATATATATATATATATATATATATATATATATATATATATATATATATATATATATATATATATATATATATATATATATATATATATGTAAAGTGGTGTGGTGTTTATACATAAAACTGTATAACAATAATATAGAGCTGATTGTGATGAATGGTTTAATTAAACCTGAAATGCTGACAGCTCTGTGAAATACAAGCACTTTGAAACTACTTCAAAAATAGCAGCTGCAAAGTTGAGCTACATTGCTTTGTGTGCTTCTGTCATTGTTGTCTCGCTCTGTGTTGTGGCCCAACAAAGCCATAACCTGCTAAAAGCTAAAGGTCAGGCCACCTGGGCACTGCCCATCAAGTAATGGAGGTGAGGCTCAGCCATGGGTGGTATTTTTATCTGTGTCTTTGGAGCACATTCCAAGAGAGAGTTTGTGGTGAGGAAAGTGAAAGATATTTTTCACACTTCTTATTTGTATATGTGTGTAATAGCTGTGTTCATAACAGAGTGTACAGCTCTTTGGGAGACTGCCATTGCTGCCAACAGCCCTCTTCATCCCTCAGATTCCTCTTTAAAAAATCCACATTTCAAACACACACAGTGCTGACATTTTTCTGTGTTGTCGCCATGGGCAGGCATATTTAAGTCAACGCCAGCCTATTGTACTGTCACTCACAATGAGATTAATGCCAGCTACATGTTTAAATTGTCTTTGTCACAGTGTTATTTAAAGGTGTTTTTACCTCATATGTAATGACCTCGGTGCTAGAGCTGCTGGGAATGGTCTCCCAAAACACATCGATCTCTGAGGACGACACAGAGCGAGCCCATACTCTGGAGGGGGCTTCAGATGGCTCTGTGGGACAAACATGGACACTACATTTGTACAGTTCAGAATGAGCTTTTCTTCATTCACCTGATCTGCTCACCTTCCTCTGCAGACAGCACAGTGATGGTGCGGCTGAAAGGCCCTTCCCCTCGGATGTTGAACACGCCCACTCTCACCTCGTACTGAGACAGGGGCAGGAGGCTGTCGTTCCTGTACACATATCTGGATGCATCAGGGAGGGCCATCACAGACTGGATCCAGGTGCTACTGCCCACAGGCCGAAAGGCCACAATGTAACCAAAGTCCTCCCCGCTCTGCTGCTCCTCTGGAACAGGCTGAGGGACACACGACACCAGTGTGAAACCCAAACTACGGTGTGCACAAATGTAATTACAAAAGTCTACAAAGTTGAGCAGCCACTGTGTTTTATGTCTTAGCTTCTCCAGAGAACAGAGCAGAACAGCTAGTACTGAATCACATCCAAAACGCATCAAACTGTCACCTAATGGTAGATTTACAGCTGTGAAATTTACAGTGGTGGAGGAGTCAGCAGGCAGCAAATCACAAACACTCCAATTAAAAGCACTACACAGGGACAAGGAGCACTCTGAACCACTTCAGCAAACTTTAGAACATCTGTCAGATTGATTACTAAAGACCTTTAATATTTATAGACTGAAAAACACATGTTCACCATTAGTGACAATCTTTCAGCTATTAGCTTTTTGACAAGGGTTATTATAATACTAACCATTAATTAACAGAAAAGAATTAGAGTTTCTGATCTTAACATTTGAATATGCAGATGAACAACTATTACTGAAACTGGCAGACAGGCAGACGGCTAAGGTGTGTTCTAATTAAGTTCTTACCTCCCATACAATCACCAGTTCTCCTCGGGCTCCTCCACCACCGCTGACACTCAGGGGCGCCACCTTGGGAACTGCACAGGCATAGACAGATCATACCCTGAGTAAGATCTTGAAGGTGCAGATGAAAGCAGGAGGAGTAGAGCACAGCTGTCCCTGCCGAGCCCCTCATTTACACAGCATTGGTTACCTACACAGCCCGGAATTAGTACTGTGTAGACAAAGGCATCAGCGCCCATGTACCATGCAGCTTTTACGCCACATGTCAGCCCGCTTGTGAAGCTCTACAGGAGACTTGTTCCAGAGCAATTCATCGGCTGTGCAGGCTTATGTCAGGATCGCTTGTAGTACTTGTAATGCAAATGCATTCACCTGCATTAAGCACACACTTTGTAGAGCATCGTCACATGCTCATGGCCACATTTTTATATAGCACTTTTCCACCTTCAAGGCACTCAAAGAACTTTACATCAAGAAACCACTCACTCATTCACACACATATTCATACACTAATGTATGCAGACACTGGGGACAAGGTGGGCTAATTGTCTTGCCCAAGGACACAACAGCAGCATTCATCTGTGGGAGAATGCTGTCAGATCATACCACCAAGCTATGGATCAGTGGATCTGACTGCTTTACTAATGAAGCTTATGTTGAGAGCGAGATGCGACCCGCCAACCTTCAGATCAATGGACAAACACTCTACCAACTCAGCTACTATCGCATAACTTTCTCATTGTCTCCTTCAACCTCGAAATATCATAACATTTCAAAACAATGTAAATACTGATTCATCTTACCTAGAAGACTGGTATTTTTTGACTATAGACTAAAAATAAGGATAACAGTCTCAGGGGACACATGGTGCATTACATTATTTGTGTTTATATTGTTTTTTAACTCTTGCATACCTTTGCTGTTTTAGAACTTAAAATAATGATCATGTATAGAACCTGATATATATAGGGACCTGAGCTTGAACACAGAGGGAATAACCATGGGGAAAAAAACCTAAGCAAATAATGAACATATCCCGACATGTAAGTACACAGTAGTGATTTTTATAGGATTACAGAAAATCCTCTGTAAAAATGCTGGATTACAGAAACCAGCATGAATGAAGCTACATAGAACTCTCTTTTTTTTTTCTTTTTTTTTTTGCATCATGTTTGTTTTTCAAAGTTTATTACAGAAGTTGGATTCCATACCTGCAGCTTCAGTCCGGATCTGTTTGGAAGGCAAGCTGGGCTCACCAACACCCACACTGTTGATGGCAACCACCCTGAACTCATACTCCACCCAGGGGGTCAGGTCCTTCACCGTCGCCTGCAGAATGTGTCCAGGGACTGGGTCTGGAACTATAGAAAGAGTCACCCATATGTGTAGGATGTCCAATCAGTCTGTCAGCTTAAATAAATAACAAAATACCTAGGGTTTCATTTGGATTCATTCAGAAGATAAAATATGATGTAAATCAGAAATGTAAACACAGACACCACCAGACATGTGGTTAGATATCCTGAGAGTCAAACCCAAAGTTTATACTATTTTTAGTGATGTTATTGCTGAGTTCACTAGCCATTTTCCATCATGCCCTAGTTTTTAAAGCAGGGGTGCTAAACGCATTTCCTTAGCAGGCCAAAATGTGTACATGCTAGCTAGTTGGGGCCAAACCTAATGCTATTTGTATGTAACGAGTCCTTCTGCAACGAGATTTATTATTAAATGAATAGGGTTTAAAGACAGACAGAGGTTTGGTCTAGATTTTATTTTGTTTTTCAGAGCAAAATTTAATCAAACTATACACTCAAACACAATTCTCAGGTTCTCTCGAACTAAGCAGGGACTGGATCAAGAGAAAACCGAGACTAGATCAGAACCAAACAAAGACTACATCATCTTTCCCTCGGTGTTTTGCTCCTACCTGTGCGGACACTCTGCCAGCCGATAGAGAAGGGGGTTCTAGCCTGCACCATGTAAGTTGTAACAGGGCTGTGGTTGTCTGGCCCGGCTCCCCAACGCAGCCGCACTGTTGAGTCTGTGATGTCGCTCACCACCAGGCTCTCTGGCGCTCCTGGGGGTCCTGCATGTACCACAAACGGAGAGAGTTTAGCAATCGCAGTCCCACCCTACAGCAGATGTGGTACAATTCATAACATGGCTAACAAGCTGCATTCAGGGTTAGTGGAGATGTTGAGGGCTTCTATTGGGAGTAACACAACAATCGATCCACGGCAGAATACAGAGGAAGAGTCTAGTCTCACCAGCTACAAGGCCACTAATGATTGATTATTTAAAGTTTAATTTCATTGTTACACAGCTAAGCAACAAGGTACTGTAACATATGTAGAACTATAATTAATTCATTCCCAATTCATTCAAGTAGACAGGCTCTTCATACCATAACATTGTGGGTTATTTTAGGTGATCTTGTCTTGTAAAATATATAAATAAATACACAAGACTAAAAAGTGCAGTGTTTGCCCTGCTTTATTACCTCAGAGGGCTTGTGTCTTTCACCAAAAAGTCGATGAGCGTCACTACTGAGTCAATGAGTCAATACTTAACAAAAGCACTGGATAATATTAATGAGTTGGGTTTTCATTAGGTAAAGCAATAACAGCAGATGAAATAAAAATGCTGAGATGTGAGACCTTCGGCTACGTAAAACACTAGCACTATTCTTCCAGTGGGCTGCCTGATGGGTACAGGCATAAAACAATGGGATTTAGATTAGACCATGACATAAGGAAAGCCCTTGTAGTACTTACACTGAGAGGCCATAAACATTTTTTTTGTTTAGTTAGTTGGCAGTATAGTAAGCTTTCCTATTGTTCTTATTATTGAAAATGATTTGAATACTGGTTTGGATAGCTTGCGTTGATGTCTTTCCTGATGTGATTTTCTTTTTTGTTTAGCAGTAAATCATTTGATGCTACAACGCAGTAAAATGAAAGCCCTTTGCGTAATACCGAATATAACTTTATCTTGTAGTGACAATAACATATCATGATGGAAATTGTGTGCAATTAACCACAAAGAGTGGGGGAAATGTTGGGGCCAGGGTGACACAAGTATGTTCCTAAGACAATTATATTTTTTGAAGTAGTTAAAAGGAGCATTTCGCAGGTTACAGAGTTTTGTATTACTTTGCTAAACACGTAAATTGCACATTAGTTTTCCTCACAAACAACTGTTACCATGTCATCATGGCTCACGTAAATGCAGCTTGCAAATGAGTCACACATTACTTCATGATCATAACTATATCGGCAGTAATGCTGCAAAGACACAGCAGTGACCAATTCACAAGCTTGCTATATGGGTACTGCAAATACACTAAATGCACAACGTACAGTGCAGCCACCAAAACAAACCCCAACATATGTAGCTACACACATGATACAAATGAGCGAGAGCCATTATCCCTTATTTTGTAACTATACTTTACCTTCTTATCAGAAGAAGAACCAGCCAAGGGTCCCTTCTTATACACAGCATCGCTCTGAGTTCTGTCCATTTCTCAAATGCTGCTCTGATGTTTACTCTTGTCTGACTCTGGCGATGGTCAGACTCTAATACCATTTTGGTCGCACTAGATAAAACCTTTCTTTTCTTGATTCTATGTGGATGGTGTTAAGGAAACGCTGGAGGCCGGTCTCTTACTTGACGATGCAGAATCCATCTTCCAGTAGTTATGATGGTCAAAAACCCCACTCTGTTTAATTATGACGGCATATCAGGAAGTCAGAACCAATGAACCGAGGACGTGCATTGCACCACTTCCGCTGAGACAGCGCAAGTTTTTCGAACCTGAATTGCTCTCATATAATTGACTGTGTGAACTTATAGAGGCAGCTGCAGGGGAAACAGAAAAACTCATTCTGCAGATCAGGCAATTGCTTAAGCAAATATAGGAGTGAAATATAGTAATTTTGAGCATTTTAACTTGCAATGCCCCTTCAAGTATCATTTGCTCAAATGAAGATACAGACAACCCATATGAGTCTCACTCTTTACTCAAAATGTGATATCATAGATTTGCCTCAGCTCTAAGAAGAAGTTCAAGTTTTACGTGTTCATAAATAGTTGAAATACATTTTTAGCTTCAAAGGACCATCTACACAGTCAGTGAATTTGTTACAAAGTTATTCAGAGATTTATTTTTACCTGAAGCAGTCCTGTGGGCTTTGGCCTGGAGTGTGAGGAGTTGTCTACCTCAGTATAAAGAACAATGACCCAGCCACAGATTCTTTCAGAAGCCCATTTCTGTTAAGGTCTAACTTTGTGCTACAAATGTTGTATTATAATGTTGTCCTGATGTCCTTTGCAGCTGAGTGTGAAGCGGCTGCGATGAAAATCAGCTCCTCCAAATCCGAGGCCAGGGTTCTCGACCGGAAAAAGGTGGCTTGCCCTCTTCCGGTGGGTGGGGAGTCTCTGGCTCAAGTAGAGGAGTTCAAGTATCTCGATTTAACGGTCAATCTACACCTCCCTAGGGAGGTGTTCTGGGCATGTACCAGCGGGAGGAGGCCCCGGGGAAGACCCAGGACACGTTGGAAGGACCATGTCTATCGGCTGGCCTGGGAACGCCTTGGGGAAGTCTGAGAGTCCCTGCTTAGACTGCTGCTCCGGAACCAGATAAGCAGAAGAAAATGGATGGATGGATGTTGTATTATGCATTATGTATATAAAATAAATAAAATCTCCTGCTCACCCTCCGTTGGTGGTCTCATCCCCTCTTTTTTTCCACGTTCGGGACCTCTACCAGAGGCCTGGGAGCGTGAGGGTTCTGCGCAGTATCTTTGCTGTTCCTAGTACTGCACTTTTCTGGACTGAGATGTCTGATGTTTTTCCTGGGATCTGCTGTAGCCACTCCTCCAGTTTGGGGGTCACTGCCCCGATGACCACGGGCACCACTGAGGCCTTCACCTTCTCCAGTTCTTCTTTGAATCCCTGGTATTTCTCTAGTTCCTCATGTTCCTTTCCTGATGTTCCCATCGCTTGGTACTGCGATGTCCACCACAACGGCTTTGCTCTGTTGTTTATCCACCACCACAATATCCAATTGGTTCGCCATCACCATTCTATCAGTCTGTATCTGGAAGTCCCACAGGATCTTGGCTCGATCATTCTCCACTACCTTTGGAGGTGTTTCGCACCTTGACTTGGGGGTTTCCAGTCCGTACTCTGTACAGATGTTTCTGTACACTATGCCCGCTATTTGGTTATGCCGCTCCATGTATGCTTTTCCTGCCAGCATCATACACCCTGCAGTTATGTACTGGATTGTCTCCCTACACCTTTGGCCTTGTCTGGTATGGTAGATCTGTGACTCTAATGCTCTAGTGCTCAAGGCCTGCTCCTGTGCCAGGATGAGTGTCTCTGTGTTGTCCTGCGGACAAGCTTTCTCAGGCCATTGGTAGGATTTCTTGATATCGGCCACTTCAGTTATGTTCCAGTCGTACAACCACTTGTGCAAGTGGTTTGCTATTGGCCTCAAGGGTGGTTTTCCACAACCTCATCGAGTTTACGGAGGTTGCAGGATCGAGTCCCGCTTGGACCAAGCTGCCCCACAGCTGCCTCAGGGCACCAAGTGTGGAGTGAATGAATTATTATTATTATTATTATTGATTGTGCCGATCCTTCTGGATCAGGATTGTAGACCCTTCGGTTAGCCATTCAGGGAGAGAGAGTCCAATCCCTTAGCAGTTGGTTTGTGCTGTGTGCAGGTGCTCATGGAGAGCAGTGAGTTTCTTTGGCTAGTAGGAATGGATCATGGTGCAGTCCAGTTTTTCATGCCTGAGACTCTCTCCTGGATGTCTGCTACTGTGATTGGATTCTGTTCAGAAAGGTTGTTGTGGTCTTCTCTCAGAGCCACCAGCCACAGTGCATGGCTTTTTTGTGATGCCTCCTTCTCCCACATGCTATTACCCTGCTATTGAGAGTACACTTTCGCCAGTTGTGTTGTGAAAAGACGGTTTATTCATCTGGCTTCATTGTCTCATATACACCTCTTGAAGCCTTTGTTTGGCAGTTTTCCAGTGCTTCAGATATGGACATTTGGCTGTACCTCTTGGGTACTTGGGTTTTTTCAATGCACCTTTCTGGGCCTCTGACAGTTGGCTCACTTCTCTCCACGCTGTTATGATTTCAGCCTCTAACCGTTGTTTCCATGGTGGGTATTGTTTCTCTAGGTTTCTCTCTTCTGCATCTCTAGGATCACTGCTGCTGAAGTGTATATCAGCTCATTGGTTTCTGTGATGGTTGAGGTAGGCATTGCTCTCAATGCTGCATTCACATCTTCTACAAGACTTTCAGATGGTACTTCACTTGGCTTTTGTAACTGGCACCATTGTTGCCTTGTGTTCATTCGGACCATCATCTTTCAGGTTAGTTGCTGTTGGAGCGTTTATGTTTACTACCCTCTGACCTGGCATCCTGGTTTCCCCTTGCCATAACTTTTGTGTTTTATCTCATCAATCTCAAGTTGTGCTGTGATGTGTGTGTGTGATTAGTAAGGAAATGCAAGGAAGAGTACATATAATCTTTTTTTCTACAATCTGTAAACAGGCAATTAACTAATCTTAAAATGTAAAAATCCATGTTTTCTACACAATATCCTCAAGAATGGCCATCATAAAAAAAAAAAGAAAAAAAAAAAGGCAGTTTGTTAGCATACCTCGAACAATCAAGTCCGCAGCAGCTGAAACTGTGTCCAGCTCTGTATGTACCATGCAGACATACTTTCCAGAATGCTTCAGCTGAATGTTCTTCACCATAAGGTCACCGGCAAATCCCTGATGATACAGAGAGGGAAGAATTGTCAAACAAAGAACAAAACCTTTCTTTTTGGTCATAGAAATGAGTCAAATATGCCAAAGGTAGCTCTAGAGCAGACATGGGCAAACTACGGCCCGCGGGCCAGATACGGCCCTTTGGGTTATTAATGCGGCCTGCCGAATGTGACCAAATTATGTTAAAATAGGTAAAGGTCCCTGCTGTATCTATTTAACTGAAATTGGCCCTTCTGTCAATCATTTTAGGACCCACTGTGGCCTGTGTGTCAAAAAGTTTGCCCACCCCTGCTCTAGAGACACAGCAGTTTCAGCAAAACAAAATAATTCAGGTTTGCATTGTGTGGAAGTGAACAGAGAAATGAGTTGCTTTGAAACACTATCTTTGATCAGTCTTTGTTGTGTTCACACATTCAGATAAACAGCATGAGTTGGTGCTTTCCTTTTGCCTCATTCATGTAGTTACACAAAAGCTGACGTGTAGGTGAAAAAAAAGTGTTTCTTTGTGCGACAGTAAGCAGTGCAGTGATTACGTTGACAGTGGAAATGTCAGTGTTCAACTGCAGTTTCACAGGGCACGCACTCTGGCAGAGAGGCATAAATCTTGTAATGGCTCTGATTTGTTGAGGGAGATATTGATTGATTTGTGTGTACACTGAGTTCACCTCCAGGCCTGAAAATGTCATCACTGTTTATAGGTTGCTCCAATGACTAGACACAATAACATGCATTGCCATGAGAGGATTAAAAACTGTACAAGAAATATGACTTAGAAATTAATTGGTCTAGGCAACAGTGGCTCAGGTGGTAATGTGGTCACTGTTAAATCAAAAATCAGCAGTTTGATCCTGCTATTGGGCACAACACTTATCTTTCCTGAGTGATCTTTGGAGTTTGAGCAATTGGTGCAGACTGGCTTCCATGTCTGCCACTTGCTATAGCAAACTGACTCAAATTTCCTCACACTTTTCTGTCATTTCTAAATTATTTTGGGACATTCTAGTGCACAGAGTTCTATTTTTGGCAAGGCAAGGCAAAGCAAGTTCATTTGTATACCACTATTCATAAGCAAAGTAATTCAAAGTGCTTGGCAGAATAAGAAAGACATTAAAATCACAATACAAACAAATCATAACATAAAAAATATCATAAAAGATTAAAAGAGAAAAGTTAGAACAATAACTTCAGTCATATGCACAGCTAAATGGAACCAGTTTAAGCCTGATTTAAACATTGTCAAAGTAGAGGCCTGTTTCACTTCTTCATCAAGACTGTTCCAAGTTTTAGCTGCATAAAACTCAAACATTAATTCCCCATGTTTAGTCCTGACTCTGGGCACCAGCAGGAGGCTGGTCTCTGACGTCTTCAGAGTGTGAGATGGCTCATATGGCTCTAACATGTCAGAGATGTAGTTCTGTGCTAGGTCATGGAGAGACTTATACCCAAGTAGAGCTACTTTAAAGACTATTCTCTGAGCCACAGAAAGGCGGTGCAGAGAACTGAGAACAGGACTCATGTGCTTGTATTTCCTCGTTCTAGTCAGGACCCGAACAGCAGCATTCTGGATGGACTGCAGCTGTCTTGTAAAAATCTGCAGATGCTTTTGATTTAATGTGGATGTTTAAGTTCAAGTCTGAGTCCATTATTACCCTTTGATTTCTATACTGATGTGAAGGTTTTAGAGAAAGACTGGAGATGACTTTCTTTTTGTTTCTGTGGGCCAAAGACTATGACTTCAGCCTTGTTTGAGTTTAGCTGGAGAAATTGTTTTGCATCCACACCCTAATCTGTTGGATGCAGTGGCACCCCACAGGTCTGGGCCATATGATCTGAGACACAGTTTCCAATTTGATCCAAGTTCTTCTTGTCTTCTAGCTAGGACTTGAACCAGTTTAGTGCAGAACCAGGGATGCCCACCCAGTACTCTAGTCCCTATAAGAGAATCCCCTGATCGACAGTGTCAAAAGCTGGACTTGAATTTTATACACTTCCAAAAGTTTCCCACCGGCCGAATGTTCAAATGCATTTTTTTGGTTGAAAAGAACCATACTGCCTCTCCTCTACTCGGTAATCAGCCCAAACCTTTAAAATGTTGCAGGTCAAAAATTCAGCAGTGATTCTGGTTTACCGCTGCCTCAAATGATTATGTAGCAGTACTCAGGCGCATTACACCTACCCCTCCAATCATCTCAAAGTGCTCCTGCCGACTGAAATCAATGGGCTTGCCGTTGAAGAACCACTTAAAACTTGGGCTCAGGGACAGGTCACTGGACACTTCACATGGCAACACCAGACTCTGTCCCAATGTGGCATCCAGGCTCAATGGAGGAACAATTATCTTTGTTGGCTCTGTAGGAGAGAGAAAATTGGTAATCTTTTGTCCAAGTAGAACTAAAAAGTCTGCTAGAATAAGCTAAACAAATGAGGTAATAAGGCCTAATTTGGCCGAGATAGCAAGTCTATCAGGGTAATTAAGTGAGCTTAAATAACTTCTCTTAGGAGGCCAGTGGAACGCATAAGTCAATCATGAATATTTAAAGAGTGCATTAACAAAGCCAAAAGTGCTCTCCTTCAGTAATCCACATTTAACCAGTCACATTGGGAAATGCAACAGCAGCTTTTTTATATGAAACAGTGGTGACAGAATATTCCTCAGTTGCAGTCGAGATCCCTGACGCTGCCATGGCAACAATAACTCACAGCTGACACAAGCAGAGATGACTTATACATCTGTCAAAGCTGCGTAAAACCACTGTGAATTTCATTATTCATTTCATGCTTGACTTAGTATTTTTCACTTTTAAAGTTTCAATCCAGAGCCATACTATATATCTAACAGCAGTGCGAGCCTGTGCACAAGACTGAATGTCAAAAATGGCAGCGAGATATTTTCAGTGCACAATTACTCACTGGCACATTCTGTGTGATAAATAAGGCACGTTGTGTGAAGCGAGATGTGTACAGCATGCACATAGAATGTGTGGAATGTAGGGGAAATGATGAATTTGACTCAAATGGCAAGTGGGGCCTTCATATCGATGACATTTTATGCAATTTCTGAAAAAATAAATAAATAAATAAATACGTTTTTTGTTGTGATAAAGATGCATAATTTAGAATTTAGGATTTACATGAGAATACATTTTAAATAAACTATAATTTAAAAAAAAACAATTGTTGAAGATTTACACAATTTGTTGCACTGCTGTGGCCGTTAATAGTTGTTATTGATATCGGTGTATCCGCTCAAAAGGTACCGATACTGACACACATGTCCATCCCTAATTATCCTGATCATGTTGTGATGGTTTAATGGCAGCATGAAAAATAATAATTTAATTATTATAGTTCATTGGAACTAAACCTGTTCGAAAGATCCAGCGCCAGACTTGCCATGTTCAGTCAATCAAACATTAGAGTGGTCTGCTATCTCTGCTAGCCCAGGGAGAATATGGCACAATATACCTGCCTCCTCTTTACTTGTATTTCTTACCTAATAATGACTGTATTGTACTAATTGTCCATGTCTGTAACATGCATACTTGAGATAACAGTACTTACCCTTGACCACGACTGTCCTCGTGCTACTGGCTGACCCAAAGTGGTTCCTGGCCACACAGGTGTACCTCCCTGCGTCAGACTGTGTGACGTTAGCAATCCGCAGGGACCCATCCTCCATGATAGTCTGTCTGGAGAGGGAGACAAGGCTGAAATGGCAAATCTCCCTTTAACTCTTCCAATCTTTAGATGTTAATTGGACAATATGTGATAATAAGACGCAAATTAAGTTTTTCCTTAGATATCGCTACATTTCTGTAGTCATTTGAACTTTTTACCTTCCATTTGTTGCAATTTGTATAGCGCCTCCAAAATCTATTCTGAAAGACTATTTGCACGCCTCAGAAGATAACAATTATCTTAAGTGAAGCGGAACGGATTTGCTGAGGGGTCAGCATAGTATTGACAGCTCAATGGCTAAAACACACATATTCATTGAAAACACAAGAGACCATACGGGAGAGAGTGGACAATGATAGGACCAGTAGAGGACAGGGGAGATGCTCCTGGAAAAGGTCTTTTACCTGCAGCCTTATCACTCTACAACACATGGAGGTAAGATTATCAAGACACTATAGGCCCCACAGGAAAGAAATACACAGTAGATCTGCATACAATGTACTAGTGAGCACAGGGGAATAGAAACAGGGTGTCCGAGGGGCAGTCCACAGGAGTCTTGGACATTGGATTTCATAGGTAACTTTCAGGAACCAAACATTTTTTGGTATGACATTTGTAAATGCAGTTTACATAGTGCACAAAACAAACAAATAATCCATGATTTGTATTCTTGTACTTAGGGCTCACAAGTAGGGCTAAATGATTTGGATACTTTCCACGTGGCCCAGAGGAAAAGTGGGCAGTATTTAGTAGTATGGGTGGCCCATACGGCTGCTGACAGTAGAAATCAAAACTGGCTACTAGGGAATCCCACTCATTTACGTGGACCATCTGCGTAGATAAAATTTTTATCGAGATGCTAACGTGGATATTTGGGTCCGTGCGGATGCATGCGGAGGGGTGTGCCTGAAAAAAATTTGCAAGCAGCAATTTGTCAAGCAGAAATCAAGCTTAATTGAAGCCTTTGCACTTTGTTAATTGTGTTCATTCAAATTGCAATTTGATTTGATCTTATTTGATTTCAATAATTCTTGCAGCCCTAGTCACAAGGGCTCTCAAGGCCATATGCTCCTCTGATGTCACCACCCTCTTGTCATCCTTTCTATTATCACATTTTTTAAAACAAGTTTTCACTGTGCATAATATTAAGATCAATGCTAGCACATCCATGTTGGCTGTTATCTTTTGTCTCCCCAGACACTTCATCCAAGAGGAGTGAAAAAACATGCTGTTTGGATAGTCCTGGTTTGCTTGTCCCCTGCCCTAAACACTCCTCCTTCCCTCAGATAACACATTCAAACAATATAGAACCATGCCCTTATTTGTGACCTTTGGATTTAAATCAAACAGTGTAATGCAGCAAGCAGCCGCCTTGGAAATCAAACAATTTCACATCAGCCCCAGGAATAAATATGCATCCAGCCGAGTTGAGCGGAGACCCAGAGAGCATGTCTGACACATGGTGCTTTGTGCTGATTTATTGACAAAAAAATCAAACAGTGAGTGATGGAGGCACACTGAGAACATGACCCGAAGGCCAATCATCTGCAAAACGTAAAGAACTATCTGCGTTACAGACAGAATTCACATGGCAAATTGCTTTTCTTGTCCAAACACTAAGCCTGGCAAACGACTGGGTAATTTTTCCCGTTTTCCTTGTGAGCAGCCATGAAGGATATGATAAAGAATCAATCTTGCCGGTCACACATTGGGGCAGGTTGGTAAGTCTATGGAAATGTGGCTGTTCATTGATGTGCAAAGATAAGAAGAAAGAAAGAACTATTTCATAACAACTAATGTTGAATTTTATCTACACAAGCATTTCTGGCCTGCTTTCTAAATCCGAAAATCTAATGAAGTTTTACTTATGATGAATTAAACCCTAAATCTAAACTCAAATGATCATAATTTTGATTTCAGTCATCTATATCTAGACCACGTAAGAACAAATAATGAATGTTTATTTATTTATTTTTTTTTTAAAGCCGGATATTATTTATTTCCTTAAGAGAGACAAATTATTTGAAGGGGAATTAAGTGAAAGGCAACAAAACATACCAATGGATATCTTGCCTGATTCTTGTTTAGTGAGGCAGAATCAGATCACACTGTGTAGTTAATTAAAAGCATGTCAGCTGTTTTTTTTTTTTTAATACAAATGGATTAGAATAGCACACTTTTATATATCTACACAAGTTGCTCACAGTAAGGGCACTGAAAGAAAACTATCTTTTGTTTGATTCTTGAAAAACTCTATATGTCTATATATCTATCTATATATGATCACATGGGCTCACGAAATCTGAGGCTTCACTGGAAGCTAATGCAAACCTATTTAAACAAATATATTTTTCCAATTAACTATGCGTATAATGTCTGTGATTCCTGCTTTGAACGATAGAAATTCCTAATTGGGGTTTAAGGGGGGCAAAATCGTTTTGCTATGACATTGTGCTTGTACTTAGCTCTGCACTCTGGGGAATCTGTAGAATTGTTTGTGTAAGAATACATAATTGAGTGTAAGGAGCTAACCAAACATATTACTAGGAGAGATATGTTTCAGCACCACATATAAGATGTACACTATATGACTGATAGGAAAGGGGCTGCCAAAGTGAAGGATGCAAAGTATAGGAAAGGCAGGAAATGCAATAATGACTGTTTTTGTTTTACTTGCGTACGCATTTGACTACACTAACCTTATAGTCTTCACAGTTCGCCAGTCTCCTCTTTTTCCCCAGAACTGACATGACAAGCACTTTATGAAAGCTGCTTCCTCACTGTGCCTGGACTAGGTATTGCTTGTTCAGTTCATTTCTACTGAGGCCAAGGATTTCGCTGGCTCCGACCTTAAATCATGACCCTGTGCCCCCTGTACCAGAGCCAGAGGGGAAGTTTCATACTGTTTTCTCTTTGCTTTTTTATGCAGTAACCAACACTGCAGGAGCTTTATTGTACATCCTCCTCTATGAGCTGTAAAACACATTCACACATACTGCTGTTTCATATGCTTCAACCATTAAAGGTACTGTACCTGATTATTACAGTTTAAAAAACGTGAAAAGCAGAACTTCATTTTAAATGGTTTGCAGTGGTCTAAAGGTATTCCTCACTTACATTCTGAGCATCCTAATTATTCACCACAATGAGTTTTTAAGTGATTTTCACAACTCTCAGAGACCAGAGACCAAAACTAACAACAAATAGACTTTCTGATTATCAGAAAATAAAACACTTTTTAGACATATTTGTGGCCCAAGAGCTGTTTAGACACTATATCCATACTGGGGCAGGACAAATGCAAGTCAAATATATGGGAAACATTGGGTGCAGGACCTTTAAAGCCAGAGCCTTATAGAGGAGAATAGAATGAGGACAAGAAAGCATGTTGCATTAAGAAATATTACAAAGTTAATGTGGTATTAAATTTCTAAGCATGTGTTGCAAGACTGTGTTTGTGGCTTTAATTTCTCAGCCTCGTTTGTAACTACAGTAATTAGTGCTGGTTTGCTTTCAGGCACTGGTGGATTTTCTAAAAGCTGCTTATGGCACTGTTAATCCCGTAACACAACTCAGTACAGAGAAAAACAAAGAAAGTCTATATATACTATTCTCCTTTGCTCCCTTTAAAAAAAAAAAACAATACTAAATTTATATATATATATATATATATATATATATATATATATATATATATATATATATATATATATATATATATATATATATATATATATATATTTATAGTTTTATATATATTATAGTCAAGCCCACCTCTCTGTGTCCTTAAGCAGTTGGCCCCATCTCCACCAGAAGACCAGAGCCCGTGGGGAAGCAGAGGGCCGACACTCCAGGAGCAGCTCTCCTCCCTTCTGCACCACTGTGGACTTCCTGACAGGCCGCTGGCTGAAGTCTGGGGGCGAGGCTGATGCACCAAACAAAAGTCATTTCATTTGGGATGTGGGAAAAGACAACCCCTGTGAGGTTAAAGAGCACTCGATTTGGCTGATATCCAATGAGAACAATTTAACTGATGATGTATTTTAATGTCCCAAATATAGCCCCAAGCATCCCTGAATAAAAACATCATTAAATCTTATGCAAATACTGTATATTTGCAAAATGTACAGAAACTTCATACATTTTCTTTACTTGCAGGCTACAGATTGTAAATACACGCCATTTCTTACCAACGACCTTGAGCTCCGCACTGGCATACACAGCTCCCAAGTCATTCTCTGCCACACACTGGTACATGCCTGCGTCTGACAGGCTAATTCTAGAGATGGACAGAGTCCCAGAGTCAACATAGTGTCGGCCCTGCAACAAAGTATACTTCAATGGGACTACATACATTTAAAAGTGTGAGTTTTTTTTCAATTGAATATCGTGTAATAACTACAAGATAGGCTCTCTCCACACATCCATTATGGCTGGCCTTTGCTGAGCGTACCTGTGATGTCAGAAGCTGTCCATTCTTGAGCCACCTGAACGTAGGCCTGGGTTTCCCTATGGCCTTACATTCCCACTGGAGGTTTGTATCAATGGCCATCTGTGTGTCTTTAAGAGTGTGAGTCCAATGAAGATGTTCCACATCTGTTGAAATTAACCATTTTTATGAATAAAAGCTATTCTTCAGCTTTAGTGTAGACATTAGATTCTTGTAGTTTCAGAAAAAGACTTATTTCCATGATTTATTTAGATCAATAATCAGTCGAAGCATGCACAAACATAATTATACCGTAGAACATGAGTTGTCCTCTGGCGGCGTTTCGACCTCTACTGTTCTGGGCCACACACTCGTACACACCCGCATCCTCAGGGCGAAAGTATGGGATTTCCAGGACCCCGCTGGAGTGGTTGATTTTAATCTTGCCAGGGAGTGGGTTTCCGTCAGCTCTTCTCCACGAGATGGACGGCACTGGGCTGTGGAGGTCACAGTAGAAGGTCAGTGGTACCTCAGGTGAAACAAAAGCTGTCCACACACTTTGTCATCGGAGGGCACTTACTTTCCTAAGGCAAAGCATTCCAACTTCACTGAAGATCCCTTGGAGACATGGAGCGTCTCAGGGAAACGGACCTCGATTTTAGGTTCATATTCACCCATCACAGCTGCATGACAAAGAACAGCATCTGTAAATACATTTATGGCCCTGAACCAGAAACAGGGTACTTTATCACTTTTTATTGAAGCCTTTGTAAATCTGTACAAGTCCTCTGCAAACCTGTCTGATTATCTTTATTCCAATTACGGCCATGAACAATTATGCAAACTATAACTCACATGATGGGTCAGACCTTTGAATAGTTCAGTAACACCTAACTGATTCTCCTGACTCCTTACTGGAAATACAACTAGGGTGTGTTAGGTTCAATTTGGTCCAGCAGTCACGCAGATATTTTAGGCAAGGATTTAGTAGAACCCTGTCCGAACTGAAGAAGCTATTAGCATGAGTGCTGAAACATATTCTTCTTTCCTAAAAAAAGATTGTTCAGTCGACAGTATCCAATTCTTATTCGCTATAGACCCTATCTTGACCAGACATTTCATATTTCAATAAGGCAAAAAATAAATAAAAAACAACATTAAAAAAGCTAATGTTGCTTACTTGATTTACCATCTTAAAAATATGAAAAACAAAACTAGCTCATTTAAACGGCAAGCGGTGGTCCAAAGTTATGAGTTAGTTTCTTCAAAACTATTGCAGTCACACTAATGCTAACATGCCAAGTGAGCACTTCCTGAATCTTGGATAACAAAAGACATTATAATTAGATGCAAATGGTACACAGATTTTTTTTTACATCAAGAGTTGCTTATAAGAGAAATATAAAAGCACAGAAAATGTGTTAATAGATATTATAGACCCATTTGCTCTGTGTGGCTATTGTTTTAACCCTCGTGAAGGATACTTTTGTGTTTGACATTCTGTTGAGGTAAGAACGTGAGTGAGTGTCAGACCCAGTGAACAGTTTTGATGATGTGGTACAGGACAGCGGATGGATGGGTTCAGATTACTTCTCTGCCTCTGCGTGTGAAATCTATAGGCATAAACTATTCTGACAGGAAAACCAGTCTGCCTCTGCTTATCCAAATGTGTGCTTTCATGCTTGTAGGTATGCTTTCTTGCATAACTGACTCTTTATATTTCGAATGGGTGTCCTGGTCCAAAAGACACAGCAGAAGTACAAACAGTCAGACACAGATGACAGGTCATTTATCTCTGGTTCTCTCTTTATGTGTGGCTAGAGGCTGTGCTCACTTACCATCTCTGCGCAGGACCACTGGGGTGGGAGAGCTCAGCACACTGGTATTGGTCATCATGTTTCTCACAGCACATGTGTAGTTTCCCTGGTCCGACGGCTCCACTTTAGCGATGTACAAGTTTCCTGTTCGCTGAGAGATGAAGCGTCGCGCGTCCTGCTGTAGGAAACCACGCTGGCCGTTGAAAACCCAAGAGTACTTCATCTCTGCGAAACAGAGACAGGGCAGAGAGGGAAATTGTAAGTGTCTTGTGTATCAGGTTGCAGAATAAATTATAATAGCCCGAAAGAGACGTGACGCTTGAGTTCTAACGCAGGAGTTTATTTACCATCAGTACAGGACCCGGTACTCAGCACCCGGAGACATGAACCCCTCAACACATTGTCCATTCCAGTCTAGTGCCGTCCAGTCAATTTGGACTACAGGGACATATTTGTATAACAAACATTCTACAGAGTTCTTTTTTGCCATTCATGAAATATTTTCTTAGCAAAACATTCATGCATAAGTCCCATAATTTGGTTTGCAAAGAATTATACTAAGTAACCCGTAAGACATACATAAAGTATTTGTTTTTATGTTAACCATTTTCATGAATAAAATTGAAAAAAAAAAAAATAGAAACATGGGAAAAACAAGATGGTTGAAAACTGCAATAAGTTCTGCTTAGTTTTTACACATGTAAGAGTCTAACAAGAGTATAGGTGTGATTTCTGAAAATTGTCAAGGAACCATAAGAAAGAGAGTAAAACAAGTCGTGATTACATAAAAGGAGCAGTGGATGTACATGTCAAGGGTGAGACCAGAACAATATGAGTGTAGTTTACTATAAAGCCAACATGTGCCATCAGGCCTTTTGACTGGCCACACTTGACACAGTCCGACTCATTCCCCGGAGGGAACACTGCAAATTAAAATGACGGCAGAGAGAAAGCAGAAACATGACAGAAGACCTGTCATGATTAGGAACTATCAGACACCTCAGTCTCAGGGCAACAGAACGTAGCAGACAATATCTCTCCTCACAAACGTGCGTACATACTGCTGCCTGTATGTGCTAATTCATATTCAACACATAATGACTCCCTATAGCACATAGGATTCATGTCAGTAGATCCAAGTTTATTAACAAGAATCATTATCAGTAGAGTTCAGCAAAAAATGTGTTCAACAAAGTGCGAAGAGAAATAATGTATGCATCATGGTAAGTTCCTCTTTATAGCTGGTGGTGATGGGTGGGGTTTTTACACATTATTGTTCTATGGTTACCCGTATTGACACATTAACAATTAAAAACATCAAATTTCCCAAACCCTAAAATCCTAAAAAAATATTACTGATGATTTTACTGTATTCTGGCATTTTACCAAGTCAAACACTGGTTAGATATAGATTAAATAACTATTATATGTTATTATATATGATGTAGAAATACGCCACAGTAAACAAAAACATTTCTACTGTACAATTTCTAGACTACATTGAACTCAGGAGGAGAAATAAAGCGGATTTAAAAGAGTGAAGGCGGGAAGACTGGAGGGCAAATTGCTAAAGTGCGGAATCCCATGTGTGCGCAGGATTGGGCTTCGAACGGAGGCTGGCGTGAAATTGCGCTGGTGGGCATGGAGTGGCCACGGCAGTCTGGGCCACTTTGAGAGCTCATAATCAGCAGCACACAGACAAGCGCGGGGCCGGCTCACAGCTGTGCCACTGGATAAAGCCTCCCCTCTATCCACCAAAACACTTTATTAGCCACTGATAACCTGCACGTACCCACGAAAGAGAAGGACGAGGAGGAGGAGGAGAGGAACAACGCACTGGGAGCAGATGGGTGGGGAATGCGGATTCTATAAGGTTATGAAGTGTGGCTGTGAAACTGGAGAAGGAACAGTCAAGCAAGCTATGGTTAAAAGATAAGACTGAAGTTTGAACGGATTGTAAAGTAAAAAAGACATTGTGAAAGTTAGTTCAAGACGTTGTACAGTTGTGGGAATATTGATAATCCCAGGACAAATCGAGTGTAAGCCTGTCTCAATTAGGATTACATGGATTATGCCTTGAACACGCTTCACCTTTACATTCATTCGGGAAGTTTATAGTTACCAATTTGCCAAAACCACATGTCGATGGATCTCCAGCAAACCCACTCAGAAAATATGCCGTCAAATGAGCCGTGTTGCGTATTTAAGGAACTTTTCTAATGAGGAGCCTGCCACCTGTTCATCTTTATGGATTTTTTTTTTTTTTTGCTGCCTGGAATGTTGCACATCCATCCATTTTCTTCTGCTTATCTGGGGCCGGGTCGTGGGGGCCCTGGTCTAAGCAGGGACTCCCAGACTTCCCTCACCCCAGACACGTCCTACAGCTCCTTCGGTGGGACCCCAAGGCGTTCCCAGGCCAGCTGAGAGACATAGTCCCTCCAGCGTGTCCTAGGTCTTCCCTGGGGCCTCCTCCCGGTGGGACCTGCCCGGAGCACCTCCCTAGGCAGGTGTCCAGGAGGCATCCTGAACAGATGCCCGAGGCACCTCAGCTGGTTCCTCTCGACGTGTAGGAGCAGCGGCTCTACTCCGAGCTCTGCCGTGTGACTGAGCTCCTCACCCTGTTCCTAAGAGTGCACCTGGCCACCCTGCGGAGGAAACTCATTTCGGCCGCTTGTATCTGTGACCCCGAGATACAGCATTAAATGTATCTATCTGTCTTTTTCTTTAATTTAGGTGTTTTTATTGCTCAAAAATAGCACAAAAAACATGTATTCATCACCAAAGATCTGACCTGCAACTTGGCCTCCTAGTGCCACTGTCTTGTCACCATGGAGATAGACTGATTTAATGCTGTACTGTGGAACATCCCAGGCAATACAGTAACATTTACATGGAGACAAATAGGTAGCGGACCCTCCTCCAGAAAAAAAGTTACATAATAAACATTTAAGGCAGGCAGGGTCTATATATACTTCCTTCATTATTATCTGCCTTGTTCTGTGAGTTTATTCTGTTACCAAACTTCTCCAAACATTTTAAAATGCAATGGGGCTCATAAATGAAAGAATGAACTTTAACCTGTACCTTTGTCAAATCAAGCATTATTATTATGAAATTAAGACTATACTTCTAATACTATATATCAAGTAGATGTGCACTATTTTGGAGAATAAAAAGGTCTCGCAGCAAAGAAGTTATCTTGATGAAAGTATAAAAGTTTTAGTTGAAGCTCACTATTACAGTAAAACTAATTCTTACCTCCATAATGTGGCGGGGGTCCACAGAGCAGCACCACAGCCTGACCCTCCCTCACCGACACTGTGTTCCTCACCTTCCTGGTGAAGTTCTGCAAAACTGAGGAATACAAAATGGAGTCACAGGTTTAATGCTCGTATAGGTTGAGGAAAGTGAATTGGAGGGTGAAACGCAGAGAAGGGCACTTGAGTGAACAGAATATTTCCTGTGTTCAGACTGAGCCTGGCCCAGAGCCCCCTGTTAATATCGCAGTGTGAGATGCAGCAGATAAAGAGCAGAGCTGGGCCAGAGGGCACACAACAAAGCTCCTCACTAATGGAGCTGGAGATATTACTTTCACCTTTAATTAAATGCCGCTTTACCACACAAGAGAAAAAAAACAACAGGGAGACATATCAAGACATATCAATGGCAGGTCTTACAAATACCACAAGAGATAGGAAATTCCCAGAGTGCAAGGATCTGACCATGAAATAAAGGTGCCAGAGAGTTGCCAGGGCAATCCCTATATTGCCAATGTGTCCTCAAAGGAAAGACATTTAATTATCTTCATCTGTTCCAGTGTATTTGTGGCTTGTCTGTTTTCCACCCTTTAGGTTTGTCACTCCAGCCATTGCTTTGTCTGGAATGTTCCACAGTCTAGCATTAAACTATATGGAGACAAGTAAGATGACACTCAGATCTATGTCTCACTGGCAGCAGGTGAATATGGACCATTGGATTCACTCTGACACTGCATCTAACAGATTGGTCTGTGGATGCAAAACAACTTTCTTCAGCTAAACTCAGACAAGACCGAAGACATAGTCTTTGGCCCACAAAAGCATAGAGAACGTGTCAGCAGTTACCTCCAGTTTTTGTCTCTAAAACCTTCAAATCAGGCCAGAAATCTAGGGGTAATAATGGCCTCAGACTTGAACTTCAACAGCCAGATCAAATCAATAACATCTGCAGATTTTTACCATTTAAAAAAACATTGTAAAAATCAAAGGTAAACTGTCAAAGCCAGACTTAGAGAGACTTATCCTGCATTTCTCTCAGTAGGTTAGACTACTGTAACGTCCTGCTCAATGGCCTCTCCAAACGAGCCTTAAGACAGCTGCAGTACATCCAGAACGATGCTGCTCGGGTCCTGACAAGAACCTGGAAGAACGAGCACATCAGTCCTGTGCTCAGGTCTCTGCACTGGCTCCTGTGGCTCAAGAATAGACTTTAAAGCAGCTCTGCTTGTGAACAAGTGTCTCCATGGACCAGCACCAAAGTACATCTCCCACATGTTAGTGCCATATGAACCATTTCGCACTCTGAGGACTTCAGGGACTGGTCTCCTGCTGGTGCCCAAAGTCAGACTAAACATGGAGAATCAGCGTTTCTGTTTTATGCAGCTAAAACCTAGAACAGTCTTTATGAAGATGTGAGACAGGCCTCTGCTTTGACAATGTTTAAATCCAGGCTCGAAACAGTTCTTTTCAGTGCATATAACTGAAAGGGTTTTATTCTGCACTCTGCTGTTTTAATGGTAATTCATGATGATTATTTGTGATTATTTATGTTTTGATTTGTTTGATTTATTCTGTAAAGCACTTTGAATTACTTTGTGTACAAATTGTGCTATACAAATAAACGTGCCTTGCTTTGCCTTAAGACAAGCAGCACTACCAGCCCAAGATCTGTGGAGAAGCAAAGTAATTTTGAACAATAATGTCTCTAATTGAATAAAACCAAGGCAGTTTGATGCCAGTCTGTGCAACATCCTAAGCAAAGCAATAACATTTCTATGGAGAAAAGCAGTTTGCAGCCGTTCCACCAGAAAAGTTACAAGCAGCACCTTTAAAAAGAAACACTCACATGCAAACTGTTATGCAAGAGGTTAAGTTGAGAGTTACCAGTCTAATCTCTACTCTTCAAGTTTCTGTGTGGCTGCTCTATTTTGTACCCTTTGGCTTTGTCACTTCAGTGTTGTCAACCTTACACTTTTGACATGTGTCATTTAAATAAACTCACATGCAAACTGGACTTTGGCCTCTCTGCTGACCACAGTGCCGAAAGTGTTGGTAGCGATGCACTGATACACTCCTCCGTGATTGATGACATGGGGATTATTGATCAGAAGATTCCCCTCCACGAAGCTGTAGTGACTCTCCAACTCTGGCTTTATTTCTCTCCCATCCACTTTCCACCTGCACACACATATCCAAAATGAATTCATAACTTGCACAACTATTTTTTGCTGAAGAGCCACTTTAGCACTGCACTATTGTTCCCTGAAGTAGTCTGTGATGGTAACGTTAGCCTTCTATTTCTAAATCTGCTAGAGCAAATTGATATAAAAATGAGTTGCAGAACACATTGAGCAACTCAAATGGACTTGGTATCCTTTATGGCCACACTTCCACTCACCTATAATGCGGAGGTGGGTTCCCCTTCGCTTTGCAATTAATAAACACCTGCTTATCATCGCTGCTCAGTGGGAACACAATGTCGCTGGGCTCCTGGGTGAAGACGGGACCGTGGCGGGTGTCTTCTGTCGACAAAGCACATTAGCTGTTACAATGGCGTCGAACAAGTGACACTGAATTAATGCAAAAAATAAATCACTCAGCAGTCAGGAAACAGTACACAAAGCCAACAAGCATATAATTAGCTGCCAACATGGCTCTTTGAGTGGATTGTAGCTTTAATAAGGCCTCTTGTGTTTGTGTCACAATGTAGATAATGTGCAATGACGAGACAGCAATTAACCAAAGATAACCCTCACAAGATACAGTAGCTTTGCTGGCATTCACAGCTCAAAGCACAAGTTTGAACCTGCTGATTTTTTCTGTGCATTTAAAGTTGAAGTACTTGCATAAAAAGTGTATATAATATTTACATGAGCCATTGTGGACATACACTCCCAACATTGCTTGTAACTAGCATTCATTCTGATCTATATCTTCAAGTTTATTGCATCTAAGTTACAATTACAGATACACGAAGTCAAATTTCTCATGGAGGGTCCACTTGTTCCATGGATATTATCGCTTTGCCTGGAATGTTCCACAGTATGGCGTCAAACTTATAAATCTTGCATATACTGTATTCAATTATGGGTGTTTTATTGGTCAAAAATTACCTTGCTAAACATTTTGTTTGTTTGTTCATAGCATAATTGCTAAGTTTTTTGTTCAAAACTTCTGGGGACATAGAAAAAAAAAAGCACTATTCTTTAAAATTGCTGAGTTTTGAGTTGCCAATAAATATGTATTGTAAAAAACATACAGCCATATTGTACAACAGAAATAAGAGACTTAAGAGAATTTGTGTGCTGAATTTGCCATGACGTAGGACAGAGGTGCCCAAATTTTGTTTTTGTTTTTTTGAGGGCTACATCTCAAAACATATCGGAAGCGGAGGGGCACAGACCGGTGATCAGTGCAGTGTGATGCTTTAAACACAGCTTTGACAGAGCCGCTGTGTGTTAATAAGGCTTGAAACACATTTATTTTAGGTCTGTATCACACTGCAATGTGATGTTTAAGGGTATAGTGCTAGAAATAGTTTAATTTGCTGTTAAAAGTACTGATTATGTTCAATCGTGCCGGTTCAGCAGGAGGGCTGAGTGCCAATAAAAACTGTTCTGAGGGCCGCATTTGGCCCCTGGGCCATAGTTTGGACACCCCCGACTTAGGAGGTTTTACACTTAAGTTCTATTCATTCTCATTGGAGACCAAACTTCTGTACAGACCAAATAGTGACATAAAACATTTCACTTTTCTAAAATATAAACAATTAACTTGAATATTGTTTTGTCCCAAACAAAGTAATAAAGTTCATGCTGTATTAAATGTGAGCACAAACTAATCTTTTCCCCAAATAAAATTTCGGATTTTGTAAATATGGAAGGATAAACATTGTGATTTTTTGACTTACTCATAATCTAATAAAATCCTTTGTTGAAACTGTCTAATAGATTGTCAAATCTTTATAAGTTTAGCAATTTATTTTTTCTGTGAGTGGGATAGTGTCTCTATAGATGTGACCTGATCATTTAGATGAAAATAGATCCTAATATGAAGAAAGCAGATGGTGGATACTCCAGAAAAGTTGCGTAGTGCAGTGACTCATAACCACAGGGCCAGACCAAAAGGAGGGCAGTGAGCACCTCCTTGAGGCCCCCCAATATATTTGTGTGATTGTGATTGGACCCCAGGTTAACCCCTGGCATAGTGCACATGGACGAAATATACAAACCTATTGTAGAAATTATTTTTAGGGTGTTCATAATTACAACCATACACACATTTTTACACAACCTTACACTTTTTATGTTTTTAAAGGTGTGTTAGTTTTACACCTGTCTGTACTGTTAAAATGAAAGGATTGATAATGTAATTACACTGCAGGTGTTGCTTTGCTTTGGCTGAATCTAATTATTGCGTTGCCTCTAATGCAGTTGTCTATATGCAGCTCGCGCCTGTGCTCGGCTCAGTGGAGCTTGCCGTTTTAGTTTGCTCCAGCCAAACTATCAATACACAAGAGTAATTAACCAGTGTTGCACTAATTAGTCCCGTGAAATTCAAGCATTCCCCCTGTAGATGTACAATCACACATTCACAACAGCAGTGTATTGTGTCTTTCTTCAATGCCATCTCTGGTAGTAGTATTATTGCTGGTATTAAATAGAGAGCCATGTTTTCCAATTGCATGAAAAAGTAAGAGTTGAAATAATAATTTAAAGGAAAGTATAAATGAACCAATGCTTTATGTATGTATGTGTTTGATGGTCGGATGGGGTTTAGGCATTTGGTGTCCAAATTAAAAGAGTAATGCTCATGTCAAACTTTGAGCCAGACTAAAAAAAATTTGACTAAAATAAAAGCTTTTTTTCCCGTTTTGGTTGTGTTTATTACGTCCTTACTGTAAGTGGGCTTACATCTCCACAAACCTGACTCTTATTTGGCCTGGAGGAAGGCCTCCTCCTGCTTGTTTGCCTTGTTCTTGTAGTTGTAATCTTTCACATAAAATGTATCTATCTCCATTGAGAATATTCAAAATTATAGTTTTAACTTTCTATTTCCATGGAATCCTGTAGGTGATGTGGCACCGCCAAAAAGTTACATAGTGTACCTTTAACTAGAATGGATGAATTATGGAAGATGATATGACTTAAAGTGCATCTATAAAACTATAAAAAGGATATACTGTTTTTCACGGACTCCATAATGTGTTACTTCCACCTCACAAATGTGTTGTTTTTGAATATAACCTTGACTAGGACGAAGAGCGCTCCCTCCCACATCACCATCATCATCACCCTCCTAATGAGAGTGGGAGTGTGTGCCTCAGGTAAAGGCCTTGTTTTCCCCCAGCCTCCCGGGGAGTTGCTTCATTTTACTCGACTAGCTGTGTCCTTTAAATTAAACAAATTAATGAACCTTTAATAGGAGGGCTATTGCACCTGGGAACTGACTGAGCTGTGGTTTGTGGGTGAGAATGAGGCCGTCCGAAACAGAACATTAGGACCGCCCAACCACACTTCACGCACAAACAAATAGACCAAAATTAGGTTTCATGGGAATGCATACAAATGTGGTATTATAATGTTAACTGTATGCAGGTATGTAGTACAGGCATTGTGCATAACCTCTGTGTATTCTCAACACAAAAAGAATAGTTAAGGGTCTCTGAGCATCAAGATAATGTATGAAGTACAGTATCAAATGCTGTTTAAGGTTTGTTCTACACCAGTTCAAACTATGGCCCGGGGGCCAAATGCGGCCCTCGGGCCAGTTTTTATGGGCCCTCAGATCATAAGCAGTACTTTTAACAGCAAATTAAACCATTTCTACCACTTTATCCTCAAATATCACATTACAGTATGATGCAGACCCGAAAATGAATGTGTTTCAAACCTTATTAATACACAGCGGCTCTGTCAAAGCTGTGTTTAAAGCACCGCACTGCATTGATCACCGGTCTGTGGCCCTCTGGTTTGAATATGTTTTGAGATGTGGCCCTCGATAAAAAAAAAGTTTGGGCACCTCTGTTCTACACAATCGAGGATGACTGTGATTCCACAACTGTATCATGTAATTTATAACCATCTGGAAATTGATATTTAATATAACATATATCTGTTTATTTTTGCTTTCTTCAATTTTTTAGACAAAAAAAAAAGTTTTTACAATCCCAAGAAGGCCGTAGGTATCAAGAAAAACAGCGATTTTATAACTAAACGCATGCACATCCTGTACTTGTTCTGGACACATTTTACTGTTGCTATAAATGCACACAGTGTTCTGCGTATATGTATATAAGGTTGCACTATGTACTTGGGAGCAGAGAATAAAGTATATTAGTGTGGCAGAAAAAATGGTTGGTGTGAATTTTTATAAGTGTGCAGCGTTCTACCTTATATCCGTGGTGGCAGTTAGGTGTAAAGCACGGTAATTGCATGCTAAAATAAAGTGATAAAATGTCTGAGAATCTCTTCTAAAATGCTGACATGTAATAAGGGGACACAACTGTTCAAATGTTAAAATGTTTTGACAGTTTCAGGGAATTATCTCCAGTATTGTGTTTGGCATGAACACTGCTTTTAAAGTGGCAACAGGTTATAGTGAAAAAGACAAGAAAAGGTCATCCCAATCATATCTGTCATTCTTTAAATTATAGTGGATAACGTTGCCAGCTCAGGTCAGCAGAAAGTTGAATCTTACATAGAATTTCATGGGAGTATTCCTCGTGTATAACTAACATAAACTGACTATTATTCCAAGAAACCAGCAGAATATTCCTACACCTCTCGTGGGGCTGCAGTGATTCTCTCTGAAATGAAGTGATAACCTTAACATGGGACTGAACATGAGTCCTGCTTCCTTTGAGACATATTATGCATATGAGGCGTGTGTCATGAGGGCAACTCCACTTCTCACCAGCCAGGCACGCTTTGAATGACAGCAGGATTAACAGTTCCCATGGCAACGACATCTTCACTTCCCAAGGTCAGAGCCGGTTCCTGTTCCCATCCAGTGCCCGACTGTGAAGAGGTTCCCAGGGTGGACCTGACACTCTACAGCTCTGCAGGGAAACAAGAGGGCGTCTGAGTTAGGGCAGTTATTGAAAAGCATTTTGTTTCATTTCATACAAGCATAAAAAATCATATAAGATGTAAAATAAGTGGTTATGTTCACTTATTTTGGTAGAAATTTTGATTGAAAAGAAAAATTATTTGAGATGCACCAAAGAAGCTTGTACAGTTCCATAACATTTATGTATTAATTTACTTATTTATTTATTTATTTTTTCAGTTTTAAGTATCTGCCGAATATCAGCTGATCCCAGTGAAGAGGTTTTTAAGTGGACTAACCATGCGCTATTGATTTCACATAAACTATCTATATTTGTAAAACAATAACTTTCTTTCCAGCTCACTATTAAAGCTGTCAGCATTGGGAATGGACAAAAAATAAATAAATAAATGCAACCTTTTAGTAGCCATCCCTCTGTAGTGAACACAACGTGAGTGCAGAAAAGCTCAGGATGAGTCGGATGATGGTTTGTGGACTTAAAACTGCAAGAGACTGGGTTTCTAGTGTGTTTTTTTGTTATTTTATGAAACAGAAGGATAGACAAACATTCATTTGTTCCAAAAACAGCCAGTCTACTATTTACAAAACTGACCTTGCCCTGAACCGATGCAGAAGCTCTAGTCATCTGGAACTGGATGCAAAAAGGAGATTGGACCTGATACCAGTGTTGGTACATAGGCTGAACCAGGATTAATCCAGACTAAAACAGATAATTTTATTTGTGTTTGGCAACAACCAACCAGCATAAATCGCTGTGATAAAGATTGTGATTGAACTTAACTTTGCTTTATAGTGATGATGGGTTATGATCAAATTGCAATATTTTGTGAAACCCAGATTTTTATAAGACTGCAAGAAGCAATGTGATCTACATGATGCTGCAAATAGAACTACATTGGAACTCCCTGTAAATGTCTGTCCCATAAATAATTCATTGGACCAAATAAACAGAGCCGAGACCCAGTGCCAAAGGGCTTGCTACCAGCAGATACACAGACACTGATATTAAGTGTGCTGCTTGTACACTATCTCTGAAAAACAGTGAAAAGGAAGGAAAGTGGCTCACAGCAGCAACCAGCGAGTAAAGCACTTGGCCAAATACAACATTACTCTTGTATTTCAACATATTTACTCTTTTACACAGCCTAGTCCTCAACACGCTGTCCCAGAATAAAAACGCAGCAACAAGTAAGTTTGCGCACTCTTATTCCTTTTTTCGGTCAGATTATTATGTCCACTATCATTTTATGTGTATTTCATCTTTCACCCAGTTGGGGGCATTGAGGTGCCCTTATGAAAATGTGCCCACATTTTTGATTGGGCTTGTTTTAAAAGTTTAGTAAATGAAAATATGGCAGAATTCAATGACTCCATAAAATTACATTATGACATATGTCACATGATTAATCCAAGATGGCGGACTACAGTTTGTGAGGGGACGTGCTCACAATACTTTTTTTTGTTCCTACCGCCATGTTGCCACTGTGTACCACATTTAGTTTGGCTACACCAAAGTTTTTGTTGGGACGTCCCTTTGGCGGATATAGGAGATATTTGGCTTGTTGCCATGGCAACACGATGTGTATTGGGGTGTGACTTTTTTGAGTAAAATTGCCCAAAGTGTGAGCGAATTATCACTCGTTAAAGATTTTATATTTTGATACGACCCAAAACAATATACATTAGATAATAACTAGTAATTAATAACAAGCAAATTCTGATAAAATATTTGTCACATGATCTTATTAGACATGAACCTCACACTAGTAACACTTCTTCTTTACGTAAACTTTATATACCCACTATACCACCAGCCACCAAAACCCAAATACTTGCACGCATATGCAAATGACCCCGTGACACGAAGAGACAAACTGGGTGCAATCCATTCAGTACTTGATGTTCCCAAAGCTTTTGTCCTTTCTTGTCTGAGGAGCAGCGATAAACACCACAGCAGACAGATGGATGGAGCAGGCCAGCACCCTGCTCCGCTCAGGAGGAGAAGCAGGGCAAAAGAAACATTAGCAGTAGATCCGGCACTTTCAACTGTCTCTCTATGATTTATTCTAAGAAGACAATACAATACACATCTCTCCGGCTCGCTCCTGTCACTCATCTTTATTGATCCGGTATCCACTTTTTTAACCTTCTGCCTTCTGTTTATGTCCCGGCCACAGTCTTGTCACGGGTCTGAATCAAATGTCGAAGCAGTGATCAATATCCAGAGATTTGCCTGATGTCTTCTGTGATGAGATGTACAAACTTGATATATTCCACTGAAATCCAATGAAGAAACTTTAGTCATATTACAGTAGAAACTATATATAGTATTCTGAACCCAGACGCCTGGAGACAATGGAGTTTTTCTACCTTCTATAAATGCAGCGCTGATGCTATAGTTTGATGCTTAGATTTACACCGTATATAGTAATAACGCTCAGACGTGAGCTTTTTGTCTTGCGCAAACTTTAAATCAATACGAAATATTTTCTAGTGATTTTGTTAAAACGCTTATATGTATGATCGATAGTGTTATGGCCCACCTGCAAGTAATTCTGAATCAATGTGCTTAAAATTCAACAGACTGTGCCAACGTCTTTGAGAGAGGAGGAACTGAGAAAAAGTCAAATGAGGCTAAAAGTAGTCTGTGGTTCAAGAAGGTTAAATAAATAAAGCATGGACAATTGTATGTATTTTATAAAACTACTAAGCCTGCTGTATAACTGTGCCCACCATGCCTAAACACATAATAAATCAAACAATTTATTATAGATGATAAACAATAATATTGAAACCAAACCATAAACCATAATTATCCCACAAAAAGTTTTCTAAATGCACAAGATTATTAAAAATGAGCTGCAAGACTAGTAGTTAGTTTGCATCTGTAATGAGTTGTAGAAGTTCATAATTCACCCTTCTACAGCTCAAATCTCATTGTAGTACAGAAACCAAAATGTTCCCTAGAGCAGTGGTCCCCAACCTTTTTCTCACTGCGGACCGGTCAAAGTTTGACAAATTTACTGCGGCCTGCTCCTCTGACCGTGGTCGGAAAACACACGGGAGAGCCGTCTTCTCCAGGGCTGAAGGGTCGCACATTACACATCAGTTCCACCGTCTTTTTCCAGGTACCACTTCAGACTCACACACGTCGCTTCTTCGCTCAACCACACGCCACATACGCCACATGCACGTGCACGTCACCTCTCACTCACGCGCCACACTGACACAGAGCACATAGGAGCTTTCAAAATAAGATTCAGATACGCCACAAATATATTTATTAAGTGTTATTTTCATGAACATTTAAAATATTTCAGAATATGGAGTCAATGTCAAGAAACCATAATATTTCACATAGAGCTGTTTTTCCTTTAGCTTCTGCTGTTTGTGCTAAGACTCACAAGGTCTCCCCCTCTCCTCTCTCCTCGACCTCTGCCCTGACGCTCTGACTGTTGTGCGGCGGACACACATCTAGCACAGATATAATAAACTCGCCGTTATATCAAATGGATTTATGTTGCGATTTCCTATCAGGATTTTCATTATATATCTACGGACGAGCTTATTAGCGTGTCATGAGGAGCGGGCAAAAGTCACTTCGGAGAAAAAGCGGTCGCTGATAAATTATTTACTGTTTTTGGTCGGCGGCCCGGTAGCAACCCTCGGTGAAAATATGTTTGACATCCCTGCTCTAGTGCAAAGAAAAGTACCCACGATAAATACTGACCCCCCCAAACAATATTGTCCCATCTGTCACGTGCTGAGTGATAAGTCGATACAGTAATTATTACGACAGGCCGACTCATTTGTATTATTTCATTTCAACATTCATTTGGTTGATAATGCAATTTAAAAGTCAACTAATCGTTAAAATGTATCTCTGACTAGTGCACTACTATAATCGTTAGCTGCAGCCCTAAAAAGCCTAAATTGAAAATTGGAGAAGTGAATTGCTGATACAAAAAAGTATATTGACTAAACACTAAAGGCAAATTGGATTTTCCTGTTAGACTAAAACAATTGTAGAGTTGGTGGAGTATGTAGCACTTTAATTCTGGGGAGCCATAGTGTTCATTTGTGTTGCAGTTTCTAGTTGAGACTATTTGGACAGTGCTCTCTCCCCTTTTACTCCCTGTCACTGCTCTGATGTTCGATCGAATGGCCAAAAATGTCGAGAAAACCTGGACAAGCACAATCCAATTACCTGTACCTAAAGCAGCCACACTGAATGTTTGTGTAAACCAGTGAACAAACTCAAATAAATGAGTAAAGCCTTATTTGACTGGAGTCTATGCATGCCCCCTATATTACATAACTACTTGTGAATTGGTAACAGTAAAAGTATACATTTAGCTGTCTTTCTAGCACGATTATCCAGGGTGTGTCCTAGAAAATGCCCACCCCTTACTATTAGTATGTCTTATGATTTGGATTGACACTAATTCACACATGAAACGTGATCATTGTGTACTGACTGATTTGATTTCTGCCATTTCAACCTGCCAAGTGTCTACTCACAGCACTACCCTAATTGCATCATGTAGCGTCTAACTACAATGTAATCCAATCATGTTTACCTGCATCATTCATGGAGATATCTTAATTTACGACACAGAAGGATGAAAAGTGATCCGTGTGGTTTTTGTACAATAAGATAACAGAAGTTCTTGCAGTTACAGTCCAGTAGAAAGGGTTACCTAACAAGCCCCATGCAGGGTTCTTGTATTTAGTAGCTTTTTATCCAGTGATCAATGTTCATTTGGAAGTCAGATGTCTTCTTCAATTTGCCCCACCTCGCACTGCATTTAGAAATAGCCTCCAAGACCTTGATTGGGTTTAGCCGCAGAACAATACCTATTATGCAAAGGTGCAAAGGAGAAGAGGCCACAATCCCATAAGGTGCACATAAGGGAGCTGGCTCTGCGCCCCCGCCCAATACCACCACTCTGTTTTAATGATGCATTTGGGCCTTAACTTCCTTGGGGAGGATGTGTTTCTTGGACATGGGCCAGAATTTTAAAGTAGATGCTCGAGATTCATGTGATTAATTTCTACAGCTCTGGAAAAATACAATGGTAATAATTCTTGTGCCCAGAGGATCGTGGTCGCAGGTGTTGAAAATACCAAATGGGATAAAGCCAAGCTAATGGTGCCTGGAAGGTAAACTATCTGCCAAGGATAATCCTTAATACTGTAACCAAGCAGCATAGATAATGAGCTTCCCCACCCCTTAAGTAGCTCCATATATTGAGATAGCTATGGAGGAATGATGCTGGCAGGCAGCACCATCAGCTTGGATAAATGTATGCCTCTGCACCAAGGTTTGCCTGTTTGAGCGTTTAGCAATGATTAGCGTGCCACTCTGGAATAGTGTAACTAGGCTGAGGAAAAACTGGGGATAGAGGGGATAGAGAGTGTCCTGTGAACTTTGGTGAACTGCGTTCCACTTCATTACGCTCTGAGTAATTGCATGGACACGTGACTGAAAAATGAACTTCTGCCGCCTTGAGAGGGGTAATTAAGGCCCTTGTTGGGTGGAAGCATGCCATGAAAATGTTATAACTCAAAGTCCCTATAAAGACTCTAGTTTATCATGGCTCAGAGCATAGGTAGGATATGGATTGGAATGGGAATCACCGAATCCGGAGGACTTAGGGAAAGGACAAGACCACCATCACATTATTTTACAGCATTTTAAAATGTGTATTATAAAATGTCTTTTTAGAGGCTACAGTAAATGTAACCTGGTTCTAACTGACTCAAGTTTACCTACATCGCCTTATCTTGTAGAGACAAATGTATTTAAACATGGACCATATGCTTTTTTTGTGGGAATGTATTTTCCCATATTTGTTTGCAGCCAATGGGGTCATTAGCACAGCACTAATCTTTTAAAAGTAAACCTAAATCTAGAGCAGAAATCATGATTGTGCTACTCAATAAAACTACAGTAGATTTCTGAATTCTTTGTTCAAATCTCATCAAATCCTCCTCACTTGTGTTATTGTTAATCAAAGTCTATTTTCTTTCTTTGGGAAGGCAAGACTGATGAAGTTGCACAGAAGGCATGCTGTCAGTCAAATGAATATTACACTGACAAGAGCAGAGAGAGAATGCAGAGAGCTAACATTTTGTCGGTTCAATACCATCTCTGCAAACAGGAGAATAGGTGAAATTTGGACGTGAGCACTGACGAACTGTCTCTGTGGGGAAATGAATAACTCTGAATACACAAAGGAATATGATACAAAGAACTCAATGAAATGAGCAAGGCTTTCGATAAAACCAACTAACAGACTGCGAGCTGTACGGCAAAGGATTTAGCGACACTGACCTTGTGATGACATTGAGCGTAGATTTTTTTTTTTTTTTTGATGATGGAAACACAGTTGGCAACAATAAGTGCTTTGAAATGTCAGTAGTTTGGCTGTAAAAATTAGATTATAGACAGGCAGAGGCAATGTGGGACATCATAAGGCCTTGTCAGTTTTTGGTAAAGTGGTTTTGTTCTTGTTGTAATCCAGCCTAAAGCCATGACTCTAACCCAAATCACTGAGTACTGCTATGTTAGCTTCGCATGATTCATTACACAGTCTCGCAGGTAGATGAAGAGGGAGGCTATCTTCGTACCTCCCTCTACAGTCTCTCATTTAGCAGTCTACCCTGCTCGGTGTGGCCTAAGTTGGATCACCAGCTGTGCCCCATTTTAAGACCGGCTCCTTCCAAGAACCAGGACTACAAAGACCTCACCGGAGGCCACTGCACCCAGCACCTGTGTCTCCTCAGCACATAAAGGAATCACCACAACTACAAGCTCCAACTAGGACAGCGCTTTGGGAACAAGCATTAGCATGTCTATGTAAATGCTGAGACAGGTAGAGTATTAGTATTAGATAACTTCATAGTATTAGATTAGATAACTTCATGCTTATCAGTTTATAGTTTGATCTGATTATTCCAGATCGAATGAAGAAATAGGGCTGGATAATATTGGAAACAATGTAATTGTGATTACATTTGTGATATTTGTTTAAAAAGTAGGCTTCTGTTTAGAGTGCAAATTGTAACTCCAGGAGCCTCTCCCTTTCCCTTGGGTGCTTTTGCACACCAGGCCAACATTGTAAATAAGAATTTGTTCTTAATGTTTTGCCTGGCACAATAAAGGTTATAAATAAATTAACATTTTCAAGACTGATGCATGAACTAAACTAATACAAGAATCCTATGAATTCCTGAACATGTGTATAGATGGCTAACGACAGGTGTTATTATTGTGCAGCCCTAATGAATACTGTGATTAAGTATGTTGCTTTATTCACACACTCGAACATCTCCTACCTCAAAGGAAAAAAAAAAAAAAAAAATACAGTTGATGTGCTTTGAGACACCAACTATAACCCTGACTGTGCCTGCTCCACGGAGGCCATTTACTCAATGTAATTTGGTTTCAAGCTAGACTGTCTCCTGCAGAGCCCTCACAAAAGACTGATTGATTCAGCAGGTGAAAGAAGCCCAGCCCACAGTGGCCATAATAACAACACTCTATATTCAGCGACTCTCACTGTAAACATCACATTGCAAAGGTGTCCTATTTCTCTACCAAATCAGATACAAAACACTGTTAAAGCACATGAGGTTACTGCTGCACAAGAATCACTCATGGGCTTCAGCATTTTGGTATCTGCGACATTTTGAGGACTTTTTCCGAGTTTAAAAGACGAACGGTTTTGTTTTAAATTGTTTATGCAAATTTTCCATCATTCTGAATCTCATGAATCGGTTGAGGAAAATGATTTTGGTGTGCCACTGACTACAGACCTATAACCAAAAATATAGGGACTTCTAAATAACACTATACTCACTTAACCCCATACCCCATAATGGCTGAATGGCTCAGAAGTACTTAAATAGGTTAATTCTATATTTGTTTTGTCCTTGTGGCTGGTCAAAGATGAGCTATTTGACTATTTCTCCAAAATGACTGTAAATGTGTTTTTGTAATCATGAGTTTTAGTGTAAGCTACTTTGTAAAGTTTCTCCTGTTTCTTGAAAAGAATCTAACAATCAAGCCAAGAGAATAACAGAGCTCCAATGACACCTTTCATAGCACGCAGTGTGTTTTCGTTTACTTCCTTCAAAGATTTCTGTGAGTGAACAGGCCTAATTTATCTGTGAAACAAACCGCTCTCAAAAAGAAGAAACATCCACCAAAATTACAGTTTTCATGGTGATGCTATGACAGTTCTGCACCTCAAAGAACTACAAAACAATTTGAGTTTCAGTTGGAGAAAAGCATGAAATCGCTGTATTTGGAGCTTCATTGTACAATGGTGAAATTGTGTTTTCAAAGCAGTTGGGCAAAAATCTCAATTCTTCATTTCCTCTCCAACTGAGCCAATACATTCAAACAGTGTAGCCTATTTGAGCCATGTTACTCATGAAGGTCGCCTGGGCCATCAAACTAATGTGTGTTTATTTGGTGCAATTGTAAATCAACATTTATTTCCAGCAGATTCATCTATTTATTTACATTGTCTTGCAAAAGCATTCATAGTGACACATCGTAAAGGAGCAGTTTCTTTATTAAACCATTTTAAACCGATAAAATGTTTTAAAACCACAATAAAAAAGCAAACTGTGGGTGATTATGTACTATATACACCACATACATCCCACTAAACTACAATACAAAACTAAAAGAAAAGTCTTTGACATCAATAGTGTTTGAAACATGCAAGAGCCATGTGGACTTCATAAAAAGGTGTGACTAAGTACTTTCAGAGTAACACACATGGTTCAAACAGGCTGAAAGACCTTTCTCTGCTGTACCCAAGCAGCCCGTGTGAGTTGGGGAAGTGAAGCTGTACTCTTGAACACAAGGCCAAACTGCACTATACACTTTACAGTTGTATGAAAAATTCATGGTTCCACGATCGAATCTTTTCAAGGCTTCTGATGGCGTCTTCGGGGTAGACAGCTGATGTGGAGAGAAGTCTGCTCTTAGCTCTCTGGAGATTAGCCATGTCAGTCTGAGAGGCCAGAGAGACCACCGTATGCCTGAGCTTTGAGTTCACATAAACATAATACTGTAAATGTCTCAGGTTCTGTGTTATACCAAACCATAGTTTTAAGCTATTAAATCATCCCAATGCATGAATTTATCAAGCTTGTAAAGCACGAGATAAATCTGATTAATATATATACACTCAAATTCAAGATTTCCCCAAAAGGTACCAGTGTAGAGTGCCACATCTAAAAGAGCTAGTCCTTCAATTACACATGCACAATTTTGAGTTGTGAAATGCAGTGTGTCAAGAGATAATAAAACCTATGGTTAAATGAGACCTTTAATCTCGATGTTTCATGAGCATTCATTTGTAAATGCCTTTGAGAGCATTGCTCAGTTATATATTATTAACTTGTTATGAGACGTGTGATTGTCACAATGGAAGATTACAGTATTCAACCTATGCAACACAAAAGTCCAAATGAAACTTGTCAGGATAAAAAGGGCTTCAAAGCTGCTTAACACAACAATGGTCGATAGAGGTGAAGTCTTGCAGGCCACTAGCATCAAATGATGGCAATCCTTTCACTCACTAACAGACACTACCCCACTCACACCAAGACAGAGGCACCCTGTACTACTAAACAGCTAAAGGTTTTCTCGAGTTTTATTTGAGCTTACAGCTATTGTTGCTTTTCAGTTTAATCACACCTATTCTGCAACTAAATCAGTTCTTAATGGGCCGATTGTGTTAAACCAAGAGCGAAAGTAAATGGTTTTAAGTCAGCATGTAGCCAACACTCTGAACAGGGCATTTATTTCAAAGTTGATTGATTAATAACTCATCAATAAATGACTGATCCAGCAGTGAGTTGGATCAGTCATTTTCTTCCATTTAAAACAAATGCCACATGCTTCAGTGATCTGATTCCATGGCTTCATTCCTGTCTCAAAAACATGTAGCAGATGCCTCGTAACTCGCTGCATTTACCTCAGCAGATGTCAGGTGATTGAAGAGGAAAAGTAAATTCTTGCTATTTTGTTTTACTTGAGGCTTTAGAAAGTAATTAACTCAAGAAGAAACATTTGAGGAAAACACAAGCTAAGTTTGTCAAGATCAACAACTAAAGATCAACCAGGCTGACAACAATTTGACAGAAACAGGTGGCTTCTATATAGAGATCTTAGAGCTGGGGGGGGGGAAGGACTACATTGATTAATTGATTTTTTAGTTCAAATCGACGAAGAAATTTTGATTTTATTTCCCCCACTTTCTTGCATTAGAAATACAAATAAGGCTGCTCATTGAGGTCACAGGGAGCAGAGTTTTAGGTGGCACCAGGCCTTTTGAACCGTGCCATGCTCAAGCACGATAGTGTAGTGTCCTATGTACCGCACTCACACCTGCACAACCGAACTGAGCAACGGCCCAATGACGTCACACCGCTGTTTATTTATATGTCGCGCAGCAGTGCTATCGCTTAAGCAGAGAAAATAAGTCCAGCAGCATGAAATATCTCGACAACAGAAGACGAGGCTTCAAAACTTCTGTCTGTCCACAGTCCAACTGAAGTAAGTGCAGGTTTTTGGAGCAGAGTTCATTCACTTTTTTCTCTTATCCTCTATCCTCTCCATGCACACGACAGGGCTCGTAAACATAAATCGTGCTGGTGCAGATGTGCCGTGCTTTGGCTCACCTCCTCCAGAATCAGAATCAGAATCAGAAGAAGTTTTATTGCCATTGTCCGTGAGCAGAGCTCACAGACTAGGAACTTACTTGTGATAAAGTGCGACATAGAACACACACACAAAAATCACACTGAATAAACTCCAGCCGGGTTAAAGTCCCACTCACACTGGACAAACGTACTGCACTGTAGAGACTATCTGTGCTTGGGTAGGTTCGACTGGGCTAGTATGAGCGCACACTTAGAAGTGATGTTCTCTGTGTGTGTTTGTAACTCTCAGAGAAAAGCAGACGAGTTTAGCACAGGGCCGACTTTGAAATCAGTCACATCAAATTAAATGTTGTGAAAGTGTAAATTTGGTTTTTCTTTTAGTTAGTTTAATGTGACAGTTTTATCTCATTCATAAAATGGAGATGTATTTCCCCCGATGACCAATGAGTTAAATATCATCACTTCTCGATACAATGTTAAAGTAACATCACATTCAAACTGCTTTTAGCAAAAAGAAGCTCACTATTCACTTACACGACAACTTGAATTGAAACAATTATACATCTTTTCACAATTTTCTGTAGTTTGCAGAACATTTTTAGTAAAGAGGGGGGAAATCATTATTATTATTATTATTATTATTATTATTATTATTATTATTATTATTATTATACTTAGGGCTGCAGCTGTTGATTACTTTTTGTAATCGACTAATCTATTGATTATTTACTTTGATTGATTGAGTAATCTATTAATGTTTTACCTTCCATTAAATATCCTTAAAAACATTTACGTTTTTTTTGGGGTTTTTTTATGGTATGGTTCATAGCTAAAATAAATAAGTAGTTTCTCTGCATGAAGTTTAAATGTTTTCTAAATTGCACATCAGTGTGTCCACAAAACAGAAACATTTCACTTACATGAGACCAGACCTAGACCTAAATTATTTATCACCAATTTCCTTGTTAACCGACTGTACGGTAAACAGACCACAAATGTGTACTACAGTTACAGTTCCTATGAATTAATTTAATAGAAAATAAACTTTTATGTGCCATCACTTCAGCTTAGATAAGAGTGAAACATCTACATGTGTTTATCCTTTGTGCTTTGAGCTCTGTCTGTCTCTGAGGTGGCCTCATTTTGCAGCACTAGCTCCATGTGCTTTTCCCTTTAACCTCCACGTCTTCGCCTCGTGTCGTGGTCTTTTATTGAACTGGCTTGTTTTCATCATTGCAGTTCTTCTATGGATCTATAATAAGATGTCGCCCGAGTGAGATTGATTAGTGGCCGTTCCATATGTACGGCAGAAAGAATTTTCCCATAGAGCACATTTTCTGGGAATTCAAATCCCCGTGTTGGGCTGACAGGGCATCCTCGGGGCATGTTTCTGCCATCACACGGTGGGCGGAGCTAGGCTTGTATTCAGGAAGTAATGCGGAAGAAAAATTATTTTGAGGCATTTCATGCCAGTGAGCACAAGCCAGTGAAAACAACATGAGGCCTTCTTCAAGATCTTATTATACTTCTGTGGGTCCTCAGGTCTCGTACGCAACTAAACTCCGCTCCTGAAAATCACTCAAATTATTTGATTTACTCGATTCATTGTTTCAGCCCTAGAAACTAAAATTATATTTTATTTTCAGGCAGTATTGGCCAGTCCTACTAGGTCTAATAATGTTTGAGAAAGAAAGGTGCCAAACAAAGCACAACACGACTGCTTCTGGCACAGTGAGATTATCACACGATAATCATAAGAGCAAAGGACTTTCACTTATACAATATATGGCCCAGTGCCAGTGTGTTTACTACAGACTCTGGGGAAACAACCTTCTTACCGATCAAACTCATTTAGAATTAACATTATGCAGCTTTATTAGCATTTAAATAATACAGGGATGTTGGTTATAAACATAAATCATGAGAAAATAGCACACTGTGTCATTTTGTTTAAATTCAGTGTCTCAAAGTGTGAGTATGTGCTGCTGGTTAGAAAAAGTCAGTCAGTCGCACAATCAACAAATGTAACCAATTAAAAACAGATACATTATTCATGTGTGTGTGTTTGTGTGTGAGCGTGTGTAGGTTTGCATGTGTGTGCGTGAGTGTGCGTGTGCGTGTGTTTGTGTGCGTGTTTGTCTGTGAGTGCGTGTGTTTGTGTGTAGTGTGTCTGTGTGAGTGTGTATGTGTGTTTGTGTGTGTGTGTCTGTGTGTGTGTGTGTGTCTGTGTGTGTGAGTGTGTGTAGTGTGAGTGTGTATGTGTGTGTGTGTGTGTGTGTGTGTGTGTGTGTGTGTGTGTGTGTGTGTGTGTGTGTCTGTGTGTATCTGTGTGTGTGTGTGAGTGTAGGTGGTGGTCGGAGGGGCCGATGGCGCAGATCAGGAGCCTTGTTTTCATCTACTCCAGGTTAGGGAAATGTGGAGTCAATGACTAATGTGTATATATGTATATGTGTGTGCGTGTGTGTGTGCGTGTGTGTGTGTGTTTTTTTTTCCCTCATTTACTGACATCTTTAGGATCAGTATGTAATGTATATACTGTTTTTTTTCCCCCGTAATAGTTTCAAAGTGGTATCATTTGCAAGATTTTGGAGGGTGCACAGATCAGAAAAGTATAACTTAACCTGGGCTGTACAATAGTAATAGAACTGTACAAACCATTTTTAAAAATATATATTTGATGCATTCCTCTCTGTTTTATATTTATCTTAACATTAATTTGAGGACAAACTTTAGCACCTTTCCCAACGCCAGTGGCAGCTTATTCCTCATGTTGTTGGCCCATTAGACAGACTATCAGAGGGAGCATGCAGTCAGTACACCACTCAGCTTATTTTCACTTCCCTGCCGGAGCTGAGCACCAGAGAGCGCAGGCGTCCTGTGGTGGCACCTTTAACATCCTCTTGTCATTTTAATTGATGGCAGAATTGCCACTGGTGATCATTAATATACACTGCAGCCCGGGCGCCTGCAGGTGGGTCTGTGAAAGAAGCTGCTACTCGTTCATCATCAGCCAGGCTTTCTGTTTGGTTCATCTCTGTACCTCTTTTATGCTAATGCGTTTGGCCATTTTCTCTGATGGCGATTTTGATATTGGTTAATGATGTGAAAGTAATTCTGGACCTGAGCTATAGGAGTTCAGTCTACATATTATTAGAAATGTTTAAGGTGGTGAAAAGTCTCATGCGAAGATGGGAAAGGAAAAACTATTTATGGAACACAATGTAAGTGCAAGGTAAGCAACGCCTCTGTTTGTGCGCCCGAAAGACCCCCCTTATATGTTTGTCTGCTGTTTTTTGTGACTATGGTAGTTGTGACATTCTGGATGTTTTCAGTCTGATGCTGGTCATGTAAACACAAATACAACTGGTCAAGGTGATGAGAGCAGAGTCATAATGTGTCAGATGTGAATCACCAATAGCTGAGTCAGGAGGAATCCGCTGTCAGGGGCCCCAGAGACAAATTCAGCTTAAGGCCCCCTGAAAGCTAGGGCTGGCCCTGGATATAGGGACCAGACTGATATCCATCTGTACAAAAATACAAAGAGATTTCATTCTGGATATGCCAGGTAATGATATTAGTATAAAGGAAATATACAGCTCCCAAATTATGCAAAGAAATGTCTAAAACACAAAGTGGAAAATTTTGTATTCAAAGTGTAATCATTCCAGAAAGGTAATTCAACGTACAAAAGCATCTTCCCACAAACATTTCTTAGGCTGTTTTGCATTTCACAGACTCTGGTTCAGGCAGAACTGAGGGAGCCTCCCACTGAGCTCCATGCATTTGGAAAGAAACTAAACAAAAACAAATAAGAACCCATTGTTGCATTTGAGCTGTTTTGAAAAGAGGCAAATTTCGCTCAACAAAAACAGACTTTGACCAGTTCAAGGTATCGGTTTAGGAAACCTCATTGCTCTTTAGAAACAGTTAGTTGTGTTTTTGTTTTCATAACAAAGATATAAACTTTTATGGCAATGTACATTATCTATCACTCAATGCATTTGCTGTGTGTTGTACATTATGTCCTTATATGTTGAAGGACTAATAACACAACTATGACGCATTTCCATGATCATGTTTGCTGCCTAGGCTGAGGTATACCTGAAGAAGTTTGTTTTTTGTTTGTATTTTTTCTGTATTTTGAACAGAGCGCCCATGAAAAAGTACCTAAGGTCATTTTCACACATGTTAGTGGCTCTGTGGAGCGACTCCAGTGTGCACTAGATTTAGTTCTGTTTACTTCACTTTTGGGTTGGTCTCGTTCACATACGCCGCCGGATTACAACTAGGGATGGGACAATATACGATAATATTGTTAATCGGTAAAATGGTCCGCGATAAATCGTTTGTGGCATTTTTTTCAAAATCGCGCACGATTATAATAGTCTTTACGGCACCAGACTGCCTCATGTTTCTGGTTTCAGATTCTAGTTTTGGTGTTCGCTCAAAAGGGGGCGCTCTGTCACAGCAATGACACTTGTTGCGTCTGTACCTGTTCTGGTGCAGAGTCTGGTGGCGAAAAAAAAGTTGCGGCTCCGAGGGCAAAACACGAGCAACTTGCACGCGCATTTACGAGACAAACATCCTGCACTGTTTGACAAACTTGAGCTGAAAATATTCATTGTGACATAAACTATTGAATGTAGATTGTGTTGTGTGGCATTAGCTAAACAACATTTTAAGAAACACACACCATATATATTAACCTACAATCATGTCAATAGCAGAATAAACCAGGCTCACCGACCGAGAACAGCGTCCAATCCATCAAAAATAAGCTCCTCTCCTCCTGAGTCCACAGTCGTCTTCACTCTGACACGAACCGCTCCGGGTCAGAGACGCCTCTACTTTAACTTGTACAAACATCCACAGTGTCCTCAATCGCGTACTTCCTTTGTTTTGTCCGTTTTGTCCGTTTCATCATGTTTAGAAGCAAAACAACAGCGCCTAGAAGTTCGGCATGTCACACACGTGCTCCGCTGCTCATTGGCTGTGAGGAGAAAACGTCACTAAACGTGTGTGATGTGATTGGTTGATTCTACACGGGGGAGAGTGCGGCGTAAACTTTCAGTCACATGTTGCACTGATTCGCTGTTTGAGGCTCCAGTCCCACAACCTCCACCTTATTGGACAACACTGGTGTCAATCCGAAGATAACACATGTGGAATACTTTCCTGCAGCAGTTTCGACAACTTATTGTGTGGACATGATTTCTTGACTGGATTATATTCTCTGGACCTGTACAGAACGAATGAGACTAACTTTGTGGAATATGTTGATGTTTGACAGAATCAGAGCCTCAAAGGTGAGTGAAGTCCAAACCCGCATTTTTGGCTTTTCTGTAAAAAACATTTCCTGTCAGCACTGTGGTGATTCCAGATGAAAATTGTTTGCATATACGAAAAGAGGAGCTGTAATTTTCATTTGATGTTTACAACGTTTACAAATGAATAATTATGGCGATAATATCGTGAATCGCGATTTATTTTGGTCACGATAATCATGTGTCTAAATTTTATATCGTCCCATCCCTAATTACAACATGATCCTATAGGACACACTGAGCTGCTGTGAGCCTCAAAGAAAGAACTGATCTGATCCCAATCCAATTATGTAAAGTTGACAGGTCTACTCTTCTCTCTCTCTCAATTATAGGAACAAAATGTCATACTTACAGGCTTGAAGATGATCTACATTGTGTGGCTTTGGAGACTTTGAAGTTGAATGTAATTTCAACCTAATCGAATCCATTGTATGTGTGACGACAGGTTACTCGTGTGTACATTCACAGACACGCTAACATTGTTTGAAGTGCAAAGTGTAAAAATCAATGCAGAGGCAGATAATTGTGAGCATGAAAACAATATTGGCAGATCTTTGATTTCCTTGTGTTGCCAGATAAAGAGAAGCTGCTTGCATAGCTTGTATAAAAAGAGTTCTGAGCATAGTATTATGAATTTGTTCACTATCAAAAAAAAATCCCCAATGGTCAAAGTCTGCAATAGTAAAAGAAAAATTCAATTTTGTCAACTGGACAAAAAGTTTTTTGAGTGAAGACGTTTTGCTGCTTCTTCAGTTCTGGCCAGATTGCTGGTGGACACTGCCTTATATCTGTCTGAAGGAGGTACAGATCTTAGCCAAAGAAAATAAGTAGTTTGAGAGGAGAGTTAAAGAGGCGATTTTTGTTAGTAGAGACAATCCTTCTTTGAACAGAAATGGGGGGCTTAAACATCATTTATCTCCTATTTACACCTCCATCCTGAGACCTAAATCAAAACATGAAAAAACAATAGTTCGAGCCAGTATCTCACATCAGTAATGAACATGAGGGGCGTGAATGATCATGCGAAATATGACTCAGGGACAGTTCACACTTAGTGGAGCTCAATAGTTATTTTCAGTGTTGTTAGCTCCTCCCTTCAGACAGACATAAGGCAGTGTTCACCAACGATCTTTCCAGAACTGAAGAAGCAGCAAAACGCCGTCACTCAAAATACTTTTTGTCGAGAATTTTATTTTTCTTTTACTATGGATCATATGTGGACAAGTGAGGGATTACACAAAGCCTGCAGTATTTCCAATCAAACAAGTAGCTAATCTTTGAAAACAATATCTGACTTCACTTGATAAAAAAGGTTGAATAGATAAAAAAACAAGTCACATTTCTGCAGGGTTGGGTGACAAAAATATATGCCGCAAAATTCCATTGTACAATAATCAAGAGTGTCTGAATAGGTTAAGTATTCTCTCTACAGCTACTTCATGAAAAAGCAAATGTCAACTGGAAATTGTAAATTCAACAATCCCCGTCTATTATTAGTGGCAAACTACGGCCCTCGACTGCAGCTGCATTTTGCTTAAGAACATACGAGTGTGCCAATTACTCTTCTCTTGCCCGTCAAAGCTCACTGAACAATCTGAAGTTCCACACTAAACCCACTTAGGCTGGTGACAGGACTTATTGGAATGGAAAAGCTACACAACAGAACAAGACGCACTGTGTTTCTGTTAAAAGGAACGCTAATCAAATATGTGTGGGGATGTTAAAGGAACAGCATGGAAGGGGGGTCAGGAATTTGCTCATAAACTTAGCTGTCTAAATTTGGTTCTTTAAAAAATAAGAAGAAGAAAGTGACATTTTCAGAAAACAGTTCCAGTTTTGTAACTGGAAAAGACTTGTGCTGTAAAAACATTCCCTGAAGAAAACATTTTGTTTTGGCCAGTGTGTCTGTGCAGATGGTTGGATCATAAACGAAATAGTGATATTCAGATTTATACATTTAAATTATGTTATAATTAAAGGCTATGTACCCAAGTTTTTCCAATGTATTTAAGCAGAATGTGACTTGCCCCTGTAGATATATCCAGCTCTTAAGGTCAAAATAAGTCAGCTCTGTACTATTTGCATGTAATGTTTTATTGTCTGATAATGAGGAAGTGTGTGTTAGCATGCTAGTGTTGTTAGATTTACCATCACCATCAATTGTGAAAAGCGCGAGTGAGGATGCACAAAATGCATAAGGTGAGACAGTAAAAATCTGTTACAGGGCCTTTAACTTGGTATACTCTCAGTGCAATTACTGAATGCAATGGTCAGACTCACTAAAGACCAAGAAAAACGCACCATTTACCAAGCAAGTAAACAGAACTTTCACACCTTGTAAACTACAAAGTGCCTGTTCATGAGTAGTCTTGCTCTGGAATTTATAGGGTAGTTTCAACACCACTTTAGTTGTTAAATGTGGGACAAGGGTGAATTTAGGGCACAAAGCTGACTATAAATATAAATAATGTAATTTGTCAACGTGACTTTTGTTTCATGTTTGACGTCATTCTTTATATAACAAAAGTTGGTCTCCTGCACCTGGAATACCTATTTTATCTCTACTTGTACCAAACTGTTCTGTACTATTGTAACTGGGATTTTACCAGAGAAAGGGTATCCAAACTATGGCCCGGGGGCCAAATGCGGCCCTCAGAACAGTTTTTATTGATCCTCAGGCCTCCTGCTGAACCGGCCCAATTGATCATAAGCAGTACCTTTAACAGCAAATTAAACTATTTCTACCACTACATCCTCAAACATCACATTGCAGTGTGATACAGACCTAAAGTGAATGTGTTTCAAGCCTTATTAATACACAGCGGCTCTGTCAAAGCTGTGTATAAAGCACCGCACTGCATTGATCACTGGTCTGTGGCCCTCCGCTTTGAATATGTTTTGAGACGTGGCCCTCGATAGAAAAGTTGAGGACCTCTGGCTTAGAGGAACTGAGCCCCATTGACAAATAGTACTTAACATGTTGTGGCTATAAACTAGATTGCAGGAAATCAGATCTGATCAAATTTGGTCATCAAAGGTCTTCGTACAAGAAGGGTGAAAAGAAAACTATTCAGGATCCAAATTATTAATGCTATTTTGGGTAATATTTTCATTTCCCAACAAGTTATTAACTGCATTTCAATGAATCTGTATCTGAGGTGAATTAAAGTAATCAAACAGGTACAACCTTGAGACATATAAAATGGTGTTGGCTTTGAAACTTTCAACATAATGTATTGTCACTTGTCAAATTCGTTTGGAGATATACCATTTAATAGGCAGCATAATATGAAAGAAATGGCTCTGATGTGGGGTTATTTAAAATTCTCTTCTGGTTCAATGTGGTAACTGGGTTTGGGAGCAGTGCGGCGCAGTGACCTTTGCTTTGTGCTAGCTTGTTTGAGCTGGAAAACTTGTAACCTTTGACACCCGGAGGCTCCAGACAGCGGGATGACATGGAACATGACAACTCACCTGGGCTGTGTGGAATAATATAATGAACTAACAGAATTTAAAAAAAAAAAAAAACTTTCAGGCAACAAAGCCAATGCAAACAGTAAGCAAGTAAGCTTTTCATCGGTTTTCATATGAAGGATTAATACATTTTTTAGACATGATATTCACATACATAGTCAAACATAGTGATTTACAGTCATTACATTCATTAGAGAAAAGACTTAAATTGTGTGTGCTTTTTTTTTTTTTTTGTCGTATATTTGAAACACACATGCATGCCAGATCCTTAAACCTAATGTATTGAAAGATGTTACAGGCATTTGATAAATCAGTGAGCCTATTAGACAAATCATTTAAAATCATCTCACTTAAGGGTGCAGTATCTGAATATGTATGCTGAAATGATAGCGCTATTGGGAAAATGAGATATTAAACGCAGCTCAGTGGCTAAAATGATCTCCCGACTTCAGAGGCTTGAACATGCATTACCGCTAATGGCCGCCACATGAATGTTTAAATGTTTCCAAAGGTTATGCGCCCCTGAAGAAGTGTTCCAAAGGTTATTCACGCTGCAGGGATGGCCCACTCAATGGCCTGCGGTATTAGGCCACCAAGCCTGCTGCTCCTTAAAGGACACATACTATGCAAAACTGACTTTTTTGAGCTTTTAACCAAGTTATATTGTTAACTTCTTATCAAATATAGACCTGGAGTTGTATTTTGCTTCGTGTTAAACGTATTTCATTAATCTATTAATCTCAAAACTTCTGCATTTGTATTCTGCCTGGATTGTTGCGTCACAGGTAAAATCTAGACTTCTGGGCAGTCCATCCATCCATCCATTTTCTTCCGCTTATCCGGGGACGGGACGCGGGGGCAGCAGTCTAAGCAGGGACTCCCAGACTTCCCCCACCCCAGACACGTCCTCCAGCTCCTCCAGTGGGACCCCAAGGCGTTCCCAGGCCAGCCGAGAGACAAAGTCCCTCCAGCGTGTCCTGGGTCTTCCCCGGGGCCTCCTCCCGGTGGGACATGCAGTTTTTAAGTCCATAAACCAAAACTGGAATCGTACTGTGGTCAAATTATATTCAGAATGAATGCTTGACTGTATTATTTTAGCGTCCATTTCCTAAGAACTTAATTTGTTTCTTTTATCATTGTTCATTCCCTTTGTTTACAGTAGAGGGAGCTCTAATGCCTAAGTATCTCATTGGAAACTGAGGTGTAGTTTATAAAGTGTATTCCAAATGTGTGCATGATTTTAAGTGAGAAAATAGCAAATACTGATCCCAAGGTGAAAGTATGTTAAACTAAACTAAAGCCACCAGAATGCATATGTACATGTTCTTTCATCCTTTTCAACAGGCAGGAGTGTGCAATACTGATTACACTAAAGAAGCATGTGCTTTACAGGGACTGGCCTTTTGTTTTCCCATGTCCAAGCACTTTCTGTTTTTAATTAAACAGCTGAATAATTAATAGATAGGATGCCCACTCAATTGCTAACCATCCCTACCTAACACTTTCCCTCATGTCTGGATAAGGGCATTAAATGCAGCAGGTTCAAATGAAAATGAAACAAATGGGAACTGGCCTTTCTAATCTAAATTCCACTGCGGCTCCTAAAATGTTTATTAGTTTGGGGAAAAAAGAAGCTTAGGTTGTGAATAACAAAATGTGTATGTCTCAGAAGGGAAGCAAGGTCAGTGGTTCTTTTTGAAAGCTTGAGTCCAACAACTTTTCATTTTAAACTTAGATGTTTTTAAAATACAAATCATTTCTTTTTCTTGACCTGTTTTGAATAAAATTTAAATAACAAGGGGGCAATAGTATTTATTCAGATTTCCAGGCCCCATGTTTTTTTTTTTTTTTGTTTGTTTTTTTTACACTGCCAAACAACTTCACTCAGATGAGATGAAAATGTTTATTTTGTAAAAATAAATAAATAAATAAATAAATGAATAAAAGGATAGATAGTTATGCTTTTTGTTTCTTTTTCTTTTTTTTTTTTTTTTTTTTATGTGCAAAAGAGTTTTCTGCCTGTTTAGTCCATTGCATATGTTGTAATTCTTTTTATATGACTTAATATATACCGTATATTCTATGCATAACAGTGTATAATATTTTTTGGTGGATACAAAAAAATATTATACACTGTTTTTTTTCATTCAGTGTTATATTATCAAGATTTTCAGAACCTTAATTGAAAAACTCCAAACTCTGGCATGTATATTCATTTTTCAGACTGAGTGAGAGTCCTCAGTTTGGATCTGCTTTAACCTTGAAGAAGATATATAAAATTTGGAGCTAGTTCTGGGCGCAACTCAGTGGTAGTCTGCCCCAGTGGCATGATGATGGATGGGTTAAATGTAGAGAATAAATTTCCCAAAGGGACAATAAAGTGCATCTAACTTCACTTGGTGGATCTTACTTTCTCTCAGCACTGCTTCACTGGCTTCCAAATAATCCAGACTGCCTCAAGCACCAGACTTTGGGCCTCTTATTTCAAAATATACAGATGCACAGTGTTTGAAAATAATCTCACTGTAATATTTTTGTGAATTATGCAAAAAAAAAAAAAAAATTAAGTAGTAAAATAAGTATTATAGTCCATATATTTCAAACATGTCCAGGAGGATTTACATTTAAGAAAAGACTGGAATCAGAACTGCTAAAGTAATTCAGAACATGTTTGTAAAGGTTATTTTGTTGTTTACAGTGGACATTATTACCTAAACAATTGAAGTCTTTGTGATTTAATAACTGCACCTGCTTAAATTTTGATTCAATTGGAAGATTTCGTTCAGCCCTACAGAATAATAGTGGAATTTACAACATATTTTCAACACATTTTTAAATTTGTATCATTCTGAAGACAGGGATGTCCATTTTCACTTCAGATAAGAAGGAAAATCAGCTACATGCCTTGACATACATCTGTGAAGAGGGCTTGACCATAGAAGATCTTCTCACTGTTAAGACACTCATAATTCTTCATTTGTTTCTCATAGTTAGCTTTTTCAACATTTTGAGTATATGTTCTATGATGCACAGGAGAGAGTGCACCAGCTGGTCATAAGACTGCTCTTAAGCCTACGTCAGACTTAAATCTGAAAATTACGACCAGCCTATAGTTATGAACAGCTAGACTTAAGCCCTCTGTGTGCTACACGCAGGTTTAACATTTACACTCAGTGTGGGGCAGCTGTAAGTCCTCAGACAACATTAGAAATGAGAGAGGGATAGAGCTGCGAGCGGTGAACAGCGAGTGCCATGGGCCGGTGGAGCTGTGTCTGCCTCTGCTGTGGCTCTGATTCAGCCGGGCTGTGAGGACTCTCCCCTGCTCTCTCCTGTGCTCTCTCCTGTGCTCTCTCTGTGCTCTTCCTTTATGCTCTCAGCGCTGGCTGCTGCAGACAGCTTCACACTCCTAACTCCATTTTTAAACACAAAGTCCATACACAAATGTGCTTTTCTGTGACATTCGTAGAACTGATCATAAATAATCCAAGACCGCAGCAAAACTAAACAGACTGACGTTCCTCTGCTGTGTGTGGAGGTTTCTCTCCCATGGCACTTATAAAGTAAAGGTCTCTGTGTTTTCCACTTACAGAAGCAGCTTTACTGTGACAAGGTCTGACAACAATAGATCATTTAACGCTGTGTACATAACATATAGAGGTGAACAGAGCCACAATCAGAAATGTGCTCGCTTTTTTGTGTATTTACATATAAAGTTTGACAACTAGCCTCATGAAACTCCTTCAAATAAATGAATACCAAACTTCACTGGAGAATATACACTGTTAAACTACAGAACGTTTGATGTATCCAGGCAACAAGCACAGAATCCCTTGTTTTCTCGTGAACATGGCTACAACCAGGCACAGCTACAACTAGGCTTAAGTTGAGCTGGTGTACTCAGTATTAACTCCAATCACAATGTCGGATGTAGCTGAGCCCGGTGTAAGACTCAGCACTGACTGAACTTAAGACCAGCTGGTGCACTCGGCTCCAGGAGTCAAATCAGGCCTGTTTCCACAGTGGTATGTTTAAGTCCAGATTTAGGTGATCATCAAGACCATCACAAACAATATTCAAGTGTTTTAATTTATCATTTTATTATACATTTATCCACAAACTTCCATTTACTCAGCTTTTTTTTCTTTTTTTTTTAAATAAAGCCACAAACATGCATCTTGTTCATCCCAAACTAAAATACCCCCTATACAAGTGAATTCCAGAGCCTGTCATCCAAAGCCGTGGTATATTTATTACCATTATTTGGTGCAATAAGCCCCGGCAGCGCCGCGTCTCTCCGGGCTCTAAGTAATTTAAACACCAGCCTCATTGGGACCCAAGCAAAATATGAAGCTATAAACACCGGGCCTGTGCAGACGGCTGTATTGATTGAAACAGAAGTATATCTGTTTCCCAGGACAAGCATGTGTGACTGCTTTTCTCTGGGAAAGCATCCTTGAAAGTGAAGATGGGGATAACTGACTTTGGTCAAATATGGCAAAACTTAGTTTTATAAACTTGTTAGGTTGGATTTCAAATACCATTTGTCCTATTGATATAATGGTCACAGGTCCCTGCTCGGAAGCATGACAGTCCCACTGAAAATGAGGCTTATTGCAGCTGAATAGATCACATGCATAGGTGTGGCTGCCTGTGCATACTGAGGGGATTTATCCTCATCTCCTCATGCTGAAGTGACAGGCGCTTCCTGAAATACAGCCGTCTACAGAGAAGCGGAGCCAACTCTACAGCTTCTCATCTGATGGTATCCAGCTCATCCCATCTGGCATGCTGTGGTTATTCAAATGCAGAGTTTGGAACGTCTATACCCAGACCCGGCTGACAACAACACTGCACGGTATATGCTAGACTATGATGTGATTATTAATAAGCTCTGGGGAAATGCAAGCCCCTAAACTCTCAAAGTTGACATTGATTATGAAACTTTTAGCATTTTGAAAGTCTGATTGTACGTCATTGTCTGGATATATTTTTGGAATCTACTAAAGGTGCTGCAAGCTGAAACCTTTGGGATTCTGCTTTATAGAAATTTGGATTACATGAGCTCATATTGATGTTAAGAGAGTTTACTGGCACTGTATTGTATTCTAGTTAGTGCCTCTGTGACGGAATAAGAAATATGTGGCTTATATCCCACTGTGAAATTAATGAAAGTAGGCTGTGCCTCAAAAACAATGTTATCCTGGCAAATAACAGGCCATTTCCTAGAAGATTTACCCAAAATCTGAGTTATTTAATCAGTCAACAATAATCAAAACACTCAATTAAACTCATCAAGTGTCAAATACAGACAATATGCCATTCCAAAAAGTCACTAATATCTATTTATCTCATGCCACAATCACACAGTACAATGCATTTAAATTTGTTGTTACTTTTGAACCATTTTACCAACAATCACCCAAGTCACTCTGCTCATGACTCTTGAAAGTTTTTTTTTTAATAATTCCTCCATTTGACTTATGTTATGTTCAGATGCATGGCAACAACTGATTAATTTTAAATGTTTAAATATGCATGGAAATAATGTCTTCTTTAGCCTCTTGATTCGTCCCATTATTTTAAATACATTAGAAGACTTGTTAACAAAGACATTACTATCACTTAATCCATGCTGCAGTTCTGTCACAATACATTGTCTTTGTTGTGTAAATCCGCAGCCTTTGCACTGTGGCGGCTGTAATGATTAAAACAGCATGTGTCCCCGAGGAAGGCGGTGGAATGGCCCTTTAAGCAGAGTGGCCCTGCACAGCTGTACCGAGGCTGCTGAGTCGTACTTCCAGTTCGCGTCACTTAGGAGACATCAAAGCCAGTGTCAGCAGAGCGCATGTCATTCCCATCAGGAGCCAACGCATCGAGGTCATGTGGGCAAAGTCAACATGGCCGACCCGCTTCAAACAAGAGCTGACTGCGATGTTCTGCCTCCTCGTATTACCCCTACCAACTAAAACCAAGGTAAACAAATTAGACTCAAGAACTACTAATCAATATGTGCCTCCGTGTTGCAATGGCTACAGTAAACATAACTTTTCAATGTCAACTCACTTCACTTCGAAAACCATTATGCATGTCATTGTTAGTTATAAATGAAGCTATAAAGACCACTGCGTCACGGCGATCCGCTCAACAAAACCGCTAATAAAATGTGACACTTTTAATAGATGCTTGACTTTGGAGGATGTTTTTGATGTGATTAAAAAAACAACAACCTTTCACGATGCCATTTTGGGCCCGAGTGAGGAGAGACGCGCCATGTGGTCAGCCTGGTGAACTGCGCTGACCCTGACTGTTTATTTCTCATAACCATCTGGACACGCCAAACGCCAAGGGCACTTCATCTCAATTCACTGTCAGTACACACGCATTCCAGGTGCAGGCTTTATTCTAAACGACATTACCGTGAGCTTAGTGGTGGCAGGTCAAATGTGATTTAGTTATAGCTAATGTACAACAACATGATCGCATTAAGTTTTACCTGATGGTATCCAGGTGTTACAACATGTATGGAACGTCTCATGGTGTATATGCCGTGATTATAGTCCCTGTGACTTACTAGTGAAAAGAAAAAGAGAATGAACAAAAACTAGCCAAATGTAAGAGTTGTTCTATTTAGGCCTCTCAGGATAACACATTTTAGATATGATATATATGTTGAAGAAAATATAGATGATAAACGATTATATTGAAAACTAATCAGGCCACGGGTACAGTATGATTATCTCCCCCAAAAATATCCTAATATTCTAAACATGAACCGCAATAAGTTAATAGCAGAATGAAACAGTAGTGGTTTGTTAGTGTTAATAAAGCATCATAGAAGTTCATAATTTAACCCTCTAATCCACATGTGTCAAACTTAAGGCCCACGGGCAAAATATCGCCCTCCACATCACTTTATGTGGCCTTCGACAGGGTAAATTAAAAGGTATAATGGTCTTAAAATGTCATTTTATCAGAAGATACGCAGTTACACAGCCATATTTATACATCTAGGCAAATGTATATACAATATTTGTAACTTGAATAAGTAATAAATACAGAAACAGCTAATTAACAAGTTAAAAAAAGTAGTTAAATTTATTTTGCATGTGGCCCTCAGTGAAAATGTCTTTGACACCCCTGCTCCAATCTATAGTAGAACATAAAAATAACAAAGAAAACATACTGGTCTTAGAGATTTTATTGCTGTGCCTGTTCCTCAGTATGGCATAAAAAAATAAAATTAAATTAAAAAATCTGTATATCCATGGAAACAAGCCATGTGACAGCCACCAAATGCAGTTATTTTGTGTACCTTCAGCCTTCAAAGGAGCAATACTTTTATTCATCTTTAATTATTCTTATAAAAAGAAAGAAAGAATGAGCATCATTCCGAACTGAATCTTATGAATTGTGCTTTTAGCTCTACATGTTTTGCAGACTGCAGGTGCAAACTTGTGTCATTGTTCTTGTTAACACATCTAAAAGCTGTGCCTGAAAATAATTTGGTTTTATGTGACACATATCCAAAGCTTCAAGACACGAACTGACACCACCACACAATACATTTTTAATCAGCAGCAAATGGCAAATAATCCTGTACAACAGCAGATCTAGAGTAGGCGCATCATCAAGTGGTGGATTTCGAGTATTACGGTTTGGTACGGCCTTGTTTTAAAAGATCTACTAACAAGGGCTGCCCAAAAGTGCACATTCATTGTTTTAGAGCCAAGACTAAATTTTTCAGTTATTATACAGTCAATGCTTCTGAGAGTTCACAAAATGATGATACAACAATTTCACCAAAACAGCATATAATCACAGGGATAAGATCACAATTCAATTTTTGTCACCATATTGCCCATCATATCAATGTGAACTCATTTGCATTTGGCTTTTCATAAACAAACAGTAGAAAAATGAATTGTCTTGTCAAAAATGGGGGTCTCGGAGGCTCTGTCCACCTGCTCATCACTGGAACTGCCCGCTCGCCAGGAAGTAATGAGATCATCGTTGGTGAAGTGAAGCTGAAAGCAAATCATCTTGTGCTTTTCCCTAATGGCACACCGGGCACTCACTGTGAATCCACAGGCCATCCATCCTGCAGTACACAGACAGGCCAGGCCAGACTGCACTCCAGACTGGACCGGCCTGTGACAATAGCACCTAGCACCCACATGCCCACCAAGCACAGTGACACCTGGTGGTCAAGCATAGACAACACACTTTATAAATTAAAAAGTCAGTGGGCAAGCTTATTTTTGGAATGATATTGTTAGAGAAATGGGAGCTAATAGTAAATTTTTATGAACAGAAGAATGATTTTTTTACACAGTGTTGCGGTAGACATTTTAAACTTGAAGATGTTTTGTTTAGGTTCTACAGTGAAACCAAAATATAACTTCCAATAACCAACTTGAAAGTTTAAATGGCTGCAACGTTTTCAGTTTCACCACCACGGACAGCTCCAGAGTTCAGAACAGCAGCTGAGCAAACTACACTACAGTAACTACACTATACTAACACTATTATAGACCCTTTGTGGATAAGGCTCGTGCACTACCTCAGAGCTGTGAATATTACTTTTGATGTGATATCTTCATTTTTATTCCACACACAATCACACAATCCAATATAAAAGAAAGGCACTTCCTCAACTTTTAATCGTGAAAAGGCCACTCTGGTTTTCTTCTAATAAAACAATAAAGCAACAAAGGCTATGATCTTATTTATTTTTATTTATTTTTATTTATTTGACAGGGACAGTGTACATTAATGAACATTCCTGTAAATGTACCAGATTTAACCACAAGGCTAATTTTCATCTGTAGTCCCTGGACAGATGTCATGGTGTCACCCTAAAAAAGGAGGTTAAGAACAAAATATTTACACTACTATTTACAACATTAATCATTCACATCCTTGCACACACGTTCAATATTTACATGCACATTCATTTATACAAGACGAGACAACAATGTACTTGTCTAACTAGAAGAAAACAGATGATGTTAAAAAGAAGACATAATGAAGTTTCTAAATATAATACAGAAAAGGCTAGTTACTACCATTTTCTTGTGTAAAGATAAATAACTGTGTCAAGGCTGTGGTCTTCATGATTCATCCACATTAAAGGGGACATATACAAAATCTACTTTAATGAGCTTTTAACCATGTTATGACAGTGTTTCCAGTGAGCTCGCTCATAGCTGCATGTTTGAATGTATTGTCCTGTATTTGAGGCCATTTTCACCTACCACCTTACTCACTTAACAGAACACTACAGCACCATCCAGGACTGTTCTTAATTTAGTTAAAAATACCAAAAACAGAAAAAAGAAAAGAAAAAAACATATGCATTTATTTCTCTGTATTTAAATCACAGTTTCCAATCTGCGGCTTGTTTGAAGAATGTCCATAATCCATCAAGAGCATTCTTTATGCCACAGTGCTGCAGCGGCGGTGATATAACCCTTCTATTGATGGATTCCTACTGGGATAGGCTTTTCCACAAAGTCAAAAACATAAACAATCCAAGTTGAAAAAAGTACCATGTGGCCCTGGAGATAAAACCTAATCTATCACAGTGGACTGAATGTAATAGGGAAAGACAGTTTAAAGGTTTGGAATAATCACACAGTGTCAGCAGCTATTTTTTACAGTGGAGGGATATAGGCCTGTCTGAACTCATGATGTCTTGAGAAACTATGTTTGAGAGATGGATTGAGCTGAGGAGAGAGTCATTGAAATGGCCCATAGAGACTGGCCTCTCAACTAAGTGACCCCATGAATGATTTAGTGAATTTTAATCTGCTGCAAAAAAAAACACCACAATTATAATGATGGCAAAAACATTTACCTAGAAACTGAATCAGGGCATTTAAAGGTGCACTGTGCAATCGTCTGCCACTTGATTGTCTCCATGGAGATGTTAGCGTTTCTCGGGGAATTATCCACAATATGGCACTTATCTGTGTCCATCCCGTCCCCCTACAGAGTGCACCTTTAAGAAGAATGAAATATTGTATCTACACGCTACTGTACATTTTCTGTTCATCAAAACTGATTCATTGAATCATAAAATGTACAATATATTAGGAAAAAAAGGGAATATAAAAAATATGTGTATGACAAATACCATGATCTAACAGGAATGACTCACTCACTCAATGACATTATTGTGCCTATTTGTATTTCCACTTCTCATGTGAGGCTGCAGGGGCGACTGGTGCATAGGTTTATTGCCAGAGTAAGCAGCTCATCACATGACGGTTCATTGCAAATCCATTTAGTGTGCAGTGCATTAATCATGCTCGCGGCTGCCAAGGTTCACCGTTTATGCCACTCAGTAGATTAGACCAGAGGGCACCTGGAAATTCTGCATAATAGTGAGGACACTGTTATAATGTTTACTATCATTTCTGACATTGCAAAGTATCTGTTAATATTATTAGCTGACAAGCACAAGCTCAGCCTTTTATCACTTCTCAAGGCCACCATTTTAGACTACAGCAGAACTTGACTTTTTATTGTGAAAGCTAATAGGCAATTATCCCACGCACATGTGAAATCAAGATCTAAAAAACATTGCATAAGTATAAGTAGTAAGTATATTTGGGTGACTTAAAGGCAGACTGTAACTTTTCTAGTTTGGGGGTCTTCCATTTGTTTGTCTCTATAGGCATGTTGTTGCTTTGCCTGGAATGTTTCCTTAGTAAAGCATTAAACTAACAATCTTCCCCTTCACAGTAAGAAATTCAAAGTATTTTAAGCAATAAAAAATAAAGATAAATGCACGATAGATTAAGTTTAGTTTAATGCTGTACAGACGGAACTTTCCTTACAATACAATAACTGCATAGAGACAAACTGGTAGTGAATCCGACCACCCCACCAGAAAAGTTACATAGTGCACCTTTAAGGCTTGTATCATCACAGTTAGATAAATAATAAAGAGGATATTTTTGTTCGTACGATTTGGAGCCTGTATGCACTGCTCCTCTTTTACCTTTGCACTTTATTTCTGTTGGACCAAACTAAAGCCGCACATTTCGTCTCAGTGGTCACTTTATATTTTGATTGACTAGATCAGGGGTCCCCAACCTTTTTTGCACCACAGACCGGAATCATTTAGGTTTTATTTTCACGGACGGTAGATAAATATGACAAAAACAAGTTAAGTGCATAAAAAATACAACTCACGATCCCGCTGAATCAGTGGGAGCCCTGCGCTTGTTTCTTCTTTCCTTGTTCACATTTGTTTCTTTAGCTAACTTTCCTTTTCTCGGAGGTCGTAGGCTCCTCTTATGGCTCCTCAGTTGGCCTTTTTTCCCTTCGCAAAAAAGCTCTGCAAAGACTTTTGTTTTTGGCTCATTTTCACGAGTTTGTGGGTCTACTTTTGAGCGACGTGTCTGATGCGTTGTACGTGATTCGTCATCGCGGACACAAGAGCAGATCTAGCACAGATATAATTTAAAAAATAGATTGCGTTATATCTAAATAGTTTTTTTCTGCACATTCTGGTGATCTTTGGCGATTATCATTTCCAGATTTGCAGTTTTGACGATTGAATTGGATGGCTTGGTACAATGACTGAATGGCAAATAAAGCTACCTCTGAGCGCTCAATAGATCATTAGATTTCCATTATGCATCATGCCCAAAGAAAGTTTTATATCACAATCGTTTAGTGAATGTTGCAGTTGATCCATGTGGAGCTGACCCATCCCACATGGACCATGGACGAGGACTGAATGACTGAATACATATTGACATACTGTATATGAGGCGACCGTCCTGAGTGCATGGATTCATAAACATTACACATTGTTCGTCAGCATCAGATCGAGCAGCTTTGATGGATGGATATGTCAAAGGCAACGGCATTTCTACTCACTTATTTTAGCTGCTGTGAATACAAACAGGCAGGATAAACACTACTGGTCAAATGTAAAGATAAAATAAAGTAAGAAAATGAAATATTGGTTTTGGAAGTGATATTATGGAGGATAAACAAAAGCTGTAATAAGCTTGAGGAATATTTATGCCGTACTATACATGTGAATTTGACTTTCATTTAAATCCCCTTGAAGAGTAAAGAAATAGTAAAAAAACAAACATAGTACTTCTAACACAGTAGCAGTTATTGCTCATAAGGGAATAGGCTCAGTTTCAAATACACAAGTACACATTCAGAACTTATCAGTCATGATCACTAATATTCAAACCCTCTTTGTCCTGAAATGTTGCATCCACTTTGCATTCAAGAATCTCTCAAACCTATCCCAATCGAACACTTAATTGGGATCTTTCATGGGGATTATTAGCCTGGGCCAGTAATAAAGTAATTGGCTGGGGCTAGTTACTTTTTTTCCCCCCAAACAGATGCAGTTTTGACCCCCTGAACACTCACCAAAAGTCTCACATGGGGGTGAAGGAGCAACAAGCTCAACATAAAATTTTATGAAATGCGCATCGTGACAATGCCCAACGCTTACCAATTCAACAGCGCAACCACAAATTGGACCCCATCGGGAGTGAGAATAGGCACATTTTGGAGTAGGCTCATGAGATTAGAGAGATGAGATTCAGAACAGCGATAGAGCCCCACGAGCCAAGCCTAAAGTTGAATTGGAGCTATGTCCTATGATGAACAGGAAGTCGGCCATATTGGATTGAAATTCTGTTAACACTTTTACTGCCTTTGTATGAAATCTATCTAGTCCTTGTTTTTTTTGGTCCAAACGAGCTCAGATTGAATGTGCCACATGGAGAGACATAGATTTACAAAAGTGCTTATCCACTTTTCTGGGATACTCTTCAGGGTTTTTGTGTAGCAAGCTGGTGAAAAACACCTTCACTTCCTGTTTCTTTGATGACTTCTCAAGACATTGACCTGAATATAATGGACTATGAATGAAAACATCTAGCTAATGTACTTTAATAAACTTGTCCTAGGGTTTTTATCTGACAGACTCCAAACTGAGGCAGCCACATATCATAGTTGTCTCAGAGTGTGGTCAAAACAAAATGGTCGGATCTAGATGTATCCAATGTAGCACTTGTGTGAGATTGATGATGTGGACATAATGATGTGTGAATTAAACTTGTACCTTTAAAAATGTCTCTCCAGTGCCCCCTGCAAAGCCATCTGCCATTACAAGGGTTGGGGACTTTTATCACTGTTTACAGTTTTAATTGTGATTTGAGTCTTGTGGCAAAATGGCCCTTCAGCACCCTCTGCAGAGTTAAAAGGGTTGTGAAGGCCCTTTATCACTACTTGCAGTTTTAATGTATATGTTTTTATGGTAATTCAGAGTTCACGTGACTATAACTGAACTGTTCAACTAACTTTAACATGATCTGTCCCTTCCTTCTGATCATTTCTACTACTTCACATACTTCTTCTAAAGTTCTGGACAAAATATCTGACAAAACCAGATTGACTCAACAATGGGAGGAATGATTCTGATTCATTCTGGGTAGTGCTAAGATCAAAATATAGAAATGTTAGTCAAGTATTTATACAGAAAATGTGTATTAACATCTTCCCTACAGAAATCACTCAGTTAATTCCTTGATCATTACTTTTCTGTAAATTATAGTAATCATATAAATCCATATTAGTAAAGAGGTCACTAACACCCAGACAATCTGAAATAGCGTCTGCTTTCTTGGCAGAATTAATCAGAAAATCACTCTTCTGACAGCTGAGCGACCTCAGTGAAACATGAAATAATCTGACGGCCAAGCTAAGAAGATTAGCCTTAAAAATCATGTGTGTCTGCAGAGTGAAGCCAAGGTGGTCTTCCTCTATATGTGATAAGCAATTAAAGTTCAGTTCATTGCAAAAAACTCCCCTACAGGAAATGATGAGTTCACATCCAGGGTCAGTTAAATTATTGAGTAGCAGAAACAAGAAATGTAGAAATAATTCATGAAACCATACATCGGTTTTCCAAACGTATAGACGTCGCTAACTTAGCAAGCACTATTTTTAGCTCAGAGTAGCAGAGAAGATGAAGGTACCTCGTGGTTTGATGTAGTACAGTACAAGGTAATTCCATTCACCGGTCCTCCAGAACACAAAGAAGAAACTCTGATTTATTCATAAGTCTTCTGCCACCAAGCATCATTCAAAAGTACATCTCTAAAAGCTAACTGTTATGCAGAAAAGCAAGATGCAAATCAAAAAGAATCAAAGGCAGGTGCAGTGGGGTAACTTCAGTAGCATGATCTTTGACTATTTCCCTCAAAGGCCAATGTGAACACACATTAGGACTGTAATTGCTGTTGCTAGGTTACAGTGTTAGATGGATAATGGAAAGGTTTAAGAGTAGGTTGAATTGAATCAATAATAGCAACAATTTCTTCTTGTTTGTTTAGACAGGTGGAGTTAGGAGACGGCGATGTGCCAAAACATTCATATCACAATTTTCTTAGAGCCACGGTTTCGATTTTGTCATGATTCATGTTTTCTCAGTAACCTTTTTAAGTCATAATCTGCTATTTGTGAAAGTTTACTCTTCACTGTGACTCAGAGCATGATGGAGTCTGAACAGTAGGACGAGGAAAGTGGTGGAAAGTGTTTATTGTCCATAGAGCTGCATTAAACAAAACAAAAAAAAAAAAAAAAGCAACAAAAACATGGAATCACGATATGTACTTTAACATAAACTACATATCATCACGAGGATCACAATTTGTATCGCCATATCATCCAGCTGGAGTCCATAACTGAAAGTGCGTGGCTCCATCTTCTCCTGTTTTCATCGTATTGTTTCTCTCACTGGTTCCAAATAATGTTTCATAAATGGGTATCTTGTATCTCTTGACAACTTTGGCAGGACTTGTGGCCTCGGAAAATCCATTACCCATGCGTGCAACAACAGAGCAGGTTCATTTACAATGCGTAATTCCCAGTAGAAGAAATGATTACGGTAAAATCAACAGCTTTCATCATCATGGTTTACACAGCCTTGTGTTATGTTTCGGTGGCTTACATGGGTTAGTTTCTAAAGGTTAGGTACAATTTACCAGTCAGATTTTGCAGCACACCATTGTCCTTACAGAATAAAAGCTAAACAATGAATTCAAATGATAGTTTGTATTTGATATGTCTCCCTCCATTACTGTATATTGTATAAGCAGCTCTTGATGCCAAAATAAGTCTGCATCCTGTCTGCATCTAATTATTAAGTGTTTTTTTTTATTGTCCAACAACTAGGAAGTGCACTGTCAGCATGCTAGTTGCTATTCGCTCGGGTCTCTGAAAGTTTTGCAAAGGATGCTCGGAAAGCTTTAAGTGAAGAATGGCTCGATTTAAAAAGCTCTTCACGATTTTAACAGTAAAAGTCAGATATAGAGACTTTAAATGTTTCATGCATGTCAAAAGCCAAAAGTCAAAATACTTAGTTATTTGTCAATATTTTAGCAGAGTACAATGTTGACTACATACTCACATATAAAATCTGCTGAAAGGACTTTAAATACTTTTAAATATTATGCAATTTTCTGATGTATGTTGTAATACCGTTTTCTCCTCACAGGCACAGCTGGAGTTGTGTATGAATGTGTTTTATTCATACATGTTTAACACACAAATCCTGCATATTTGGGCTGTATTCTTCTCTCAAACAGAAAACACTGGTCCACCCTGTGATGTCATGTGGTAAAACAGGAAGTGGTCCACTCTTTACATCTTCACTGGAATCATTTGGATAATTTTAGCCCTGGAAGTGTCACTCTGTACTGAACAAACGATAAATGCCTGTTAACTGAAAACTACAACTACATGACATCACAAGGTGGAACAGAGCATTTTGAGATTTGGAGATGTATACAGGCTAATAATAAAGGGTTACTCAAACAAAACACAACTCCAGGTATGTTTTTGATGAGGCAACAACTTTCTAATGCGGTTTAAAGAGGCGATTTTGTGTAATATAGGACCTTTAAACTTTTTTTCCCCCAACTTTTAAAAGTGAAAACTGTAAATGATGCAAAATGGTAAGAATACACCTCACATTACAGAGCACACAGGTGGAGCTAGCACATATTTCGTTCTGCAGCAGTGACACTGAGCTGTGCTACATCTCAGGCATCAGCTGTAAGTGTTGAACCTGCCCATCGCTGTTATCTCATTAGCCCACATAGCCTCCCTGTACGCCTGCTACCAAGAATCCTGCTTTAGAAGAAGTCACGTCACCTCGAACACTTACATTCATGTCAGTATAAGTACTATGTATAGGGGATTCAATTTAAACATGTGTAGGCTACAATAACCAGATATGAATTGATACTAACCTTGTGTGGTGATGTTTTGAATGGTTTTGATTAGGTCTGCCACGTAAACCAACTTTGAAGGTGATATATTGCTGAAGTATATATAGAAGATACACGATAATATTGAAGCCAAGCCATAAAGCAGAATTATCCCCAAAAAAGTCCTCTAGATGTACAATTTTGCTAAGAAAAAAAAGTTTGTATGTATAATGACGTTCATAACTCAACCTTCTACATCTGAAAGCTCATTGTAGTCGCAGTAATACAAAGAGAAATTACTCACAATAAATACTGACCCCTAAAAGTGCTCGTCCCATCTGTCACGTGTTGAACGATAAATTGATACGGCAATTATCCTGACAAGCCCAAGTTTGATCCAACATTGTAACAAAACTGCTAATAATCTGAGCTCAATATCAACTTCTATTGTCTAAAAAATTGTGTTGCTATTACTGTCGTCTCAAAAGCAGTATTGTGTTTGGAGGTTTTTCCTTAAAGACACCGTGTATGTAACTTTCATCACCAACATGATTCCATGGAAATAGAAAAATAAAACCAATTTCAGAACTTTCGCAAATGGAGAAAGATGAATTTTGTTTAAGTATTGTGACACTATTACACACTGAATGAGCATTTTCTGTTTAGATATTTGCTGTTTGTACAAATAAAATACTTGAATGTTTCACTGTGAAGTTTCAAATTCAAGTCTCAAACTGTATTTTTGTTCCTTAAATTGCCCATATTGTGCTATTTTCTGATCTATCTTATAAAGTTACAACATTTTCTCAACACAAACAGACCTGGAGTTGTGTTTTGTTTCATTCACACACGTTTAACACACAGAAATCCTGCATATTTAAGCTGAACAGAAAACAGAAAACACTTTGTGATGTCATCATGTGGTAATACAGGAATTGCTTTACCATGTTTTTAAACTCCGTACAGCTTCACTAGAATCATTTTGATAATTTCAGCCCTAGATTTGCCAAACTCCGCTAAACATAAGGTGTAATGTTGGCTCTTAACTTGAAAACTACCACTTCGTGACATCACAAGGTGGAGCAGAGCATTTTGAGCTTTGGAGATGTAACAGACTAATAATAAAGAATTAGTCAAACATGTGTGAATGAAACAAAACACAACTCCAGGTCTGTTTTTTGAGGAGGTATTGTAGCTCTGTCTAGGTGGTAACATAAAGCAAAAACACGTGAAATCCACATGTGACATTATGTTGCTGGAACATGATGCAGACCACGTAGGGTTGCTCCTGGAGACAAAAATAACATATATTACTGCTAAAGGGAATAGCGTATGCACGGGCTTGTTTCTATTGAGTGTGCACTGGATGTCATTCAGTGGCTGTGATGTGATGGGCCCTTATGTATTCCACTGATGGTTCTCCTGGGAGTAATCGGCAGCGCGACATGGACGTGGCAGCTTTATTAAGTCAGTGCTCAGAAATGAAGCTATAAAGTGGAGTATTAATCATCATTCCACCGGACTAAATGACAATGGAGAGTGGCTATTTAATACAATTTGGGAGGAGTGTATTTGAATAAGAATGGCTAATGGCGTATTTATGATGCCGGGGTATCTCTGTGGGTGGGACGGGGGTTGTGTGAATGTGTGATTCTTCTGGTGTGTGCTGTTATCATTTGGAGTCATAATGATGTGTGGACACTGTCACAGCACAACGTAGCTACTCCCAACCTACACTTCGCCTGGTAAACAAGACCATGCATATTAACAGGAAATGAGAATATTGTAATGTTTGTAAAATAGCAAAATTTACTCGCTTTACCTTGTCATTTTTATTAGACTGTAGCCTATCTAAAAAAAAAAAAAGATAGAAACCTTGGAGTGAGCTGCACTTTAATTTAAAAGAACATGTGTAGAAGATTTGCAACTGTTACATTTAGCAGCTACTTTACTGACATATTCTGCTCAATGTCAACGTTTTGGGCAAGCACCACCACGCTCTGACAGACAACATCTCACTTATTGTAACCTCTCCATTATAAGTAAATAAAACAAGCAAAGTGTCGTTATTGTTCGTTCTTTACGCACGCCTGGGGATTACATTTTTCCAACATTTTTCACAGCAGCTGCAGAGTTAACGAATACTTCTGGTTTATAACTCTAGCACACAGGTTTTTACAGGATCCAAGAGTTGCAGGTGTCTGTAGGCATCGCAGAGTCCGGAGACACGCGTGCCATCCCCGCTCTAGTGTCTCTCACACTGGCGCTTGTAGTTCATCCTCTGGTTGTGCACCTGCTCATCTCCTGGTCACTGATGTCTCTACACTGCCCACACGCAGCTTCGTTATTACGCAGAGGACCTAACATTTGTCTTTCTTTCCATAATCTCTCCCATATTCAGCATTACCCTCAAAAATCATCAAAGAGTAGCCTGGAGATCATTATTTTTGGGACGCGTTTACGCTCGTCTTCTGGCTATTTCATTGACAAGCTGCGAGCACCTTCACTCAAAGCAAACACAGCAAAGCTTCAGCGTAACAGGATAACTTGAAGGAATGCCTTACCTGCACAGGAGAAGAGCCGGGGGAGCGAAGAAACGCAGATGAAGAGGCGCAGATGAAGAGGTGCAGCGGGATGAAAGCGCCACGCTCGGTCGCTGCGTCCCGGTTGTGAACTCCAGAGCGCGCGTGCTTTTTCCCTCCACACAGACGCAGACCACTCCCCTCCCACGTGAAACTATTTTCAAAATGTTTATCCGTCTTCATGCAAACGTCTGTGCTTTTGAATGGCTTTAAGGCACGTGGGCTTCAGACCGACTTCATTTTCTTTCCACGATGCCACTGTAATAAACACATCCTTTGAACATGGCCCAAAGTGGATGAAACCTACAGCTCATCCATTAGAGCTGCTGCTATCACAACCCTCTGCTCTGGGCACACATTTATATGTATTTGTTTTGTAGAGCGCTTCTCAATTCAAGGTAATGCCTTTGAGCTCCAAACTATTTTAAATGAAAGGAACAAGAAAACACTATACAATATAGAGCTGAAAAGAGATAAAAGCAAATCAGTTAAAGGCACTCAAGTTAATTAAAAACTAGACTGCAATAAGAAGAAAGAGAAGTGCCCTTGGATCTGTGTTCAAACACAGAGGCCTGATGGTTTATTGGTTCAGAATGGTAAACAAGTTGCACTTTCATCATTTTATCATCTTGAAAATGAAAAATAAGGTTAGAATGTCTGCACATCCACAATGTCAGACATTTAGTAACAGTTCACTTCTGGTCTGCTTCAGCCAATCAAGTAACTCACAGCGTACCCTCACTGCCTCTACCCCCAACCCCCCAGCCCCCAACCTCCTCCATCAAACAGTCAAGTCTTATGCAAAATAACTGAAAATTACATCCAGGTTTGTGGCGGATTCAGATTTGATGGAAATGCACTGCATGGGGTCTGCTGTGGTGTGCCCCACTTTCAGGTTGGTCTGGAGGGATTTGCCCAGTGTATCACTAGTTGTAGGCCAACATATGTCATGATTTGTGTGAAAGTGAAAGACTCATGTCCAGGTGAGCTAAAAATTGTATGGCAGAGTGGTTAATGCATCCACCTCACGGTAAGAAAGTCCTGGTTTCGACCACGGGAAGCGTAGTGCCTTATAAGTGGAGTCCCATGGTCTCTTCGTGCCTGTTTCCCCCAGATGTTTCTCTACTAAAAATATAGCCTACAATAGGCTCCCCTCTGGGGCCAGGACTCCCCTGAATATGAGCTTCCAAATCTCAGTGCTATTGTCCCGGTTAAATAAAGAATTATATATGCAAATTATGGCATTTTAATTATCTGTCGTCATAGAGACAGGCAGGTGATGCGAGCAGACCAAGTTGCAGGTTAGATCTGTGAATAGGCAAAATTTTCAAAACAGTTATGTTTAATGCCAAACATCACCATAGCGACAGCCAGGTGGTCGACACGCCACCTGAAAAGTTACATAGTGCGCCTTGATTCTTTATTCTACATTAAGACTATATTTCACCTGCAGTTTCTCACTTAGAAGTGCCAGATTTATAAAATAGGTGTGAAACTAGGATACATTCAGACAAAGAGGGCAACCAGCATTCAGCGAGCGGTCTCATTCTACTGACCCCAGCCCGTTGCTCAGTAGATATAGGGAGAAGTCATTAGCGTTACCTATAATAACTCCAGGGGCCATTGGTGTGAGGGCAAATCCCAGAGGAAGCTACGCCAGCAGCACGAACATCATTATCAATATAGCAAAGTCCCCTGCGATTCTGCAACCCCTGAAAATAACAAAGGAAGTGGCAAGGGTAGATTTCAGTCTGATGATCTGTGGAGAATGTGCACCAGATCCAGGAATACAAACGGCACCAAGGGCAAATATGTACTTATCCGAAGCATCTACATAATTAAAGTATTCATTTCATGTAATTATGGCCTAATCCAGCGGGACAGCCACTGCTACGTTATGAACTTCCTGATATTGAACAACCTGCAGAGTGTTGCTGTGTGGTGTAACGTTAGAAGGATTCAATCAGATGCAGGGGGTCTTTGAGGGAAACTAAAATAAAACTATAATCATGTGGGCTGTGAAAATCGACCCTATATGTGAAAATGTCTGTTTAGATCACTATAGAACCTTCTCAACGCCATATTTTGTGTTAAAAGGCCTATATTGCACTATTTTTGATCTGTTATAATAAACATGCCAGAAGTTGTGTTTTGTTTCATTCACACATCTTCACACACCTAGACCTTGCATATTTCTCAAACTGAATACACTTTGTTCCTCCTTGTGACGTCATTAAGCAGCAGATTTAACAGACTTTTTATTGACAATCCCAGGCAAAATCAAAATATTCAAAAACAAACGCCATAATTTAAATGTATTCTGATGTAATAAAGAGTAAAGGAGTTTGTAATTGTGAAGGAAGTGACTCCAGACCAGGTAGAGAGTTGAAAGAAGTTTTATCTGACAAAGGAGCCTCCTGTACTTATATCCTGAGAAAGGTACTACCTATAGAAGGCTGGTCCAATAAGGACTTAACAAACTTTACACACTGTCTGTACAAGGTCATAAATGAATATACCATTAACTGTTTACAGGAAGGTAGAATACGTCACTAAAAAGATGGTTGCAGTCACTGAAAAGATGTATTACAAGGCCTCTTCTCAACCTGACGATGAAGAGCTGTGTCATGTGACCAAAGTAGCAGGTTCCACTGTAAACATCTTAAAATAAGCATGTGCAGCATTCTTACTGTGAAACAAGTTGTATGTCAAGATTCCTGGATTTTCTGCCCTGTGTGTCTTTCCCTCCCTCACCTGCCTGAGTCTGGAGCTGGGTGGAGTTCCTGGCTCCTCCTGCTCTCACCTGGAACTCATCAGCGCAATCACCTGCCATGGATAAGAGGAGCCAGGACCAGACACTTGGTGACAGATCGTCCGTGTGTCAACGTGAATATCTTGCTGGACCTTGCTTTTTTATTTTTGCTTGTTGTTACCTTGCTTATTGGATTTTTTGCTACCATGCAGATTTGCGTCCCAGCTCCCTCGCTCCCGGCTCTGCTCCCGACCCTGCTCCCAACCCTGCTTCCCAGCTCTGGTACAGTCTGTTTTGTCTCCGCCTTTGCACCCCACTGGCCCCTGGCTCGCACCCTGCTCCCCACTCTGGTTCTGCTCGTTCTGCCTTCGTCTCTGCGCTCCATGTCCCCGGACCCTGGCCTGCACCTCGCTCCCCGCCAGATCTACCTTCATTCTTTGTTCAATTTTTCACTAACTGTAAACACTATAAACCTTTCCCCGAGTTCTGCATCTTTTGGTCCCACTCGAATGTATTACGACATTGTAACACACAGTAGTCAACACAAGGTTTAAAAGTAAAGGCATAAAACAAACAAAAAAAATCATGTTTTCACAGTTTAATTGAGACTAAAATAGCTGTTAACCTTAAAACTGCCACCAAATGACATCATAAGGTGAAATGGAGCATTTATGTTTGGATAAGCAGACATCTTAATAATCCAGGATGACTCAAAGATGTGAATGAAACGAAACACGACTCCAGGTAAGTATTTGAGCAGGTAACAGCATCATAACACACACATAGCGCTCACATGTGTCAGTTCGATATAATACAAGATCTTTAAACTTTACTTCCCTATTTGACTGGACCATTCTGCTTCTATTACATGATTCATCCAAAAAGATTTCAAGTTTTCAACAATATAAATGTCAAAATGTCTTAAATTAGTGTTAACTTACTCCAAACTTACGATGTAAAACATACAATACAACATATAATTTGGTTTTGTATGTTAATGACACTGCAAGCTCAGACTGTAAGTGAATTGTGCTGTAGTTGGAGACGAAGTAATGACGAAGCGTGTGTTTGTGAGCTCAACCGTGTAGTTCACTATAGTGCGAGGTTGGCAGTTTGAACTTCCTCTTGAAGCGTCCTTGGGCCACCCGGCCGTTTCCCTGTAGGATCCCTGTACTTTGCATTTCCTTATGAGAGAAACGCGCGGTATGTTTGCAAAAATACATATTATTCCAGGCTTTTTAAACTGGAAAAAGTCATTATTTAATTACAAAAGAGCAATGTGCAGTGATCTTAAAGGAACCAGGAAAGCTTGTTAAAAAAGGACCTGTGAATAGGTGCTAATCTGCCCTCACGCTGTCATTTTCAAAAGAGTTCAGCAGAGTGTTACATAAACCCACGCAAGACAAATCACTTCCCTGATAGTCAAAGTACCAATTGCATAAAATAACCGTTCCACTATTTCTTAGAATTGTTGTTATGATGCACAATGGAATGAAATTGACTCAGAAGAGGTGAGTTTTGTTATTACAGAAATGAGCTCAAACACAGTGAAAGTGGAGATATTTCACTTCTGTGGAGGATTATCTGTTACACACAGTAGATGTAGATGGATGTATTCACCATGTTGCCTTTGATTGATCTGAAAATGATGAAAAAACGGCCACTAATGAAACGTGTGTGTCGGTGTGTCTGTGTGTGTGTGTGTGTGTGTCTGTGTGTGTGTGTGTCTGTGTGTGTGCGTGTGTGTGTGTGTGGTGTGTGTGTGTGTGTGTGTGTGTGTGTGTGTGTGTGTGTGTGAGAGAGTGTGTGTGTGTATGTGTGTCTGTGTCTGTGTGTGTGTCTGTGTGCTGTGTGTGTGTCTGTTTGTGTGTGTGTGTGTGTGTTGCGTGCGTGTGTGTCTGTGGGTGCCTGCATGTGTGTGTCCGTGTGTGTTTGTGTGTGCTTGTGCGTATGTGTGTGTATCTGTGTGTGTGTCTGTGCGTGCATGTGTGTCTGTGTGTGTTTGTGTGTGTTGTGCGTATGTGCGTGTGTGTATCTGTGTGTGTGTCTGTGCGTGCATGTGTGTGTGTATGGTTGTGTGTGTGTGTCTGTGCGTGCATGTGTGTGTGTGTGGGTGTGTGTGTCTGTGTGTGCGTGTGTGTGTATACGTGTGTGTCTGTGTGTGTGTTTCTGTGTGTGCGTGTGTGTGACTGTGTGTGTGTCTGTGCGTACAGGTGTGTGTGTGCGTGTGTGTGTGTGTGCATAGGTGACGTAATGCTCAAGAGAGATCTCAAAATTACTCAAATTTTAACATACAGGGATGAAATAACCACTTCAAACATGTTTTCAATGAAGGAACAAAGTTATACCATGATATAAAGCTCCAAACAGTTGATTTTGTATAATACCCCCTCTTTTTTACTGTTAAATTTCCACATGCCTGTCGTGAGGCTCAGCGTAAACACAGGCCTGGATGTCAAGTGGGTGAGTTCACTCTGCTGCCAGGCCGACTGTCCCTGGGATTGTGTCGGTGCTAATGGAAAGTATGACAGTTGTGATTGACAGCTTGTTGCCAGACTCCTCCACTCCACTGGCTGTAGTTAGCCTCTGAACTAAAGACAATGAAATGGGCACTATGTGACTTGTCTGGTTGGGGGGCCATCGCTTGCGTGTCTCCGTGGACGTCTCATTGATTGCATTTTATTCAAATAGAGGTTTTTGTACATCCTTGACATCGTCCTGTTAGATTTCATTTGACATTAGTATTTCTCTATTGTACCAAAGATGTGTAGCTGTAGAGGGAATAATTGCTAAGCTGTCTGTACTGATGAGGTCCCAAAGGGCTGATTCCACTGATTCAAGTCCTCCTGCTGTGAGTAAAAGTACAGAGTGACAGGGATCCAGCCAGGCTTTTTATATCCAGACCTTTTCATTTGGATGTGACCTATCTTTAGGAGCTGACCTGGAGCTCACTTCTGTCATCCATGAACGGCTCTGACAAATTGCTTCACGAGGGACTAGGAGTTCTTTGTCTTACAGCGGCAGATACAACTCAGTGCGGATAATGAAATTACAGAAGAAAACTGTCATGAAAGATGTATTGAGAATAACTGAAAAAGGAAGATTTACTCCAAATTCGAATAAACTTCTTACCTTTGTAGTAGTATCCAACTTATATCAAACCAAGAGTCATTGAGTCATGAGGTTCAACATTTTTGAGGCAACCAGCTATGTTTCAGAAAGACGGGCGTGGCTCCATCGACTCTGGCTTCAATTCACTTTCTATTGAAAAACTGTCTCTCCTCTCTCTGTAACTGCTGCTCTCAACCTCGTCATTTTGATCTTAAAATGTTCATATTTATTTTGCCTTTTCATCTGAAGGTATGAACATTGATAACAGACAAATCAGCTGCTTTCTTTCCCTGAGGTCGCTCCCGTTAGCATTAGCAACAGGTTTGATTGGCAGAGTTGATAAGTGCCTCTGCTAAACCAGTGATGTGGGCGGGATGGGGCGTTACCTTCACCAGTCTGGCTTTGGATTGGGAAAAGTTATTTCCCACTTAGGAATTCAGAGCATCCTAATTATTCAACGCAATGGATTTTGAAGCGCTTTACACAACTTTCTGATTTCTTTAACCTCAAGAGCTGGTGCTTATACAAAATATCTGTAGTGGTGCAAAGCAATTTTGCTCAAATACATGAATAAAATAAATCAGGTAAAGGACCGTTAATGCACTGGCTGCTGCCCTATGGGACAGACAGATGGAAGCTCCGTCCAGCACCCCAATTACTCCCTCACCACGTTCACACAAAGCAAAACAGTCCGATGATCGCAGCTGCTCAAAAACACTACTCTCAGTATTATCCTAGCTGGACTAAGCATGGACAGTTGTGTGTAATTCTCTGCCATTATTGGAGTAACACTTTTGTCTCATTATATGTACAATGTGATACTTGCTCGCTGCAGCCAGCCACATATTTCTCTCTTTATCTAATTGCCTCTTCAGGGAGAGGCCTTCACATGTGAGGGGCAGCAAACAGTTTTGTAGCCCACTTTTGTCTGCCCATGTGGTCAACAGAGAGCTGCAGAGGTACGTGTAGTTTTAGGTGGAAAAATGTTAAAGTTAAGCTACATTTTATTGCCTCTGCTTTTGACCCATTCTTCAACGCTGCGGGGGCAACGTGTGACAGGGAGCACCCAGGGGCCCGTGTCCAGACCCTGAGCCTGGCTTCATCAGGTACCGTCACTGGAGGATTTCAACTATTGTGGATGTTTTGGGTTGACGGGGGAAGTGCTCGGAGGAAACCCCACCCAGACAGAGAAACACACAAATCCACACAGAAAGACCCGGGCGACCTGTGAATTGAACCTTCTTGCTGTGTTCTTGTGAATGTTAGACACTCAGCCACCATGCGAACAGAAATAATGTAAATTAGTCAATTAAGGAGACATTATTTTGAGCCCAGTGAGGTTTAATTTATTACCACATAATTTTTCTGTTAAATTCAGTAATTGAAAATAATGCACCACTGATGATAACGTAATGTAACGTATAAAAATCGAATTGTTCGTTTAGATATGTGTCTATTTGCAAAACATGTAAAAGGAGATGTTAATGAAGCAACACAAACAATACACAAACACACAAGCACATAGGCAGCTGTAGAAACTCACACATGCTTGTTCAGAACTGAAGATATACTGTACATGTATTACTCTGCTATCCTGTTGACTCAGAATTTCACTTTAACAATTACTTTTTTGATTTTTTCTTTATCAAAAATACTGATCAGAATCTACTTTTGTCTGTAAGTCTTGGGGAAAGCGATTATTTGGTGAAACAAATGTCCTGCTGTGTGTTATACAAGAATGTAGGACACAGGGCCAGACAGCTATTTGCAGATACAGACCTCACAGTGTGCAGTCAGTGACCTGATCAGAACATGCACCATTCTCACTCAATGTTCACCATCGCACTATAGCCTCACGCAGAGAAGTGTCCACACCAAAATGTGCAAAATGGGTCAGATTTTGGGTCATATATTGTAATTCTGACCACAAAAAAAAAAGGAAAGAAAGAAAAAAAAGAGAACATGTTGGCAAATAATCTATGAACTTAGTCAAAAACAAGTGTTCTGTGCACACTAAACTGGAGTACTTATGAAGATATGTTTTCCTCACCTCACTGGAGACACTGGACACAGTAAAAAAAAAAAAAAATCAGAGAATTAATATTGTTCTTAGTCCAAGTTTAAATGAAAAGTAAAACTGTGCTGCAAATCAAGAGAGAGACAAAAAAAAAAGTGTTGGTCTCATATATATTGTATCTAATAAGCTTTGGTGGAAGATAAAGTAAAAGTAGTAAAGTACTGTACTTACATAGAATTTTTAGATATCTGTACTTAAGTGAAGTGGAATTTTTTTTACTTCATACACTTGAGAGAACATATCTGTACTTAGTGTTTTTTTTTTTTTTTAAAAACTGGACTGAAAAGTAAAAGTTGTTTTTTTTTTTGTTTTTTTTTATAATCGGAGACCTGCTGAAAAGTCGGAGGGTTTATTTTTTATCAAGAAATAAAAACAATAAGAAAAAAAACAGTGATTCAGTAGTTTCTATTGAACGAAATTCAGCACAAATCTTTATCAAAATCACTACATCTGAAACTTTACGAGACCTCAGAATCAGTGCAGAATACTTTTACTTTTTACACGGGCACTTTAATACTTTTGCTTAAGTAGATTTCTTCATGTGATACTTTTACTTGAGTATTTTTCTGCTCCGGTATCTGTACTTTTACTTAAGTAACCTAACTGAGTACTTCTTCCACCTCTGCTCATAAGGTACAGTGAATATTTCTGAATGAATCAACTTTAGAGTTTGGAAAATGTTTGGCACTTAGATTGAGATATTCATTATGAGCTTAAGCAATAGTATTTTTGACTTTCTAAAAAATAAAAATGTCTCTCTCATAAATCAGTGGCATAGACACTGGGGTTTGTGAAGAGAAACAGGGAATAAATCTGAGGCGGCTGATGGTTGTGCTGCTGTGGAGGAGAGGTGCAGCATAATATATATATATCTCCTTTTGAGATAGGAGCAGATTTGTGTCCATTGCTACATTTTTTATTTATTTTTTTTATATATTTTATTTTGAATCCAACCCAATGATGGATGAATAGCACAGTAAAAGTAGGACAAGATTTGGAGTTAGAACAGAACAAGCAGCACTTTTCTTTCTTATCCTGCAGAGTCCAGGGAATGTCAATGTAATGCCATGGGGAGTGAAAACTTGTATCCAGTGGTGGGATGACATTGGTCCCCTAAGGACAATGGCCACATATGAAACATTTATATGGAGCAGAGAAGAGACGGCTCAATAGAAGAGTGACCACGGGACTTTAATATGTGATTGTGCTTGTTTACATCAGAGCTAAATGAGGACTAGCAAAATGACGGATGGGACAATGTTTTGTTTTAATGTTTTGGGACATTATGACACTAAGCTAACAAATAAGTTCATTGAAAATGTTTTAAAACAAGACAAAACAAAAAATGCACATGGCCTTTTATATTTGGTTGCAGCCTACTTACACCAGCGCCTCTAAAAGTGTGATTTGAAGCACACAGACATCCATCTGTATTCCAGGTGGAAGAGTGGCACATTTAATTTGGCAGTGACTTTATGCTTTATTCTTTGTTGAACACATTGATGTTATGCAGGCTTGAGGAACAATAACAAGGACAGTTTCAAACACATATGAATTATTCCGATACAAATCTCACTGTACAAAGCAACAGTGAACATACTATGGAAAGTCAAGCACCAAAATTCCACATCGTGAATGATCTGTGTCTCTAAAGTAAGGTGTCTGGAATCACATAGTACAATGCATCTCTATAGCGAGCTCCTCAAACGACTCTGCCATAACCTCTTTGCTTTACAACTCTGCAGAAGTGTTCATGAATGACACCCGCTGCTAATAAGTCATCCACAAGCAGCCTGCATGGACCAGCGCTCGGATGGGCGCTCAGGGCACATACATAGATTATCAAAGAATGACAGTTGGTTTTACATTTCAAATAACCCGTGGTGCATTACCAGCAGTTATTTACAGTGTAAGCACTGCTCATTCATTTTTAAACAGGCCCTTAAGGTCTGCTTGACAGACAAAGCTGGTGAGCAAAGTAGGAGAAGGAGCTGTTGTTGTTGTTGGGCTCAGTATGAAACATAGGCTTGGCATTGGGGAAAGTGCTATTGGATGCATTATTAATGTGTTAATGATGCAATATGTAAAGGTCACAACCTCTGTCTCACACAGACATGGATCATGCAGTGTTCCTGTGTGTAATGATCTGCTGGATTGGTGTTGTATTTCCATTTAAGATGTTGAGCAAACTCTCATACAAGGAGTAACAAATGCATGTCTGTGAATGACAAAGTAGCAGTAATAATATATTTCCTGTCTGCAGAATAAGAGCTGGGAATGCCAGGTAGAACTGATGTGGATAAAAAGGCTGAGCTTTTCTGCACAGGGAATAATACAAACATTTTAAATAAACAATGCAGGAAAACAGAAAAAAAGCACATAAAACTAAAAAAAAACTTAATGTGCAGCAGTAAAACCATTCCCAGTATCATTTTAAGAGAGTGAAAAGACCATAATTCTCAACTTTGTAAACCTTTACCTGTTACAAGTGTCTCTTATGACAATGTAAATGCTCCAATATCAATGACTGTTTATAGCTTGTGAGCACTTCCAGCGGGTCATGTGTCCTGTTGACATTTCCTCCACGGCCCTGCGCTGTCGTGCGTGTTTGTACAGGTGTGTCTCTGCTCTTTTCAGACTGTGGTCACTCTAACAAGCACACACCAGATAATCCTGCGCTGGCTTCCCCTGCAGCAGCCCTGTGTATAATCTCATTACCTATGCATGTCTCATTAATTCTGCTATGCCCCAACAGCCCTGTGCACACACCGGTAACACCACCTCACAGTTTTCCTTCGGCTCCTGCTCACAAACCCAGACCTCAGAACAAAGAGGAGGGTGACCAGAGAAAATGGCGCCTGTGTCATCTCTCCACAAATCATTGATGAGGGTCGGACGACCGGCTCAGATGAGAGCTCACCTTGGGCGTGATATCCTGCAGCACATAAATGAAGAGCGGGGGGCTCTGTGATGGATGGAGTCAAACCAAATAAGAAGGAGCAGGAGTGTAAGGTCCCATGAACCTTCTGGTGTGAGCTCCTGCTGTGAATGTGAGCTGGAGATCAATATGGAGGAAGTGTGTGATAGGTCGTTAATCTCAGCTAATAATTGTGCTAATAAAACAAGCAGTGATATAATATATGCTTGAGTGAATCACTGGAGGTCAAGTATGTTTTTTTAGGTTTAGGTTGATTTTTACTGTCCCCTAAGACAGTGGGGACAGGCTGTCAGGAGCAGTGGACTGCAGTGCAGTCAGGAGGGATTTTACCCCGATGTTTATTGGGCTTTTTGTGTATTTTGGGATCTTTTGCTATGAGCTATGAGCTATGAGCTATGAGCACTAAGCCAAGCATTCATTTCCACAAACAATTTTTATTTATGTTTCTTTTCTTTACTTTTTTCTCTCTTTTCCTCTAAAAGATGTTTTTTTTTTTGGTCTAGTTGTAGTCAACAGAAATGTCAAGCTAATTTAGGCAACAGAATCTGTAATACATTTAGACAAAAAAACAAACAGTCATGGGATATGTACACAGACTTGTTTTTTGGATGATAAGTTTGTATACAGGTGAGCTTGAGTCTCTTTTTTATTTATATTTTTAAATATTTGTAATATAAAATATAAATAGTTTGTTCACAAATAATCTGCATTTTGGTCACCATCATTATTGTTTGTGTGCTTTAACATTACGACTATTTGCACAAACTGCACTCTTAATAAATAAATAATTACATTTAATGAAGTCACAGTAATCCGTTTCCTGTGTGCTGACCAAACAAATATATTGTAAGATGAGACACGGCTACAGCAGCTTTCCAATCTCAAAGATTATTTTATTACATTTTCCACCTGCCAAAGTGAAACAGTCCAGACACAGAAGTGTGTTTATTGTTAGAACAATTGTTCCGACACATCCATGATGCAATGCAAAGTGTTGTCCACAGGATTTCCATGTAGTACTAGTGATTCTTCTCTATGGAAATCTCCGGTCCATATACAGTGTGCCCAGGATTGCACTGCACTTTCCGTGATGTGATCATGTTTTGACAGGAGGTCCCACAGCACGTTCTGAGATGGGGAAAATTCCACAGCAGTCAGCCATGTGGCTAGTGTTGCAGCAACCAGCAACTTTGAATTTTAAATGTTTTCAATAACACAAATAGAATCTCTGGTGTGAGTCGTGAAAATAGCAGCAGTGCAGAATGTTGACAGCTCACAACAAAATAAAATCACAAACTAGTCTGATCTTTTTGTTGGAAGGAGACTTTCAGATAGAACTTACCATTTTAAGTTCCACACACAATTTATCAACTGAAAACTGAGCTAGCACATAAATATGTATCTATCTACATATATGTTTTATATGGGTTTGAGTCTCACTTTTACAATTGGAATTGTGCAGTAACCATTATGGCCTGTGGGGGTGCCACTGTCTAATCCCCTGAGTGACATTGCAGGGATGACTGACGTACCACAGAGAGGTCAGGGTCCCTCATGTTCACAAATGTAAGGAGACTGCACCCAGGAGCTTACAGGGCTTGTTCATAGGACCATATGTTCTTCTTATGATTGTTGGATGACACATTACAGCAGTGATTCACCACTGATGCATTCAGACCTGCTGTTACACAAGAACATCATGCTTATACATGATTTACACGGATAAAAAATGGCAAATGTATTTATCAGCCATGATGTGTGATTTTATTCAGGTCTGTGCACAGAGCTTGCCTGGCAAATCCAGAATGAGATGTCTGTATGTTTTATACAGAAGGAAATTAGTCCGGTACCACTCCCTCGTATCTTTATTCAGAGTCAAATATGATTCAATCAATTTGGTGTATTTCATTCATGCATGTGAAATGAAGGAGCTCATTGGTCACCTATCATTTACAAACAAAACAAAATCCAGTTTCTCTCACCTCAGATTAACCTCAAGACCAGAGGTGACAGAGCTCTTACTGTGGCAGTGACCAGACTCTGGAACAGCCTCCCTCGTCTGTCTGTCAGGTCCTGTGCAGGTGTATATATGTGTCCTTGATTGGCTAATTCACTTGTCAATCACCCATGTGAAGAGGAGATTCACCAGTGCCCAGACTTACATCTCTGTAAAGTACTGGAGAAGTGTATATTCTGAATCCCAGGCAAACACAGAGCGATTTAACAATATAACCCTGAAATCTCTAGATTAGTATGGTGAGAGACATAAAAGTAATAGAAAGACTGTGCATCTCACTTCTAAAGACCATGAAGTCCATAATGAAAGCACCAACATCCTCTATAATGCTGCTCAGGTTACAGCTGGAGACATGCAGATGGTGGAAAAACATCCAAATTGCAAAGTTATGTTCATTTGGTTCAGTTATGTGCACGATCATTAAGGCCACTGTGAGAGTTTTTATTTATTATTTGAGATGATGTCTGTAAGGCTATAAACACATTCAGTGAGAAACCTATCGAGATCCACTGCCTATCGCTTGAATTAGAAACACCATCTGTTTGCTTTAGTTTTTTTTTTTTTTAAACATATTTATCCCATTGTATCTCTACATGTGCCTAATCTATATATAATCAGAGCAGTGGGAGAGCAATGTCTGGTAATTGTGAGCTGGAACAATCTTACTAGAAGTGGCATTAAGAAAAATATAAATTGAATGGAAAAGTATATATTTTTTTTTTATTTAGAGGCCTGAATTCACACATGAAACTTTCTGATACCTTTTGCAGTCTCTCGAACAGCAGGTCACAGAGATGTTCCATTGCACTGCACCATAGGGACCATTCTTGAGAAAATGCTGATCTTCAGAAGTCATTCTATACCTCCACGGTTGATGAAAGCGCACTCGGGTAATCTGCCAAAACTAACAGCTTGCACAAGATGAACCATGTGGGTATAGGGCTCATACCTCTGCATTGTTAGACACACAGGGCTGTAAGTAGGAAATGGCTGAATATATCACCGATTCCACTTTGCACATGAAAATTGCTTCTTCTACTTTGATCAAGTAGTTGAAGCCTACTAAAGATGATGTGAAAATTGTCAAGAAAAGCAAAATCTGTCTTCAAATAAGGTGTTTTTACATTCCCCGTCAGTTGCATAAAAAAACAGAGATGCGCCAGACAAATCTTCCTCTTCATTTTTTGCTCCTCAAATCGACCGTCATCTCATTCCCCGCAATTTCACTCCAGTGACATATGAGGGTGAGCTTTTCAAAGGGCTGACACTGTCAAGAAAAAAGGCGGTAGATATCCTCAGAGATTCAGGGAAAGCACAACATGTTTGGAAAGTGACAAAAAGTCCAAATGGAAAGTTTTGAGAGCAGCCAGTGGCCTCCGAGCCATGGGTACTGGACTGTTCAACATTAAACGAATGTTTTTTTTTTCTCTCTCTCCAGAGACCACTGAAGCCGCCCCAGAAAGAGGTGGTGCAGACTTCCTCTCTGTGGCAGTTTAGAAGGTGCACACAAGATAAGAAAAGTGAAAAATGACAGGGTGCTATCATTCTAAAGTAAAACTTTGCTTCAAAATATTGTTTACTGAGACCAGGGCCAAAACAAAGACATTTGGAAATCCTGGGTCCACACAATGTGTCCTGTGTGTGCTGCAGGCGTTAGTTTAGGTCATGACTCACAAGACTATCGTTTGTGTTTACACTTACATACACACTTTGGTTACTACCCTCCCTCCCTTCTTGTTTCTTCAGTTTCCTGTCCCACTCAACGTACAGGTCAAAGACCCGAACAGTAAACACAAGACTAAGAGATGCTCATGGGCTTCCTGTCATTTTGCATTAGCACTAAAAGCTGTAATTGCAGATGCAGGCCATTCATGTAACTGTTAATGCAGAGAAACAGGGATTCTGAATGAGACACACACTACGTAGGAAAATGACACAATTACACAAGCATGTTTTCTACATTACATCAAAGAACCACTCACACATGCATACGCTCGTGTAGGAGACACCGGAGGCCCGACACGTTACACGTCTGGTATAAGGGCTGAACGGCATTGTGCCGAGTGAGAGAGCTGAAAAAAACACCAAGCTTCAAATGAAAGGGTACGTGCTCTAAATAAGCCCCTGCTACTAAAAGCTCCAGAGCAGTTGCAGGGCTCTTTGACTAAATGAACTGTCAGTCACTCATACTCACATAAGTAAGGCAGGTAAAGTGGCTTGTAGTAGGACACAGCAGCATGTTCTTTGTTTAAATTAGAATATATCACAGAATTTGTATTTCCTAATGTTTTGTGACACAAGTTGTAGTTCAAAAAAAGAGCTTGATGTTTGTCTAGCATGTGCTGTTGAGGCCATGCCCCACAAAGGGGAGCTTGCTCTGAAGCACAGCGCTCCACTCTGAAAGGCGTCACACAGGTTCTGTTGCTCTGTGCTCCGGTGACTGTTGAAGAGAATGGACAGCATCTGTGCCACCAGCTGAGATAACTCTGGCCACATGGCAAGCTTTGATTTGGAACACAGCACTTCCACATATTTCTCTGTTTGTTCCAGCGTCACATGGTTGTTTCAGTCAAACTTTGCCACTGAAGCAGAAGAGACAGACAAAAGCAATAGAAATTGCATCAGAAGAAGAGGTTGCTTAGCAACAATAACTCCAGCCATAGTAAAATCTATTTCCTCCAAACCTTATCCAGTGGCACAGGGCGTCAAGCTGACCATGCCCCAGTCCTATCAGGAGGGCGCAGACACATTCTAGCCTGGGCACTTTCTGCACAGAGAATAGACATTTTAATATTTATAAATGTAAGAAAACAAATGACAACATTATATTATTACATCAGAGATGAAGTATGACAACAAACAAAAACATGTAACTGATATAACTGAGAGTGCAGTGCTGTCGACTGCACAGGCCAAAGACACATTAGAGACAAATCAAAACATTAAAAACAATGTAGCTAATTCACACATGACTGTGTCTGCATGGACATGAAACATGAACTTACTAACACAATACAAACATCTCTTTTCACAGATGTGATGTAACCCTCTTATTCGTGCGCTGGAGACATTTTTCAGAGATGGTCCAAAAACAACAGTGTCGTCTGAGCAAGTGCACCTCACTGCTACACTGTGATCAGAGCCTGCAGGAGATGGATGATGTGAGGAGGTCTAGTGGAGGCTCTCTGTTTACTGTGCTTTAGTCACCATAGCCACACTCATTTGTCACTGCACTGCTCCAGTGATGTAAGGCCTGCACCCGCTGCACTCACCAATGCATCAACTCAATGTGAATCAAAGACTTCTCACTGAAATTAGACTGCAATGAATAGAGCCCTAGCATTTTGCTACTATGGAGCAGCTTCTGTCATTTTAATATCTGCTTTGATGACCCGCAGCTGTGACAAGACAAAATCATAATACACCAAATTAGCATCCAAATGAAAAGCACTTGTAACAATAATGATATTATCTTCCAGTATGATTGCGTTGCCATGTATGTATCGTTCTAAAATAAAAGTCCAGCCAGCCAGCCCCTCATACTTTTAGCCTAAATGCAGGACAGTGCATGACCTTGTCAGGTCATTACTCTAGGGAAATATAATGACAAGAAGAAAGTTGTTGGTAAAAAAAAAAAAAAAAAAAAAAACAAAACACAATAAAAACAAATTCAAAAAATGTCAATTTCCGAACTTATGTCAAAATTGATAACTCAAAGTAAATAATAAAATGTTGTTTACTCATATTTACAAAAAAACAAAACAAAAAACATAATAATAAAATAATTATGTATAAAAAAAACAACAACAAATCTCCGGCTCACCCTCCGCGGGTGGTCTCATCCCGTCTTTTTTTTCTAACCTGCATGTATTAGACTGAGTGGCCTGATCGTTTTTTTTTGGGAGAGTAAACAGACTATTCAATAAAGACCCTGTGTGTATAAAAACATGTGAATGTTTAGTCTGAGGTTTCCAGGTGAAATCATCTAATGAAAGTCCTTCAACTTAAAAGAACTCTTGTTTCACTCTTGTTTCACATATTTTGGAGCAGAAAACATTGACTTTAGCCAAGGTTAAGTCCTCCTCTGTCCTTGATGTAAAAAAATTGAAGAAAAAACTGTCTCTTTCTCCTGCATCACCTCTACAAGTATCCGTGTGTACTAAAGCCGCATAAGCTTTATGGCAAAGTTGAAACTTTTGCTCTGTCATCAAAAAACAAACCTGGAGTTGTATTTTCAGTTTCAGTAAGTCCTTTGCCTCTGAGCCTCAGAAAATGAGTTTTCCAGGATTATTGCGTCACAGGTAGAAACCCAGTACAGTTTTTAAGTCCATAAATCATTAGACTGTCTAAAAGCATTTGTCAAATCCTGTATTGTTTCATTAATTGTAAAACCTGTCAGAGATTCAGTGTGTTTATTTATTTGGGGGAGAAGAAATAACCTTGTGAGTAATACGGTCCCTAGAATTGAATGGAAAACTTGTTTAGTGCAGTCAGAGTTCTCTGTAAATGTAAATACAGTGACTGTGACCCATGTCTGGCTGGAGCAAATAAACTAGTGGCAAAACAAAAAGGATGAAATATTAAGGCACACACACCTTGAGATACAAGTGTCTGGAGATAGTTGTTTTCTTCTGGGGCTTATTTTCGACATACTCACTTAAAAGTTAAGAGGCTAATCAGATTTCAGAGGTGGCCTATAACATCCCCTAGAAATGCCCGTGGATTGTGTACTTTCTCCGCCTCCATATAATCTGATACATGGCGACCATTTCAAGCTGTTGTGGCTCCACTGTGACATGTTCTAAATTGTTAGTAAAACATGTAATTACTCCAGATGCACGTGCACAGAAAGGATGAGAAACTTAAATAGCTGTAATATTGACACAGAAAGTCACTGAAAGATGAGTTTATGTCTTTCCTTGACTGCGAAACAAAATGCCGATATGATCTAAATGACACTTCTTTCTTTTCCATGGCAGTTATTGCACAACTGAGGAGAGGAATACACCATTTATAGTTTATGGTTTGTACATTTTTCTGCCTTTGCATCTACATGGCCTCATCATCACCGCCTTTTGAAAGTTGCATTTAGTTACATTTCACACAAAACTGAAAAAAATATAGCTTTATCTATGTTATAATGGTTCAATGACATGTCAGTCTTTTATACCAACGTGCAGTATTGTGCTAATCAAAGCAGGTGGTTTATTTTAGGTGATTAAAAAGTTCTGGTAGTTGGTGTTACAAGCTTGTGCACCGTCATATTAGTATAATCCCACTAAAACGACTTGGATACTTCGTGTCATTCTTCCCATGTCTCCAGTTCACAGATGGTCATTGTGAAGCGTCGGAATGGAGCTGACCAGGAGGTTAGAGGATCTTTGGGAAGCACTTGGACAGGGCCATAATGTCTCCTCATTATTCAGGGCTCTAATGTGCTCAGTGCTGGCTCAGCAAACCCCAAATGATAAAAGGGCAGATGATGCACATTTGATTGTGAAATCTCTGCTATAACGGATAGAATAAAGTGATTCTAAATCAACCATAAAATTGCAGATGTTATTCCAGCGTGCGCTAGTAAATATGTTAAATGACTATGATCATTACAGCTTCCACGGGTCTGACCTCCGGCATACATCATTACCTCAGCAATGAGACGGAACTTCATCTTTCTTGGAGGAAAGTATTTGATTTTCACAACAAAGCCATAATAGCCCTTGTCCCCTATATCGATGCACACATTTGCACACATTGTTTTGGAAATGATCGAGTACAGACTTAATGTGTGAGATTTGTCCTGGTTTGGGACTTGGCAAACACACTTTCCACTCCACAGAATCTATCAAGCACTGATTGGTCTAATAAGCCAAGGCCCCAAATACTGTTCCCCCCTTAAAATACCATCTACACCAGGACAAGAGCCACGAATACAAATGAATGTATTTACCCTTCTGAGCCCGATCATTCCAGTTTAGTCGTGTTTCTTCAAGGCCAAACTGAAAGAAGACATACAAAACTCATCAGACACAAAGTTTTTCTTTACTACAGGTATTGGTATTTATTTGTAGAAGTACTCTGAAATATTTGAAGCTTTTCAAAATATGTTGATTATTGCCTGCAACATGTTAAGAATAAGAGTGACTGAGATTCAGTGGTAGAAGGTAATGAAGTAAAAGTAGTGCTGTACTTAAGTAGAAATTTTAGGTATCTGTACTTTACGTAAGTACATTTTATAGTAGGTAATTTTTACTTTTACTTCTCTACATTTGAGAGCAGTATCTGTCCCTTCTACTCCACTACATTTTTGAACTGGACTGAAAAGTAAAAAGTACTTTTGAGGGGTTATTTTGAGCATGTTTATGGTGACATCCTGACCAAAGGTTTCAAGTTCAAGCTTTGGCTTTGAACAAACAAAAATAAATACACAAAATTCATGAGAAAAATTAAGAAATTGATTTGTATTGTTACTGTTCACCAAAATCTGTATCATTTTTAATTTATATAACAAATTGGCAACACTTGTGAAATACTAACTAACTTAAGTACCTTTACATTTGTAGCTTTTTTCACGTGGTACTTTTACTTTTACTTCAGTAATTTTTTATCTCTGTCTGTACTTTTACTTAAGTATCAAAATGGACTACTTCCACCACTGCTGAGATATGAAAAAAAAAAAAAAAAAAAAAACCCTCCTTTTTACTGGAGCCAAACCACAAAATACATTAGTTTTTCATCTTTGCATCTTAAGTTTTTCATCTTAAATGTTGTCCCTATTCTTTTATGGATTAACCTTTTACTTTAACATTCTCGGGGCACAAAAATACCCACAAAAGCCTCCCATTGATTTATAGGCTCAGATCAAGTGAAGATATACGAGCTGTGCAGAAACCAAACAGAAGCAGCAGAATTCCGGTCAGTTGGACAATGAAATCAGATCATCAGCCTCAACATCAGATAAGCAGGCCCATGTTTGCCTCTTACGTCTCCTCCCCTGCACCAATCAATGTCATGCAGGTCATCATTGGTGAAAATAATCTGTGCTACTGTTGCCGTCGGGGCCGCATTGTGAAGACTCCGAAGAGACTGTCAGCAATATTAAAGATGAAGGAAATCACGTCCTCACACAGTCTTTCAGTTTGCACGGTTCAAAAGCCTCCAGGAACGAATGGACAAAAACTACCACCAGTATGACCAGGTTTATGGATATTACATATTATATAAAGGGACACTATGCAACTTTTCTGCTTGTCTCCATTGAGATTTTGAATGGAGTGCCCTACAATACACGGCATTAAAACTCTGAGACTAACAGGTGAAATTACAGGTCAGATCTGTGGAGCTCGGTCACTATGAAGGCAAAGCAGGTTTATTCGTACACAAAGTAATTTAAAGTGCTTTACAAAATAAGAAAAACATTGAAATCCAAAGCATAAAAAATCACAAATAATCATCATAAAATTACCATTAAAACAGAAGCGTGCAGAATCAAAACCTTTCAGTCATATGCACAGCTGAACATAACTGTTTTGAGCCTGGATTTAAACATTGTCAAAGTAGAGGCCTGTCTCACATCTTCATGAAGACTGTTCCAGGTTTTAGCTGCATAAAACTGAAATGCTGATTCCCTGTGTTTAATCCTGACTCAGGGACCAGCAGGACCCTGAAGTCCTCAGAGTGTGAGATGGTTCATGTGGGTCTAACATGTGGGAGATGTACTTTGGTGCTGGTCCATGGAGAGACTTGTTCACAAGCAGAGCTGCTTTAAAGTCTCTTCTCTGAGCCACAGGAGCCAGAGACACAGGACACATGTGTGAAGTACTTCCTGGTTCTAGTCAGTCTAGGCTCATTTGGAGAGGCCAGTGAGCAGGACATTACAGTAGTCTAACCTACTGGAGACAAATGCAGGATAAGTCTCTCCAAGTCTGGTTTTGACAGTTTACCTTTGATTTTGATTTTTTTTTTAGAAAAAGCTGCAAATGTTATTGATTTGATGTGGCTGTTGAAGGTCAAATCTGAATCCATCATTACCACTGGAAGTCACTGAGAGCATTCGGTGAAGTCCTTTTTCAGATTCTAAAACAAATATCCATGTTTGTAGCTCATTAACTTTTTGTTGATTCCAACAGTTTCAGCTCCAGTTTCAACCACGTTCGCAGAAAGAATTCCTTTTGTTTCTTCCCCCTGACATGTCGCTGGCTCGTCAAAAATTTAGTTAGAAAATATAAATGGTAAATGGTTTAAAAGTCTTGGTTTACTTAAAAGAAAATCATAACTAAACAAAGGTCCCAGCACTGGAAGAGGTAAAATGATTAAAAAGCAAAGCAAAGAAGGAAGCAGCAGGAGCAAGCAAAGTTTGTGTCTGCACTTTTCAGAAGCAGGACGTTCTGCTTCTGAAGAGTGCACTTTTAAGTTGATTGATTAAAAAAACAGTAGTGGAATAAGTTCATGGTAGATAAGTTTACTTTGGACCGCTTCAGCCAAACTAAAAAAAAAAAAAAAATGGACAGATAAGGTGGCTTTTTGAATACATTTTAGAAAGTAAGAAACGCACATATCCCTATCACTGAGTTCCTGAGCTGCAGAAGGGTAAACTAGCATGATAGGGTGATATCTATTTGAAGTTAAACACCTGGACAGAATTCTTCTCCCCAAAATCAAATATTTATAGATCTTTTTCACAGCTATATAGTACCATGTCAGATGTCCTTTGTGTTGCTGATCCCCTGTCCACTATACAAACATGTATTTAAACCGATAGAACTTGTAGTGTGGTTTAAGCTCAAATATATATACCCCATAGACCACTGAGTAATTACACTTTGGAGCAATGCCTCTCTATGCTAATCCATAGTGACAAATGGATACGTCTGGACAGCCAGCAGAGAAGGAGATATCAGAGAGGAGATGGTGTGCATGACAAATTTTAGGTCGAGGCAGAGAAATTGGATTTTAATGTGTATGTGTGAGATAAACCATAAAGCTCCCGCCGCATGCTAATACCAGGAACAACATGGCCGACATCTATCACAAAAAGCCAGTGTTTTTGACAGAAAGGATTCCAACCTTTTCCTATGAAGCTCTCCTTAGATCCCGTGGTTAGGTTTTTTTGGCAAGATCTCTTTTGATTTGAAGCAGACCTATTATGCAAAATCGACTTTTTAGAGCTTTTCACCATGTTATAGCTGTTTCTCTCCACCATTTACGCACCCCAAGGTGTATTTGGAGTGATTTGTGCGTGTTTGAGCAATCTTTAATGACTTATTTTCGAGACACCATATTTCCGATCAATCCCCGTTTTCACCGCCACTGGCCTATGTCCACTGCTCTGTATTTACTTTGTTCTCTAATTTTATTTTGTTAATCTGTGATATGTGCAGGATTCGGCAGTGGTACAAATCAAACAAAAATCTGCTGCTCGCTAACATGATGCGCAGCTATCCATCGGAGGTGCCCACTCTTTGCTGTGATGACGTTTAGGACGACGCCCACTCCCATTGGACTCCGCAGTTTTCTGTTGCAGAAACGAGTGAACTTTTTTCTTTTATGAAGTCATTTTAGATAAATATTACAACTTAAATTGTGCAAATTATAACATATGACCATAGGTGAGGGTAAGAATGTAGATTGATTGGTAAATCGAGAACTTTGCCTTTCAGCTCAGCTCCTTCTTCACCACAACAGACCGATACAGCGACCGCATCACTGCAGATGCTGCCCCGATCCATTTGTCAATCTCGAAAGGATTCCAACCTTTTCCTAAGAAGCTCTGGGTAATGACCGAAAGGATAAGATTGCGGATACAAGTGGCCGAAAAGGGCTTCTTCCGCAGGGTGGCTGGGCGCTCCCTTAGAGACAGGGTTAGGAGCTCAGTCACACGGGAGGAGCTGAGAGTAGAGCCGCTGCTCCTTCACGTCGAGAGGAACCAGCTGAGGTGGCTCGGGCATCTTCTCAGGATGCCTCCTGGATGCCTCCCTAGGGAGGTGTTCCAAGCATGTCCCACTGGGAGGAAGCCCCGGGGAAGACCCAGGACACGCTGGAAGGACTATGTCTCTCGGCTGGCCTGAGAACGCCTTGGGGTCCCACCGAAGGAGCTGGAGGACGTGTCTGGGGTGAGGGAAGTCTGGGAGTTCCTACTTAGACTGCTGCCCTCGCGACCTGGATAAGTGGAAGAAAATGGATGGATGGATGGATGAATGGAAATTATAACATAATGATCCATGTGCTATAGAGCAGACACAAGCACAATAGGTCTTCTTTAACATAAGTATTTTGCACATCGTGTCAGCGTATATACAATCTCTTAATATTACTATGATTACTACTTGATCCTGTTTCTTTGCTGGTGAAGGTCAGAAACAATGGTGCCTGTGTTTCCGGTCCATAGATCATCCGTGGTAAGACTGGTGCGTCTGAGAGTCTTTACTACAGTCCCCCAGTAAGTAAACCTATAGGTGGTCCATAACACAGGTGACAGTACGGCTATGAATCCTCTGAAGATTGGCTCAGAAATTAAGAGAGGAGGAAGCCGGAGGGATGTCCTAAAGAAGCTTGTACTACACCCAAGTCTGAGGGTCATTTGTCTTATCCTGAACACAGACTCTGACTCCGGGGAACAGCCTTGCCGCATACCAATGTCAAAAATAGCCTTTATTCTGATTGATCGCACTATTGAGCTGTTTGTTGGATGAGATATGAATAATATTATTGATATTTGAGGTCACGTATCCGAGTGATCACAGACTGTATAATAATTACCAATGGCTGATACCAAGAGCTGATAACTGGAGGGACAGTTTTTATAATGAAATATTCAAAGTGAAAATGCACACATATTGGACCATGATTATTTATTTGAGATTGCATCCAGAAATTTGTCATTGTTATTTTGTGACCTTAAATGTGCTGCACCTTATTTTTACTGCCTTAAAAGCAGTGGCATTACCTGAGCATCCTAATTATTCGACCTTTCACAACTCTCAAAGACCAATGCAGAGTTTTGCTGTGGTGGTAAAGTTGCATGCTAATATACACTTCCTGGCTATCAAAAGTTCACTAATTAGATGCTGACAGGAAACAACAAACTTATTGACCTCAAGACTTGCTCATTATATATATATATATATATATATATATATATATATATATATATATATATATATATATATATATATATATATATATATATATATATATATATATATATATATATATATATATATATATATATATATATATATATATATGTATATATATATATATATATATATATATATATATATATATATATATGGGACAATACATAATTTGCTCAAATACATGTCCTTTCCACTGACAACATGCACTTTTGTTCTTTATATAATATATTTTTTTTTTTTTTTCCTTAATTATTCCATGCTGACAGAGAAGACAAAATGTAGAAATGCCACGATGCTTCATGAAAAGATTTGAATCTAGACAAGCCTATTGTTACATGGGCTCTGTATAGTGGTGTATAAAAGCTGTAATTGGTCAGTTGTTTCAGTATAATCTGAAAGATGTTATGACATGAAATAGGTTTTATATGTCTCCTGGCAACACAGCAAAAAGACTTGATTTGAAGGAATGCTGCTAACACATGCATCAATAGCCCATATTGTAATGGAGCAGTGTGCATCCCGCTGTCCCAGATGGCCGTTAAATTGAACAACTGTTAAAGCTTGTGACAGCACATGCCGTTTATTAACATATGCATTACCACACACTTAGGGCATACAGTTTATTTGTCCTTCGCAGAGGGCATAGGCTCATTATTCTCACACCATGCCTTACTTCAACAATAAAGCCAATTTGTAGTATACACAATCATTTATTAACATAACCAACTTAGAAATCACATTTTTATTCATAACAAAGTATGTCCCTTTAGTGTTGTCTTTCAAATGTTAAAGGGGAGTCATCATTATCCAAAGAAGAACTCATTAAAACCATAGACTGTATAAAGACGTGGACTAAGTGATTGTGACGTCACGTTCGCTCCAGTCAAATGAAGCTCATCGGGGCTCTGGCAGTTATAGGGGCCAATTTGGAGCCAATTTGGAGCCAACCCAGAGCGAGGCTGATGAAGGTAACGCCCCTTCCCGCCCGCACTGCTGGTTTAGCCTGGGCGCTTAGCAACGCTGTCAATCAAACCTGTTGCTAACGCGAGTGGGAGTGACATAGTGGAAAGATGGTGCCTGATTTGCGTGTTATTAATGTTCATATCTTGATTTACGGACACAAAAGCAAAATGAAACATCAGGATCATGTAGAGGGTTAATACGAACAGCAGGTACAGAGACAGGGGCGACAATTTTTCAGTGTAAAGTGAATTGAAGTTAGAGTCAATGGAGCCAGAAGTGCGTGCATGATCACTTCCTATTTGAAGTGCGGCAGCTAGCAGGTTAGCTACGTCCATTTATGTATACAGTCTATGATTAAAACACACCATATCTATGCGAATCCTTTAGTAAATACTCTGCAAATGACATAACAATGATTTAGGATTCTTTGATCGTGAAATGTGGTATGAAATCTCTTTGACGTTGACAACAAATTCAGCTATTTTGTCAGAAGACGGGGAATTTTCAGCCTTTCTTTCCTATCACAGTGTGTTCTTTAAACTGAACACATTGTTTATTTCAACACTGAAGAAAATCACCACACGGGGCCAACTGCAAACAGAGTCTTAATATATGTTTGGGATGATCGAGAGGTAGATCTGGACCTGAAACAATTCAACCAGATCGATTTTGAACTGATCTTTATACATATACTGACACACAAAGAGGACAGCTGCAGTCTCAGAGAAAAATGAGCTGTTTGTTCACATGGATATCACTTTATAGTATATGTATCATAGAAATGTGTGTGTTTGGATCTGAACAGTGTTGGGAAGTAACTGAAAACATGTACAGACAATAGATATTCAGAACACAGATTTTGAATACCTGTCTTCCACTACAGTTACTCTTTAACTTTCAACTTTGAACTGCACAGTAAAAATAAAACACCATTCTTGCAATAAGAGCATGTGCTATTTTCTCAGTTGTCCAGGTATGATCCGTGGCAAAAAAGAAAAATTCTATTCCGTCAACTGGACAAAGGTTTTAAAGTGAAAACGTTTCGCCGCTCATCCAAGCCACTTCTTCTCAGGCACAGTTCGAGTCATATTTTGCATAATCATTGAACTCCCCTCTCAGGCCATTTCTTTTCTTTGACTAAGATCTGTACCTCACTCTCTTCAAAGGAGTGGTTATTGGCTTTGAGATGGAGATGTACAGCAGACTGTGGTCCTGAGCTGCTCTCTCGACGCTGTTGGTACATCCTCTTATGAAGTGGCTGTTTTGTTTCTTTTTTTCACTTCAGTCTTCACTACACTGAATGGGGTACACTACATTTCTTCTTTGTGGCTCAGGGTTTTGTCCTTTGTGTGAACCTGTTTCTGTCTTAAAGTGTTTGTAGGTTTGAAATAGACCGGGATGTTATCCTGTCTGAAAATCCTCTGAATCTTTTCAAACACACCAGCTGTGTGGGGAATAGTTACACCTTTTCTCCTAGGTTCTGAGTCTCTGTTGTTCTGTTTTGGGGTTTTTTTTCGTTTTTTTTAGCTCTCTTAGATCTATTGAGGGCCCATTTTGGATATCCACAAGCAGAGAATGGGGGACTTAGACATCATTTATCTCCTATTTATAACTCCATCCTCAGACCTAAATCAAAACAATAGTGCTAGCCAGTATGCTAATGTGAGAGCACCCATTAGGAGCCTGAACGATTATGCAAAATATGACTCAGGCACAGTTCACATTTAGTGTATTTCAGTAGACCCAGCCAACAAACAAACACTGTACACAAATAGATGTGTTAGTTTCAGTGTAGTTAGCTCCTCTCTTCGGACAGATATAGAGCAGTGTCCATCAGTGACCAGAACTGAAGAAGCAGCCAGGATGATGAAAGCATGATTTTTTGTTTCATTACTTTACTCTTAAACCTTGTGTTGAATACTGTATAGGACCAGCCTTCTATAGATAGTACCTTCCTCAGAGTATAAGTACTGGAGACTTCTTTGTAATGTAACACACACCTGCTGTTTGTACCTTCATTCATCTCATGAGATAAACTTCTTTCAACTCGCTACCTGGTCTGCGATCACTTCCTTCACAATTAATTATCATTTTCTGCAGGATGTCAGCGATTACAACAGGTTTGCAAAGTTATTATAACGCTTACGTATACTGACATCGCAGTCTGGTGGTTTAAGTCACGCAAGTGGTTTAAATATAAGAAGCGATTAATTTATGATTGGCAGTTATCCACAAGCAATAACAATAATAGTTATGTTTTTAACTGTCTGTCTGTGATCACTTCCTTCACAATTCATGAGTTTTTCTTTTGCTGTAATTTTCCCTTCTCTGATTAGACATAAATAAATGCACAACAAGCAATAAAAATAAAGCTGTTTGTAATTATATGTCATGTTTGATTCACTATGATATAATAAATTGCAGTGTGAAAGTATTCAAAGTATGTAGTACTGTGTCTGGCCTGTGTAATGGAATACAGTATGCTACAAAATACACTTTCATTCATACAGTGCATTTTCAAAGTATTCTGCCCAACACTGGATCTGTAGTCTCAGGGCATTCTAGAGACACCTGGATGTTCAGATGGAGCTGATGTGACTGCTCCCCTGACCGCACTTGGCTGGATATAAGGAAAAAGGCACTGCTACTGTATGAACGATGTGCAACACTGAACCATCTGTCTAGCTCCCATGAGTCCTCCACTAGCTCTGCTCTGCCATGTGGTTGCCCCGTAGCCTACATAGCCAAACTGGTTCAGCTAGCCCGGGCCCACGTTCTGCAGCTGTCTGTGCTAGATACGTCACTCTGCTCTTGCCCGCTCCACAATACCCAGGGATTCCTACATGAAGAGTAATATCTGAGCCAGCTATAAAGACACGTTAAACAAATGTATCGTGTCATATTTTTTTTTCTAAATGGATGCATTGTGAATCCAAAGTTGTTTTTTTAAGTTTTAAGTTCATGCATCAGAAAAGTATCCTCAGGTTTGGTGGAAGTAGAGCTGTCTTAGTTGAGGAAGAGTAAAGTAGGAAGTGGAGGATTGTCTATGCACCATAAGCTAAGATCTTGACTGTGTGAAATAATTGAAATTCACCAAGAAATATGTGTATGCCTTCCAGGAATAGGTCACATTTTTCCCTCTGCAACTTTTTAAAGTGTTATCCAGTAGCTCAGTTGGTTCAGGGTTCATCCTCTGATCTGAAGATTAGTAGTTCGAATCCCTCTCCCGGTATAGACATCAGCACATGAGCAGTCAGATCCCCTGGCCCACAGGCTGGTAGTTTGATCCCAGCTCCCACAGATGGTCTGTGTCCTTGAGCAAGACATTTAACCCACCTTGCCCCCAGTATCGGTGTACACTGGTGTGTGAATGTGCTGAGTGGCTCCTTCTGTAAAGTGCTTTTAGTGCCTTAAGGTAGAAAAACTCTATATATAAATGCGAACATTTTACCACCTAGACCCCATTACAGTGTTGCCATGTGCTACTAGTAAAATTAGAACTAAAAATGGTTTACAGTATTTGCACAGTTAACTCATGGGCCTTTCAGCTCTGATAATAAATGGCGCTGTGACTGGCTCCCCTGGTGAACATGGACACTCCTCATCCCATGAAAAACACATGCCTAAAAAGGGGTTTTCTATCTTCCGTCGCTCTCCTCTCTTAAGTGCCTGCTTCCGGCCAGGGAGAAAAGAGCTGATGAATGAAGCTCTCATACAAAGTGAGGGCTTGTCAGCTCTGGAGGCCTCTGGGGCCCATTCATTTGCACTGTGACTGTGATATGTGCAGATCGGCCCCTCAGATGTTCCAAAACACACAGTGGGCACAAAGAGAAAGTCATTATGCTCCAACTCTCTCATTATCTTTTTTTCTGCTGGATTGATATTCTTATAACATATTTCTTATGTATTTATTTAGTTAGAGATGCATTAATGTTGTCATTTCAATTTGTAGTCAGAGCTGTTTCTTTGATTAAAACATTCCTTCCTTGTTCCCTCCTGATATCACCAGTGTGTTGCAGTGAGCCAATCACATTCTGATCTCTCTGAATGAACACCCCTAAAGCCATGATAGTAGGCTTAAATATGATAGTATCTATCCCCCACATAAATCAATAAGGAATTACAACATTAAAAGGATCCACTCTAAATAATATAACCCCAAGCAGAGTTTCACAATAGTTGGGATCACAAACAAAACATAGGCCTCCGAAATGTATATACAGACCACTATTATACTGCACTAGATCTTGTATGTGTGTAAATATGTGCTTGTCTATTCTTGGACATTTTAGCTCTTCCTTTTCTTAATAGGCTTTGTGCACAGTAGCACACTAGCTGTCTCACTGTGTCTCAAAGCTAAGAGCTACTTTTATTCAAATTGGAACACATAAAACATATGTATAAAATATATAAACAACCTATTAAAATTCAAATTAATTAAAAAAGGGACTATCTTATTATTATTATTATTATTATTATTATTATTATTATTATTATTATTATTATTATTATTATTATTATTATTATTATTATTATTATTATTATTATTATTATTATTATTATTTATTTATTTATTTATTTATTTATTTTTTTTAATATGTAGAATATTTCTGTCTGTGGCATTGTTCTTGATATTTATTATGCCTCAAAATGAGCATAACGTTACATTGAGGCACTAAACAGAAGTATCCTCTGGTGAAGTTTCATTTTCATTCGTGTGGTGTTGTCAGTGACATCCACCCGCAGCTCTCTGTCCACTACCTTATCTTTAAATATTCATACATTTTAGAGTGACCCTGCAAAAACCTCACAGAGATACAACCGAACAAGTAGTGCCATTCAAAGTGAGGTTGCCAGGCGCAGTTCTGCACAGAGCCAATTTTTTTGTGCCAAATCCCTTTTTAGAAATATAAAGAAGTACAAGTACTACAGTGCCGAGCCATTTCTTAATGTACCACAGAGGGGTTCCTTCAAAGCAGTTCTGATACGGCATTTGCTGGACGTTTTTGGTATTGATCTGCTCTTATAAGTACTTTACATAAGACAAGAAAAGCCTCCTTTAAGTCCACACTGCGCTGGAGTGATTGACAGTTGACCAAGATGCTCACTGCTACTTCCTGCTGCGAGTTTCCTTAGAGCCCCAGTCACACAATGAGATGTATAACCCGTAGGACGTAAAAGGTAATTGGTAAAAGTCTATATTTTAAAGAGGCAGGGATCCTTTCACCTTTTTGCTTAAGTGCTGCTCCAGACCTGTCACAATGGCATAAATATAATGGTCTGTATGATAGAGAGATTAATTATGTGACCACTGGCCTAATGCACCTCAGTGGAGTCATATATATCTTGAATAGCCATTTTCATACAGTGCAGTCATTAGAGGTGGCTATGGGGCACTGGAAACAAATGGATAAGAGAGCTTTTCACTGATTCAATACTTTTCAGCATGAAATCATGTTATATTTAACCTGTGAAAATGTGGAATGACAAAAGAGTTGTTTTGACATGAAGCAAGGTAACCTGACCTGCTGGAAATCATTCAAACAAAGTCACTGCAAGCTGTGAAATGTCATTTATGTGTTTTTATTTTTGAAATGTGGCATTTCTGAACACTGCATAAAAAAATAATAATAAAAGTACAAAGATGTGGGCAAGATGGCAGGGGGTGGGTGAAAATACATTTTAAAAAACAGTTTTAAGGTTAAAAGCTCATAACTTTGGACTTTGCAAGTAGGAAAAACACCCAGATGGTAGCAAAATATGCATAAGTAATTGAACTACTTTAAAATACTATTACTTAAGTAGTAGCACACTAAAATCAAGTTAAATAAAGTGCAGCAATTTACTTAATAATTTTTGTTTTGTTTTTTATTCATTTATTGTTTATTACTTGTTATCATTTCCTTGTCTAGTGTCTAAGACAAAGATACATTTGGGGCTAATGGCCACGACTAAAAGTGCACATTGTTTTGTTTTTATTTTTTTGTTTTTTTTTTTTCTGGATGCCTCCAACTGTCCATAAATGTTTAACCCATAATCAGATGAGGTTTAACCCAGGGGGCTTAATAAAGTTCAAATGAACGTATAAATGTCCCTAGTCAGTCAGAGTGACACTTATAGCCTGAGTGTTTTAATGAAGACAAAATGGCCACTATCCAGGAGGGCCCCACCGCAGGCCCTTTGCACCATGAGGAGCAGGGTATTGTAGTAATAGTACATAAATGAATAAATAAATAATGACAGTGCAACAATGAAAGGTTTACACTGATGTCATGCCACGCCCCCCCAGTGTGTCCCACATTTTCCTCTGACAATGTTAAAGTCTGGGCTCAAAATGCAAACATGTTATTTGGCTTTAGCGTCAGTCTGGGGACATGTGTCAGTTAAACTGGACCTTCCTCTTTGTTGCTAGTTACTAATTTACACAAATCACACATTGTTTTCCCACAAAATATTTTATCTAAAAAGGTTTGCAAATTATGAACCACATTCGGCTGACAAAACTTCATTAAAAAACAAATGTTCAGGAGTAAGAATATCCCCTAGGCCTGGACTTTCATCTCTGTGCGCTGCATACAAAGCACATTCTCATCCTAGAGACAAAAAATAACATTTTCCAAGGTCCATTAATGCAGTAGGGTCCAAGTAATTTTGCAGTGACATATGGTGAATGTGTCACACCGTGCCCAGATGTTCACACTGTTGCCAGTGTGAGAGAATACAGCCACCAAAGGGCCCATCTCCTCAGCCTGGAAGTGGAATATGTGATAGCTCATTCATGATTACCACTCTGCTGTTTCATCTGTCTGCTCTCAGCCCAGTAGGTACTAACGCCAAGTAATCAAACAAAGATGATAAACAACAAAAAGTCAACTCTTGTGCTGCCATTTATCTAATAGGATGGAAGACGTTTGTGGATAAAATACACAGATCAATGAAGAGACAGAAAAGGACTTTTCACAAAATTCTGACTCACATTTTAATACAAATTTAAACTTCACATTCAGTAGCATATCTGGTTATTTTTATGTAGTTACCTGGAGACTCGGAGATTAGATCTGTGGCCATGCTGCTCTGTGCTGATGGTGCAGATTGGCAGACTCACGTTCATCAGTCTACCCCAGGGCAGCTGTGGCTACAACAGTAACGTATCACCACCAGTGTGGAGTGAATGAATAATGCAAAGTCAAGCTATTTGTTTGCCTTGGTGTGTGTTGTATAAATCCAGTGCAATAGTATTCTACACACCCACAGACTGTGCAAAAATTCTTGAAAATGCACAAATTATGCTGAATATTTCATTATTAATTAATTGTCTTCAAACAGCAAAAATGTTTACATAACACAATTTTAAGGGATGGTGCAACAGAATTGTAGAGATTCACACACAAACAACACCGGGTAAGAAAGTAAAGCAATTTAATGACATCAAAAACACCAAGTAACATTATCCACATGCAATGAGGCAGAATCCTTAGAAAACACAGAGGCTGGGCACTGTTGCACAGCTTCAGAGCAGATGGCAGTACAGTGGACCGAGTAAGGCTTGTTAGGACTGAGGTTACACTGATACAAGATTCACCACAAGGTTCAGTTGGCGGTGATCAAATATGGCTGCATGTTTTGACAGCACAGCAGACATGTCGTACAAAGAGTCTTTAAAATGATGTGATGACAAAAGGGGTTTGGACTTTGATTATCCTTTATTTCAGGATTGATTGATAGTTTATCCGTTGCTCGCAGCCCTTGTGAGACCAAATCAATCTATTTTGAAGGACTTAGGAACTTCCGTTGGTGAAAAACGACACAATGACATATAAGTATACAAATTTTTTTGTAAAATTGCATTACAAGATCAACGAGGAAAGTCGCAAGTTTGTTTTTCATTTTTCATCTCCAAAATTTGAAAATTTTAAAGGTTAAGTAGAAAATTGCTAACACTTTACAAAATATAATCAAGGCGAGACCTAAGCCTATGATTTTTTGATGTCTTCTTTTTAACAATAATTTGAAAATTAGTCTACATTTGGTAAAGGAAAATTCCATAGTATCAAGACAAAACACTTCCACGTCTGGACTCTGGAGACATGGTCAATTTTAGAAAGGGCATCTTGTGAAAAAAGAAAAAAAAAGATGGAAAGTACTTTTATGACTATTTGAGGATCCCCTGAGCTAAAGGGAGCAGTCCAAAGGTACATTTTTGTTTTACTCATTGTACTTTTCATACATCTAAAAAAAGTTTTAACATACTGTCTCGTAATTGATGCTAAAATAAGTCATAATTGTATCTAACATAATATAAAAGTACACTGTGCATGATATGTGAGAATATGGACAGTTCTTTGTTACTTGTCCAGTATAAAACCTCAGCAAAAATAAGTTAATAGTCCTCCTTTGTAAACATCATACGTCATATTGAATGCATACATCAGTGGGGGTTCCCTGCCTTTTCTGGCTGTTACAAGATGAGATCAGAGAAAACCTGTGCCATTGGAATGACTTAGAGGAGTTCTGAAGAAGTGGCAATGAAAAAGTATAATTATAATCAACAGAAACAAAACACACTCTGCACATACATATACACTATATATACAGCATTAAAGGGAGAGTCCAGGATCTTTTAAAATGAGGTCTGGAATTTGGAACTTATTCTCTACGACAGGTAACTGTTAATCAAGGGTTCACTGTAAATACTGTGCAGTAACAGGTTCAAATTATAATATTAATATTCAGCGAAATCATGTCAAAATCAAAAATCATGTAAACGAAGAGTCTCTTGTAGCCTGGTCTTTTGGTTAGTTAAGACAGTTTTAAAATGTGATTCAGTCAAACCCCAAAAACGTGTCCAGCTAACAATAGAAATCATTCAAGTATACTCAATCCTGAAAACGGTCTATTTTTTTTTTTTTAATTCATTTTTTTTTTTTTTTTTTTTTTTTACAAATCTTTAGCACACAGATATATATATAGAAATGGAGAGAGCAGACTCTGGGAGGCCATCGGGAGCAACGCCTATGTAATATCACATAAAATACTATTATTTGCTAGAGTAAAAAAGTGAACTTCAATTTATACTTGCATTATTGTAAACTGATTTTTTTTTATTTTGTACAAAACTGTTTGCACAAGGTAATTTCATCAACATCTGACCCGTCTGCTTCAAACATCCAATGCATTTACAATTACCTTCAGGGGAGAATAAGTTTCCCATTGCCTCAAGTGTTTCGTAGACCTTCTTAAAAGTGCACTACGTAACCTTTCTGGTGGAGGAAAACCCACCTGTATGTCTCCATGTGGTGGACCCTCCATCCGAAAAGTTACATAGCGTGCCTTTAAATTCAATCCTGGGCTAACTTGATAAGTAATCGCCAACTTGCAACTCGACAAAAGTAGGTTGTGTATAAAACGAGGATGGCAGGTGGCAATGATGCGTTACATTTGACACAGCGCTTGTGCTCGCTACGGGGTACAATGTCTGCAGTTACACCCCAGCAGATTGCCTCACGCTGGGGTTTGGGCGGTGGACTTGACCTCGGCGGACACCCTCTTCTCCTTGCGTCCCGCGTACTCCCCGATGAAGGAGCCGTCCTCGTTGAATTGTCCCTCCTCGTCCCCGTAGTCCACCAGGCTGTCCCCGCTGTCCCCGCCCTTCATGTCTCCACACAGTGAGAGCTTGCTGCCCTTCAGTGGCTTCTCGTCGTTGTCACTGCGAGAGAAAAGAAATGGGGACAGTGGATTTAGAAGCACCTCATTTCACCCATGGCTTCACACTATGGCTTATTGGGGGGTTGTGGGAGGTGCGGGGTGGATGGAGGGAGAGGTGACACTGGCTCGGTGATATTCTGGGATCAACGTGAGGCCTATATCTTGAGCTGCAGCGAGAAGCAATGTCCAGCAGACAGCAGTAATTGTGCTTCTCTGCTGGACATCAGTGGGCTTGATAAAGTCGTGCCCAGGGGATATGGAGGATCTGTGGAATAGCTACAAGTCACCCCCATGCAGTGGTCCTGACCAGATTTTAATACTCACCCACTCAAATATCATAGAGTCTGATAAAGCTGTCACTACATAATACCCCATGATTTTTATTTGATACTCATGTCTGAATAATGAGAATTTATAAAAACAGATCTAAATAATTAATGCAATAATTTTGAAACTGAATGGGAAATATTTTGCAACATCAAGGGGCCAATGATTTTTTGTGTCTTTTGCACATTCCACAACAAATAAATGAATGAACTCTCAAAGGATACATTCTGCAGATCTTGACTAATTAATGCATGAACAGTCTGGGAGTCAGAGGAGAGGTTGTTCTCTCCTGCAGGCGGTTGGTGTGAGGAGCACTGTCTTTCAAATCAAAGGATTACTGATGTAGTGAAAAATTGTTTAATTTATTTGTTTGGCCTCTAAATTATTAACTGTTGAAATATGATTTATTACAGACCATCTCCTTTGATAAGAAAGACCTAAGACATGAGAACTCCAACATTTTCACGTGGGATTTGAGCTCCTCTTTCACACCATGCATGGACAACAAGAACATTCATTTGTTTTTGTTTGTTTTTTCAGAGCTAATTTCATATGGTTAATGCGTTTGTCTGGGTGTGTTTTGCTCTACTGCTTGGAAGGAGGAAGTTTGGGGAATTGATCGATGCACTCAGCAGTCAGAAGTGACCAACGCCAACCAGCGTCAATGGGCCTCATTCATGAAACGCTCTTAAAAACACATTTGTACTTAAGGACTTCTTTTGGCATTTACAAAACTTTTTCTTAACTGAAAATGTTCTTCTGGAAGAAAAAGTCAGGAGCACTTGTAAGCACAAAAAAATCTGCTGCTTTATAATATTATTTTGTCTGATATAGTGAGGGACAACTGCCCTCACTATATCATGGTTCACCTTTTGTGGCCTTTTTTAGCGCAATTTTTTTTTTTCACAGTGTATGAGCGTGCATTGTGTTCTGCGTCCTGATTGGCTGAGGGACTGTAGACCATTGTCCCTCAGTCTCCTCCGTGTCTCCTGTACAGTACAGAATGTGTTCAGACAAATTTACATAAATGTTGAATCGCAGTGTGACTCTGAAGTGCTGTATGTTTGCAAGTTTTCTCCTTGACAAAACCCACAATGTCGATGAAACGTTCTGCTCAGACAAAGGCACCTACGAAGGTTTGAACTTTGAGAGTGTTTAACAAGAGAGAAATGTGAGAAAATGTTAATGCCTGTGTGAGGAAAGTGTATAAAGTGTGTGGTGACGCGTTTTACAGCCGCAAAATTTAAGTATAAAAAAATAAAAAGCTGACTACGTCATGGATTTCGTCTGTTGCGGGTTACTTTTAGAGCATAACCCCTGCAATTAATGAGGGACCACTGTAATGCAATCAAAAAAAAATCCAAATCCTACATGATTGTAAATTATTTCTTATAAACATCTGACTATGTGATACAATGACACTTATGAGGAGTTTTAGAGCATGTGGCTTTATACAGCCTCTCAACACCCCCATGACCCCCCATGACCAGAGTGTACTCGCATGTGCCCCCACCCCCCGCCCTCGCTATTTATCGTGACTCATCTTTTATTACAGCTGAAGTGGTAAAACAAAACAGCGGTGGTCCGTAGACATGCTCTACCTCGTCCACTTTCTCCTTCGTCTTTTCACATGTAAAAAAGCCCATATTGGCCATATACGGAGGTTTAGAGGGCATTTCTTAGTAAATACATATTCATTTTTTATGTAAATGAAATGTAAATGAGTGCTGTGGTGTGTGTAGCATTGTAGCAATTAGGCACAGCTCTGATTTAAGAAGACATGTGGCTACTTATGAACGTGTGAATCTGGCACAGAGTTCTCTCAGCATCTTCTTCAAGTGGAAGTTATGGACATTTTTAAAGAAAACACTCAGGAATCAGGCACATTGTTCTTAATAACCAGTCAAATTTTCCAGAAACACTTGGTTTTATTAAGATACGAGGTTAGCCCTATCACACATTTCACAGGGGGGATAATTCTTGTCCCAATCACTCCGACATGGGTTGTGTCGTGCGGAGTTCACTGATTAGAAGAGAGCGCTGGGGCTTGTACAGTGCCAGACTGTTATGAATTGAAGCGCTACAGGATTAATGAAACATGGACAGATATCAGTGCCCAAGAGATGAGCCGCTTTCAATTATACTGATTGGGTTTGGCCTCCTGCTGAGTGCTGGGCATCGCGTGTAAAACGTCTGACATGTGCAAAGAGCAAAGCAAAGGTGAAGGACACACGATGACAGTATCTACGACAACAGTCATATGGAGGGTGTGCTATCACTCTGGACATGTGTAAACAGCTGCTACTGCCGTTTAGCACATACAATTCTGGTACTCATCCAATCATATGTGCTGAGCCAAAGCGGTGGGGTGAGGTTCCGTTTCAACCTCGCACTTGTCAGGTTGTCTTTTGGCAAAAGGAAAAATGGATAAATGTTACAGAAGAAGAGAAGAAAATGGCTGAAAAATCTCCAGAGAAGTACAGAGCTTAAAATGTGGTGGTGAAATATGCTTTATGCTTACCTGTATTCACAGAAAGTGTCATCATTCATGCCCTGGGATTCCACATCTGGGTGAAGGTCTTCTTTTTCTTTCACTGCTCACAGAATGAAGAGATGATATCAGTCATTTTCTCCACAGAGATCGACATAGTGGTGACATCACTATGTGCTCAGAGTGTTTGCTTTTCATGTTTCCAGAAAGACCCATTTCCCCTGGTCCCACAACTCTTGGAGTCTTTTTTTCATAGTTTGGGGGAAGTAATTCAAACATGTTTTCAAAGAAATCTCAAAACACTAAAATTGCCAGAACATTGCGTTTTTGATTTTTTCAAATTTCACTTGTAACACTTGTATGATTAAAGTGTCAGTATCATGCAATTTAAGGCAAAAAAGACTATGTTTAATCTGCAATGTCAAACCTTAACATTATGATATTAGATTTAATAGTTTTACAGGTCCACTGCACATGCAATGGCTAAAAATAAATGTTCCAGTAATATTACAGGGTCTGTTCAAGGTTTTTTCTAAATCAAAAATACACGTTTTTTATTTTAGACAAAAAGATAATGGCAGATGAGCCCACATTCTCAAAATGAATGTCTTGCGAGTTTCTTGCCTTAAGAATGACCAACATGTCATTCTGGATTAAATATATACATCACTGTCTTTGCTGTCTCTTGTGATGTCGACTAGGACTAATACACATCTGGGGAAATGAATGGAAGTAAAGGTTGTTGGAGATACCTGGATGGGTAATGAGGAGTTAATGAGAAAACAGAGGATGGAGGCTGTACTGCTCTTTTCAGCTGATGAGTGGAGCAATGCTACACCCGCGCTGCCCATTAGCGGTGAATAATCAAACCTTGTACAGACTCTGGGGTCCCCGACAGGAGGGATAACATTGAGATGGCACTGAGCTTATGTCATTATTCCTGCTGCGTCCTCCCTTGTGCCGCATTTGCATTTCATCTAGCTTGCGGGGTTGTTTGCATTGTCGCTTCGAAAAAGGCATCTAAATAAGGCAATATCCAAATGCTGGACTTGTGAAAAGCTCATTTCCCTATCAACACAAATCCCATTTATGTAAGAATTTGCATGAAAAAAATCCAGACATATCCCCTGACATATTCCAGTAATGGCTTCTTGGTTGTTTTGATTAATTCTGTCTTATAGCTACAAATAAAATTGAAATTGTGCTCTTCGAGGCGATTAGCATTGGAGCAGGTGAAGAGTGTACAAGTGAGCTTACCGGAGTATTTTCCGCCTCGGTTTCTGTTGACGAAGCAGGCGACCAGCACAATAAGGGTGAGGAGAGCAATGGCACACATGAGCCCGATGAACCAGCCCTGAGTGGAGATTCCTCCGTGGATACTGGCCAGACCTGAGGAGAACAATAGTGGTGACTTGACACACCTTGGCTTATGGGACAAGATACGTCATGTTATATATATTACATGGATGTCATTTAAGTATCCCCTAGTAACCTGCCATAAAGCAAGTCTGCCTAATCATTGGTTTATATTTTTGCATGCGGTAGTATAATTTGTGTTGTTTTACACCCAAACAACAACCCTTGCACTTCAAATTTTTGCATGGTCCGCGATGGGAAGAATATTTGTGTTAAAATGTATTTTGTAACATATTCCCATACATCACATGTGTCAAACTCAAGGCCACGGGCCAAATGTGGCCCTCCACATCATTTTATGTGGCCCTCGACAGAGTAAATTAAAAGTATGATGGTCTTGAAATGTCATTTTACCAGGAGATACGCAGTTAGGCAGCCATATTTTTACATCTAGGCGAATGCATATGCAATATTTGTAACTTGAATAAGTAATAAATACAGAAACAGTTAATTAAGAAGTTAAAAAGTGGTTAGATTAATTTTATATCTGGCCCTTTGAGAGTGACCATTTTGCTGATGTGGTGCTCGGTAAAAATGTGTTTGACACCCCTGCCATACATGGTCCAATCAGAGTACTGTAGTCTGAATACTTAGAATACTTTTACATCAAGTTACATTTAAATTATACGTGGCTTCCTAAAATCCAAACACATTTTATATCCCCCATTACTTATCTGCAAAGTCGATAAAAGGAGAGCTGACAATTTCACAGTAATTTTCTGGCAGGCATTCAAACTTATTATTTTGTAAATGAAAAATAGATGCCACAATATAGTAAGGAATCCATTCAAACATATCTCACATGCCCCGACTGACCTCTTGTTCTACAGCCCATCTATTTTGTTTATTTCATTTCACATCTTGTTTGAACACATAATGAATTAGTGTGAACTACTTTGAAAAGCGCTTCCACGTCTTTCATTCCATTCAATACTTTTCAAAACCCAAGAGTACACTTTGTTATGGATGGTCCAGCCGATAAGCCGGCCCCGGGTGAATACTGCTCTATGGATGCCAGCCAGATCTGCGGAGAACAATAGCGTCTGACTTTGACACACCTTGGCCTTTTCATCGGGACACTTGATTGAATGTTTACGTCGACACAGCCTATCTGATGCTGGGCCAGCACAGCGATGGAAGCGATCCAAAATTAATATTAAACAGCTAATCCGCTTGTCTAATTAATCAAGTGGGGAACGCTGTACAAATTGTGATTCCTTGCTGGCTAAATTAAATCCGAGCCACACCATCAAAGACCGCACACGGGCTCAAGGACAAGGCTCAACAAGTCACACTCCAGACCGATACCACTGAGTCATGGGGACAGCTGTAACATACTAAAACAAAACCAGAGAGGGAGGTTCTGCTGAGCTGTACAAAAACAGAACAGGTCGATAAGGCGAGGATAATAAAGGACTGTGATTGCAAATATTGTGGCTGTGCGAAAACACTGCATTGCAAGTTTTATTCAAGTTCAGTCATGTGGTTCCAGGCTATCTTTAAAGTCATAACAGGTTGTCAATATGTGGATATAACATGGACAGACCTATTTGTTCTTTTTCAGTAGGAAAGGTAGCTTAAGGATTAGGCTGCGCATATCGAAAGGCAGTAGATGGGGTAGATTAGGACCCCTGCAGAGCCCAGTAATGAATCCTGAGATATTCTTGTGGCGACACTTAATACACAAAACTACGCCAATGCCATTATCAGGAAGAAAACTTTAACTGACGAAACTCTTCATCCTCTCCTCCAGTTCTGCTACTCAACTATTTCACCTGAGATCTTCTTGTGGCCCTGCTCACCTATAGTTGTGATCATCCTCAAAAATACTATAAAGGGTCAGTGCTCGATGATGTGGACAAGTTCATGAGTTTATGATCTCTGAAACCTTCCACTCGCCCTCACCTGTGCACAGATTAGATTGGATTATAACATAACTAATAGATAATGACTGGATTTTTTTGCTAGTTTAGTCACTGTGATTGGGTAATACTGTTAAAGAAGTGGTATTATGCAAAATATATGTATGTTTTTGTTAGTTTTAGCTTTCTACCATGTTATAACGCTGTTCCCTCATCAAAAACATGCCTCATAAGGTTTTAAATGTCATCCATGCATGTTTCATTAATTTAGCGATCTCTCCCGAGCCCGAGCTGTAAGTTTCTGTCCGACGCTTAGCCCACAAGCCTTCGTCATCCATGCTCCCACATGAGAATTCTCCATAAATATACAAAAGCATCATACAAAAGTGAGAAAAGACTTAAAAGCTTCAAAAATTAGAGTGAAACTTTTAAAACATGTTGATATGTTTAGCATTTTCAAATCAATACCAGGTAACATGGTGATCTAAACATGTTATGTGTTGGCAGTTAATCCCTCATAGAAGTAAAATACCACGTTTTTAATGATTGTAAGTTAACTTTATGTGATCATTTATGGTTTTGCTGAATGATCGGCCACAAACAAATCACTTCCACAAACACACAAAACATTAGCTTAACATTAAAACTCCATTTCGTCTCTATCTGGCATCCAGCTGATCTTTACAAAGCAGTTCCTAACATTTGTGCTAATATTCCGTGGAGAGGACACTGGCGAGAGGAAAACGAAAGCACAGGCAAAGGTTAGCAAAAGACAAAGTACGTTTTAGAGGAGTTCTAAGTGTGGGGAGATGTTTCTGTTCACCTCGATCAAAGAGGCTAGACTTTCTGCTGTTTCGTAACGCTATTGTTAAGGCATCAATTATGGCTGACAGCGGGGGGACAACGGGTGAATCCCTCAGTACCAATCACGGCAAGAATGATGTGCCTATGGAAATGGAGTCTCAGGTGGTGCTTGCAAAGTTAAATGAAAATCTACATAGGTTTCAGGGGAAGATACCTGGAATATGTGATGAGTGCTCAATGCAGCATATAATTCTTCATTTGGAAACATGTCAGTGGAGGAGCTGCCTGATCTGCCCACCTCCAGTTCACTGATTACTTGTCATTATGTGTTATCATACAGACTATGGAGAATGCAGGTAGAATAAGTGACTCATACTCAGGAACATAGCCGGCTCAGGAGGGTGTAAGCACTTAGACTACAGCTGAAACAAAGGCTTGTACTTACTGCAATACTTAAATGTTTGATGTAAGCTACAATATGATGGACATTTCCTTATTAGCTAATAGTAATTGTAATGGTTCTCATAATGGTTTGCTTAATGGATATTTTTTTAGTTCAACAAAACTCATTTGGGTAGACAAAACACAACTTGTGTGGATAAAAATGTGGGGAAAATGTCTTTGATTTGATTAAAAGTAAAGTATTCTGGGACCATAGCATGTTTCACCAGATGGGACAAAGCTACTCATGGAATTGTTAAATTTTTGGTTTACTTTTTCATATAATTTAGGCTAGCAAATTGCCAAAAAATGGTTGTCTTCTTGCCAGAAACATGGCAGATTTTTGCATACATTTATTTCATGGTGAGTTCAAAATCTCACCATGAGGCAGATGGTAAAATAATATGAAAATTAAAGCAGAAATTGTTCAGTAATTTGCACTTATTGTGATTTTTCTTTCGGGTGGTAAATGGACAAAGCCCCATGCAGATGCACAATATGATGCATACTTGTCTAGATTGAATGCTAATGATGTAGACTTTTGATAATCAGCAGGGGCAAATACAAGAGAATTAATAATGGAGTGAATGATGAGGATCATTAGTATGGGGAAAGTCTGCTTTGACAGCAGCTGCCTCAGGCTGGTCAACAAACTATGTCTAGCTCATTTCCCCATGGCAAACATGCAAATCTCCCAGTCGGCCTCCTGCTCAGGTGCCACATTAGCTCACACATGCACACCTGAATCTGCGTCATCTGCGTCGCCCTTCCAACCACAGCAAATGACACGAGCACTAATGCTGATGGATAAGCCTGCAACTCTGCTAACTCCCAATTATTGAGAGTGTGACGACCTGAACAACAGAACCTTTATTACAGAAAAAAAGTACTAAATAAATCTTTAAAGAAGACAAATTATGTTTCTAAATATTTAGTATAAAACTGTAACATACACAGATCATTACTTTAAACTGTGTTCATTGTAAACAGTGTATGCTATAAAACACATCCATTTACTTCCTGTTCAAAACCAAGAAGCTCCACTCCTCACAGTGACATTTCACTGAAAACAAAAGCATTAAACAAAACTGTACACAACAACTCGACAAACCCGATGTAATGTGCAATAGTTTCTTTAGCAGGATGTGTGATTGTTGTTGTGATAGCGCTATGAAAGAGGAGTGACTTAGCACTGAGAGGAAAAGCAGAGGAGACTCAGAGCTTCAAAAATGAGAGTGAAACTTTTAAAACTTGTTCATATGTTTAGCATTTTCAAATCAATAACAGGTAACATGGTGATGTAAATATGTTATGTGTTGGTAGTTAAAGCAATAGATTTTCAGTGAGGTGTTTTTTTATTGTTAAAAAATGACAATGTGACATTTTTGAGAAGTGGGCGGAGATAGGGAGGTAGGTAAAAATAAATTAGTCTCAACAGACTCAAGTCTCAAATGAAGGACAATACAGTAATACACAAAATGCACAAATACAAATATAATTCAGAGTAAATGAATGATGTGTCTCCTCCTTGAAAAGATCACTGGCACTCACTTACTGTCTCTCCGTGGCCTATCCATGTGTTTCAGAGAGAGGAAAAAATGGGACTGGTGCCATAACAATTAACACTGAGGACACCAGGGAGCGGCCTCCTGGTGGCCAGAGTCAGGACAATCACCTTTCAGGTTTATGCAGCTAGGATGAAACAGTAAGTAGTACATTTGTATTATGAGCATACCTCAGAACTGAACACAACTTCAATTCTGGTACAAATAAGCACACATTTTAGAGCCAGTTTAATTTCCAGAGGCGACAGGGTTGGTGTGTTTGTCACCAGCGTTCCTCAGCGTGCCATTATATGTTGTAGAAAGCAGATGCTAGCCCAGCGGGGAGTCTGTGCCCTGAAAGACGCCCCGTTCAAAGTCACCATGCTTTTTTAGTATATAAAAAAGACTGGTAATATAGGCCCTATCAGCTTCCACTTATCCACTTATCTCTGTGTGCTGCAAATATCATCCTCCTTTGAGATCGCCCCCCTCTGGTGTACCCACGGAAATGTTTTTATTTATTTATTTTTTTTGTTCTGACCACTCAGGCAGTAGTGTTGCTGAAGATTACATGGAAATGTCAGGCGACTGTTGGGTCAATACTCAGACACATACAAGGGGAAACTGGGGCCCAACAAATCAATCACTGACAATTAGATGTGTTTGTGCTGTTTAAGTGACTGCAGCCAGTCTGGCAGAACCCAATATAGATCTACTATTGTAGATTTCCCCAATGGCACTGCAGTGAAAATTAAACCACGTAGGCCTATCCTAAACAAAATGACAATGGAACTTCACATTGCATTTCAATCTAAGACTGACTTGTTTCCAAAACTTTAAATTTAATTGAAAATATTGCAGTATTATGGAAATCAGCTGTATTAAAGACTCTGTATGTACCTGATTTTTTATATGCATTTGAGCAACATTTTTGATTGAACAAGCAGCTCAAGGTCAAAATCAGTTAGCCGTATACTGTCTGCATCTAATTATACATTGGTTTATTTTCCGAGAAGCAGGAAGTGATGGTAAACTCAGAGGAAGTGAGGAATAACTTTGGAAGACTGCAAATCTTTTTAAAATGAACTTGCTCTGTTTTTTTCAGGAGGAGAATATTGGATAATATAAAAGACATACATTCAAAAATTAGAACAAAACTTTAAAATAATGCTCTCCAAAAATCATTTTGAGCCTGCATGTTTCAGGAGTTGTGTGAGTGATGCAGAGATGCGCTGCAGTTCTACCTATAATGGAACGTGTGGGTTTGGTGGCTGGGGACTTGGTAGTGCTCGGAGGTGAGGGGGAGGCTGACTTGCCTGGAAAGAAAAACAGACCTTGCGGTTATCAATTGAGAGATCTCTGAGGAACTACAATCTAAGGTTAGCACTATTTTAAGCTAAGGGTGAAAATTAGTATGTACATATCTACACAAAGGGATCGATAATGCACATTTTAAAGTTTATGAATACTTACACTAAGTTTGTACAGCATATTGGCTGTATACTTATTTATTATATACTACACATTTTTACTTGTGTATTTTGTATTTAAAGAAATGAACAAGGTCTGATTTAATTTACATGATTTATATTCCAATATCATTATGCTGCAAATTCTTCTAGTAAAAATGACACAAAACTGATTTTAGATGTACAAAATTTTGGAGTGAAACTATAAAGCAGTTTTGACTCATACTGTAACTTATTTTTTTCTCCGCTTGTTGCTCTGACTCTGCAGTCACACGGATAAAAGTCAATATTCGTTTATAGTCACTAATGAGCCAAGATTAATATGAATGTATAATTAGGTTACTCATTAGCATTGTGATTAGCGAGGATGCCACAAACTTTATCTTAGAGGAAGTTGACATTTTTCTAATGAAAGGAGGCATCAGAGTGCTCTCCGCTGATGGCAAGGGCAAACATTAGACAAGGTCAATTATGCACAGAGGAGCGCACTGTTTGTAATCTGGCACTGGCATAATAGTGGCCTATTCAGTCCTAATAGAGGATACTCAACAACACATGCACATTTCTAAACAAGCAAATCCAAAGGCTAGTAAAAATATGTACTACATCTATTGGTTTAGAGAGTCTGCAAGAGCTAATATTAGTTTAAGCATGCCACTAGACTAGTTTACATTATTACTACTCTACATACTGGTGCCAAGCGTGGAAGCCAAAGTGGGAGCTGTAAAAATAAATCAAATGAAAAATAAATCAAAGCAGTACATTTTAGTGGCACAGACAAAGACATGGTGACAATTGGACAAGCCAAGCCACAGTTCACAGCCAGCACCACAAGGGCTAAGAGTAAAGCTTCTGGTTTCAGCCGCCCAAACCCACGCACAAGTGTGAGGGAGCTGTGCACCAGACATTAGGCAAGGTTGGGGAAAGTGGTTAGATTATGTCAAATAAAGCAATAAAAGTTGTGGTATTGTGACCACTTTTAGCAAATTAGCAAGAATTACATAAGAAATATGTTTAAGACTTAAAAAAAAAAGCTCTAAATATTATACCATAGTCATTTATGCCTCTCTTTTATATGCAAGAACTGAGGCAGTAAAAGTTCTTCTTTCATGACAAATATACTCTGAGGTGTGTTAGAGCCTTGTGTCTGTTTTTATAAATATGATACTATAAATATTAGTTTTATATGGAATGAACAAATCTCTGCTCACAGGAAGGAGAAATCTGCTGGTCAATGTAACAGTATATATAGAGAAAATGAACATGGTAAAATTATAACACATATGGTAATTACTGACAGTTATTCAGATAGGTGAGCACACTCAACTTTGGTTCAGGGTATTTCATAATCAAACTATAATAATAAAATGCTTTCCCCTCATTTAACAGACATGCCTGATTTGATTATAGAGTAACATTTCCCTACCACCTAAATCATTCAAAAGCCTCCCTGAAATGCTCGTATGGAATCATTTTGTTGCAGAATATTACATGCTACAAGCCACGTAATTAACATAACTTATCTCTTGATTCATTCATAATTTTTCTGTATAGCACAAAACCCTGCGGTTTCCTCCTGCTCAAAGCAATTTTCTCTCCTAGCTGATTGTTTCATTGAACTTGTGCTCTGTCCAATCAATAAGCACTTGCTTGGCCATGACAGTGACAAATGAAAAGCCCCTACTTTGTCCATATGAAATTGTTTATCCACTAAAAAAATTACTTACACAGAGATATGAAAAGCTGCCCAGGCGTATATCATATCCCGCCCGTTTGATGCCATTTTCAAATAGTGTAATAGCTTTTATGCTTTCAATCGGGCTCAATTTCAGCACCTCTAAACTTCTGCCTGTGAACCCATTGTCTGAAAACACCCAAAGCCTATCTAAGTCACACAGCATCGACTCGATTGCCTTGTGCTGCACTTGTCACTCACTTGCTTCCAGAGTAGTGGTGCACTCCTCGCTGACGATAGGACCGCAGCCCATGGTGGTGCAGGAGCGCAGGTAGAACTTGTATTTGCTCACAGCCTCCAAGTCCTTCAAGAGCCATTTGGTGGTGTCTGGAGTGCTGATGTCAACTGTCTGCAGTGGGCCAGCTTCTTCTGTGTCGTTTACTGCAAAAGATACATTTTGATGAATAAATAAATGGGTTACAGTATCTGAAGTGGCTTTGGAGATGCAGTAGGTTAGTAGATGATAGACAAACACTAACCATAATTCTGACAGTGTTGCTGTGTCCTTGACGAGACATTTCACCCACCTTGTCTACTGCGTATGTATGAGTGTGCAAGTGTGTGATGGGTAGTTGAAAAGACCTGAGGTGCCGAACGGCTACATACCACTTACCACCACCGAGTGTGGGGAGACAGTGACTGAATAATGCATGTTAAGCAACATTGAGTGTCTACACTACAAAAATATGACTGAACTCTTTATGCACAGTTTATCATTACAATATCTTGACTATTAGATCCAAAGAAGTCCACAGGAGCTGACGACCTTCATCCAAAACTTCTACGAGCTGCCCATATTTAATTCAACCTCTATTGCATATTTTTAATTTATCAATTCAAAAGGTATTATGGGAAATGGCACATTTGCCTTTACATAAAGGTGGGACAACTAAAAATGTAAATCATTTCCAGACAGTATCTAAATGACTTTGTCTTGAAAAAGTTTTAGAAAGGTTAGTTGCAAATCAAGTTACAACTTATTTAAATAAATGCTCCCATCTTATCAGTTGGGTTTTAGAAAAGGGCAGAGTACTGTCCCTGCAACCAAAGTTTTAAACGACATTTTCACAGCCCTTGATGACAAACAAGATTGTGTAGCTCTGTTTATTGATTTAACTGAAGCTTTTGATTCAGTAGCTCATAAAATCCTCTTGAAGCGCCTGAAACATATTGAATTTGACAATGCTGCATGTAATTGGTTCACAAATTATCTTTCAAGCAGAACCCAGGCAGTGGTAGCCAATGGGTTTAAATCATATTTTCTAAACTTCTAAGCAAAGCAGTGCCCCAAGGCTCAAATTTGGGCCCATTACTTTTTACTATATTTATTAATTCCATTGGTTGCAATTTAAGAGAAAGCCTCATATGTTAATTAACAGCAGATTATGCTGTTTGTGTTTGCTGCAAGTGCTCCCCCATTTTAAAACTACAGCAAGAGTTTAAGGAAATCCAAAATTCACTCAAAAATCTTAAATTATCATTGAATGCAATTAAAACTAAGTATCTGATTATTTCAAAAACAAAAAAAAAAGTGACGGGCAAAGTTACAGATGTTTGTAGTTATAAATGGTACATAGTTTGAAAGAGTGATCACCTATAAATATCTTATCATATCAAATACATATAATATCTCGGAATTATATCTGTGTAATCCCTCAGTCGTCCAGGTCCACAGCAAAAGAAAAATATAAAATCTGTCAACTGGACAAAACGTTGTAGGAGTGAAGACAGATGACTGGTGGACACAGCCTTACATCTGTCTGAAGGGAGGAGCTAACAGTGTAGTTAGCTCCTCTACAGCCTGCACTCTGTCTTCTTTTGCTATTGCGGAATTAAGTAACAGTTTATAATCAAATAGAAACAAATCTTACATCATATTGAATAACAGAAAAGAAATTGTTCAAGCGACCTGTCTTTCTGTACTGGATTATGGAGATATAATAAACACGCAGACTTTGTTTCATAAAAGGAGATGAATTTAAAACCCATCTCTGTACAGTCTATGAAAAAAATAGATTAGCCATCACTATCTGTCAGAAGAAAACAACACTGTATAAAATGTATTTATCAGGGACTATAAATAAATAAAAATAAATAGACTCTCTGAATATCTCACTTGTTTCCTGAAGCTTGATACAAGAACGTTTAATACAAGATCTCATGATTTTCTGTAACTAAAAACTGGCCACACTAGGACTGAAATGGGGAAAAAAGCTTCTCAAAAGTGGAATTCAATGCAAGGATACGCAAAACTGGATGCATTGATCCCACTAGTCATTTTAATAATAATCTGGTGATTTATAATTGCACCTGCACCAGTGTTTAAAGCTTTAAATAGACCTATGCAGTTATTTGTTTTGGTTTGTTTTGCTTGTATTGACAGGGCGCTCATGAAAAAGAGTCTGGTCGTCTCTTTGGACTTTCCCTGCATAAATAAAGATAAGTTAAACTAACTATTAGATTGAAGATGTTCCTATTATATTCTATGTATTAATATTATGTACGCAAAATTTTAAATAAACTAAAAAGCAAGATATATTTTATTTTATTTATTTATTTATTTATTTATTTTATTTTAATTTGATTTTTTTTTTCTTGACAGGTTTTAAAGGTCTATTGCCACCTTCATAGGAAATGGCTGCAATGTCAGCTTTGTCACAAATGTCTCTTACCTCTGTGTCTCATTCAAATGGGACTTAAAGATAATACATAACACTTTGTCATAATATGCATCTTCTCTAATAACAAAGGATATTGTTCACATGCTTAAAGACGTAGTGGAAAAAGGCCAAATTATAGCACTACTTTCAAGGGTCACACACATTAACCTGACACGGTATACTAGACTGGAGATAAATGGTATAGTCTGCACTCTGTCTCTGTAGTGAAAGGATGTCATTTTTATTACTTAAAGCGTCAGTGCTGGTGGAGAGGTGGCATTTATGTTCTTTTCAGCACAAACAAACGCAGCAGGTGCTCTGGTGACCTTTGCTATGAAAGAGGTGCCACATCTCGCTGTTTGGAAGCCGTCGCAACAAAGACAAATATGTTTTTGCCTGGCATTTTTTTTGCATAGAAACTACCCACTGTTATCACACAACAATGCTTTGTAGTTGTTTTGTTCCCAAGGACAAAAAGGGACCGTTTTCTGGTGAATTATTTAACTTTGCTATTCTGAAGCTGTACAGTAGTTGGATCACATGCATAGCTATTTTCTTGCTTTTCCAAAAAATGTCCAAGCTTGGCAGTTGGCAACATGGTCTCAAAGGGTAAACTAGTAAAAGCTGTGCACTTTGGCTCCTAAAGCAATTTGCAGACCATAATATTTTCAAATGCTTCGGGGCTGCTGGGCTGAAAGCGTCTGGCCTTGTGCAGTGCTAACAGACCAACAAAGATCTGCCAATGACCTCACAGCCAACTGAAATGGCAGAGAAACAAACTGAAATAAAAAAAAATAAAAAAAAACAAGGTTACTTCCAACTCCCACTCATCACAACAATATTTGAAATCAGTGCGAGCCAACTACAAGCTACGGTGGATTCAACTTATTTGAATTACAACTGGGGGACATTGTTGATCCAAGCAATTATGTGCTAGAGACAGACACTCCTAGGTAATTGCACAAGGGTTATGGGGCTTTATAGTCACTGGTTTAAATGCATGTCTACTGTTGGGTTGGGAGACAACTGCACCCAAAGTGAATCTATCGTATCGTATTGCAGACACCACTGAAGAGGAGACAGCCCAGACTACGATTATTGACCACATGTTGACCATTCTCCCTGTGTCTTCTATGGCATATTAATTCACCTTTAAATATCCTGAATTTATTTTTCTTGTATTTATTTTCAGCAGATATTTACAGATTATGTACCTGTTTTTTTTTTTTGTTGTTGTTGTTGTTTCCCCATTTATTTGAGCAAAATTTGATTTGCCCCAATACAGCTATATTGTATAAGCAGCTGAGGGTAAATTATGTCCAGTGTGTACTGCTTGCACCATTTATAAATCATTATACTGGCCAATAATCAGGAAGTTCCCATTGGCATACTAGTTGTCGTTATCTTTATCGTGATGGAAAAATCCGTCTTGGTCTCTCAAAGTTGTGAAAAATAAAATAAAATCATAACAGTGAATAATTGAAATGCTCTGAAAGTGTAAGGTGAATAATTTTAGGGTAAGGTAACTTTGGACCACTGCAACCCATTTAAAATGAACTAGCCATACCCCTAACCGGGTACAAGCGGCCGAAATGAGTTTCCACCATAGGGTATCTGGGCGCACCCTTAGAGACAGGGTGAGGAGCTCAGTCACAAGGCAGGAGTTCGGAGTAGAGCCGCTACAGGTTGAGAGGAACCAGCTGAGGTGTCTCGGGCATCTGTTCTGGATGTTCTTGGCATGTCCCACCGGGAGGAAGACCCAGGACACGCTGGAGGGACTATGTCTCTCGGCTGGCAGGAGCAGGAGGACATGTCTGGAGTGGGGGAAGTCTGGAGTCCCTGCTTTGACTGCTGCCCCTGCGACCCAGTGCCGGATAAGCGAAAATGGATGGATGATGGATAACGATAACCCTAACCCCTAACCCTGACCTTAACCCTAACCCTATTATTTTTTAAGACAATTACAGTCTGTTACAGCATCTTTAATTTACAAGGTGTGCACCCAACATAGCTAGAACATGTATATCTGGCTCCTGTTGCAAAGAAGCAAACGATGGAAGTCACAAGAAGTGATACAATTGTAATTTATTAACTACTTTATCTATGGGGAAAAAGAAATCTTCAAAAAAGGCCCCATTAAAGGCTGTTGTAGTGGTGGGCGTACCCCTGAAGCATCTGTGCAACATCTTGAGATTCCAAACGCACCACTTAGACCCTGCGCTGACAGCTGGTTGCATTATCCTCTACATTTCGCACATGACTCGCTTCAAGGGAACTTCAAAAAAAGTCACACTTCAAAGGCTCCATCAGCTTTATTGCAGTGCCACAATCAAAACGTCCTCGGCTAAAAGACTGCTAGACACTTGGCCCTTTTGTGCAGTCGCCAAATCAAACTCAATTAGCCAGGAAATGTGCCGCTAAGATGCTGCTAGAAGTTGGGAGTCATTAGCTTTGTTCGAACTTGTGTTTAAGGACAACAAAGAGCACGGTGTCCCAGTAGAGCAAAGGTGAAGACTGGAGAGGGTCAGAAGACAACACAAAACAGCTCAATGGAGGTTCACAGGCTTTGTGTACATGCGCCGTGGTTTCGCTCTGACCCCTCTGTGACCTCTACATGACCCTAGTGTGACCTCAACCCTAACTTGGAATACCTTGATTTCCCCAGCTGCACCCAGGGTCTGAGAGGTTATCCCAAGCCCAATGAGCCATATATCCACCCACCCATGAAAGACCGGAGTGGTGTACATCGCTATGTGTTGGTTTACTGTTAGAGGATGTTATGTCGGTAATTCTCATATATTCTTTCTGCTTGTATCCATGGAGATGGTATTATTTTGCCTCGGATGTTCCACAATATGGCATTAAAGGACCTGAAGCTATTTTTTCCATATAATTAAGTAACATTGTTTTGCCCCAGTATTGTAAAAGCAGCTCTTAGGGTGAAAATGAGGCTGATGTCTCCTGTCTGCATCTAATAATAGAGAGTTGTGTGCATCATGGAACAGTAGGTGTGCCGTTAGCATGCTAATGTGTGTTAGCTTTTACTGTAAATCATAAACTTTACTCTGGAAAGTTGTGCGCTTATAAACTCTCATTGCAGTAAATAATTAGAAACTAATAATGCAGTAATACATGTGGACCCCTGCAAACGTATTAAAATGAACTAGTTATGTTTTTATTTTTTTAGGTGACACCAGGCCATGTTATTAGTCAGATCTGTGGAGAGGCAACCTCATTCACAGTAATTATCTTGGACATGTACGTGTAGAAAAATGTACTCAAATCAAAATCAGCATTAGAGGTTAATTTCTTTGTGGTAATTTATTTTATTTTTTGCACTTTTGCAGACTCTCTTGAACCCTACATTACAAGACTGCATGTTCTCCTTTGTTTTGTGTCATGCGAGTTAACACCAAAACCAAGCACAAAGGCAGGGGCACATACTCAGCTGATACTCCAGGAGGTATCCCGTGAGAATCCCATTCGGCTCCAGCGGCGGGGCCCAGGCCAAAGACACACTGTGCCTCTGTACGTCCATGACCCTGAACACGGGATTCTTCTCTGGGACTGTGGGGGAAGACAATGCACAATACACACACACAGTAAGCACTCGCACTCTCAAAGCAAAGATCCCACCATCCCTATTATTAGATTTCCCCCCTCTTAGAAGTTGTGAATCAATACACTGCATGCTGTTTTTCTGCCAGCCTTCCTACCTCCCTCTGGGGTTTTGAAGTTGACGGGGTGGCTGCCGGGACCGTTGCCCCTGCCGTTGAAGGTCATGACGATGAGGCTGTACTCGGAGAATGGGGTGAGGCCAGGTACTGTGGCGTGAGTCTTCTCCCCTGGGACGGTCAGGGTGTGTTTGTCGCCATGTTGTTTCTTTGAGTCGACCAGACTGCGCAGACGCCACCAGTTTATCTGAAGACAGGAGAGCAGAGAAGCAAAAGTTATTCTCAGGCTCACTGCAAAGTTTGAAATATTTATACGGTAAAGAAAAAGTGTTAAATGTTGCAGTGGATTGTCTATTTTGGATCGATACGGCCCTGTGGAAGAGAAAGGAAGCCATTTAAAATGTACATTGGTTTTTAAATCGCTATCGGTAGAAATCGTGCAGCAGGCCGAATTGGTTCATTACAGTTTTTAGATGCATTTCTGATAGAATTATATATATGAAAATCCACTGGTTGCTAGTGAGAAATGCTATGAAGAGGTAATACTGTTTTTTAAATATTAGAAAAAAAACATAATGTCTCCTTCAACCAATGTCAGCTACTAAATTATGTGCACAGAACACTGAGCAGGCCAAGTGAAGGAGGTACAGAAGGGTGAAAGAAGTAAATGTTTGGTGCACGGTCAGGCCCTTCCTTTTAAACTGTGTCTAAAGCCAAAGGTGTGTTTGTGAGGCATTACCCTGTAGCCGCCCAGATGTCCATGTAACTTGTCCTTGTGCACAGGCGCCCAGCTAACCTTGACCACTGAGCCGTTCATCACCTCTACGGCAACATCGTCCGGAGCAGCTGAGGGAACTGCAAAAGGCAAACAGACATCGTAGTGCCAGAACTAGGACAAGAAGTAGTACTGGACTAACATAAGAATGTGCATCATTCACATTGACTGCCATGCTATTGTTATCCTGGAATTACTGGGAATGAGCTGGGTTTTGCTAGGGAAACTATAATCTATTCTATATTTTCTAACACCACTGAGGAGACAAGTGGGGTTGGCTTTATGACCTGTGTTAACCTCCTGAGGGCACGTCCAGAAGAAAGCTGAACAAAGGAAGTATATTTTGTTAAAGTGGCTTCTATAATTTGAGGGCATTTGAGTGACATTCTTCTATATTATTGATCAAAATGTTTATCATATACTTGGTCTCAGTATTGTGACACCCGCACATTTTGCATACACACACAAAGTAAATACAAGTGATGTACCATATTTTCTGGACTATAACTCGCTTTTTTTCATAGTTTATATAGAAATACATGGAAATATATGTTTTTTTCTTCATTATTATGCATGATTTGGCTGGTGCGACTTATACTCCGGGAAATACTGTACAACTGTGTTACAATATCAAACTTGTTCAGCTCGATGAAACCCAACATTTTTGCAGCCAAAACCCAAACCACCTAAGTCATCTAGGTAGATTATTTTTCTGTTTTCCAAACAAGCTTGAAAAATGACAATTACGCAAGGAGGCTAACAATATTTGACTCAAAAAGAAAAGCAGAAAGGGGTACATACAGTCCTCTCCTGAGTATCCTGTCACAATCTTGGGCTCCGGTCCCCAGCCTTGGTTGTTCTTGGCTTGGATCTTGATTTCATAAGGGACAAACGTCGGTGTGTTCTTCACCACAAAGGAATGCCTCTTCACCATGTGTTCATGCCAGTCCCCCTCAATGTCCTGCCGCCTATAGCTCACCTTGTACTCCAACCCGGGCCCATTGTGTTCTATGGGTAATAAAGGCTGCAGACACAATACAGGGCAAACGTAGTGAAAAGGGAACAACAGTCAAAGGTTTCATAGAGACATCCACAATTGCATAAGACGCCTGTTGTATTTCAGTGGCTGCCTCTGTGGGATTAAAGTCACAAGCAGACCCAGTGAACTGTGCTTGGAACAGTAGCGTTTTATCTTGCTATCTAGTAAAACAATGGAACAATTGACCTCGACTTACAGCCGGGCTCTACTTTGATATAGGCTTTGCAAAGGCATTGTGAATGAAAAGATCTATCTCGCCACAGAAGCCGGTCCTTTGCTGAGAAATGGGATGAGAAACCATTACATACAAAAGCAAATCATTAGCAGACGGGGAGCACATAGATCTTGAATTCTGCGAGCGATGACAGAGAAGCTGGATAATAAGGCCAGAGGAGAATGAAATCAAATATATCGTGTCTTTAAGAGGAGTTCGGTTTCACAGCATTCGTCATTGTACAATATTCTAAGAGTTATGAATAAGGGCCAGTCTAAAGATTACCACTGCAGATGGAAATGTCACAAGTGGGCAGTCTCTCATTCCCAAATTCTCATTGATAATTGTCTGCGCCGTATTGATAAAACCTCACCACCTTGAGTCCCGTAGGCTCTGTGAATAATTCAGTTTGTAAAGGTAGCCCATATAACACAATGCACAGCTGTCTGATAAGCACAAGCCTATCTCCGCTCCTCACCTCCCAGTTGATATCCATTTCATGTGGCAAATGACCTTCGATTTTGATATTTTCAGGGTTCTTGTCAGGTGCTGCACAGAGGAAAAAAAAAGAAAGAAGCAATATAGATTTTGCCAGCATTGTTAGGGAAGAAATCTCGAGTGGAAAAGGCATACAAGAGAGCAGATTTTTCAACCAGAGGGGAATCAATTATGTAGCAGGGCCGAGTGTTTTAAAGTTCACAGTACGGCAGAGTGGGCCAGACGAGTGGCCCAGAAAGTCCCTGGAAGTCTGGTTTTTGCTAAGCAGTATGCAGCAGGAGATTCTGACACTTTAATATGGCAAAATCAGCATTATTATATAAACTGTAGCATTTTATAATACTCGATAAGAAGCCATCTGCTGCGCTGCTTGCATGACGTCACTACACTTTCCTTATTATAACGGCAATGTAAATACCTGTATACATCCTTTCAAAACCTTAAAACTACAATATTATAGTTTTAATGTTTAATTTAGGTTTCATTTTCACAGTAAACTTACTTTAAGTATCTTACCTAAATAAACTGAAATGGCACCTCTAAGCTTTTATTAGCCTGTTATTGGCTTAGTAAATTAAACCCCTGGTTGTCTCTTTCCTGGCCAGTCCCTCCTCCTTTCTGTCTGAATGCCAGAAGGTCTGGCACCAAACCGTAGAGCGTAGAAGACAATTGTTCAGTTTGAAACTTGCCAAGTGCAGCCGCTAATTCGTAGCAAGTGTGGAAGACATCTCCTCTCGCATATCCAGCATTCAGAGCAACTTTTTTCACCTCAGATTTAGTGCTATGCTCATTGTTGTCATTGTCATTCTGCAGAAATCCAAGTCATCTGTGTTTTTTCTTTCTTTTTTAGTCATAAGCTGCCATGTTTTGACCCAAATGGATCATGTGCTTCTCTGATTGGTTGATCAGCCTGTCAATCACGTCCATCATTGTAAAAGCATGTGGCAGGATCTATTCTGTAAAAGTCAGAGGACAAATTCTCTGCCTCTGTTAGTAAGACGTTGCTTTGACTTATCACAGAAAGTATATGGGGGGTAGTGAGCGTTTACATGTATCATCAAAATCTATTTCGAAACCCAATCAGGAGCAAGTTCCAAGTAATTAACAAAGCATCAAACCTTCAGCTGGGGTTTTGTATCTCTCCGTGGGCTCACTGTAGGGGCCCCACCCGACTGCGTTCACACCCGCCACTCTGAAGCGGTAGTCGACGTGACCGTGGAGCTTGAGCAGGGTGGAGTGAACATTCCCTGGTACTCGGAGCAGCTCCTTCCATTGCCCTGGCTCCCACTGACTCTCCTCAAACTGGATAATAAACTCTGTCGACAGCAAAAGACAATCAGGACCACCTCTCCGGTTGTTTATGCCGAAGGTTTGCTTATCTAACCACCAGCTGTGCAGAAAACTCCCCCAAACCACGCTCTGGGCTTGTGTAATCCAGCGGGGGACTAATCATAATTCATGCACCGGTGAATCAATAATAGAATAATTTTGTACAAGATGATATCAAACTGTTGTATTAACATGTAGAATCGTGATTATGTGTCCAAAACAGTGCCTTGCATACTAATGTGACTGACCAGAATGAGTCATATTACATGCACCGTCACATCCGCAGTGTCGCACAGCCGGTTTTACCTGTTGTGGAGCTGTTGTGCTCGTCTCCAGGGATCCATTTGAGTTTCACACTTCTCCCCTTGTGTTCAGACAGGACCAGGCTCTCAGGTGCATCGGGGACGTCTGCAAACAACACGGCATTAGAAAAATATCTGACACAACAACTTTCATCAGAGAGAAAAAAAAAGCGATGGAGCACATGTGGAGGAGTTATAAGAACAGGAGGGCAAGACCAAGTTGAATTGGCAAAGGCAGACTAGGATAAAACAAGACAAGACACATGGTTATTGATCCCACTGTGGAAAGAATCACATGTCCAGCCCACTGCAATACAAAATACAGTTCAGTGTAGGGTTGTCACAGTACTAAAACTTAAAACTCAATTTCAATACTGAAAAATAGATTAAATACTTGATACTGAGTTGAAACCAAAATGATCATTTTAAAAGCTCTTTTTTAGACAATATTGTAATTCCCTCTTTACATTACACCCACTGCCAATGGTGATCAATTTCATGCCTTGTCTTCCTGTTTGATACAGAAATAGAGAAATCTGGGCATTTTTACAAATGTTAAAATGGGCAAAGTGTGCCAAGTAAATCATGTACAAAAATGTTTGATAACTTTTGACTCCCCACTCCTCTAGCTCATTCTTATTAAATTCAAGCTCGTTCTGACAAACGTCCAACGAGGACTTTGTAAAAGTCTCATCTGTTAAAAACCTGACAATTTGTGAGAATTAGTGATTTAACCAAAAACTCCTTAACATATGAAGTTTTTGTCATCACTACAGTAAAAAGACAAAAAAAATGGCATGAGTGTCATGGGTAACTTTTTTGATTAGGATGTCAAAACTAAATTTTGTGCAAGATTTTAGATTTTTTTTTTGAAAATTAAAATTAAAATTTTAGTTTTTTCTCCCCATATGAAAGTTATTTCCAGTCTGTATTCCATTATTTTGACATTTACTAGGTTCAGAGAATGCAGTTTAATATGATTCAAAATGTGAGGAAAATGTGTCTTTGTTTGTGGAAACAGGAGCAAAATTTGTGAATTGGAAATTTCATAATTTTGGGCAAATTTTGCAGCTGCGCAAAGAAAATTTCTGAAATTTTGCACAAAATTCCATATTACATTTTATTTCAATCTCTAGAGGGCGCTAAGGTGGCAAATTGTGTTTTTGACATTAAGTTGCTTTAGGGCAGGGAGTTTAACAACTGCAGTTGCACATTTCACCGTTATGGTGAGGGTCCCTGGTCAATGACGGGACTTTCACATGGGCTCCGACCCTTTTTGGCTCTTTACGACAATAATGTTCCATTTTGCAGTATATATTTATATGGACGTGGCTGGCATGACTTGGCCAAAGTGTAGAGTGTGTTTTTGCACTACAAGTACTTGATTTTTACGCACTTGTGTGGCCGTGCTTTGCACATAATATAATATAAAAGATAATTTTACAAAAAAAGCATCAAATATTGATGCAGTCTTGCTATAATCTTGTGTGTGAGTGATAAGGCAACTTTTTGATAAGTGGCCCAATGAAATATGTCTAAAGGGAAAGACCTGCAGAACTTCCAAAGTCTCTGTAGGCAATTCGCAATAAAAGTTAAGTACACCCAGACTATATACTTTAGATAGAAAATCAAACATTTCCCCCATGAGCATGTTCTTGGCAAAAGAAGCAAGGGAAAATTGCCTTTTAACCTTGGACAGACCCTCCTCTGACCTGGTAACTGTGATAGAAAGTTACAAGGGAAAACAAATGACAGGAAAACAAAATGGAAAAAAAAGATAATAATAAAAATGCTCCCTGCTTTGTACTTGGTGTCAACATTAAGTATTTATACGGTTAGTCAGCTCCCAAATTATGACAGCATTAAAGGTGCAGTATATGTAACTTTCCTGGAAGTGTCCACCACCTGCTTGTCTCTATGGAGATGCTTTACCTCTCCACTCTCCACTTTATGGCACTAAACTTGAGTGTCTCTGTCAAGCATTTCATTCAGTTGAAGGTGTTTTAGACCTAAAAACTATGTGATTTTAGTCGGTCTGGTGGTGTCATCTGTTTCTCTCCATAAATATAGATACGTTTAATGCCATACAGTGGAACATTCCATAAAAAACAATACAATCTCCCTGGAGACAAGCAGGTGGCAGACCCTCCACCAGACAAAAATGGCTTTGTCCACCTTGAAAATATTGGTTGGTCATCTCCCAGATTATGACATCATTAACTGTTACTGTCACAGAAAGATTTCACTGTGATCATCTGGAGATCATGGATATCGCTGGTGTTTTTCCTCACCCAGGACAATGAGCCAGGCCGACGCCGCGTCCTGGTCGAGCGGTGTCCTGGCCACACATCTGTACAGACCCTGGTCCCTGTGGCTCACATTGATAATATGAAGAACTCCCTCCTCCACTAAGTATCTGCTGACAGGAAGATGGGAGACAGACGCAGTATTGATTGACAAACACGAAACCACAATCCAGCTGAGACTGAAAGAGTAGCACGAAAACTCCGCTCTCCTACCTTGTCTCAGTGTAGTTCAGACCTATCTCCATATCATCTTTTTCCCACAGGAGCTCAAAGTCATTGCTGAAGGACTTGTCGTACTCTGCCAGGCACGAGAGCTGCGCCGTGGTACCTATTAAGATCTGCTGCTCCTCTGGGCCCACCACTATTCTTGTGGGATCTTCCATAGGCACAATTGCATTAGTTACATTTCAAGGACTGTGAGTTGAAGCCAACACTTGAACATATGTCTAAAAACTGTTTACCTTTTACAAAGAGCCTAGCGTCTATAGCAGAATTTCCCTCAATGTTCTTGGCGTAGCATGTGTACTGTCCCGCGTCTTCCTTGCCGGTTTCATAGATCTCCAAAGAGCCGTTGTCATGAATGGAGAAGCGAGGGCCTTGAACAGATTCAAACGAGTCGTCTCTGCTCCTGGGGGCAAAGGAAATAGAGTGAAACACCATAGAAATGTTTTGAAACATCCGGGAATAACTCATGTAGGTGGCAGTGAGAGCAGAAATTGGTGACATTTTTCATAACAGCAGGGGTAAAATGGGTTAAACAAATTGAGCAAGGTTAAGAAAACTGGCTTCAGGGGAGGTGAAGCTGACCGTAGGAAATATAGATGTTTATGTGAGTGTTTTGTTTTTATTTCTGCTTAGATTCACAATCATTATTTACCAACTTGACTCTGTGATATGAAACCAAAGCTAAAGAATTACATTAAACCATAACATACAATCAACAATACAACAGTTTCACATATTACAACACAATTTTCTGTAATAAACAAAACATAATGAATCATTTAAATGAATCATAGTTTGGTAAATGATCACGTTTTTATTAATATGATATGCATTTAAATACTCATCATCTAAACATATTACTGTCTAATTCCAGTTGTTCAGATGAGCGCTCTGTAGATGAAGCATACTGATATTTTGCAGTGGCATCATGCTGGGGGTGTTCTATATATATGTCTATCGGCAGAATGTTCAGCAGTTACCACTGTGACACAACGTCCACAAAAAAGTTTAAAAATAGTTTGAAAACTCAAGAAAAATACAAAATTGATTGACACAGCACATTTTCAGAAGTCTGCAATCAATGTGAGCGTTCAGGGTTCAGTTTAGGTGTTTGACTTTCAACAATAAAAGATAAATGTGCGACTAACTAAAAAACAAAACAAAAAAACAAAAAAAAATGTTAGTTAATGCTAGTTAGCTTGTGGCTGTAATTTTATGTCTGTCAGACATGTTTAATAGCACAAATCAGCTCTTTCTAGTCAGATCGTTTTAAATTAAAGATCAGATTAAACTCTATCTTGAATAACAGAGCTTCAGACAGAGCAGTGCCTTTAGTTTGCACAGTTTGAGTTAGTTTGATGACATCAGCTGCAAACACCTGCATAAGAGTAAAGTGCTGAAACATATTTGACCAAGATAGAGATATAGCAAGAAATCCAGTATGCACAAGGAGCATTCATTTGCAGTTAGTTGAGGTCTGCTGCCCTCTACTGGTGCACATAAAGCACTTACCAGGTGATGGTGGAGGGAGGAGAGCTGAAGACTTTGCAGTGCATAATGACCCCCTTCCCCTCCACGGCTGAGTAATCTTCTCCCTCACTGGTCAAAATTGTGGGAGGAAGATCTGTACAGAAACAGGTCATAATCACAACAGAAGGACGGTAAGTTCTGTAAAACTTTTTGTATGTCATGTTTAATAGAGTAATACAAGGTGGTCCAAAACTCACTGACACTTTTAAATCTTCAGTAGCTCCTATAATTTTTAAGTTATATTTGCCAAATTTTAGCAGTAGATAAACTGAACCTTCCAAGATTTTTGGCAATATATACGGTTATAATTATCACTACTTATTAAACTAGGTGTTGTAAAAATTACCTAATTTTTAAAAATAATGTTTTTTAAATGTCCACCATTTTTGGTTTTGCACTGAATAACCCAATCCAACACACTTCGTATTACATTTGAAAGCATTTCCGGGCTTATGGCTCTTATTTGATCCTCGATATTAGGTTTTAAGTCGTTTATTGTCTGAGATTTGTGCACAAACACCTTTTCTTTAAGATAGACCCACAGGAAGAAACTGGGACTACTCAGGTCTCGGAGGATCGCATACTGCCCCCTGCCTTTGAAAACCACTTATTATTCCTTTAATGGCATTTACGCTCGGAGCATCTCTGGTATTAAAATGCCGACGGTAACACCGCTGGGTTTCTGAATTTGACCCATGTGACTCAAAGTATCACTGTACAATGAGGGTTGTATTTGCTCATATTAATGTCCGAATGGGAGATCTAAATGCTCTGAAAAAATACAAGAAAAATATTTAGAAATAAAAGAATTATGAATGTTTTTCAACTGTCAGTGACTTTTGGGCCACCCTGTATTAGTAAAACATTAATAATTTGCAGATGACAACCACTCTTTTTCACTGCACAAAGATCCTTTTTTTTTTTATCTCCTTTTATTAGTGAGAAGGTGGTAAGATCTTTACCATCAGAAATATGAGCAACAACATCCCTTAAGGGCCAAGAATCCTATTGAACTCCCATGATTCAAATTTCCAAATAAAGTATAAAGCTGTTTCATTTCAAACTTCAAAATTTTGTTCAAACATCCTTTACAATTTGTGTAATCTCTCTGAGTCCATAGCAAAAAGGCTAAAATTGTAGCTCAGACGTGAGAATTTAATTATATTGGTGACAAAATAAAGCAAATATACCATACTTTCTATGCTACGTCTCCTTGGTTACAGTGACCATATGACTTGTTCAGACTCCTTTGTTAGATACCCCTACCCAACATGCCCAGTGAAGTTGGTAGACAGCTGCCATGTGAAGAAAACAAAAGACTAAAACTAACGCTGAGAGAGGCAGGCATTTGCTCCTTATCAGTTACAGCCACTTCCCCTTATTATAATGCACTGTCTCTCATAATTGTTTACAAAGGAAGCAGCTTGGACTTCAGTGACTGCTCAGCTCAATTAAACCCAGTGTCAGACTTCACACACTGGTGCAACACACAAACCATACATTCCATCTCTTTTTTGCACAGTTGTAAACCACTAATACATTAGTCTTTTGCAATGAAATGAGCCTGGATTTGGAGAAAACTTGTTAGCATATAAATGGCTGTGAATGGTCTTGTTGCTCCACGGGGAGAGAGAAAATGAAGTAAGCATATAGCGTTTCAACAGCCAGCCTTCCCCAGCCCCCGAGCTACTTTGTGGGCATATGCCAAAATGGACGGCAGCTTTGTCCTTTGATACGTGACTCAGCAGCGGTATCCCACATGACTAACTGGACGGACGCAGAGACTCACTCATAATCATGACGTTTGCGTTAACCAGCTGGCTGCCGTGTTTGTTAGACGCCTCACACTGGTACACCGCACTGTCGGACTCTTTGGCGTTGTGGAGAACTATTGTATCGCCAAAAACTCTTCTGTTGGGCAAAGGGGACTCTGCAAGAAAGGAAACAAGTTCAATTCAAGATTTTCCAATGCTGAAATTTCAATAGATTTCTTGCTATATTTTGTTGGTGTTCATTTTATAATTTCCAAACTTTTAAAATTCTAATTAATTTGCTTTCAAGTTTTCATAACATTAATATTATCATCTGCAAACTGACCACTGAGAGGTTCTCCGTTCACTCTCCAGGTTACAGTGGGCTGAGGGGTCCCACTGGCGGAGCACTTTAAGATCACGTCTGATCCAACCATGCTGAGCTGACTCTCCGGCTCAAACACCCACTCTGGAGGTTCTGGAAGCAAAGAAGTTGTGAATCAGAAATGTGACGCAAGTAAAGTTTTCTGTTGATTATTCTGTGTTTGTTTTTTTGGCAGAACAGTTTGTTCTTGTTCTGTTCCAAACCAGATCACTGTTGTTGAATCTGTAGGCAGTATTCTGACCAGCAACTCTGCTACTGCAACTTAAGTCGTTATATGATTTATATTAACAGTATACGCTAAAAGTTTGTGAGCATACCCAGTGTTATTTACAAAAAAAAAAAATTGAAGCAAGTATACAAAAAAGTTGCCATGAGAATCAAATTGAGTAAATCAATATATGCTTTAGTCTTGGTTTACTTCTGGTTTACTCCTGTTGAGTCTTGTTTTGGTCCTGTTTTGGTCCTGTTTTGGTCCTGGTTTGGTCCTGGTTTGGTTTGAGTAAATCAATTTGATTCCCATGGCAACCTAAAACCTGAAAAGAAATGAGGAAATGCCCCGCTTTGGTCCTGGTTCGACCCTGCTTTAGCCCAGCTTTGATCCTGCTTTGGTCCTGCTTTGGTCCTGCTTTGGTCCTGGTTCAGTCCTGGTTCAGTCCTGGTTCGGTCCTGGTTCGGTCCTGGTTTCGTCCTGGTTCGGTCCTGGTTCGGTCCTGCTTTGGTCCTGGTTCGGTCCTGGTTCGGTCCTGGTTTGGTCCTGCTTTGGTCCTGGTTTGGTCCTGGTTTGGTCTTGGCTCAGTCCTGCTTTGGTCCTGGTTCGGTCCTTCTTTGGTCCTGCTTTGGTCCTAGTCTGGTCCTGGTTTGGTCCTGCTTTGGTCCTGCTTTGGTCCTGCTTTGGTCCTGCTTTGGTCCTGGTTCAGTTCAGCTTTGGTCCTTCTTTGGTCCTGCGTTGGTCCTAGTCTGGTCCTGGTTTGGTCCTGCTTCGGTCCTGCTTCTGTCCTGGTTTGGTTTGAGTAAATCAATTTGACTCCCATGACAACCTAAAACCTGAAAAGAAATGAGGAAATGTCTTTACTGTGACCATTACCTTCCACTGTGACTGTGAAGTAATGCACAGCTTCTCCCAGTGCGTTCTTGGCCTTGCACATGTACTTCCCACTGTCCTCCTGCTCCGCTCTGGAGACCACTAACAGTTTCCCATGATTCTCCACTGAGGCTTTCTCAGAAAGTTCCTGGCCTATTTTAAACCACTCAACCTGTGGCGTTGGACTAGAGACAGAAAATAAATACATTTCATTTATTTACATTTTATAACACATTGAAAAGTTGAATGTATTTAAAGTACTTACAATCCCTCAGCGATACACTCCAAATTCAGGTCCTCTCCTTTAACCAGCACTATTTCAGATTTGACACCAGGGGGCGTCAGAAGAGAGGGCCTTCTCTCAATGATTGCATTTGCTGTCAAACAAGATTATTGAGTGAATTAAACTTCAAACTTATATATTGGAAAAAAAGCTTTGCTCAATGGTTAGGTTATATATTTATATAGATGTGTTTCACTGTAGATCTTACCTGCATCTGGAAATAGTCCACTTTTAGCTTTATCTGAAATGGAGGTGAATGGGATAAAACAAAACCATGAATATGATAAGGATGAATGACTTACAACACAATAAAAATCACAACAACAAAGGAATATGAATAAGACAGCAGAGACACCCTGTTCATCGGGTGCTTGATGACAGTGCTGGATGATGATGAAAATGTATATATAAAATCTGCAGTAGATTAAGTGGACAGGGGTAATACATACTTGTCTGGACATTGACTGACATGGCTGTCTTCTGAACAATAGTGCGGATCCGGGGAAAGGCGGCGAAGCAGCAGTAATCTCTTCTGCTGTCCTTTTCCTCAGCATGGGCAAAGTACAGGTCTCCATTCAAACCCATGGACACACGTTCATCCTGTTCTATATGTTGGAGATCTGCGCACACACAGGAACAGATAAATAAATCAAAGTATGTTTCATGTCATTGCATACAGAGGCCTGACTTGCTGACTTGTAATATATAACTAAATAACTAAACTAACTAAATATCTCGAATTGTCTCATATTTTTATAAAGTTTAAGTAGGCCGCCTGTAATTCCACTAACTATTTTCAGTACTGGTAAAATAAATGTATATATAGAAATGTATGTGATGTCAAATGAAAGAATCAAATCACAAACATGTTAGAACCAGAATACCGAATGATAACATGAAAATAAATCATTACTCACTGATAGTCATCCAGTAGATCTGCAGAGGAGGGATCCCTTTGGGTGGGTTACATTTTAATATAAAAGCTTGTCCTTCATCCACTTTTAAAGGTTCGATTGTTTCTTTAGGAAACTTTGGGACATCTGTTGAAGAAAGGTGCAAAATAAAGATTATTGTCTGGTTTTAGGTTATGTCCAGTAGATGGCAGTATAACCATTCTATGCATCCTTGCAGCAGTGAGTGGTGCACTATTGTGGAACCCTACTGCATTGACTATACATGTCTTTTTTTCTTCGTTTTTCTTGAGTGGTTTGACAGCAGAAATAAAGCAGACATCACGGTCACTGCTATGTATGACTTGCAGTTGAAGCACAGCCAAATTTGGTCAAAAACCCCTCTGGAGAGGATTTTCTTTGGAAATATATATTGTGGGTTTACCGGGCACAGAAAGAAAAAAAATGTGCTGAAGGAAATGATGGAGAGGCTGGAGAGCGGGAGCAGGTTTGGTCCAACACTGATATATATGAGTTGCAGTGCCTTTAGGCTCACTGACTTTGTCAAATGCAGTACAATGGGGAATCCACAATAGGCAGGTACAGCCATTATAACATACACAACAGTATGTCCTCAGTACTCACGAGGTACAATGAATTCAATCTCCGCTGATATGGCAGTCCCTAGCTTGTTGGAGGCATAGCAGCGGTACGAGCCCTGGTACTCAGTAAGGTTTCCATTATTGGGTATAACAAAAGTCCCAGAATTCTCCTCTTTCATGAGTCTGGGGTCTTGAAAAGGGTCGAATTCTTGCCCATTCTTTGTCCATCTGAATCTACAAAACAAAGCCAGAATTGACATGTTAAAAACTCTGCAGGGTGCTCATTTTTCAGGCCGTGCTCAACAGGCTGCTAACAAGTTTAGTGCAACAAGTTGACTGAGAGTGTTGAAGGCATTTGGTTGCTAACAAGTGTTCATCCTCTTACTCGTGTAAAAGGATGCAAGACTGTGTACTCACTCTGGCGCAGGATTCCCTTTGGCTTCACACGTCACGGAAAAGCTCTCGTCAAAAGGGAAAGCGATGAGGGAGCTGGGAGACTGCTCTGTGATGGTGGGCAGCTGCTCGACTGTGCCACAGACAGACAAATGTGACAAACGGTGAGAATCAAAACAGAGCCTTCACATATTCAAATGCAGCTACCCGTCAAGTTCATGACCCTAAATGGCTTCTGACTACATTAAACTATGCTATGTTTGCATGTAATTAATCAAAATCAAGGAGGATGATGTTATGTCTGCTCATGCCAAACAAGGAAAGAATGATGAGTGACTTGGTGAATGGATGTCTGTTAGAGTGATTGCATTGGTGAAGGATGTCCCCCAAAGCACATGCAAAGTAACTGTTGGACTCCAGGCTGAAACCCTTTAAACGATCTCTGTTTGTAATGAATGCAGATTTCTATACAATATACTAGGGATTCAAGATTAATGGCATTCAAACCCAAATGACACCATGTTCAAAAGTCTGATTAGAATCCCCGATCCTGCTATTGATTAGAACAGAAATCAGAAATACAATTGCAATTACTATGAGCTATTACGAACTATTTACTAATATTGACATAAAAGTTTGCTCCTGTGTACACTAGTTGAATGCAGGCTTAGAAAGTATGTCAAAATGTTCTAAACCTTCCAAAAAGTACACGGTTTTCCACTAAAAATGCAATTTTGTTGAGCACACAGTAAGTACCATCCCTGTGACAGTCTAAGGTCAAAGCTGTAGTCCTCATCTGGCACATAGATGCAGGAGTAGGATTTAACACAGAGCAAAAACACTGGATATAGGTGGAATTATTAAGTAAGGTGCACTATGTAACTTAAAAGGGGCTGCCACCTGTTTATCTCCATGGAAATGTTATTGGCACGGCACAATTCATACACAAAGTAATTCAAAGTGCTTTACAGAATAAGAAAGACATTAAAATCACACAAATCAAAACAAATAATCACAAATAATCATCATAAAATTAACATTAAAGGAGAAAAATGCAGAATATAAACCTTTCAGTCATATTCACAGCTAAATAGAACTGTTTTGAGCCTGGATTTAAACATTGTCAAAGTAGAGGCCTGTCTCACATCTTCATGAAGACTGTTCCAGGTGTTAAAGTTAAAGTCTGAGTCCATTATTACCCCTAGATTTCTAGCCAGATTTTAAGGTTTTAGAGAGAGAGACTGGACGTGACTGCTGACACGTTCTCTATGCTTTTGTGGGCCAAAGACTGTGACTTCGGTCTTGCCTGAGTTTAGCTGGAGAAAGTTGTTTTGCATCCACAGACTAATCTGTTGGATGCAGTGTCAGAGTGAATCCACTGGTCCATATTCACCTGCTGCAGTGAGACATAAATCTGAGTGTCATCTGTACAGTTGTGTCATTGCCCTGCCTGAAATATTCCACAGTATCATAATCATTCTTTTACATTTTAATTGCTCAAACATACATTGAAAAACATGTAAAAAGTAATAACATCTCCATGAAAACCAGAAGGTGGTGTACTCTCCTTCATGAAAGTTACATGATGCACCTTTAAGTAAAGCATATTTGCAAAGTCTGTCATATGGAACTGGGGTTAAAACATACAGCACTAAACACTAAACAGTTGTGTGAGCGAGCACATGCTGAATGAGAACAAAAGTCTGGAATATTATGGAGCTATGACTGATGAGACACATGAGAGTCAAATCCAACACATATGGCGGGACGTGAAGCTTCTGCTCTGCCCGACAGTGAGCCAGAGAGAGCGAGATTAACAGCCTCTAATACAGCTACAATACAAATGAGTACACTTACTGTTTACATGACCTAAAACTATACAGTCCGCCGCATCAGGAGAGAAACACGACACAATCAGTCAGCACTTTCAGAATCACAAAACCCATTTCAAGTAAATGAGCATATTTAATTAAATGTCCAACTTCAGACAGCCTAAAACGCACAAGTGTCTGAAAAAGACCTGTTTGATGTGTTTTTACCCAGCCCTTCAGATATATTGGTGAATAATTTAGAAGCAGAGGTTTGATATGCGTTACTAAGGAAACAGGGATGGGAGCAGATCCGGCACAAAAGGAACAGCAGAAACATGAGATTCAAACATGATAATGGCTGTAAATATATTCCATTCACACAAGCCTCTATGCCGGTAATAGTTCACCAGCGAGATTTATGCAACCATAAATTATTCAAGACGTATGAAGCTCTTGAAGTTGAAGAGGGGACATGTTTTTTGGAGAGTGAACATTTGGACATTTAACCTTTCTTGTTAATGTGTTGTTTACCAGCCGTTATATCAATATTCTCTCATTTCACACTGAATTTACAGGATCCATTTACCCCGATGACGCTGTGGTGAGATTTATTTTCAAATGAGACTGTTGTAATGTCTTCCTGTGGGATTCAGCCTCTATTAAAAGGGATAACATTACTTTCATAACTCAGATTGAGTACAAATATAATGCACCATTAGTTTTGGTTCATTTCCCTCTTTGGGGTAATAGTGACTAAGTAATGTAATAGCAATTTCACTGCAAGAAGTTTAGATGGCGGGCTTATTATTTCTTCAGTTATTGTAAGACTACACAGGGGTTGTTCTCTACTGTGAACTTGCAGGAAGTAAAACTAATCAGAACTTTACTTTCGCACGAGGGCTACAATGACTAATCAGAAAACCTGTGACTTATCAACTACTCACATAATGACTACTTTGGTCATTGTTAAATGGACTTTACAGGCTCTAAAACACAAGCTATATCCCATTTTATGAAACAGAATCAACAGTTTGTGAGATTTCTCTGTGTCTGGGCCTGATTTATTATGTATTTGAGCAAAATGTATCAAACCCCTGGACAGATACTGTATTGTATAAGCTCCACAGGTCAAAACATGTCTGCTGTGTACTACCTGCTTCTAATTCGAAACCGTTTTACTGTCTAGGATCAGGAAGTGCACAGTTAGCATGCTTGTTGTCGAGGTTTTGGCCTCTGAATGTAGTAAAAAGCTCTGTGAATAACTTTGGGCCATTGCAAACCTGTTGTGTTTTAAGATATAAGTATTTAATAGTATATTTTCACCTTTATCTGTGTAAAAATATAAATGGAAGCAATTATTTAAATTATCTACAAAAAAGTGTGTTTGCATATTAGGTATTAAATATTTAGTAGCATGTCTGCATTTCCATTCCTAGACAGCTTCAAGCCTATTGTTATTAAAATATGCACCTGTTTCCATTGTTTGCATCTGTTCAAAACGCTCCACGATAGTAGCGGTTGCTCACCTTCCAGTGGGATCTCAAAGGCTGCCGTCATATACAAGGCACAAACGCAGACGACCAGGCCGAGCGCCATCTTTGGACCTCCTCTCCTCTGCAGACCCATGCTTATCAGGTGTCAGATGTTCTCCAAAAAGATCCCCAAGTGTGTCTTCAGTTCATTTCTGTGGCGCGGCACTGAATATTTGGTACCTGTATGAAAAAAAAAAGCAGACGGTGAATACCCCACGAATCCACCCACACGCTGGCAGACAGTATGGCAAAAACCCCAAACACAACAAATCCCTCGTGACCGGGAGCCTGCTCTGAGCTCAGCCAGCCATAACAGGCACAGTGCACTCTTTCCCCTTCTCATCAACATTCTTCACATTAAAGGACTCCTATCATGAGCTCCTGTGGGACATAGGCAGTTTTGTAGTTTGATGTGTGCAGATGTGTGTCGCAAGAGAAGCCAAGCAACAATGGAAATAAATAAATAAATAACAGTTGTAATGAAAGGGGTCGGTGGTATAATGCATGGCAGGTGTTCGCTATTTCAGACCCAGAGCATGGGAAACAGGGAAGGAATTATTTCTAAAATTCAAGTCAACATTCAAATCAAAAATAAGCATCAAGGTTGAGGTACAACTGTGTAATCGTACATGGGCGCCTGCGTGTACCTGATAAAAATAACAGCTAATCTAATAATGCGGGGGTGGAATACATTATAGGTGCTAATACCAGTCCCTGAGGTGCATGGAGGAGAAATGGTATATACAGTTAACAGTCATACCATACTGAATGCATAGAATGAGCAGTGTAATAGCTGTGGGTCTAGAACCAAATTTTAGCTGTATATACGCTGCCTGGCCAAAAAAAAAAGTCACGAACTGGATTTAACTAAGCAAATAGGTCCGAGCCTCCTCCAGTCAGTCAGGTCTAGGTTCAGCAACAGTCTGTGCTCAAAGAATGAGGTCAGCTGACACCTGAATATACTGAATGACCAGGTTATTCCATCAGTGGATTTTTTCTTCCCTGATGGCACGGGCATATTCCAAGATGACCATGCCAGGATTCATGGGGCTCAAATTGTGAAAGAGTGGTTCAGGGAGCGTGAGACATCACTTTCACACATGGATTGGCCTCCACAGAGTCCAGACCTTAACCCCATTGAGAATCTTTGGGATGTGCTGGAGAAGCTTTGTGCAGCGTCAGACTCGACCATCATCAATGCAACATCTAAGAAAGAAATTAATGCAGCTACGGATGGAAATAAATCTTGTGACATTGCAGAAACGACATCGAAACAATGCCACAGCGAATGCCGTAATCAAAGCTAAAGGCGGAACAACCAAATATTAGTGTGTGTGACCTTTTTCTTTTTGGTGGTAACTTATTTTTTGGCCAGGGAGTGTATATTGTAGTTCACTGAAATTGTGTCACATCTTACCCTTAGAATAACACGGTTCCCTCTGGCTTTTTTGGTTGAAAATTACCTTCTGCACCTAATCAAGTTTTTGATCAACACTTTTAGAACATTAATCTTCCAGAACTACCAAGAACGCAGATTGAAGTTGATCATTTTAAGCAGATAACAGGAAAAATCAGAGCGAGCGCAGCGTAAGAAGATCCTCTGTTCCCTGTTTACGATCAGACAGGGCCTTAGGTGAGTTTTGAAAGTTACATTAAGTGTCAGGTTCACCCAAAACTGACCTAACTCCTGACCCATGATCATGAGTAGTCTATGTGTACTGCCAAAGATGGTGAACTGAAAAGAGAGGGTAGAGAATGGATTTCCATACGCTATATAGATATGCTATACACAAAAGAACATCTGTCAAGACTGAAATTAGGCTCATGAACCCTGGAGACTCTATGATTCACCTTAAGGTCAGCATCCGGTCAGCATTTCTTTTGGTAACCATGTTAATAGTCACCTCAAGATCTGTTCACCACCATGGCATCACCCATTTAACAGCCATTTAAATTCTTTTAAAAGGGGCCCCTAAACTTTTAACGGTTCCTTGGTCTTTGTGAAACTGGCCCCTTTGCTCCGTGCATGGAACGAGTGAGAGCCGCAAAAGCATTGTCTGTGGAAGCTCGTCTCATCACCGGACCCCTGCCGTATCAGGTCATTAGTTCTTCTTGTTGGCTCTGACCCAGCTCACCATGTCACTAAGGAGCAATTAGCTCAACAGCACAAAAGGATCTAATTGTAAAAAGCTACATTATAAGGCAGAGGGGGAGTCGTGGAAAGGAAATGTTTTATTATAACTGTAACAGAGCCAAAATTTGCAATAGTGAAATCCGCATTGAAGGGACATCTAATTGGTGTCAAAAGACTTGTGGTTTTGGTGTTTTATTTCGCAGCAGTGACACATAAATTATATTAAGTCTTGTATGTGCAGTCAACTAGGTTCACTGTGGGACTAAAATTGCTGTGTTATTATAGACTCAAGTGTGCAAAAGTAATAATGTAACTTCATTTAGGCTATTACATTACAATATTATATTTTTTATCTGCACTGAATACACTGTTTGCTTTCCACTCCTGTTGATTTAATTGAACAAAGCGATCCCAATACATCAGTGCACGCCTGATTTGAGATCAGAGTGTGCCCTCACGTGCCCTCCTATGACTAATAGTTATGACCTATGACCTTTCACCCCTGACCTCCCACCTGCAGCATCTCAACAGACTCTCAAAGAAATTGCATTATAACCATAAGTCCTCAATCACAATTCAAACCAATCAACTTTACTTTGAAATGGCAGAACACTGGCCTGGTGTTATAAGTCATCTATCTGGGAGAAGCCCGGGGGCAGCTTTTGTTTTCTGTTTCCCAGACATGCAGATTTATGTTGCTTAACAGATTCAATCAAAAGGTAAGTGCTTTAGGTTAATTGGCTGGTGCTTTGTGCATGAGATTGGCTTCTTTAAGGCACAATCTCCATAATGAAGTCTATCATTTATCCTCTTGATGTGCCCCATGTTGAAGTTGATTTCGGCATTTTTAACAACCTGCCCGGAGAAAGTATACATATTTTGTCTTGAAGATACAACACAGAGCTAAATAAAAGACCAAAACCTCCTTCATCTTATTGTAGCCATAATTATGCACTTTGCTTGATGGTGTGTTATCTCATAAAGTAGAGACTTGTGAAGGGACTTTTAAAGGTCCGGAATTATGCTGTTATAATGATCTATATTTCATTCACACACGTTAAACACACAAATTCAGCCCTGGAATTGGCAATCTATACTGAAAAAGTAGCTGTTAACTTGAAAAATACCACTACATGACATCACAAGGTGGAACAGAGCATTTTGAGCTTTGAAGACATAGACAGACAGATAATAAAGAGACATAATCTCTCACAGATCTATGATTCGATCCTCAGACCCAAACCAAACAAAAAGAACAATAGGCTGCTTTATTGGAAACATTAGAACCCTTCAGGAAAGTATACAACACACAATCACAACTGTTATATGACTATAATACCACTATAGTACTACTACTACTAAGACTGATGACTTTCATGGGCACTTAACAAGCAGCTCTACCAATACAGAAATAAAGGCAGTAAGAAGCAGAGTAAGACATATTTAAATCCGTTGACCTAACAATATCCAAAGCCCAAAATCAAGAAATTACTATAACTACAGATAACATTTTAAACTGTCCATAACATTTCAGCGGTTTCCGTTTCTAAATGGGACTTGTTATAGTTATTACCCTTTTCAAAACACTTCTAAAACCCCAATTTGGCTTTTCATTATGTTCTATTTCATTGTACTGACCCCAGTGTAGACACATTACACTTTACTCCAACTGTGCCTGATCATTTGGCTTTTGATTCCATTTGTTCGCCCTTGGTTAAACACTCATTGAAGAAGACACTGGCCATCTGGTGCGCTCGCTCGGGGCTTAGCGGGTGCGGCGGTGGCTGTCCGTGGAGAAGTCAGGGGGTAGGGGGTACACTCGCCCACTGGATCTATATCACACGAGTCTATAGGCCCCCCCTTTAGGCTGATTTAAAGAGCACCAGGCTGGGCTTAATCCCGCCCCTTTCAGCAGCGATCACAGCGGTGTGAGATTGATGAAGTTGGCAGGAGGTTAAAAGCTGCTCGCTGTGGGAAGGCCAATATGAACCCTCACCTCACTTAAAGCTACAGCTCTGGGGAACTTCGGTGCAGCAAGAAGTGATGTAGCCCATTTCTGCATCCCTTCTTCACTGCAGTTTTTTGAGTGACATATATAGAGCACTTTTGCATTACATTACAACAGAAAATTAACTTCAGTTGTAACCTAATTTTTGGCACATCAACTGTCATTAGCCGCGATGAAGTCATTTTTCAAAATTTTTAGAGCACAGAGTCACTTAATAGATTCTGACAGATCTAGTCTTGCAGATCCTATTCGGGTAGTTCCCATGTGAGAAATAATTGTTTTGGTAAAATTAGAGCAGACTGGTGTAAAGAGGGAAAACACCATCAAGAATTTAACTTTCCTTCTTCGCAAAAAAATCACGGCTCAGTCAGTTAATACGGGTCACAATACATGCAAGTCCCAGAGCCATAGGAGTCTGGAAGCACGCCATCCACTCCCTGTAATCCATGACCTTATGTCCCCTTATGGAGCAGACACCACCTCCTTGTCTCTGTGGAGATGTTATTGCTTGGCCTGAAATACAGTGTGGAAATGAATATATTAAATGGGTCAGATCTGTGGCGAGGCGACTCCGCTCACAGTGAGAATGCATTTTTTTGGTATATAGAAGAGGTTAATGCTATGAAGACAAGGAGGTAGAAGACGCTCTGGCAGAAAATTCACATGCATCATTACACTGGTCAACACCACATGTATTGTTTAAGTTTTTTTAAGCTAAGCTAGGATACTTTTTTTAGCTGATTTAGGATAATTTTGCTCAGTCTGTTAACTTTCTGAACTAAGCGACATATTTGTTTTTTTTTTTTTTACATTTTTGTTTACATGTATGGGTATTTTCCATGTCATATGATGCAAAATTATTTTATATTTCAATAAATGAATTCTGAAGATTTTGCATGTGCCAACTTATGACGAATTGTTCTATTTTATATTACAAGTGAATGAAATGGCAAGTCATGGACCGAGTGTCTGCGTCAGTGAACCAAAGGTAAGAAGAGTTGTCTGATTTCCCATGGTTTGGAGGGAACCGACACCTCACCGTCACTGACATGTCACTGACATGTCACTGACATGTCACTGACTGCTACTTCTGCCTTATTGATGTGACTGGGATCAGCAGAAAGAACCGAAGCAGCCTCAAGTGTCCTGATCTTGAATCATCATGTTGTCCTGTAGCTCATTGTGATAAAATTCAGATTCAAATTGAAGTTTGTCACATTTAATCAATACATTCTGTTAGAAAACTTTTTTTTTCTCTTAAAACCTTTTTTGGATGAGAAATATTCATGATAATCAACTGATAATGACCAAAAAAAAATGTAATTAATTTAGTCAGAAGATCAAAATTAGCATAAAAATCTGATCTGATTGAGAAAAATGGATTTGGTCATTTTTGGATTCAGTGGTGTAAAAAATTCATTTGAAAAAACAGACAACTTACAAAAAAAATTAAAAAATAAATGTAACCCAGTGTTATATATGCCATTGTGACTGTATTTTCTGTGGCGGAATGTAACAAAGTAAAAGTACTGTACTTAAAAAAAAAAAAAAAAAAATTAATTAAATAAAAAAGGTATCTGTACTTTACTCAACTTGATTTAAAAGTGGATATTTTTTTTTACTATACTACAATTGAGATCAGGACTAACAAGTAAAAGTATTTTACCTTTTATCTTTTACACGTTCATAGTTTGAGCAAGAAAAATATACAAATAGTTAGGAAAGTCTCCATGTGCACAGCCATTACACCTGCACTTAACCTTTGAGTAAAATCCTCTGACTCACAATGAACATTCTCAAGTCTGGTATAAAAACCAAATCCAACATAAACTTATTTCTTCCTGAGAAGTGCTCTCCTGTGCTGTGCGCTGCAGTGGGCGGGTGTGGTCTGGGCTTCATTCACTACAGTAGTCTCTTGAGCGGCTGCCATCTGCTTCTCGCTCACACAAAGACAACAGGCAGGCTCTGTACTGTATATGTTAACTGTGCAAGCCCCTAAAAGGATTACACAGATCCAAGTCTTGTCAGGCTGGATTAAAATATTCTCTTTGCAGGGCCGCCACTCCCCTCCACATAGTCCCGTTAATGCCTTCACACTGAAACGCATTTAATCATTCAGCCGCAATTAAAACAGCTGATTAACACTAAGCACCAATTGACTGGAGCGACGTCTGATGTGTGGTAATGAGTACATTGCGTTTGGTTTCTTTGGTTCACTCTCCGGATCGTTTAGCTCACAAGAAGCGCTAAGTAACAAAACAAAGCTTGGATTTGCTCTTTGTAAAATAGTTTCCTTCCTGGCGCATTTCAATGGCTTGTTTAAATGTATTTACCCCATGCAGGGTATAATTCTGCGCTCAAGCGTTCCTCGAGCACTGAAGGCTCAACTTAAAAGAAATGAGAGAAAAAAAGCAAACATTTCAAGTACTGAAAACAAAACGAAAAGCTTTGGGGCAGAATATAAAAAAAATGTTAAGGGATATTCGTAGTTCACTCTAAATGGGCACTAAACAAAAATCATGCCAGGAAAATTAGATGCAATACAGGTCGGCAAATAATTATATTCACAACTTTCTTGGAGCCATATCATGATTTCAGCTTTATCTCAATTCATGTACACTTCAGGTTTATTTATATTAATATTATATTGCCTTTAAGTGGCAAATAAAGTCCCTGACCTCATCAGAAAGGTCACACTTCACTGTTTTACTTAAATCCACCTGTCAGTCCCTCAGATAATGATGCAGGCTGGGTGGGTGGGGAAAGGAAACGCGAGTTTGAGCAAAGAGCTGCACCGAACAGAGGATTTGTCAGTTATGATGATGTATAATTGTTATTATGATATCACCAAACTAGCATATTGTCGCAGGGAGCAGATGAGGCATATATAATGAGACAATCATCCCCAGTTCTAACAGCATCACTGTAGTGCATCATGCAGTATCAGCACCAGCAAAAATGCAACTTCACATTAAAAGAAGACCTATTGTGCTTGTGTCGGCTATTTATTTACAATCTATGACGCCCGTGGAGCAATATGTTAGAATTTGCACGTTTTAAATTGCAAGATTCATCTAAAACAACCTAATAAAAGAAGGAAGTCTGTTGACCTTTGCGTTAAAAGCTCCAAAAAGGCAGTTTTGCATAATAGGTCTGTTTTAAATAGAAAACCTTGACTGCATTCAATCCCACAAACAACGCTGCAGCCACATACTGATGGACTAGTTTGTAAGAAATTATTCCAGAAGTAACTGTTTAACAACATGCATTTGTAAATAAAACACACAGACAGAATAAAGCTTTATATTATACAGAATAACAGCTTGTTTTATCATTATAGTCATAAGAAGTTTTGCAATCTGCTGCTTAGAAAATACACACAAATCTTTATTTTAAACCTTCATATAAAGAGATAGCGGCACAAAACGTGACTACAAAGCTCTATTGTTGGTTTGTGGTAAAAATAAGCCCATGTGAAGAGTTTTATAGTAAATTTAAATGACATAATCTGGGGAAAATAATCAAAATCGGCCCTACGTATCGACCCAAAAATATCGGCCGTGCTTATCGGCCATCGGTTCATTTGTATTCTACACAATCTGTATCCTAAGCATCGTCCATTTCTAGACAAATGCGTGAATTTAAACCACCACTGTAGACATGTCTTCAATTTGAGAGCTATTGGGCAATGCTAAAGACCTATTAGTCACTTGAGTTGCGATTGAATGGGATCTTTGTGTTTGATGAACTTGAGTAGCCAAGATGGTTCAATGCAACTTCATTTTTCAGCAGTCTGGGTGAAGGACCGAGAAGGAGGAGGAGACAAGTGACAGAGGAGAGAGGGAAGAGAGGGAAGAGCATATGCAGTGATGGATGAATGGGTGCAGCCTCTCACATGTGCAAGATTAGGCTGCAGACAGATACAGGGCAGCTGCTGTGATGAACTGTGAGGTCAGCGCCCCCGTGTTCTCTATCTCCTAATGAACGCTCACCCGACGACCCCACGTGAACCCTTCTCCTTCAGTACAATCAGACACACTGTACCGCCACATGCACTCTGCTATTTCAGGACGTGAGAGGAGCCAGTAGACCTCTCCAACAAGTGCGCTTCATTTGCACACCTCGAGATCCCCTCAATCACTCGGCTTGTCAAGAGGCTGGATTTCTCTAAAAGCAACTCATTTGTTTTCATTGACAAACCAGCACAAGGTTTTCCCCAGTTGCTCATTAGCATTGTGTGTAAAACCTGCTGTCACTTTAAAATATGATTTTATTTCAAAGAGAATGTAATTATACATTTCAGTGAACCGTTTTCCGTGGTGATGGATGCTGGTGCTGAAGACAAACCAAACATGTCGGAATTTTATGATATATTAGTAAAGAAACCTGAAGGAAATGTAGATCTCATGGGTAGATTGTGTCTTTTCTGTATTAATTTACAATACAGTTGTTGAGCATTTAAGGCAGAGATCTGCAACCTTTAACAGCAAAACACTAGCCCATTTCAAACCAAAGGAAAGTCAGAAAGAGCCACGCGTTTTTATACAAGTAACAAGACAAAGTGATTAATAGATTAATTTAAAAGAAATAAGTCGACTGTTTGCAGCTATTAATACATTATAAAGAATATATAGCATTTTGTTGTTGTTTTTTGTGGACATATTTGGTGTTTTTAAGGGGGCTTTGAGGAAATTATGACCAAATTTCCTGGATTCTGGTCCATTTTATGTGCAATATCATTATTCTTTCCAGTTTTATGCCTGGGATTTGCTCAGACGAATTGTAAAATAAATAAATAAATAAACAAACATAATTTCAATAGCATGAATACTCTTTGGTATGCTAGGAACACTGTTAAAGACAGACTTAATAAAGTATTTGCTTTTCTCAGTCAAAGTGCAAAGAGCCGTATTGGAGGATTTAAAGAGCCGCATGTGGCTCATTAGTGGTTGCAGACCCCTGGTCTAAGGTAATGCTGTTTCTCATACAATATTGAATCAATTACTCATCCTTTTTTAATTAAATTCCAATAATTCTTTAATATAGACAGGATAGATCGTCTTTCCTCATTTCATTAATCAGATTTAATATGATTACAGTAATTAAGAAGTTTCATTAAAATGCATAATCACTGTTACACTCGTTACTACATATCTCCACTCATGCCAGATCATGCCCCGTGACAAGACATTCAGTCATGCCACGTGAGCGCCTCGTCTGCTTTAGCTACACAACAGCTGTCGTCACAGGCTGTAGACTTTGAACCTGCACAAACAATGACAGTGAGGTGGTTGTAGGTACAGTGCACCTGCAGCAGCGAGGCTTACAGCTCCACTTTCATATTTCCTCTGATGTGCTCCCTTTGAAGTCCCTCAGGAGTGGCCCCTGCCCGGGACAATAATCACATTAGTGTGTGATCCAGGCTGTGGAGCTGGCAGAGAGATGAATTCACAGGTTGGGCTGCAGGGACGGACAGATTATTTTGTGTGAAGTAACATAGCATGCCCCTCTCCGTGTTCATTCAGTCGCTCTGACTGATGCTGGCAATTTCCCCAGACGCGACTGTGCCTCCATGTGACATGATCGATGGCTCTTATATCCCAAATCCTTACTTCCATCAAATCTTCAGGCAATTTATTTCTGCCTGCAACTTCCAATTTCTGATGTCCCAACAGCACTCGAGAGCAAACCAATCACATTTCACATTCACTCATTCATTTTGTCATTGCTTCAGGTGTCACATATAAATTGTAATCCTAATTTTAGCTGGTGAAGTGGAAGGGTGAGGCTGAGAGTTTCCTGTTAGAGCTACTCTGAGCATCTGGACAGTGTTACAGTAGAGGCTGTTTGACGCAGCTGTCAGCAATGTGGCCCAGTTCCGGTGGCACTTTGTCGCTTCCAGGGTCAAACTGAGGTTGTGCTGAGACAGAGCACATGGAGTGAAAACACTCAAGATGAAATGTTCCAAAATATCACAGCCTCTTACACTGGATGCTCCGCGGAGGAAGGTGTAGTTGATTTATTGGGGTTTTGATTTAATTCTAGGTAAAGCTTCTTCACTTTAATGGCACATCAGAGCTAGCTCCAAAAGCCTGTCTGCTTTACACTATTTATTTTCACCCTTAAAATCTCGCAACCTGTATCTCAACTTACAAGCAACATCCCAACTTTCTTTTAAGCTTTTTTTACCAACCCATATTCAACCTGCCAAGAAAGACTGGTGCATACCTGATAATTGTTGGCAAGCAACAAAAGGTTTATGCCAAAACAGGTGGATGCCAAGGATCTCCTTGACCTTGAAAAGAGGATAGTTTGGCCTGTCAACCACAAACTCCATTATGCTGCGTGAAAGAAAATAAATAATATTTCCACCTGAAAGAAACTTTACAAAAGGAAATCTTCAAACATATATTTTTTTGGACACTAGTGTAAGACAAGGTGCACACAGCCAAACACTGAAATAAAATGGACTGGAAGCTACAATAGTGAAAGTTTTCTTTTTAAGTCATTTATGTTTATAGAATTTTTGTGCTACCACAAATAAAACGATTCCAGCCACATTATGAAAACTATACTTGCTTATACTGGAGCTGAAGTACTGCTTAGCCAGCCATCAAATTGACTATTTATAAATTACTGTTTATCAAAACAATGATTTTTGTTGAATAAAATGTAACTTATAGAATATATAGTTACAATACCTTTAAATCTGTAAAAATACCACAATTACTTTGACAATAAAAGCACCAGATATATAGAACGCCTAAGATCTCCTTTCACTCTGAGAACATGTTGCCGAGGGGTTTTCTTACTCATGGGAAGACCAAAACATGCTTAACATAAATGTGCCGCCACAGCTTTATAATGATCCCTAGAAAGAAGACGATACTTACAAGATTTTACTCCATCCTCAGCACCGGTCCCCATGAGAGCAGTAACTGTTCCACTGCAGGTAATAACATCCAGAAGCAATGAGAAGCACGTGTTAGGAGAAATCTCATCCGTGCAATGCAAAGGCGAATGCAGAGCCCCTTAGTGATGTGTCATGCAGACGGGGGCCACTGTAGTCACATATGTTGCCAAAGCCTCAAGCCTTGGCAAAGACGCTCATTAAGCTGCCGACAATCACACACAAAGCTGGATCTAAATCCCATTCACTCCTTGTACACAAAGGGAAAGTGTAGGAATGCAAGTTCTATCTCACCCCCCTCTGGGTCCACCATGAAAGATGCTTGGTGCACCTGAAAAGCATTTATTTGTAACATTAAATAGACAAGCCGGAGTGGACGCAGGGACCATAGATCACCCGCTGTGTGGAAATCTGTCGAGGGAGTGTTGCTTCGGTTGCAATCTTCCTCTGTCAGCCGCCACAATCTCCTTAATGCTACTCATTGTCATCAAGCATTAGTTCAGTGCGGGCTGGATCTCTGAAGTGTGCTCTCGTCGTTAAAAGGGTGAATCGAGTTGGGAACTCGGGGTTTGATTACCGTTCAGGTTGGATAAAAGTGCTGTTACACCTCGATGAACAGAGAGCAGACTTCTCCACTATATAGAAACTGACCGAGCTCTGACTGTATGACCATTCACAAGAGAGTGCCCGGACTGTTGATAAGAGTCTGGCAGCAGAAACAGCCTCTCTCCCACGGCACACGGGGGGAGGGAACTGAAGGCGGCCTGCCCTAGATGATGTATGATGTGGACCCTAGACTGGGACTGGGGTTTAACAGCGAGAAAGGCAGAAAATGAGAAGGGGGAGGAGAGTCATGCTTGAATTATGCTGATGTGGGCTGGAACCACAGTGAAAAACCAACCAAAGGCACGGCTGCTTCCACAAGACTTACAGCCACCTATAACAAGGTTATTATCTCTCAGGCCCCACTAACTCTGACAGTTGTGGAGGTGAGAGTGCACTTTTATAGAAATATCCGTTGAGCAGGTCATTCACTTGGAACCTATTTTAATCCAATAGTCGTGACATGACACTAGCCTAGAAATGTAAAATATTTATTACGCTATTCATACAGCAAAAGTGAAAATATGCTCCCATATTAAAACATGACGGTCTCTGCTAGACAAAGTGGTGATGTAATCCCCCTTCTGTCTATGTATGATCCTCTAATTTAAACAATCTTTGTAATTCCAGTCTTTAGGCACAAGGATTTAGTTTAAAATGTTTTGAATCTAACATTTATGTAGAGCAGCTTGAGAGAAAGTCAATTGGAAGTGGCGACTTAAAGCCGTGGGGACACTGGTCTTTTCAAAACCACAGCGAGAGTCAGTCAGTGAGAACACTCACACGGGCCCTCACGGTTCAGAAGCACTCTCTGAGCTACAGCAGGATGGAGCAGCCATTATGGCCACACAAACAGAGGGAAGCCTTATGAACTTTGCACAAATGCTTAGTGCTCCGGGCTGGACGGCTCTGCATGCCGGGGGGAGATGGGTAGGTACCGGGGAGTGCTGCCAGTTCCGAATGGCTTAGTGTTGGTGCACTCAGGCCAGACAAACCTGACATTGTCCTGGGCACTGCCCCGGGGAAAGCCTCTTCCCCTTTGTCCGGTGCTCGACTCATTCACACTTTCCGTCCAGTTGATTCACTGATTTGGACATGACTTAAGCAGGCAAAAAGGCAAACATTTATTCACCCTTCGAACCAATTGGAAAAAGTAAGTGAGAATGTCCAAGCCTTAAGTACAACTTAATAAATTTCTGCTTTAGTCATACAACTACCTCATCTTTACACATTGTTACTAGCCAAAAAAAAGTGTATTATAAAAGTGTACATACTGCACCAATCCCAAGCCTCAATATCAAGAAAGAACTGTTACAATATATACAATAAAAAGTAAGAAATGAGCAGGTGTGAGGCTTGTAGTCAGAACATTCCCTGTGATACATCCAATTATAATTTGACACTATGAGGAAGAATTTAATTTCAAGAAAGGGCATGATGCTGTGTGCCCTAACAGCAAATGTTTACACCTAATTTATGACACTTTCTCTCTTATCAGCCCCAAGCAGCAATCGCCAAATGTTATCTGACCACAACAAGATGGAGGCCTCAAGCGTATCGTGTCAGTGGAATTAAAATAATGCTCTCTTGACCTGCAACCCCCCCTTAGGCATCCCAAGTGGATGAGATTGGGGAAAAAACAAAAACCATTCAAACCATGTTGTACCCCAATGGCTCTTCAACACGAGAGGAAGAAAAATGCAGGTGGTTGGAGTTCACGGCCCCACTAAAATCTGTGTAACTGCTATGCTTCCACGCCTTGCACACACAATACCTCACAATCCCCATCCTCCAGTCAGCTTAAGATAAATGCTATTGCACTAATGGGAATATCTTTTAAAAATGAAGTAGGCCTATGCTATTAATTTTGCTGAAGGACAGGCAGATTGCTGATATCGCACAATGATTGATTTACACTTTTTTGCACCATTTGGCAAATATGCTGTCTGCACACAGTGTGGAGCTTTTAATTGAACTTCAGGCACGCAGCCCAATTTACCCGAAAGTCGTCTGTTCCCCCGGTCTGTCAAAAAACGGTCAAAACCCCTCCAACCTGGCACTTCTGATATAAGCTGCCTGCCTCGAGCCGATAGCATTTCTCTGACACTCCGAATCAATACAAAAAGTACTGCTTTCTTGCAAGTTGCCATAGTAACAAGTGTATCTTCATGCTGATCACTTGCAGAAAAGTTTAGTATTTTCGCTGCGTCGTAGCACAGCTAACAGATGCTTCGTAACAGTGGATGTCCATTTATTTGTTTAGCAGCTCAATTTGAACTAAATAAAAGCTTGCACCTTTCTTCTTTTGTGGGACTATTGTGCTTATGGCCCTTGACGGCAAGTGAAAAACAGGCAAAATTCCAGGATTCAAATTGACCGCATATATCTGTCCCGACCCGTGGCACTTTAATAGTTCCCTCAATTATTTCCAGATCCGAGTTGACGTCTGATTTACTCAATGCTGCACACTACAAAGCATGCGATCAAGCAAGAGCCCTTTAACAGCTGGTAAATCAAAAGTACAGGAGACAAGTCGTGAAATATCTACTCAACTGGATGTTAGCTTGTGTAAATGGGAGTGTTGGGCTGTTCCATTCTGCTCACTGAAGTTACAGGGATGTACTTGTATACTGGGGCCAAGCACAGGGTAATCCAGGTCTGCCAGTCTGGGCAGGAGGTCGCAGATTCACAGATGGTCTACTGCAGTGATCATGGCACTAAACACCGATATTCAGTCGTGATTAACACACCAGCTCAACTGCAGTGAACAGCAGCGTCTGTTCCCTGTCTCTATATGCCCGATTACATACTATAAATACAAACGTGATGGTTATACAGTCTGAAAGTGCAGTAAGAGAGGAGCTTTTCTTTTGAATATTATTTAATGGAGGAGTGTGACAAAGTTAATTTAATGTAGTTATGGTTATAGACAATTTGACTAAAAGCATCCTCAGAATACAAAGGAGTTCTTCATCAAAAATACATTCAAACTAGAGCCGCACAGTATATTGCAATCGAGTCTAGTAAATCAGGTTGAAGCAACTGTCAATATGCAATTACTAAGATAACAGAATGTCCTCCGCAAAGAATAAAATACCATTTCTTTTTATATCTGTGTAATCCCTCAGTCATCCAAGTATGATCCACAGCAGTGACAGATTTGAATTTTTCTTTTACTTTATTTTTACGGAAAACTCTTGTTGTACCTGTAATTTAGAAGTGTCAAAACATGTCCAAAATTCATAACGTTTGGATGTATTTATCAGCTCATATTTCAGTCTCAAATGTCTTTGGTTCTTGACTTATAAATAAATAAATGCAAAGGTAGTATAGAAGTTATGAGCTATCTGATGCCAAATTCCAGCTGAAACCAGCAATATACAAAAAGTCAAAAAGTCACTGACAGTTGTTTCTAAATATTTTTATTTTATTTTTTCAGAGCATTTAGATCTACCCTTCCAACATTAATATGAGCAAATACCGAGTACCAAGGAATGAACCCTCATTGTGAGTCACATGGGTCAAATTCAGAAACCCAGCAGTGTTATCGTCAACATTTTAATACCAGAGATGCCCCAAGCGTAAATGCCATTAAAGGAATAATAAGTGTTTTTCAAAGACAGGGGGCAGTATGTGATCTCCACAGACCTGACTAGTCCCAATTTCTTCCTGTGGGGCTATCTTAAAGGTGTTTGTGAATAAACCTCAGACAATAAACGACTTCAGACGTAATATTGAGGATCAAATAAGAGCCATAAGCCTGGAAATGCTGTAAAATGTATGTAAAATCGCGGAAGGTTCGGTTTACCTACTGCTAAAATTTGGTGAATATAACTTAAAAATTATAGGAGTTACTGAAGATTTAAAAGTGTCAGTGACTTTTGGGCCACCCTGTATATGTCATTATATTATGTTTAAAGGGATATCAGCCCAGTGACAAAACCATAGACCTAACATCTAAGAAGCAGGACCACACTACACTATTCCCCAGACACCACTTCAAATATTTCTGACTGATGGCGAGTCATTCAACACCATTCATCACAATTACTTGGATATTCTTTGCGTTATTCTGCTGCTCGTATAATTTCTCACGTAGATACAATTGTTGACCTTTGCTTCTCTGCTTTTGTCAGCGTACATGTTGCTATGCCAACAAAGAAAGAATGAGGCAGCTATTGATCTTACAGTACAGTTCTTTCCTTTAGTTGGAGATAAAGAAATGTGTGAAGGTCTTTTTGTCTGTTTTCCACAAAATTTGAAGTGATTACGATTAATGCACCCACACACCGAGCAAAAACGAGCAGCCATGTTTTCATTGCAGGGCAGAGTTCAAATAAAAGAGTCAGCAGCAATAAAGTACTGGGATCTTTTGGGCTCTTATCATGGCCTGTGTAGACAAGTTCAGATGAAGTGGCTACTTAGAAGCAGACTTAATCATGGTAGCCCCAAGAATCAATAAGCTATTCCCTTCAGGTCACTTTATGCAATGAAAAAGGGGCTCTAGTCTCCAGCTATTTGGTTTGTGTGCATAGCTGACAGAACATACAGAGGCAAACATGAGCTCGAAAATGTATTCATTAAGACAGATGATGTGTTAAAATATGTGGCCATGGCAACTGAAGCTCAATGGGCTCCACTCAGGACCTACAGCCTTCAAATGCTTTGTGCAACAACAGCAAAAATGACTCATGCCAACCAGAATGTAATTTGATGTCCCTTTTCTTTGAGGAGAAAAGAACCTGCATTTACAACAACAAAGACAAACAAAAAAATCCCAAATATTGACTCTCCATTCATCTTACATCAGTCTCAAAGTGATTTATGGACAGTAAAATCAAAGCAAATGAAGAGTGTAGGTGTGAACTGACAATTTGTTCTGCATTTCCATTGTTCTTCCTTCACTGAACAGAGCAGACACATATAAGATGTTCACACCTCAATACCAACTCATTTACCAAGTGTGTTAATGCAACATTATGTAAATCAATGACTCATAAAATCATAATGTACATCTTTATGACAATACCGATCACAGCTAAAACAAGTGTGTTCCCAGTGAGCTTTGACCCACATGCTAAGCTAACCTAAAATGATTGTGTATGCACATTTTACCTGGAAATCTCACTTCATTGCCTTCCATATTCATAACATACGCTAGAAATGCAGTGTGACTCAATTCTAATTCAATCATAAGGTCCTGGAGGCAATGAGCTAATTGAATAGACGATCTACTTCATCAGCGGGAGCCACCTGTCAGAGAAAACGCCCATTCTGTGCACACTCAAGGCGTTACCACCAAGCACGGCGTGAAATTATAATGCCAACAAAATTGGATTAATTCCATCCAGAAAACAAGCTTTCTGCCCATCTACAAGGGAAGATCAGTCAGTTTCACGCCCACTCATAAGAAGCAGTGAGGATCTAGAAACCTTTTAAGGCCGAGTCGTCTGGGGGGGGTCAGACCTCTAGGACCACTGGGGCAAAGCAGCGCACACTTAATCCTGCAGTGGAAAATGTTGGTGGGATCGTCTCACTTGACTGCCCCACAAGAGATGTGAAGGGAGAGCAATATTTGAGAGGAATTAGAGTTGTCTGTCTGCGAGGAAAGGCGTGAAGGAGGGGCGGCTGAGGTGGAGGCACTGTGTGTTTTTACACAGAAACGCCCTTCAATAGGCTGGCTGCTCAACTTTTCAGGCTTCATCCTCACAGCTATTCAGCCAGCATATAAAAAGAACACTGGGGCTCCACTTGAGGCATGTGTGTGGGCTGAGAACTGTCTTACTTCTTTGTTACTTTGACAAAATCCAGACAAAGGAAACGGTTCCTCGATATTAGCCAGTGTCTAAAATTCAGCAGACCTACTTTGTTTATATATGTTCACTATAGTCTTAATGAGATGAGGCCCCATGCAGTAGGGTCAGTCTTAATCAGATATCTTAATAATTAATTGCTGCAATGAACAAACTTAACCACAATACTTTTGTGTCACTTAAACTCATCACTGTTTACCAGCCTGAGCAGATGCAGATCAATTCAAGATGTATGAAAACATTATTCCCACCAGACACATGGGAGAAGCATTTCCATGGAAAGAAAACAAATTGCCATTGGCTATTTTAAACTCTAAGCTCTGGTTGTACTTATGTGTATAAACCAACACTTTTGCAACAGAATGAGCACATGCAATGGGAAAGCCCATGTCTCATTATTCTCAGAATCTCTCTTGATATCTAATTAGCAAACGTCAGGTGCAGCAGCCACAGGCACAACACTGAGTGGATGAGGAACATCACGTGACGGTTTAAAATCATAAGCGTATCTGGTTTTCTTCTACAGATGTCTCGGGATTTTGCACATTGTATGATACTTGGGGCAGTGAGCTGGCTCATAGAAGTTCGAAGCAGCATAAATTATTTAAGTGACTGGGGGGACCTGTCGAGAAGTGTAACAAACAGGTATATAGTACGAAGCAGAGGATTGACACTCTCCATGTTATAAATAACCAGGGATTTATAGGTGAAGTCAGCCAGGTACGGTTTCATTATTCTGTGAAATGTTGAATAGCCCATAATAAAAATCAGTGGTTTCCATAACTCTTGTAGAGTTTATGTGCGCCGGTGGCTGAGCTCCATGTGGAAGGGATTAGATAAAGTGAGCTCCAGGGGCAAACAGGTGTACAGGAGTCTCACCATGAGCCAAGTATCAACTACATGTGCAGTGACAAATCGAATCAGGGTGAAATGTTTTACAAAAAAATATGTATTTATGTATATATGTATTTAAATATGTAATTAGTAAATAATTGTATAGCTTATAATCTGACTTCTTGGTTGGACATAGGCAGATGTGCCATATATAGCACCTACTAATCATAAGCTCAAAGCTCATCTAATTGTCAAAATAGTCATTATTTTTTATTATTTATTTATTTTTATTTTTTTAAACAGTCTGAAAATGTGTTCCTTGTGAGTTAGTTAATGATCCCTGCATTCTGGATGTAATTTTGTGTATCGATGACAGAGTGAATCCTTTTTTGAACTTGGCTACTTCTTGTAATTTTTTACTTTCATTTTTCAACTTTTTCTTCAGAAGAACGATTTTACTGCTGAGTAATAATTAGAAAACATGAAAACATAAGCATCATTAGCACTTTCAGTATTGCACCTAACCTGAATGACATGATTTTAAAAAAAAATTAAAGTTCATAATGGTGGAAAATCGCTTAAAAAACTCTCAAAATACATAAAAAATGCCAGGCTGAGGAGCGCATAAATCATCTATTCACATGTTAAAAGACACGCGGGTTATTTCAAATCCAGTGAAAGGAGCTTTTGGAGTTTTTTGTCGGGGCCAACTTCAAAAGCTCAGCCTAAAGACAGAATAGTGCTTTGTGTGTTTGTGTGGGTGGAGGTCTGCTGTTTGTTATAGTAAAAGTCTTCTACGGGAGAGCCGAAAGCAAACACCGCACTGTTACTGATACTACTGTAGATGCAGCCAAAACGGAGAGCATAAGGGCATGACCATTACAAGATGATTGCTAATGTGAACAAGGTCATGGAGAGTGCCAGAGCATTAGTGAGGCTTATTATTGCTCTATTAAAAAGAACAATCTATGTAATTTCCGTCCTGATGATGACTCATTATGGTGACCTTGCATGGGGTTGTTACAGAGCTATTCATCACAACATGCTCCGCTGTGAAATTACCAGGCAAGTGAACAAGTATTGGCTTTGCTTCCTTCTCTAACTTTCTCATTTCAGTGTTATAGCCAAGGTTTACATTAGCTTTTGGTTCTCAGTTGACTTAAGATGTAAGTACAGCCTGGTTCTTTAATAATTACAAATAATACCAAGGACCATACACCCATAAATGATCATGGGAGGAGGTTGGAAAAACAAAATCTTGCCGGTCAAATGAGACACTGTTACTTGTATAAGTGGCGTCGACTTAAATATTCAGAGCTATTCCCTTGTTAAAGCTGAGTCTTGGGGCACTATCTTTCTGCAGCGACTGGGCATCTGTGCTAAGTGGGGATAAATCTAATTTGTTTAATCATATAAATTGAACTTACAGTCCATCTGGAAATGGAGCTGGAAATCATTAGCAGTGGCAAGTCATCTGTATCACTGCAAGAAACGCTAGATACTTAAGCTAACACAAGCTCATTATAGATTTGCTTTGTGGTTTACCCGTCACCATAGCACTGACCTCTCAGTAGCACCATGAAGCTCCCACAAAATCAGGTTAGCCGCTGGCTGAAGACAATGTACTGAACGAGCCGCAAAGGGGCATCAAAAGACCGAGCCAAAACATAAAGCTACTACGAAACCTCAATCTAATTATGTCTCTTAACCCATATCTCCAAAGAATTGACTAAATGATGAAAATAAAGTTATGCCGGGCTTTTAAAGAACCGTGGAACAAAGGCCACAATGGGACGTGTCACTGACCATAATACAAGTCATGTTTGTCAGGAGTCAATGGTAGTCTATTTCATGACAAATACTTGATGTCCTACGGAGGAAAAAACCCAAAACATTTCAACTGCAAACCCTGACGTTCAAACAGGATGTCGACATGGATCAAATGCTTAAAAGGCTAAGTTTGAAAACAAGTTTTTGTATTATATTCACTGCATCAAATGGGTAAACTGATTAGTCATTAAATTGTTTGCTTCTTTCACATTATGTAAATTTCCGATAATCTATTGCAAAGAATAAGCTGTATTTAGCACTAACTTTCCACACATAATCAATTCCAATCAACCTAATTATAGTAAATAGATGTTATGATGGGTAAACAAAAGCTGGTGCATGTTTACACCACTAATCCACTTTTGGCTACAAATTACTGCATATGGCAACAAAACAGACTCCTCTCATTCCACATCTGAAACTGGAAGCTGCCTTATCACGTTGTTCCCAGTCTCGGTGGAAAACCTTTACAACTGGCCTTCACCGCGTGTCTGTCTAAAGAGTTCAATAACGCCAATACTTCGCTTGTCCTGTCAGCACGTCACTCTAAAACAACAGTAATCTTTTGCATCAGAAAATTACATATTGAAAACAGAATTACAGATTCTACAGGAGTTTGACGTCGTGAGTTGTGCCTGATCTTTCGAATCGGTCGATGTATTGAGCGTGCTTCACAGGTTGAGGAGAATGTCAGGAGAGAAAAGCATTTAAAGGAGTCCATATATTATCAATGCGGCTTGGTGGCAGCTGCCTGTGAGACTGTCTCCCTACTCCCTATACAAAGATAAGAAGTAATGACTTTCTGAGCAATCGCTAAACCCTGCGCACCCTTCATTTACTTGCCAGGCTACGCCAATAGAGAACCTTGTGTTGCTGTAATTTCCATATAACAGGACATAGTTACGGGATTTCAATAAACAGCACCGCAGTGGCCTCAATAGAAGCCCCACTGTCAGTCTCTTATAAAATACCCAGAGACAACAGAGGCACATGGCTTGCTAGTAACTTTTTATAGATATTTAAAATGTCAGACTGGTTCTATTCATGGAGTAGCAAGACCATTCTAGCAAAATGCCAATGACGAGTGTGACATAACATGCTTTGGAGTAAATCCCAAGAGAAAAAATAAAACATTCATTCAAGCATCGCCCCGGAAACCAGTGGCCCTTGTTGTCATATTTGTCATGTTCCCTAATACGTCTGGTTTTCTGGAGCAATCCCAAGCCACGACCACCATTAGGGCGGACCATGCCGTGTCGTGACATGGGAACTCTTATAAACGTGTTAAGAGCCGGAGGCATTAGCATTTTGGACGGGCTTGAATAGGGGCATTTGTTCCTCTTCCTGTGCCTCCCTGAAAGACTCTATTAAAGGGACGTTTTAGAATTGCTCTGTTTTGGACTGGTGCAGCAGGGACAGAACATCTGACTGCACTTTTCCCTCAACAACATTTTGTTTGCATTTAGGAATCAATGTTATTTACAAATGATTTATTGAGAATTTGTGTGACTTGATGGAGGTTCTTGATTTTACAATGTTGGGCGCTGTGCACGTCTGGCCCCAAACACTCCCAGGCAGTATCATTTATACATAATTTGAACGGGTGAGGTGTCATTGTCAAGGACAGATTTGCAATGATTATAGAGGAGCGAACCGTTTCCCCCGAGTGGGTGATCCTCTCCAGCTACAAGTCCCTATTTACCCAGGACAGTCCCAGTTTAGAGTCAAGTGTCCCTCTCCTAGTAGTTTTATCCAAAAGCATTCATTTATCCTAGTTTTAAAAAAGAAACGTCCCAGGTGTCCCAATTTTTTACCCGCCAACAATAAAGAGGGGAATATATTGTTTTTTTAGCTAAAATACAGAAAAAAACCTGACCATAAAGAAAAAAAAAAGACTCAGATTATATACAGACCCATAAACTAGTTGAGAATCCCAACCTGGATGCGTCCCAGTTTTATCGATTATTGTGTTTTTGTTTTAAATGCATTTGTATGATGAGTAAAAGGCCTGACATTATACTAACTGTGCTATTCTTTGTCACATTATGATCATTACTTATAGTTAAACAAAGAGGATTTATTTTCAATGCGCTATGAAGCTTTTATCAAACACACACACACAAAAATAAGCTCATTAATGCTTTTTGTCAAGATACTTACAAAAAGGACTGTTTAATAGACACTTTGATGTGCGAGAAAGCAGGGACTTGACATTAGTTGGCTGCACCTTTTGGAGTCTAATGGTGGCAGCAGAACTCCTGTCTGTGTTAGTTCCATTAGCTGCAGCACTGATTGATCCGTGAGTCTATCTCCCACTGTGTTCACAGCTGGAGCTCTGGTCAGTCCGGGGGAATCTCATCCTCGTTTGACACCCCAGCTTTCATCTCCAAATCTCCTGTCTAAATGTGCTACATCTGCCGAGACAACATCATGTATAATGCATGGGACACTGACGAACAAAGGGAGGTACAGTTCATCGCTGTGACGGCTTTCTCCATTGTCAGCTATGATTGTGTATCACCAGCTGTCAGCGCTGTGTCCGAGCTCTCTCAGGCTAATCCACACTGAGCATATTGGCAAATACAATTGATCACAAAGCAGTGAAGTAAAACTGTACAAGCTAGGCTAACCAATTGATTTTGTTCCTTCAGTCAATCCGTCAATCGCATTTTAGTTTAGTTTTCTTTTATACTGGGATATTTTCTTATATTGGAATACATTTTCAACAACACTGAAGATCGGTGTAATCATTTTCATTCAGTGGTTGCCATAGTGAATCATTCATATGCGGTCGTATCCTCTTCCATCTCATTTTGACGACCAGATCCTCTTTCACTTCTATGTATGAAACAAACTGGCGATATCGCAATAGCAGCAAAAGTGCCTCGATATGGTCATGGTCTCAGCAAGTATTTATGGCCAAAATAATAGTTTTGAGTCTGTGACAGGGAGAATGGACAAGAATAAGGACAGAGACATTACATGCCCCTGCTGCTTTCAAGTCCGAAATGCATTTTGGTTTCGCCAAGACCTCGAGCGCTAAAGGGGGAGAAGGAGACAGATGAACAACAACGTAGCTGCGTTAGCTCTGCCGAGACGCAGCATATGTATCCTCAGGAAAGACAAGCACCATGAGGACTCGCCTTGCAAAATGACATTCGGAAAAGTTCCACAAATTCATCAAAAATAAAGTGCAGTTCAGGCAAAAAGACTTCAGATCAACAGCACTGTGCCACAACAGAACAAGGTGCACAGGAAAACACAGCCAGTTATCCATGTATGTGTTCTGATGTTGAAAATACTACATTATAAACTTATTTTTATGATTTTCTTCATAGGGTAGATAAGGAAAAATCCAAAGTATGGCCTTATTCAAGTGCACCACCCAAAGTATGGCCTTATTCAAAGTGCTGTACAGGACAAGAATGTAATTAAACAGTTTACATTGCACTACATTTACTCCACCACATTGTGTTCCCACAATATAGCAATAAATATCATGCCGTGAGATTCATACTGAAATAATATCGTACCAGGAGATTTGGATATCATTACAGCCCCTATTCACTACATGCAAATATATCATCTTTATGTATTTTGTAACAATACAAAGAATTTGTCCTGTTTTAGTTTTTTTTCCACTAATATTGCTGTTCCATGTCCAAGCTGCTGCATTACATCAGGATAAGATTTTAATTGCATTAGTCTTACTGGTTCATCAAGAGTAATATAATTAAACCCCAATCTGGCAATCTGGTGAATCAGAGAGCTGAGAGCTGTGGCAGATATTGGCGCAATGAAGACACACGGTTAACAGCATTTCAGTTTGTTGGTCAATACAACCTTGTGTTCTTAGTTTCTACAGCTACATTATGGCTCAATATATAACAATAATTAAAGCTTTTATACTGCAATGACTGTACCTTTAACAGCTTTGATTGCTGGCCTCAGAAGACCAATTTTGGCTGAGCTCCATTGCAAAAGTAGCACCAGGGATTCCCACATGGCAAATTGATCGCACGGAATGAGTATTGATCAGCATCAGGTAGGATAGCCTCTGTAGACTCCCATGTGGGGCTCTATTGACTGTACGACGCAAGCAGTATCATCAGCAGTAACCTCACCAGGTCTGAAACATTAAAAGGGGAATGATTTTTCACAAATCCTTAAGTATCACACATTAAAAAAAAAATGATGTTGTAGAAAGTTAATTACATTTTGGTTGACTGGCTGGTGACTGTGATGTTGACCTGTATGGTTTACTCTTTGTTACATTACATTTCTTTACATTTGTAAGGCTCTAATCATATCATGTTATGTTCTTGAGCAACGCACACACCAAGCTTCCGATTTATGTGCCTGTTGTCTTGAAAAATCCGCTTTAGTTACTCAAATTTGTTCACGAATGCTTCCAGCTGATTACATTCCTTTTCCTTGGACTTAACCATATTTAGCCTCTGACAGAAATACAGCTGTACCCACCAAAAATACATTAAAAGCAAAACATTTTTCAAACTAATGAACACCAATGCCCTCTTCATCACCACTCTCTGAGAATTTTAATACTGTTATGTTCCAGTAATTTCAAATGAAACAACCCAAGGACACCAGTACACCCACAAATGATTTACCTAACCTCTGATACACAGTGAATGTAGGACAAGTTCTCTGGGGCACACACAGTGAAATTAGTGCAAGCATGTATTGATTTGTAAAGTGTACATTTGGAGGAGGAGGGGTGATTGTGCCTTTACGCAGGGAGGCACAGACTGCGAGCCAAACGGTGCAGAGTTCACTGGGACAGCTGAAAATCTATACTGCCACTGCCCAAACAACACCAGGGGGTTTGATTATATCCGCCTTAGCATGTAATAGGGAAAAGATGGCCATGTAAAGAAGCACCACGGCCACTAAAGGAATAAACAAACTTGATGAATGTGCCTTGTCACGACCCTATATTGATTTCCAAATACTGCACTTAACACCATGTTAAAATAGAGGTAATAAATCACCCACTGCAATATTCACAAGGACTCTTTTACAAAGTACTTACAATGTATATTTGGCTTTTGTGTACACAAATAAATAAAAAACTCTTAAATTACATAGCAGCACCAAGATACCATCCCCCCATTATAACACTACACCAGTGTTCTTTCCACGCTCCACCCCCAGTGTTCAAGCCAATAAGCAGCACCATTCCTTGGCTTCAAGTGACCAGGAAAAACTCCTCAATTAGGCGTCTTTGATTTGAGTGGCTCCAAAGTGGAAGTCACCACCACTAATGCATCTGCAGTGTCTTTCTACTACAAGGGCCCGTACATGTGTCCAGATTTATAAGAGCACTGAATTCATCTCTGTTGAATAAATGTATTGGTTGGTGTCTCAGATGAGCATGGTGAATGTGCCGAGGCAGCACAATGGAGAGGGCCATTAGTGTCCGCAGCAGTGTGGATGTAATGATGATGGTCATGGACTTGCTGTGCTGTGCATTACAGAAGCCCCCACAGCCATGGGATAAGCAATACAAGTGTTTTTGGTTCAAACAAGACAAAATGGAGGCTTACATTTGTTTGCATACAATTCCCATGGTCAACAAAACTAAATTCTTACATAAAAAGGCTTTAAGTATGTAAATATGTGATCAAGAAAATCTGTATGGATAATAACATGACAAAGTTATGCTACAATATGTTGGTGCTTATCATCTCTGCTGACACAAATCAACTTTAATACTATACAGGATTATTTTATGATTTATAGGTTTGGATCAAATCCATAATTTATGCTCTTTAAAATTGCCTGGCCATGTACCAGGGTTATATAGGTACATCAGAAGGGAATTCTCTCAAGCTGCAACATATGTCCTGTTAAAGTTTAATGGAAACAGCAGACTGAACAAATCAGAGGTGGGCTCGGGTTGCCCACTGCCTCCAACATAATTGCTATTTTTTCCTGAAAGTGACATGGAAGCAGTGGTGCACCAACAGGTTTAATGACCCAACCTCCTGCTTTGTACCAGCACCAGGGAAACAGGAAACACAAAGAGGAATAAATCACAAAAACGTGCAGCAGGAAACCATTTGATACAATTTTAACACATACTGAGCAAAACAGACCCCCCAGTGGTCCCTCATAAGGTTTAGAATTGTAGTAGCCACAACTAGCTTTTTGGGACAGCTTTTTAAATCACAGAACAGAGCCTGTAACAAAGCAGCTTAAATATGGCCCCTATTCAACAGGTTGGAAGATTGATAGCTTCCAGTTGAAAAGAGACATTGGCTTTCAATGTTGGAGGCACAATGGACTAACTTATATTTAAGATTATAACTAAAATTACTGATTTAGTTTATGAATGTTAATAATTCTGTATTGATTTCACATTCATGCCATATTTGTAACTGTAAGATATATGTAAAATTTCAGTGCTCACACTTACACAACATTAAAACTTTGACTAAATCTGGAAATAGACCAAAACCAAACCAAGTAAGACCATTACTAAACTGGGCTCAAACCAAGTGTGAGTGCCCCGAAAATGCCGTCCCATCATGTGTGTCTCTTGTGTCCTTGCTGCTAAAACCTCTTTTGCAAAGTGAAAATAATAAGAGCTATCCTCCCACACATTCTGAAACAAATATTCTCTGCAGAATATTTCCACACGCATACAGGTCAAGTTGGCAATGCTGGCTGATGTTTATGACAGGGATAGCTGATAAAAGCGGAGCAACTTTGACCGTAGCTAAGTTTTAAAGAATATTAACAGCATAGAGAGAACAAAACTCCATCCAAATTTCAGGCCTGTGAGAAATGTAGTCGACTCCATTATGACCTGCTAAAGTCTGCCAAAGCACTGCCCTTCATAGAGCAGCACAATGAAGAGGGTTAATAGCAGTCTTTCTGGCACACTTTGGACCCCGGCTGAAATCCCATCGCACGGCGGGAGGTAGAACAGAGGGGATCCGGTTTTAAAGGGGCCTCTGAGTCTGAGCACTGACATTCAACACAAAACTATAAGAAAGAACCTGTAACCTCTACCCCCTGTAACGGCACGGACAGAGAGGCCATCTGTTTTGTTTAGGGACAAATAATGTTGCCGTGTAATGTCTCTGTCCAGACAAAAGGTGAAGTTCATGTGAGATTCTGTAGCACTACTGTTGCTTCTTACAATTCGGCCAAAAAAAACGATCAAGAAGTGTCCAGGAAAAGTGCGCAAGTGTCCAACTGTTCTCCTAATCTTTCTTCTAACCTCAGGACGTCACAGTATCAAATTCAAGTGTTACGGTTATTCTGAGATGAAAGATCACAGGATTACACTTCATGATTACTGACACCACGGCCTATATAACACGTAGGGATGTTGATATAAGTTTCTGAATGAAAATGTAATGATATTGTGACAAACAGGACTGCACATTAGAGATGGACAGATATGGGGTTTTTCTTGGCCGATGTTGATACTGATTCTTTTGAAAACTAGAGCAACTGATGGCTAATGTGGTCTGTCGATATTTTTGGCAAATTATATGAACTTAAACTGTAAAACAAACATATCCATCTTCTTATTTCACTGGGGTAACCCAATAAGAGCTGTGTAGTCACATTTTGGCTGTGCCCTCTTCACACTGTGTTCAAATAAAGTTAAGTGGTCAATCTACATTCCCCCCTCACCTATGGTCATGAGCTCTGTGTAATGACCGGAAGGACAAGATCGCGGATACAAGTGGCTGAAATGTGCTTCCTCCGCAGGGTGGCTGGGCACTCCCTTAGAGATAGGAGATAGGGTAGGAGCTCGGAGTAGACTACACGTCGAGAGGAGCAGCTGAGAACTCAGACATCTGCTCAGGATGCCTCCAGGACGCCTCCCTAGGGAGATGTTCCAGGTATGTCCCACCAGGAGGAGGCCCTGAGGAAGATCCGGGACACGCTGGAGGGACTATGTCTCTCAGCTGGCCTGGGAACACCTTGGGGTGGAGGACGTGTCTGGGGTGAGGGAAGTCTGGGAGTCCCTGCTAAGACTGCTGCCCCCGTGACCCAGCCCCAGATGAGCAGAAGAAAATGGATGGATGGTCTTTCCTTTAGTCAGGTGGTCAGCTAAACCAACATATCAGCCTGTGTTGGAAATTTTAGGCTGATAACTGATAAGCTAAAAAGCGCAAATATCGGCCCAATATATCAGTGTATCACAATTATCAATTAACCAAATAATTTCAACATCTAACCTTAAAGCTCTTTTCTGAATTACAAGGCAAAAGTTGTTGTTGCCAGACTAGAGACCATCTGCCACTATCTGCCACTATATCTGGCAACAAAAACAGGAACCGGTGACTGCTTCGGGATATGCTCCAAATGCTCCAGCAGCAGGTGAATTATACCACCCAACAGAGCCAAAGGGGCCTCATACACCACCAACAATCCCACAAGAAGAGGTCCTGGATACTGGCCTTTGGGGTGAGAACGACATGTGGACGCACTTTCACGAGGGCATGCCGACTGGTGCTAAACACTTAAAAAAAAGAAAAAAACGCACACATATGGAGCTAGATTCTGTGTGGCTCAGCTGGTAGAATGGAATCACTGAGGTGTGAAGAGTTTGAAAAAAAACTGTTAGTTATCTTCAGCAAGTCTTCAACTGTCAAAAAACTGACACGAATCACGGCTAACGCTGTCAATTATGCTAGCTTTACGAGATGACGTGTCTGGGTACCTTGTGTCAAACTGTCATCCCGTGAGCACAGAGGCCTGCATTATCATGACCCCCGTAAAGAGGGTAAATTGAGAGAATTACATCACCAAGGCTTAAAAGAGGTTAGAGTACAGGGTGAAAACATATATAAGCATAAACAGATGGTATTTGGCTTTAGTGGCAGTGGGAGATAGAAGTTCGAATAAAGGTAAAGCCATAAAAAGACGAGGCGCTTGTCGGACTGTGTTACAAGCTTGTCTTTGACTTTTACAGTGGTTTGGATATGTGAAAAAGTCTAGGGCAGAGGGACAGAGCCAAATGTATTCAGAAGTGAGTTGTGTATGTTAATAGTCACATAAAAATCGCCTAATTTTTTAATACACTAGTTTTAAGATGGGGTATATTTCTGGCTGACATACAGAAGGATACTGACAATAGAAAACCAGCACATAAAAACACATTTACGTGTGCTTCCGGTCACGCTAAGACAGGGTGCCCAAACTCTTTTCACCGAGGGACATATCTTGAAAAATATTTGACACGGAGGGCCACAGACCAGTGGTCGATACAGTGGATAATTCAGATGGTGCATTTAACAAACTTTAAATAAGACTTGAAATATTATGATTAGGTCCGTATGACAATGCAATGTGATGTTATTTAGGTTATATTGGTAGATTTACTCAAATTTCCTGCAAAAAGTACTGATTATGATCGATTGGGCCAGGTCAACAGAAGGTCTGAGAGCCAATAAAAATTGGTCTGTGGGCCGCATTTGGCCCCCAGGCCATAGTTTAGACACCCCTGCTCTAAGACATAACATAAATGATTAACCCACTGTTTTAAATGTGTCTGTTATGTCAGATTTTATCCATGCAAACGAATGAACACATGGGATGTAATAAGAAAAACAGTCAAGTATAAAAATAGTAAAACTAGGTTTGAAAACACTTCCTGTGGCTTTTTGGATTGTGAAATATCACAGTGACTTTGTACAAGACACAGTGAACACATCTGTGGCTTCACTTCAAAAAGTCATACAACAAACTTTAACTAGCTGCTTTTTTCTGATTCTCTCCAAGTTAATTTAAATTTCTTCAATTACTTTGAGAGGAAATCCGTCAAGCATGACTGAGTGTGTCTAATCTGTGGTTGTGTAAAAGTTGGAGTGTTCTGTAGCTGAAGTTTGGCAGGTTATAAAAGTGTGATTTCTCCCAATAACAAGCCTTCGCCCCTTTATCATACGTGAGGCAGAGGCTTGGGAATTAGAGCCAAAGCCGTCTACACTACTACGCGGCTCTCTCGAGAAATAAATCACAGCGCCATGAAGTCAATTTAAATGCAAATCAATGGGAAAGACAACAAACTGCCGACGCGGCGGTATCTCAAGGAGTCTGGGAACGACAAGTGACTCATCAGGCACGAGACCTCCTGCCACTCACTGCCACCAGGAAACTGACGCACAGCGAGGTTAGTTAGAACACACAGGAAATAGATATAAGCTGAATGGGGACAGTAAGAGCAACCAAGCAGTACAAAGCCACGGCCTACAACCTGTCACTTAGAAAGATTGATAGGAGTATTTCCAGGCATGAGACCGGGAAATCAAAGTAGGATTTCTCTACAATCACCACTATTGATCTGTTTTTGTTTCCTAAAGCCATGCTCCAAGCCTTTAAGCCATTTCAAATTGCTGAAGTGCTTTAACTGAACTCAGAAACACTGTTTGTACTCACCACTTTTGGTTGTTGTATGCTGTATGTTCACAACTGGGAATAAATTAATGTTTAGTTTTAAAGCGTCCATAGTCTTAAAATATCAACAAATTGGGACTTGCGATTGGTGTCGTCATGGTTTTGTTCCGCACTAGAGGGTGCTTTCTGTTTGCACTTAATACATACACACTGTATTTGTCTGGCAGCTTTGAAGAAACGCTTCATAAGAGATAAAATACACTGTTTAGACACACCAGGGATTATGGCAATAGACAGAGCCTACAGCTGTATGTGTATCGGAAGGAAGGAGAGAACCAAGGAAGCTATTTCAGGAGAGTAACTTAAAAAGTGATGCCTGAAATCCTTCCAATGGCGTAGTTTTAATACTTAAAGGTGCACTCTGTTACTTTTCAGAGGTTATATCGTTTTGCCTGGAACGCCTGAAAGTTTGGCATTTAACATTTGATTTTATTGCTCAAAAATACCTCAGGAAGCATGTGAGCTGGATCGCCTCTCCACAGATCTGGCCTGGTGGTCTGTAGATAGATACGTTTAATGGCAAACTATGGAAAATTGGAGACAAGCTGATGCCGGACATTAGATAAGTGATATGGTCTATCCAACATCCCTATAGTTTACATGGTTTAAATCTATAGAGCCATGTGGATAATTGCCAAAATAAAAAAAAAAAAAGTGCTATTTAATGGGTGAAAATCCCATTTTGACAAAAGCTAAATCGAAAATAGGGGTGTAATGAGTACAACAATGCAGTGTTAGGAACATCTGCATTACACTGATTACCCAGTGCTTATAAACAGCAATTAAACCAGCCACTACCACCGAGTGTTGGATGAGTCACTGTGTGATTAACATGGCTATTTAAGTATTTTCTGTAAATCTTGTCATAGCTTTACTAAAAACCATAGCTCTGTCATTCTGCCTGTAACTTATTCCCCAAAGCCTCATTATGACTCCACTCCAAACTGAGTTGAAGGTGTGATTGGTTGTGACCCATAACGTGAACATAAAATTGTTGCTTGTAAAAAAAATCCTTCATTTCAACACACGATTTTCTACAGGGCCGTTAAAAAATAATGAGGTCAAATGTGTGTTTAGTTCGCAGCCCGTGGTCTGTGGGTCACCCTTGTAAAAAAAATGCCTCATGCGGCTCCCCCACGCTGATGAATTAATTTGGATTCCCAGCAGCTTGGCAACATTCCTCAGGTCAACATTTGTCTTGAGTACATTAAGAAATGGACATGCTGGGTGTTGGAGCTTTGAACGAGTCTGAAACATAAAGGACCACAGCCAAGACAGCACTCACGGGACGCCAAATATAAAGAGTTTTTGTTCAGTCCTTTGATGTGAGTAATATGAAATGGACTTTTGAAGAATATCCAAAACTGTTGTACTGCAGGATTTAACAGATTCTATCAAAGCAACATGTGGAATCTGAATGACATGCAAAAATGTCAGTGTGATGTTTGCTATTATCTCATATAGAAAAAATACCCATGAGAACAAAAAATACCTTAAAGTGGAGTTAAACACTAAATCAACTTTTTTGGCTACTACACTGTGTACCTGGTGTATTAATAACATTGTCTACTGCCCCTTGCCTCATTTTGGGGCAAACTTTACGGCAAACTAGGCACATTTCCATCAAAAAAACCTAAATCTAAGTTGTCACTGCCACTGCACTGCATAGACCAGTGGTGGAACGTAATAGAGTACTTTAGTAAGGAAAAATGTTAGAAATCTGTACTTTTTTTTTTTTACTTTTACTTCACTACTTTTGAGAGCAGTATCTGTACTTTCTACTCCACTACATTGTCGAAGAGGACAAAGACAAAGTATGTTTTTATTAATGTCTGAGACTTGTTGAAAAGGCTGAGCGGTTTATTTTTATCAACTCCATAATTTGACCAAACAAAAGCATACAAATAAAAATAGCTAAAAAAAACCAAATGACTGATTGAACTGTTGCCATTGAACAAACGTCTTTATAAAAATCATTATGTTTGAAACTTTATTAGATCTCCAAATCTGCGTAGATATGTTCATGTGATACTTTTACGTGAGTATTTTTTTGCTCCTGTAACTCTATTTCTGAGTACTTGAGTACTTCTTCCACCTCTGTTGGTGACATCGTGCACGACTGTCCTGATTACAGCCAGATGTTTGTGAACACCTGGCTGCAGGGCGGGCTTTAAAGAGGCTACCTGTTAATTATACCTCTAGAGATAGAAAATAAATATGTGTAGACGAAATACTTATCTGATAAATCTAGAAATTTGACCTGTATTGATATGTGTAAACAACCCAACTTATTGACCATTCCTTGAAACAGAAAACGTGCAGTTAAACACAAACACAATTGCTATCTTTGTACAAACAACAAAAGGACAAATTAGGGCAGATCCAATCAATGACACCAAAATAGATTGTCACTCTCAGTCCACTTAACACACTGACCGCAGAGCAGCGCCTCGCTCACCCAGGCCTATTTTGTGATTCTAATTACACTTAATCTTCTCTCTCATCTTCCATTTGCAGATAGTGTTGTGTAGCACTTGCAGGGGCCTCTCTGTGCCGGTAAACAGGCTTTTACTATACACAGCACACCCCTCTTTCACATGTTTGCCCCATAAGAACATGCACAGGGCTCCACCAGGACAGAACTCCCTATGGTCTCCTTACAGCACCCACCGGAGACCCAGCTGGAGTAATGAGCTCTCATGGGAGCATGCACGGTGCCCTCAGCAGACCCTGTCACACAGACATGTGTTACTCACCTACTCCCAGACAGCCTGTTAGAGCCCTGAAGCAGAATGTTAGCACGTATGGCACCCCATTTCACTCATTCTTCTACAAGCACACAAGGATTTCACAAACCATTACCTGAGATTTGACATTTTTCTACAAGGTGACTTTTCTTCATATTTGAAAGTAAGAAAAGAATAGACTGTATCTGATTTTTTTTAAGTATGCTGCATGATGTCTGCCTTGCAGCAAAAAGCATTTAAATGTCCAGTAATCAGGAAGTGTACATTAGCATGCTAGTTGTTGTTAGCTTAATGGTCACAGCAAAACTCCGCTCTGGTTTCTGAAAGTTGTGACACCTGTGCACTCACTGTGACAGTAGATCAGGTTGGTGGTGGTGGATTCCAGTTCCCACAGATGAATACTGTTGTTGTGTCCTTGGGCAAAACACTTGTTTGCGTACACTGGTGTATGAATGTGTGAATGGGTGAGTGGTTCCTTGATGTAAAACGCTTTGAGTGCCCTGAAGGTAGAAAAACGCTATAAAAATGTGACTATTTACCATCGCGGTGACTAATCAGGAAGCTCAGAATGCAAAACTTAAATAAGGAATAACTGAACCTCCATTTTAAATGAACTAGCTCTGTTTTTCCTGCTTTTAAGACGGTAAAAATCATGTACAGGGCCTTTAAGCCATGAATACAAATCCTATGAATCCAAAGTGCATTAACAACTAAATAATAAAATCAAACAGAATCAGATTCACATTCACAAGATTGTCCAGTCTGGAGCAGATTACCATTACATGAACAGGTGTTGGCTTGTCAAGTTTGGTCCATGCATGCAACCAATTTAAAACAAGTGCCATGAGAGTTAAAAACATTACAAACAGGATGTGGTTTTTTGACTGCAGTCGTTGGAATTCTGTGGTACTTTAGTCACCAGCAGACTAACCATATAAATCCCATGTGGTTCAATAAATGGCATTAAACCAACAAACAGAACAGGCGTAAGGTAAGACAGTCTCGCTCTATGTATGAGTATTTGTATCTTCTTTTGGTCTCTCTTAATAACAGCAACAACTGGGCAACTACAGAGCGATAGTGGGGTTCACCCTTGAGCAAGACACATCATCCAACTGACCTGTATAAATGTGTAAATCAATGATGTTTCCCTGAGTCCACTCCAGGGTCGCTGTGACTCCAGAAGTCGCTCATTGCCAGCAAATATGGAGAGTGGAAGTGCAATGTAAACAGCTTTAAGCATTGATGAGCTTCTTTATGTTTAATTATGGGCATTACGTACAAGGAGAATTGAGTTTCAGGCTCACAATAACGATAATTCACCCACTTCCAACCTGGCACGCAAGTTACAGCTTTTAAACATATAGGGTTCCACAGATCTGGTTGCAATGAACATTTTATACGTACTGTATTCATGAGATAAGCCTGTAGCGGCTGTAGAAAAGGTGGCTGCAATTATATAGTTTAAATGGCACATGTGCAACTAAGATTAAAATCGATCAAGGGAAAGAATCAGCCAACCTCCGAACCACATCAAACGAAAGTACTTCTTAATTGGGTTTCGCAGATCAGCAGTAAAATTACCCACATGCATTTTCAAAACAGGTAAACAACCAGGAATTAGTGCCACATTCACCAGTTGTTCATATGGTTGGCGGTTGTGGAGATTTCGGTTTGAAGACTTAACCCTCTTAGCTTTGCTCTGCTGGTTGTACAAAACAGGCAATTAGACAACAGCACGTTGGACCCATGCAAATAATGATGGGCAATTTCATGAAATAAAATGGCGGCTGACTGGTTGACTTCTGGCCGTGTCCTCTGCCTGTCACTGGTGTCCTCCCTCATCCCACTGCCCTTCACTTTCAGGTCCCTTGGGTGCTCCTTGCAACCTTATCCTCACAGCCTGCACAATACCCTTCATGGGACACAAAGCCGGTGATAGCGCACTCTGCACTTCCATTCTCTACATTTGTCACTTTTATTCCTGTGCTCTTTGTTCATCCCACCTCTGTATGCATGAGTTATCCCAAATTCCACCGCCAATTGAAATGGAAATAGGCCCTGTATCCGAGTGTCTTCGGGGCAATAACTTCTAGCTCCGTGAGTCATAGTTGTCATGTCAGTCGTACCTTTGAGATTCTTTCGGTCGGGTTGCCCTTTTAAGTATCGCTTTTTTTAAAGCATAAACATTGGATTTCCAGAGTATTCATGCTGGGAATTGCAGTCGGATCATAAATATGGGCCCACACATGAGAAGCAGGACAATAATATTTGAAAATGAGTTTGAAGCTGACAGCAAAGCACAGTGGGAACAGTAATTCAACCCATAATATTCCATTGTACTGGTTATCGCTTGTTCTTAAGTATGTATAATCAAAATGATTAATTGCACACTCAAATTATAATCATCCAAAGCCACATGAGACTAAATCACAGTATGTAACACTATCTTTGGGTTGAAGATACAGGATGGCAAATTCCCATGAAATCACATTTACAAAAACAGCCCAGAGCATGAGATAATAACACAAATGTTGAGTTTAATGGACAGAATAATGATCCACAAATGTCCTTATGATGAAGTCAATGCAACAAATACACAAAGTATGATAAATATGATGTTTCACTTGAAAAAAGGGAGAGGTCAAATCAGATTTTCAAGCAGTAGAATACAGTATATTATAATATTTTATGTGTAAACAACACCAAGCAATAAATACAATAATTTAGTAAACAATATAGTGAATTGAAATAACGGGAACAGTGCTAATTTTCAGCTAAATTATATAAGTTTGGAAAATTTTTGAAATAACTATTGGCAAAACTCATGATTTTTAAATTAATCTTTTATTCCAAGTATCTTATTAATGTTGATAATCTGATATTTTGCCAGTCAAACAAAAAGATGCTAAAACGTTTCTTTAAATATTTTGTTGAGGTTTAAGTATAAACTATTTGTAAAACAGCTTTCAAATTTCCCACAAACATGCAGCGATATCACTTTACATGCAGCATTTTGAGACAGATTTTTGTGCTGTAAAGAATACCTGAAATTCACACTGTTCACACTATTCTTGACCATAATCCCATGTCTCATTCACCTCATTCTGTGGAAAAAACCCAGCACACATGAGATATCACTGACCTCACCCTGGCTCCGTCCTTCACTGTGAACTTTACTGATGAATTGTCCGTGCATCCCCCCAACCCATTGATCACTCTCGCCCTACAGCCCCATGATGCAGTGGGGTGTTAAATAAGAACTAAACCTGGATTTTTCATGATCAGCATCTTTTTATCACTGCTCCCATCCCCCAACACCACCATGGCACTCCCGGCATGCCTCTACCCTCACCCCATATCGCAAAATTTGGTAAATAAATATATGCACATTGCCAGGAAGCGGGCAGAATGATATTAATATTTCATATGGGCACAGACATTTCCAGGAGCTGTCGTGAGGTGACAAACATGAAAGGTGCTGTAGCGTTCTCAGCTACGCCCGCAGACATCAGCCAGGCGTCATAGTAATTGCTTGTAGTGACAACACCTGAACTGAACCTCAATTACAGACCAGGCATTTGCTATAGATTCCACAACCTTCTGCTGAAAACACATTGTAACATCTCAAAACAACATCACTATCATCTATAGACTGAGGCTTTGGTGCAGCAGGATCACACCAGAACCAGACACAGAGATACACTGATAAATGAGGATTACAGGCGGCTACAGCGCCAGTCTGTTTGCTGTGGCAAGCTGCAGTCTCGTATCTGCAACAGCCATCTGATAGGCCAGATTATACCTGACAGAGCAAATTCAACAAGGAAATTACACTCTTTCCCTGATAGTGAAAATGTAATGATACAGTGTACTGACAGGTATTATGCAGAGCTACTGAAATACTTAATGTAATTGCTTTTTATTTGAGTATCTTGATGACTGTGCCTATTAGGGCTGTAGACAGAAGACATGCCCAACAAATCTATTAGGCAATGCAAGGCAAAGCAAGTTTATTTGTATAGCACAATTCATACTCAGAGTAATTCAAAGTGCTTTACGGAATAAGAACGGCAATAAAATCACAATGCAAACTAATCAAAACATAAATAAGCGAACATTAAATGGGAAGAGTGCAGAATAAACACCTTTCAGTCGTATGCACAGCTAAACAGAACCATTTTGAGCTGAACTAAATGAACACTGGCGTAAAACTGGGTGACTTTTCGGTTTCTCTATGATCTGACCAAACCTGCAAACTCACAAGATTATGACCACAAGGCAGTTCAAGCAAAGACAACTATTTCTGCAGTTACGTACAAGAAAAGAGTATGAATAAGGCAGATTAAATCTTCAGCTAACTCCCTCAGTGCCTCCTCTTTGTCCCATATAAACACCATTAATTGACTAAATTATTAAAGACCTAATGCTAAACTAAAATGTCATTGTGTTCGTATTCTTCTCGTTTCAGTTTTACCATTTTGCAGCCCAGACGTTTGCTTGTTTTTGAAGGATCTAAAGCTGAAACAACTGTGCGAGACCCTTAGTAAAACATATGGGTAGATTCAAGGACAAAAATAGACATAAGGAATGATGACACGGACTTTTGCATTTGCTGACTTATGGTCTTCTCTGATTCCCTGTAGCTGAGGAAAAACAACACTGTCCCTACGTTTGAGTTTGTCCTTCAAAATCTATAGTTTTTATTCCATATTCGACACTGCAGAATGACATTTGGATAATGACTTTCAATGGATAATCATGCATCTCTTGGGGAATTTGTGTTAGACTGAACTGCGCAGTATTCACTATTGATTCCTTCATTGCAGTGACGTAATTACATTTTCCAATCTTATCTTTGGAGATTGGAGCAAAGCCATGATGCCCATTGAGAACCCACTTTTTTTTTTTTGCTTTGAGAGTGTGTGCCAGCTTTGCAAATTAAAAATTCCTTTGTATAGTTGCCACAGTAGTGAACTAATTGTGTAGTAATTGACAAAGAAACAAGGACTGAAGTAAATCAACCAAAGAAGAATGTGTCTGTGTACTTCATACTGTCAGAGATTAGTTGATTATATCTTTGCAATGTTGAACAATCGGGAGCAAATAGAGTACTAGGATACATTCGAATGGCATTTATTGTGGTAAGGGATGGAGTCATTGAGCGACAAGTATGGGATTATGTTCAAAATACTTCAGAACTAAAATTACAAGGTCTATGAAACAGCATAGTCCATCCCATCAGGTTTTAGATGTATGTAAAACTTAAGTGAAAAGTACATGTCGGTTTCTGTTCTGTTGCATGAAGAACAGGCGCAGAGGCACAGGGATCGTTCTGTAGATCTTTACTGTCGGTTACAGCAAAACAGTCGGGTCTCACAATCTCAAAGAGTCTCGCATTCTGGTAGAGTCTCATAATCCCATAGAGTCCCGCAATCTCATAGAGTCTGACAGAGTTTCATAGAGTCACACAATCTGGTAGAGTCTGACAATCTCATAGAGTCTTGCAATTGGTAGAGTCTAAAGAAGGTGAGGTGTACTGCTGCATAGAAAACAGAACTTTTACACCATTATAAGAAAATCAGCAATATTACATTTATATATTGTCCACATACATCAGTCAGTATACACTTTTTCTACCTGCATTCACTGTGCACTGTTGAAGGCCAGGTGAATACAGTCTGGCTCTATATAAAAGACTCTCTGTTTCATTCTGTTCATGTTCTCCAAAGAGTACCATTCTTTCTCTTGCAGTGCCGTTTTCTGGACAATATACTATGCAACAGTACACGCAAACTACACACGGATATTCAAAGTCTGCGCACATGTGTCAGCCATCTACACACCTGTTTGAATAGATAAAGATAACAGCAAAGCATCTATACCTCCAGAGAGCGTGCTTAGATTCAGATGCCTGTGAGTAGATACAGAAGTGCGTAAAGATAAAACAACAGGCACATGGGAAGCTTTTGATCAAATCTAGACTGATCTGCAACATGCTCTGCGCATTCTTTTGTACAGGTTTCATGTTTTGTTTTTTTTTTGTTTCAAGGCAAAGGAGAAACAAGATGAAACAGGAAACAAAGCAGATTAAGAAATCCACGTTATTGATTCAGAATTCAAAACCAGCAGGACCACAGCTACAAAGGCAAGTCTGTTCCTTAGCATTTTGTCATCTTGATGATTAAAGGGGATGGCAAAAGGTCCATGAAATGCGACCAGGTTGGCCTTGAATATAAAGTAGCAGCAAAACCATTGCTGGCTTTGCCCTGGCTGCTTGGCTGACTGACACGGGCGAGATGGTGCACCACTTTTTGCTTGTCCAATTACTGGCAATCGTTCAAATTGTTTGGTGAGAAGCATTCGACCTACTTCTGGACACAAAGCACCACTGGCCTGAATACAGAGGAGCTGCGGGACCACGTGTGATGACAAGTGCCCATTAGAGGCTCTTGTCTTTGGCCTAGAAATTAATTTTAAGCATCTTCTGTCTTCCTGCAGGGTGACTACTTGTATGGAGATGGCACCTTATCAGCTATTAATTGCACACAGTAAGCTCTGAATTAAAAAGCACTATGGATTTAACTTGCATGTTTTAAGTTTTCTTTTACGTTCATGATGTTTTGACAACACTGACATGCAACCTGTATAACACACTTATTTATCTTGATTTTTAAGTAGCTATTTCATAAGGCAAATGGGGTTTTTCCTGCAGAACTTAAGTGACCACAGTCCTATTGGGTGTATCCGAAATAAAAAGTTAAAGACATGTCCGTGTGTAAATGTTAGAAGATCATGTAAACATTTCAGTGAGCAAGTGTATTACCTGTATTACTGGGATACTGGGTAAAACATCAGCATCCCTCGACCCTGATACCACAAGGAAAAATTTGAATAAAAAACTGTAACAATCCTTGGTTCAACACAAAAATTGCAAGTTTAATTAGAAAAAGAAATGCTGCCCGGAGAATTGCCCACACAACTAGATCTGGTCTGGACTGGGCAGGTTTTTCCATTAAAAATAAATAGATCTTTATCAACAGTTAGAAAAGCAAAAGTTATGTCACAGAAATCCAGCAAAGTTCTGGAGGGCAGTAAGATCTGTCTGAATCTAGTATTCAGACATTACCATCTGGTATTTTATTGGATTCAGCTTTTCTAAAAGGAAATATGTGAAACATGTGATGCTTTTAATAGACTCTATCTAAGATCTCTGCTTGTGATGTTTTGGGTTTTGTTTCTTGATTATTATTATTGTTGAATCTGAACCTTTGGCAGAGAGAAGTCACATTTTCTCTTTAAGACTTTTCACTTCCATCGACGTCTTAAATTCACCTAAAGACACTTAAATCAGAGCTGCTGACCTTGATCCAAAACTTCTATTACTTAGCAGCCCCATATTTAATTCAACCTCTAAGACATATTTTAAATGTATCAATTCAAATGTCGGTTTTACCAGATTTATGAAAACGCCACGTTTTGCCTTTGCATGAAGGTGGAACAACTAAAAAAATGTAAATCATTTCCAGCCAATCTTTAAATTACAAGTGCACAGTAAATAAATAAAGGTGCTAACTGCTCTTTTCACAGATCATGGGGATTTTCCTTTGCCGAATATGTATATTTTCCACTGAGATATAAAATAGGATATTCCTCCACCAAGTTACACATGACAGTGGCGTCTCGTTCATTTTCAGTCATGAAATCGTAACATGAGACATTAAGTTCTACTAAAAATGAAAACAGGCATGTTACCTTGCAGGCATGTGATGAGTAGGTGTGGTGTGTACACTTCGGTGGGAATAAAACAAAGACAATGAGATGTTGAGAGGACCAGCATGAGAAGATTGTCTTCTAATCACTGCATGACCTTCAAGAAGTCTTTAGATTAGCATTAAACAGCCCCGAGTGTTGTCGCTACAGGACGCTGCTGACAAAATAGGACATCCCTGTGTTTTTATGCACAAAGGATACCACAGTTTATCTTCAAACAATGCAGGCCAAGGCGTGATGAATAAATAAATAATGCCATCAAAAAGAATATGAATATCCAGCTCGGGTTTAAACTTAGAAAAATGTTGCTTCCTGGGAGTTCCTCAAAGGCAGGATAACAACAGCGAGAAATCAACATTTGGAGTTACTCAGTGTGGGCTGATTTGCATAGCACTAAATATTCATATTAGGGGAATCACTGCAAATTTAAAAGTGTAGCCTTGTTTGATCTAAAAATGCAACAAGCACTGATGCAAACACCCCCACCGCTTACTACAAGAACAAGCAACAAGCAACAGTCATTTTCTGATTTAAATGGCACCATAATGTGTTTTTAATCACACTCATTCAAGTCTCATCAGTCAATGTAATATGGTGTCACACTGGCGGTATGTGTGAAATGCAGCTATGAAGGGGACTGAAAAATATTGAAAATGTATCTCTATATGTTCAAAGAAGCAAAATCGATTAAAAGTACATTGATTTTCAAACCTCGAGCGAGTCATCAACTTAACAGAGGAATAAGAGCTAAGACAAAAGCTAGAACGAAACCAGGTGAACTAAGGAATAAACTTGCCTGTAAAACATATTGTATACATATTTTTTAAAACCTATGCAGTGTATTTAATCTAATCTATTAATTATATCCAAGCCTAGAATGAAACTATGAATTTCTTGCTCTTCAAAAATACATTTCTTGGTCAAAATTCGCAGGCAGTTTTATCATTGGCTTCTAACAATTCCATAATTCCATGACACAAGTGAATGCTCACGCTGTATATTTTGTAAAAGTACATGTAAAAAGAAAGTTTAGAGTGGAGAGATCAGGATGAGTGCACTTTGGTGTTCTGCTCTTCTTCTTCCCTCATGTTACTATACAAGGTATGATGCGGCTGTGCCATAGTGTCCCTCATGAGGAGACTGATCATCAGCCACAGATCACTGCTAGGACGAGGCTCTCCGTTATAAAGGCGGTAAGATTAGTTAAATGGCACGTTTCCCTGTTGAACACACAGGCTGGAGCAGTGAGCACAACCTACTGTCAAACTGCACCACAACTAGTTGAGCCAGGCCACTCAGTCATGTTCATATATCAGTCATATTTTTGATTTCAACGTCGTGACAGCAGCTTTTTCTCCCTCTCTTTCTTTCCTCCCCTTGTGCACACCTGCATGAGACGTGCCATGCCGTGTCCACGCAGGTGCACGCGCCTATCAGAGCATCAAGTCAGAGGCAAACACTGTATCCAAGTCAAAGCGCACAGCAGCATCCAAATGAGCAATCCCACTGTGGTAAAATAAAGCAAATTGAGAACTTACCTTCAAAAAAATCAAGGGTAACTCATGCCACGGCAGCTGCAGAGAAAGTTGCCCCCGCTCCTCCTGCAGGCAGTGAGTGCTTCTCTCTCCAGAACGTCACGCCGCTGTGCCGCGCGCGCCTCTCCAGGAGTGTGAACCAGGAGTACCACCCCTCACTCGGATGCTCTACCGCCCCCTCCCTTTCCTCAACCTCTGGAAGAAGAGAAAAAAAAAGTAATCGCGCTTTTTCCCTCCTCCCTCACAAAGACAGACTGGAATAAAAGCGCGCTCAAACGCACTCAATGGCTTTTAGGGAATCCCATGGCAACGCAGCGCAACTTCCCCACGTTGTGACCGGGTTAAGGCGCTCCCTCTGCCCCAGCCCCCAAACACTGACAGCGGCATTATTCCCCAAACAGCCTGAAAACGAGCAGGTTCTTGGGGAGGGGATGAGGAGGGGGCTATAAACTGCGCTACTGAGGATGCTGCTCAAATATGAATGAGGGGAAATCGCTGTTAAATGCACCAGGCCAGTGCGTAATTGACGCATTGCTGGAGCTTAATGTGCCAATTAACTCACCCAGCCCCTGAGTTATAGTTACTGTTTAAGTCCTTTTATCCAGCCTACTGTTCAGACCTACAATAGCCTACGTTCAGTGTCAGTGTCCCTACTCTCTCCTAATAATAAACTCTATGTCATGTCCTTTACAACACATGTGACTAGTCTATATTTTCTGTCAATGCAATAAAGCCAAAACGCAAACCTGCCAAAGTGCAAATCCAGTCTAGTTATTTGAAATGTAACAGTGTGAGAGGCAAACCAGTGATTGTATTGTTAGCGGGGGAAACTACCCGCTGTAGATTGTGCTCAGGTGTCCTTTGCCATCTTTTCTCTTTGTGGTATTGGATGCTTCCTGCCACACGAGGCCCAGCTGTGTCTCCCCGCTGCCTGGTGGAGGGCAGCTGATTCATCTTAAGAATTTGCTGGCACATTGCTCCATTCATCTTGTCTTCAATAATATGGATTCTGCCAGCAACCTAGAAAAGAAATAGCCCCCGTGATGCAGGAGGGACCCAGATCAACAAGGGGGTGGCTCGTGTTTGCTTTTAACAAGTAAAAAAGCCAATTTTCAAATCAGTATTAGTGTTTTTACAAGCAAGTGTAGTTATTATGCGGCCCCCAGCAGAAAGGGAATACAGATCAGACGGAATGTCAAATGCATTCAACTGATGATAATTAAGGGTGTTTGTGTATGTGTGTTTTTTAAAGCCACAGTATGTAACCTTTTCGCCAAAGAACTAAAATAAAAGCATGTTTTTTTCAGTTTGGTTACAAAAGGACTTCTATCTCCACAAACCTGACTCTTATCTGACCTGTAGGAGGGCCTCTTCTGCCTGTTTCCATGGAAATGTTGTTCCTTTGCCTGTATTCTTCCACAGAATGGATAAACTCATAAATAAAACTCATCTGTCTCTATGGAGAATGTTCCCAAGTGGAACATTCTCAAATGGGTTTGTTTTTTCCATTCCCACTGAATCATGCAGGTGACGTGCCACCTCCTGATAGTTAGACTGAATCTTTAAGGAAAAAAGAATGAGAATGTTATTTTATTGTTCTGGCAGGAAGGGAAATAAAACTGTAGCAGAAAAGTGAAATGGTAAAGAACAGCAAGAGCAGCAAAACAAACAAGAACAAAAGACGCTGTACAAAACACTATTTTAGCCGCAGATGGACAGGCTGTTAGTGCATAATGCAGCACACGAAGCAACAACATGAAGTTTCAGTCCCGTCTGTTTGGTTTATATCCTGGTTCCATCACTGATATTGGCGTATATATATAGTGTGTATTACTGAAATTACGTCTGGCAGGAGGTTACGGTTCATTGGGACCAGAACCTCTCATCATAAGAAGAGTTTCTTTCCCTCAGCTGTTGGTCTCATGGACACTGTATAATATCTGTACCACTGACACTTTAGAATATCTGCACTAAACTGGACACTTTGTAATACCGGTCACCTTAATAAGTTATGTTTGCACTGCTGTTGTGATGTTGCTGTTGTACATATCTACCTGCCCTTATTTGTACTTATTCCGTGTTTTTATGTTGCGCTTTATCACCAAAGAAAGTTCCTAGTTTGTGAGCTGTGTTCACTGACAATGGCAATAAAAGTCTTCTGATTCTGATTCTGAAATGCAGAGTCTTTCAGAAACAAAAGCACACCATTTTGTTGTCTCACTCTTCCTCAACAGACTAAATGTTAACAGGTGTTTGTAGTTTCACAGCTGTAAATATTTCACCATAAAGCAGACCTGTGCGTTCTGGACTAATGGTCTCAGTGGAGATGGGTGATTTCAGCACCTCTGACAGCACCAGATCATTAAGAACTCTTTGGATCAGAGGAGTGGGCTCCAAAGGTCAGCCAGAAATCAATTTATCCAATAACCACCGAGCTGTACGGCCAAATGGAGTGGGTTTTATACCTGGAAATGACGACGGTGGAGTAAAGCTATTTGGTGTTATTTTGAAACATGCTTCAACCGGTGTGTTTTGCGTCACGTCAGGCTGTAAGTCCCTGATGTTTGTACTGTCAGTGTTTTATTACATTTGTTATTGGTCCACACAGAGGAGACGGGCGGCAGATTCATGTCTGTCTTATGCCTTTCACTGCCTCTGTCGCTCTTATCTGTGAGTGAGTCAGTGTGAGACACCTGTCGCCACTGACGACTTACAAAACACACCCCAAGTCCAACCACTTCATAAAAAGATACGTTTATTAGTAGCAAAGTTGTATTTCTCCATGAACAGTGATTTTGACATGTTTGCTTGTTTTCCTGCTTATTTTGATGTATTTGTTTTTAAGATTTTTTGTGTATTGAGCAGGACAGTTACAGACACAGAACGCTCATATTACGCTATTTTCTGATCTATGTTATAATGTTTTTACGGCTACGTTCTTCTCTGAAAAAGAAAAAAAACTTGCTCCACCTCGTGATGTAGTAATACAAGAAGTGCTCCACTGTGTTTTTAAACTCCATACACCTTCACTAGAATCATTTGGATCATTTCTGCCCTGGAATTACCAATCTCTACTGGATAAAAGGTAAAATTAGACTGTCATGTTCTCTTCATGACATCACAAGGTGGAACAGAGCATTTTGAGCTTTGGAGATGTAGACACACTAATAATTACTGTGTGAATGGAACCAAACACAAATCTGGGTGTGTTTTTGATGAAGTAACAACGTCCTAACATGGCTAAAAGCTCAAAAAGACGCTTGGCTGTAATATAGAACCTTTAAACCACCCCACCACCAGTGAGCACCTTTCCTGCTTATTCACTCAAGTGTAGCCTCCTAAGACCTGGAGTCCTCATATGTGGACAACACATTCTGGGTCGTCTAGGCCACAATGCAAATTTTTAGAAGAAGAACAAAATACAAGAACAGCAACAATGCAATGTTCAATTTAGAATATTTTTAAGAGAGTTTAGAATGTTCAGAATATGTATATCATTTTATTTCATTTCATTTCATTTTATTTTTATTTATTTTTTGTAAAGGCACATGTCGTCCTGCACCTGTTGGCAGCACTTCACATTAAACACACTGTTCCAAGAGGCACAGTTGTTGTTTCTCATTTTGTTTTTACTCAGGACAAATGTTGCTGTGTTCAGGCGTTCAATAAATAGTTTTAGCAAATCATTATAACAAAACATAGAACGGATGTCCTCATATGTGGACCTCACTTTTCTCAGCAACTACATAATGTCTACAAAAACTACAAAAGATAATTATTTGTTTTTACACTTATCAGGTCCCAATCAGCCCAAATAACAAAGATAAATGACTAAAACATGTCATGCGAGAGCTCAGGTCTCAGGAGGTTAAGTTACAATCAGCAGTGTTATACAGCAGTTATATAAAGTGTGAAATGACATATTTTCTGCGTGTGCTCAGAGCTCATTTACTGTGGCTGATCTTCTTATGGCAGAATCGTACTGGGTGGACTGAAGCGTACTATAAAAATGTGAATTGTTTGATCATGTGAATAAGAAGTGTTCTACTTGGGAATGCCATGTCTCTGAATGGACCCCTGCATGTCTCAGACTATAGCGTGTGTTTGGATTGTTAACTGTCATTTTTCCATATGAATGATGAATGGTGGTCTCTGTTTCAGCTTCTCAACAGAAAGAAGCAGAGCCGTATCCAGAGTGTACCAGCCATTAAGATAATAGTGTCTACGATGGACTGCACGCTCCTCACCAATGTGCAGCTATAAGTGAAACTCTAGACATTTTCTGTGTTTTAATTATCAATGTTTTATAAAAATTCAACTGTATTTATTTAAAATGTAGGACTCACCAAACACACGAGCTCATGTAAAGAGTTAAAAAAGCCAGACTTCAGCACATGTTTTCATTCACATGTTGATGATTGCTTGAGTGATTTATATTTTTATTTACATCACAAAACGGGAGACATTTCAACATTCACAGAGACACTATTACTATAAAATGCTGACTGTATATATAAATGTAACCGCAGTGAAATGTTTTTAATTGCGAGGAGCCTGTTCAGAGCTGCTTAATTATCCACTTGGTGTTTGAAAAGTGCTTTCAGTGGATGTGAGTTCTCCGCACCAGGATGAACGTGCTCACGTTACTGAAAGGTGACAGATTAGGGCTTTAAGGTGCCATAGGTCCAGTTCCGCTCCACATCTGGTTCCTGTGTCTCCAGCTGGCACCTCAGAGTAAGAAGTGTGTCGTGTCGGTTACACAGGGCTGGAAATGAGCAGATTGACTGGGCTCCAAATAACCTGATTTAGTCCACCATAATAACACTGAATAGATTATACTCAGGCTTGACGGAGCAATAAATGTAACGAGATATGTTCTGAAGGTGCTCTATGTTACAGTGAGTGCTCTCCTCCAGTCAAATGAGATTTGGTGAAACATCTGCTTCCTCCTTGCCAGCAGCAGTGGCTTATCCATCAGGAGTAAACGTGTTACAGTGGCTTTAACAGCGAGAGCCTGAGAGGCAGGTCACAGTGATAAATGTTATCGTTTTAGATTGTGTTCACAAACAAATTTAGAACTGAACTGACAGTGATGGCCCTGGAAATCTCTGTCATAAAATACACAAATAATGTCAAAATGTTCAACTGTAGAAAAGTACAGATGTTTTTTTTTTGGCTAAACATTTGTTTTTGGCAACCTACCCACTTCAAAACTGTGAAAATGTTCACATTTCAGTACATGTATTGCTCTTTCTTTTGAAGCTAAGGGTTATGGACAGGCGATAGTTCAAATGAAAAAAAGCTGTTATATTAAAGCCTTCCTGAATGTCATCCTCTGACTTATCTTCTTCACCTTTACAAATAATGAATGTTGAGCCAGTCTCATTCCTCCAGTGACACACTGTTGGCCAAAAGATCCATAATTACTGCGCGGGGCTACACCCACCAGGGCTGGCACCTCCCCTGCCAGACTGGGCAGTGCCTCATTACGTGACACTGAATGTGATATTTCCAATGGAGACTGAGGGAGAGTGAAAGAATGAGCTGGTGCTGTCACAGTGTGCTGTGGAACAGAGGGTACCTCTGTCAGAGGTGTCAAAGTTCACGGGCAGAGCATGAATGAAGGCACCCCCCGTGAAGCAGCTTCCGTCTTGTTTACCCTGGTGCGTTCTCAGCCTGGTCTGTGCCTCTGCTCCCTCTGTACCAGGGTATATCAGTGTGGGGCAGAAATCCCCTCATTGACGTCTGTGGGCTGCATAATGAGAATAAATGAGCTGGAAGTAAATATGCAGGCTCTGCTTGCGCTCTACAGCAGCCTATAGGCTTTCATCAAAAATGAAGATGGATTGTGTTGCCAAAGGCACAATACAATACAGCACAGTGTTTTATTTATCTAAAGTGAAAATCAAAGAGCATTTCAAATCATCTTTTCAAAACCAGAACATTTGGTCTGTATCCTTTTGTTGATGTTAATGTAATTTCACAGTCAAAGCATGTGTGTTTATTATTTCAAATTAGCAGAGAGCATATGTTATGTGTCTCAGGACATGGGGGTAATAAAACGTGTGACGTCACTCCATGAGTTATGCTGAAAAGGCTTTGTAGGAAAACAGCCTGTGACCAGTGGCTGATTTTTGTTTAAAAGTTTATGATTGATGCACTTTACATTAATTTATAAACAGGATATAACACATTATAAACTAAAACAAAGATATTATAGTTTCAGACACAGTACACAGCATGTGAACTAACACTTCAAGAATAACACATACATACATTTGATGGCTACATGACAGCAGGACTACAGAGTATTGTGATATGTGTAGCCCTAAAGCGAGTGGCACTTCCTGTTGTGCTGTGTGTCGTGTCGGCCCATGAAAGGAGCCTCTGTTACACAATAATAAGCAGGGTGCTGTTTAGGATGCCTCCTTCCTCCATCTGTCTCTTCAGTTCAGGAGGTGACATCTCTATCTCCAGAACGACTCCTCCTCAGACAAACTCCACTGAACAGACACGCAATAATCCAACCTCCCTGTTTATGTAATATTATGAAGTTCCCCAAAAGATGACAGACCACATGAGCTCCAAACACACACATTGTAAATATAAACTAACATTTCCATGTTGCTGTGGATAAGACAGCGGCTTTGTCTGCTTTTATAGTCACTGCAGAGAAAACAAGTCCCTTTCTCAAGTGTCTAATATGCATGCTGCGTGTGTCACCTGCAGCTGCTGCTCCCAAAATATGAATATATAAAACAGAGATAATGTGATTTACTCTACAAATAAAAACAAACACTTTCATCCTCAGCTTTTTTTAACATGCCCTGTTATTGCTCTTGCATGGAGCAGAGAGAGTGGGGATTTTGTAAATGATGAGCTGCAGTACTTCTGTTATAGCCTGTGTAGCATAACTTCATACTGCCCCTGCACCTCTAAGTCTGAAGTACAATTAACACTTTGCTGGGGGCACAGAAAGGAGCTAAGTTGACTCTTTCTAAAGATTATCAGTTAAACACAAAATGCTTAAAGGTGTAACATGTCTGGAGGGTGGTTTGCCTGGAATAGTCCACAGTATGGCATTACACTTATCTATCTCCATGGAAACAAGGAGGTAGTGTTACCAGGCCGAGTTACAGGTCAGATCTGTGGCAAGAAAATTCCTCACAATAAAAATGTGCTTTTAGATAAATATTTTAGATACACGTTTTTGGGGGGTTTTTTTGGGTTGTTTTGTTTGGTTTTTGTTTTTTTTTTTGAGCAATAAAGCATGCAAACTCAAATAAATGCAATTTAGATAATCTCTGTGCCATAGTGGAACATTCCAACCAAAGGTGCCAGAAACAAACAGGCACCAGACCCCCAGAGAAAGTTGGGTAAGAATATTTAGGAACTTTGCACATAATTACTGTTCCTCTGGCAGTCAACACTCTATTGCTTAAACTAAAGAGCAGTGTATCCTATTTACTCCCGAGTGAACGCTGTCGTGCATTCACACTGAGCGAATACTGGGGCCTCGTTGGCTGAGTGCATGTTGTGTGATTACCGAGGACAGCAGTGATTTATTACTTTCAGGCTTCCAGTGGCTCGGTCCTCACCAACCCACTAATCCACCTGCAGCTAACACAGGACTGGATGAAAACATGCAAAAGATCGTCTTCATCCTGCTATAGACTCATATAAAACATCTGTATCCTGCTGGGGCTTGCCGATGGGAGACCGCTCCATACCCCCAACGCAGGAACCCCCCCTCAGGCATCACCATACGCACTTCTCATAATTAATACCAGCACCAGATTTACGGAGGGCGTCTTCTTGGGAGGATCACGACGTGTAGGCGATCTCCCAAGAGACCCAATATAGCTCTGTTAGCGAGGAATCATTCTCTTCTTACACGGGCGACATGGAGCATCTTCCTGGCCAATAAAAGTCGGGAGGGGCCTAAGGTGTCTGGGGGGCGGAGGGGGGCGAGCCCAATGAAGGCTGTTTCCATAGCAATCCAAATATTGCGGTATGAAACCAGAGCGGAGATGGGGGGATAGGTGCCAAAAGACAGTCCATCATTTAACAAAGGAGGAAATGGGGAATATGGCTATGCGCCTCTCCACAAGTAATATATTGGCCATAGCCACTTGATGAAAATGAAGAGTTATCATCACATGGAGCGTTGTGTGCTTGTGGGAGATGTGCACGGGATAATTGTTGGTTTGTACATGCGTCTATTGTATGCACAGAAATGAGCTTCTCGGTTTTGCCATATTCTGTATCAGAGTTAATTATGGAGCGAATTCATCCTCTTTTATTGGAAAAGATTACACACAAATCAGGATAATGGGGAGCAGACGTGAGCACAAATATTACTGAATGAAATCCTGACACTACAACAGTGTGGGTGAAGATGTAATTGATCAAAGGAAAGTAATGACATTATATTTATACAGCAGAGGTTGAAGAAAAATAACTATTTAGACTGAAAATCTAATAAATCTACCATATATATCAAATCATAGGAACGCTTACAATAGTTTGACAGCTTTTGTGAGGTTTAACACTCAGTTAGTTGTATTTTGTTTGGTTATTTCACATGATGGAGACTGAAAATAAACTTATTACAGCTTCTTCTACTAAAACTGAAACTGTAAAATGGCCTTTAATACACAAAGTTGACTCTTGTGAGCTTTTAACCATGCTAGGATGTCATTACCTCCTCAAAAACAGACCTGGAGTTGTGTTTTGTTTCATTCACACATGTTGAGTTGAGTAATCCTGCATTAATGGGCTGTCTGTATCTCCAAAGCTCAAAATGCTCTGTTCCACCTTGTGATGTCATCTAGTGGTAGTTTTCAAGTTAACAGCTACGTTTCACCTTTAGTCCAGTAAAGATAGGGAATTCCAGGGTTGAAATCATCCAAATGACTCAAGTGAAGGTGTGTGGAGTTTAAACTCACAGTGGAGCACTTCCTGTTTTACCACATGATGACATCACAAGGTGGAACAGAGAACTCAGCCTAAACATGCAGGATTTCTGTGTTAACAAAGCACCACTCCAGGTATGTTTTTGATGAGGAAACAACATTATAAGATAAATTAGATTAGCGTAAATAGGTCCGTTTAAGTCCCTGTTCACAGCTTGGTGGCTGAGTGACAACTAGGGATGGGACGATATATGATAATATAGTTAATCATGATAAAAAAAAAGGTCCGCACTTAGTCGTTTTTTCATTTTTTAATAATCCTGATCATCGCACATGAGTCATAAAGGCCTTTACGGCACCAAACCGCCTCATGTTACCTTTTTCAATACAATGTTTAGATGTTAGTTCTGGTGTTTGCCCACAAGGGGGCCCTCTATTATACATTGAAACTTGCAGCTTTTGTGCTTATTCTGAATAGTGGATGGTTCTTCAACACCGTCAGTCACTGTCATGGCTCGTGGGCAGTGGATCTGCGTCCTGATGGCACATCCTCCACTCAAGAAGGTGAAGTGTGATGTGTGGAATTATTATGACTTTGAAAAACAAGACCAACAAGATGAGCCACCGATCTGCAGAGCCTGCCCAGAAAAAGCTGCAGCTCTGAGGGCAAACACGAGCAACTTACACACACATTTACGAGACAACCATCGTGCTTTGTTTGACAAACTTGAGCCGAAAAATCTACCGTAAGTAACAAACAATGTGACATAAACTATCTATCTATGTGCTATCTATGTAGTATTTGTTCGTCCTGTGTCTCGTGGTTTCCTACCAGCACCTTGGTTTCCCCCATCAACCGAAAACATGCACAATAGGCAAAATCACTCTATCACTTCCATTTTTCTGTACTGGAGCAAATCACGAATGATTGGTTAAACATTACCGGGCCTGAGGATGCCAAAGTCTGCGATACAGCTGTGAAAAACAACAGAGGATAAAAGATCAGTCCATGAGGCTATGATCAGAAGAACTTCCAACAGGGACCATATGACTCGTGACTCGCTTAAGTCTGAACCTGAGTCACTTTTATCTTCACACTTCACACACGCTGACACGTACATAAGACCCAACACAGACGACGCGCCCGGTCTGCTCTGTGAAAGGACTCTCCATTAGATAATTACATTCCTCTGCTCGGATGCAACACAATGACGGTGTGATCATGCACATAATTGCCTTTGCGCTGGTATTAGGTGGTATAAGGCCGACATGCCTGGCCTTATTGGATCTCCTGGGACACCGTAGACATGTATGCTCATGTGTTGGTATTTATTCATTTACATGGGAATGGATGCTTAGGGTAAACATTGTAATCAGCTTTGGGATAAGTAAGAAGTCATTAGGCTGTGGGGATTATTACAGCGAGGATCCCAGCTCCTGTACAGGCTGCACGTTAGAAATGACTGTCAGTGTTATTATTATTATATTTTATGAACGCAGAATAAAAATAATAAATCTTCCAAGGAGAATGGAGAATCTCAAGGTCCACGAGAAAGACACGAGGCGAGTCTCATCATACATACATCATTTTTGTAATATTTTCATAATATTTGCACAAATTATTATTAGACATCTTACTAAATCTCATTGTTACCATTGTTCTCTCATGCACAAGTACAAACCTACATGATAATCAATAGACAAGTATCTATAAATAAAATGTTGCATATGTTCGAGAATATTGAGTAATACAGTGCTGCCCCTCGATGCCTCTGTAATGCCGTCTGAGCCTGCAGACCGTGAGTGTGTGTGCTCCGGGGGGCGCTGCATAAGGAGGTAATAGAATGGAGCCCATGGGATAACAGGGGTGTTATTCTGTCTGTTTCAATTAGATGTCCTCAGGAGCCATCTAAAGGGGGCACAACATGTTTGGCTGTGGGACAAACAGCCGTCGCAGGGGAGCTGAGGGCACGGGTAATAACCTGCAGAGAACCAACAAATCAATACGTTTAGAGCCATTTCACAATCTAATCTAGGCCCCAAGCCCGGAGCTAATTAAACAGAAACAATAAGAATCGATAAAAATCATTTGTCATGTTTTGTTTGACTTTTTCAGACAGGACCAGATACAATTTTGCAAAAAGAAAACAAACAAAAACAAAATTACAAAAGTATAATTGGTTTCAGAAACTGTGCCATGGCATAATAAATATTACAGATGATCAAAACAAAGTCTGGAGTAATTACATGACATTTGGATGACTACTTTTTACACACAAAACACACCTACAGTCATGATATTATGTGTTGTGTTCTGTTCAACATCTGTGTGCGTTTTTCTTAGAGCAGATAATGTGATCAGTGTCGTGTTAATATTTAGGGCTCAAATACAGCCCCGGGTAAAACAAACAGCAATTGTGGAAGGTTGCCAGAAGTGATTTGATTTTCAGTGAACTTTGACCCTTTGTTTGGTCTCTGATTTACTGGAAGCAATGCTTCAGGTTAATAGATATATTTGTTGACACCAAAAACGATGTCACTGATTCTTTTGGAGAGACTAACCACAGTGGAGTGTGCATTTAAAACTTACGAAGTAACATGATGAAATATTTATTGATGAAAATGAGCCATGCATTACATCTGCAGCATTAAACTGAAATGCTATGTTACATACATAATTAATGGAGTGATAAATTATTCTCAAAAGAGCCATTCTGCACTTTTCATAATAACTTTACACAGTAATACGATAAAGCCAAAAGCCTCGAGGATAGAGAACTGAAATTCCTACTTGAGATTGGGTTAGGATTATTGCAATCAGCATCTGTCTTGTATTCTTCTATATTAGAATGGCTCAATCCTGACACTTTCATAAGGAGCATGAGGAGGAGCAGACCCCTTCAGACAATGTTCATCCGAGAGAAGGAGGTGGAGCTCACCTGGACACTCAGCACCACAGCCCAGCACACTTTACTTCCTAAAGAGTCCTCGTCATATCCTCCATAACACTGTGTGAACGTATCCTCCATAACGCTGTGTTAATGTATCCTCCATAACGCTGTGTTAATGCATCCTCCATAACACCGTGTGAATGTATCCTCCATAACGTTGTGTGAATGTGTCCTGAGCAGCTGCATCACTGCACTGTCTGGTCTGGCACATACAGACAGGGGCTAAACACCTGCAGAGTGGGATGAAGAGAAGAATGAAGTCTCCTCTGCAAAACATCTACTAGAGACACACAGGAGAGCTGCCTCCACCATCATCCACCAGCAAAATGTGTGAAGGTGCAACTGCATCAAATCTTACTTCAACAGTATCTATGGCTTTCAGATTAAAAAACAAAACAAAGTGATTCACAATATTTTACTCTTTGAAAATCTTTATAAATGACATGACTGAAATTCAGGTGCAGATTTCAGTTGTGCTAAAGCCTCCATTGAACCATCTGCACAAATTGTACATATACATCATATACTTCATATATCCGGGTGTGATCAGGCCTGTTGGCTGTGCACTTGGGGAGTACCTCCTGGCTCCTCCTGGTTCTCGTTACACGTCTGCAGAGGGAGCGGTTGGGGGTTGGGGAATAGATTCTCAGGACCCGGTCGTACCGAGAGGGTCTGTCTGTCGTCATTTTGACAAGAAACAGCATTCACACCACTGTCTTCTGTATGACCTCACCTCTCAACCTCTTCATCCCATCTCTCTCCTCTTCCTCCTCTCTCTCATTAAACTTACAGATAGGATCGTATAATCGCATGTTGCAGTGATTAAGGCACATTATTCTAGTAACATTATCTGCTAATAATGCACAATTAGATTAGAGGTAATTATAAATGCATTATCCTGAAGGAGGAAAGAACACACTGCACCAGAGGTTGTATGAAAAGGCTTGACTGCTGAAGTTGCCATGGTGATACGAGACACGTGGAATCCAGGAAGTAAATTAGCAATCTACCCGCATCTCATTAACTGTTATGCAGCACTGATTTATTTTTATCAGGCAGAACAAGAACCTCAGAAGCGTTCATGAATGTCTGATCCTTTGGTCCAGTGAGCAGTGGTGGGTTAACAATCCCAGCATCTGTGACCTGTCAGCGGTCTGAAGGCTGACCATTCACAGGCCCTAACACGCCTATTGTACGTCTTAAATGAGGTATAATCTAGATAGACCACATGTGTTTGTCCTGGGTCTGTGCTCTGGAGCCATGGGCGATAAATCTGTCCCTGCCACAAGGAAAGTGTTGAAAATGTTCTAAGAAGTTGCCCGTTAGTCTGTTGTGCAGGTCGGGTCTTTGTGTCTCAGAGGGCGGAGGGTGGAGCAGGGAGCTGTGGAGCGTATATGTTCACATGCACACAGGAGCAGCTCAGAACGTCTAGAGGGAACAGTCGAGCAGCTCATCAGCGCTGTGAGGGAACGACGCCATAAATACTGATTAAGTTATTCATCAAAGAGGGATTTACATAGGTGTGTTTGATTTGACTCTTGTGAGCTTTAAGTCAAGTTATAATGTCATTACGTCATCAGAAACATTCTCACATGTTTAAGTAATGCTTTTATTATTAGTCTGTCTACATCTCCAAAGCTCTGTTCCACCTGGTGATGTCATGTAGTGGTAGTTTTCAAGTTAACAGCTCCTTTTGCCTTTTGTTCAGGAAAAATTGGCAATTCCAGGGCTGAAATTATCCAAATGATTCTAGTGAAAGTCTATGGAGTTTAACAACACAGTCTGCATTACCACATGACATCACAAGGTGGAACAGAGTGTTTTCCGTTTGAGAGTAGATCTCAGAGTTTGTGGTTAAAATGAAATAAAACACAACTCCAGGTTAGTTTTTGATGAAGAATTTTGGATAAAACAAGACATTTATCTGCTGATCTTACTCAAAACATAGGCTTACAGTGAGATTCTCAAGGTAATTATTTCACAAACTCTTCCAAAATCCAAACCCTTGCAGTTTTTAGAAGAGTTTACACCTCTAAACTGTAAAATGCATCTTAGGTGCATTTTTACATCATTCGTTTGTGTTTTTAAAATGCACCTCACCAAATGCCTGACCTGACCAGCCAAAACCACACACTTTACGACAAAACTTTACGAAGACGTGTGGGTCTGGGACTGTATCCTGTCTCCCTGAATCCAGAGGGCGTGATTGACAGGTGGATTAACCAATCAGAGAAACACATGGTCCATTAGTGTCAAATACATTGACTTATGAATAAAAAAATAAATAAAAATCTGCAGAGTCAACAATTGTGCACCAAACTCAGGTAAAAGAAGTTATATAATTTTGTTCTGAATGATACAAGATTTGGCCGGCATGGGAACGCCTTGGGGTCCCAACGGAGGAGCTGGAGGATTTGTCTGGGGTGAGGGAAGTCTGGGAGTCCCTGATTAGACTGCCTCCCCACGACCCGGCGCCCGAATAAGTGGAAGAAAATGGATGGATGGATGGATGGATGGATGGATGATAGAGGATTTTCCAAAAGAAGATGTTATCGCATTTGAGAAACAAGTGATAAAACTTAGCGGTTGTGTTTGGACCGGCCCAAGTTCTAGCTCTATAGTCCAGCTCCTGATGCCCTGATGCTTCTGGATTCGAACAGAATGTAGAAGGTACTACAACATAATCTACAGTCCTGTGCGCTGACAAATACTGCAGTGTGGTTTTCAAGCAGTATGGCAGCTCTGTGTAATAACCTTCAAGGGCGGAGAAGGTCATAACAGCCATAATTTAATAAAAATATCACAGCACATATCAGGTTTGGGTTGATCTGAATATGTTAATGTTTCCAGTGTCCATTCTGTGCACTCCCCGTCCTCCCCCACCGAGTCTAGAACCTGATGATCCCACACACACACACATATCCACACACTCCTTTCATTCATGTCTGCTTCCTGTCAGCGTGTGTGACAGGCAGATGACATCAGCGGGGTCTCGGGACGCTTCAGGACGTGCCATCTCTGCCTCATCAGCCCAAATAAAGAAGGACTTTGATGGTATCATGACAGTGGCAGACCCCCCACCCTACCACACACACACACACCGCCACTGTCGCACGATGCATGGGGGACTTCCATTCCCCTCGTAATTGAGTTTCTGTCTCTGCTCTTTGTGCTCGCATGAAGCTCTGATGAAGTCCCCATCTCCCCCTCATCTCCCACCTCCACCACCAGTCCCCATCTCCAGACTACACTCCCCCCAAAGTGCGCTATGTTGACTTATTTCCCACTTCACTACACATAATGAATATTTATCGCACAACTCGCATCTATGTTCTATGTTTAAAGGGTGGTTTTTGTTATTAAAAGCTTGTCAATCATAAATAACAGCAATTTTGAGTCTGGAAAAGTGAACTGAAGCCCAAGGCAGAAGAGTCTGTGTGGCTTCTCCTGCTAATAAGGACAGGCCTTAGTGTGTTTAGACTTTTTATCTAACTTATTTCCATGACATTTCATCAAAATATACAAAAAGACACGTTTCAGAAAAGGGAAAGTTATGATTAACACAATGGTATAATTTTATGAGCATTGCGCGTCTCAATTCACCAAAATGATCCACTGACGTCCCACTTTTAGAAACAGCTCTCTGCCGTCATCTAGTGGACAAAGTGAGAAGTGCAGGAAACATAAAAAGCACATGAGACTTCTAGATTTAACATGTTTAAGTCGTCCTCTAGTGGTGGCACAGAGAATAAAAAATAATAAAAAATAAATAATAAATAAAAAAAATAAAAAAAAGACTAATAATTGATCAAATTAAGATTATTTTTAAGGTCGAGTTTGATGACATGATTTTCTGAAAACATCCTATATTATATATTTCTATATTCTGTTGTTCTGTACTGTGGAAGATCAAGTTTTGTGCCTGCACTCATTACTCTTCTAATGCGTCAGACCCTACATGGTTTTTCATTTCATTTATTAATTTTTCTTTTTTTTTTTTTTATTTCAATGTGGTCTGAACATGCCTCTTTTCATATTTCTACACCCACTTGTACATGCGTGTCTTGAATAGGCACATCGGGGTATTTTTCAAATGAAAAGGCTTTGATCTTCAGGCTGTGTTCACATGTACTGCCTTTTTCTTCACTTGCATGTCTGGCTTGACAGTGGTCAAAAGCCACACTATGATCCGGTGTTATAATTTATTCCTGCACTCACCTTAGAGATACTGAATGATTGTGTTCATAGTGTTTAATTTAACAGTCTTTTTGAGCCTGTTTTTGACTTTCAGCTCCCCTTGCCAGTGGGGTGTCCCATTACTCCCTCCTCTATTCCAGTTTGAATATATAATTAAGAGTCCTTTTCATCCCGTGTGTCAGTGGGGGTCAGTGCTGTAGCCCTCGGGACACCAATCCATAGAGCCGTGTTTCCGTGCCCTTGAGTCACATTCTTGTCCTTAATTGCTCTAGTTAAAAAAAAAGACAAAAAAAAAAACCCCAAAAAAACAGTTTACAAAATCGTACAATATAAGACCAACAGATTTGTCAGGATGCTTGGTTTAAAATTGCAGCCAGGAGGGATAAAAAAAAGTGTATTTTTCGTTGGATGCAGTATGCAAAGTGGGCTTAGTTGATCATTCGTGATTCATGCAGTTTTATATAAACTAAAGAAGCACAGTTGGGTCCAGGGGGAGAGCATGAAAGCATGAACTGAAGTCATATCAAGTTTGCGGATACACAGTTTGCATACACAGAAAAAAAAAAAAAAAAAGTGAATTTGTTCCAGAGCTGTAAAAATGGCCAAACTCAAAATAACAGGGGATGAAGAGGAAGAAGAACAGATTATTCATACCATTAATATATTTAAAACCTTTTGTATGTTTTATATATGAACAGTGTGAGTGAGGGACATTTCATTACAATATGATTAGTTACAAAACAGTGATTCTTCTTATTTTAATTCACAATTTAACACTTTGTTCCAGTATTGAGCTCCTCTGTTCAGTCCATGTACATGTGCCAGTGTCATAGCAACCCCCAAACCCCAGCTACGAGCTTTAAAAAAGGCCAATAAAATAAACGAATAAGCATAAAAATACTAGAGGGAAGAACAAATGAATAGAAGTAATAGCCGTCAAACTGACTGGGAGACACGTTTCCAAAAAAAGATGAAAGTAAAGAGAAGAAAGTAAAAAAGAGGGAAAAGTATTGTATGTTTTCTGCTCAGATCATGTTTATTTTTGAGCCAAAACGTGTGAATCTCTTTCCTTTCTACAGCTGCAGCTAAGTTCAATATAATGATTTGGCTGCCAGTGTCTGAAAACTTCTAAAGAGACATAGATTCAAATATTAGACTGTACAGTATCTGAAAAAAGACACTGACGCACATGGAAGAAAAGCATTGTGGAGCCCACTTTATCCTCTGTCATTTGTTTGTGGAGCCCACACAGTGTGGGCTCCACAGAGACATCACTGTTTTATAGGGAAAAACATGAAAATTTAGCAGCAACATGTGAGGAACAAACGCACTATTGTCCACAGCTGCCCAATCCGCTTCTTTATACCAACTTTGCGCATCTTTTTTTGGAAAGTTTCTTACAAATGTTGGATGTTTTTTTTAGCTTTTTGTTCTGTTCTGTGTCGCTTTAGACCCAGGAGTGATGGAAATACAGGCTTTTAAAAGCTCCAAATGTTAGATAATGTGTTATCTTTAGCACAGCGGTGACACACAGCGTTCTACTAATATGTTCTTTGCGGCGCTGATTTTTGTTGCTTGTTTTGGACTGTTTTTCTTGTTTTTTTCATTTCACTCCAAAAATCTGGCAACCTTGTTATTGCCATTTTTTTTTTTGTCTGTATTTTTCCTTCCAATGAGCACATGCATTTACAGAGGATTCAGTAAATGTTTATAAAGTCTGACTCTATGAACAGCATGGACTTAGTTCTGTGTTCACAAATACAAAGTGACGTATCCATTAAATTATGTCCATGTAAATCCAACCAAACGTACAACGCCGGATTCAAACAGACAGTGAGGCGGGTACGTACTTTGAGAGAGTAAGTTGGACACTGCCTGTTACACCAACTACTACAACTGCAGTACATATTTGACCAAAGAAACCCGGTTTAACGAGGCTTTACGTGATACTACATGTCTAATGAGTTGAAAATCCCTCCAGATCGCTGAGGTGTCTGGGAAAAATAGACTTTTTGCAGATTCTTTGCGCAGACCCACGCCTCACTTGGACACAGACTGGATTTGTTTCTCTCTTCTGTTATTATAACTCTGATTAAACATTTTTTTTCCTGGTTAACTTGCATATATCTGCCTAATGTGAACCTGAAATCCACTATAGAAAATCGGTTCTATCTGTTATGAGTTAAATGGCATCTCAAGAATTAAAAAGGACTAGAGAACACATGGGTTTACTGGGACAGCTGAATGTGATGTTGTGTCTAAAGTGAATATTAGCTTTTTGTCCACGAAGACTAAATGTTTGTGCTAATTGAACAGCTTGTTTGGCTCTAAGCTAATTTCCTTTTTAAAAAAAAGTGTGGTTTTCTGCTGCGGCTGGTGGAAAAAGAGCTGTGGGAGCTGTCATTTTATGCTGGAGCTTCGGCAAACATTTAATAAACTGTTCATAAGACTGAGCATAGTCCACTAGGCAAACGCTCGAAGCAGATATGGGCGGGAAGGCAGCCAGGCTAATAATGTTTTATAAAATGTGAATCCACGGGCAGCATGTGCACTATTAAAAAGTATATACTGAGATACTCTGCAGTAAAGTCTCAGAGAGTTGTATTCTCAAAGTGCAAGCTCCTGTTTATATGGAGCTACAGAGACTTCATCCCCAACCTGAAGGTCAGAGGATCGATTCCCACTCCCACTATTGTGCACTTAGGCAAGACACTTCTCCACCTCGCCTACGAATGTGGTATAAGTGAGTTCACATCTGCCATCTACTGGTGAAAATAAACTGTGCACTTTAAAGCCAAAACGTTCTAATGTATCTCAGACCTCAGCCTAAATATGCAGAGTTTGTGGTTAAAATGAAATAAAACACAACTCCAGGTTTGTTTTTGATGAAGAATTTTGGATAAGACAAGACGTTTATGTGCTGATCTTATTCAAACCGCAGTCATTTCACAAACTCTTCTGAAATTCAAACCCTTGCATTTTCAGAAGAGTTTACACCTGTCTCCCTGAATCCAGAGGGCGTGATTGACAGGTGGATAAACCAATCAGAAGAACCCATCGTCTATTAGTGTCACAACAAATACACTGACTTATGAATTTAAAAAAATACATAAATTTCATAGAATATTTTGTTCTGGATGATACAAGATTTGAGCTGGAGGACTTGTCTGGGGTGAGGGAAGTCTGTGAGTCCCTGCAGCCCAACCCTGGATAAGAGGAAGAAAATGGATGGATGGATATTATGAGACTTTCCAAAAAGGAGATGTTACCGCATTTGAGAAACGAGTGATAAAACTTAGTCAACCCCCCTGCTTTTCTGTTCATACATCGCTCCAGACAGGAATCAAAATGTTAAACAACCTCCTTAGCTCACACGATAATGGCTAAACCCCTGTTGCAATGTGCTGCTAGAGATTTTCAGTGTGTCGTATTATGCAAAATGTACATGCAGTAAATAATCCACGGGACGCAGACGTGGAGCAGCTATAAGCTACAGTAGATGTTGCCTTTGTTAGCGTTGCCTTTGTTAGCGTTCCTCTAACAGCGGGCCCATCAAAAGCAGTGTGAAACTCCCGCTTTGAAACGCAGGCTTCACTTTATGTTCGGTCTATTGTTGGTGCTGTTTGCCGTAAATGTCGCTGTTTATGTAGAGTAAATGCATATACACACAGACCCTATAGGACTCCGGTCACACACTTTTGCTCGACTAACAAGGTCGCACACAGGGGTCCTGCTTATTAACATCGTCAGGGCCCTTGCTCCTTTAAAATATGCACCAGAAAGTCGTATTTGATGGTTAGTACTGGCAGTGTGAGTGTGGCATGTCCCCGAGGGGAAGAGGGAGAGCGAGAGAAGAACAAGGGACGAGAAGAAGAGGAGTAAGTGAGAGAAGAAGGGAGGAAGTGGATAATGTGAGAAAGAGAAGAGGAGGAGGAGAAGGAGAGTAGTAGAGAGAGATAACAAGGAAGAAAAGGGGATAACAGGAGGGAGAGAGCAAGAGAGAGAGTGCAAGGGGGGAGGAGAAGTGGAATAATGGGAGTGAGAGGGAAACAGAAGAAGGGAGGAAGTGGATAATGTGAGGAAGAGAGAGAGAGGAGGGGGAGAAGGAAGAGGAGAGTAGAAGAGAGAGACAACAAGGGAGAAAAAGGGATAACAGGAGGAAGAGAGAGAGAGAACAAGGGACGGGGAGAAGAGGAGTAATGGGGGAGAGAGAGGGAAACAGAGAGAGAGGAAGGGAGAAAGGGGATAATGTGAGGAAGAGAGAGAGGAGGGAGAGAAGGAAGAGGAGAGTAGTAGAGACATAGAACAAGGGAGAAAGGGGGATAACTGGAGGGAGAGAGAGAGAGAGAGAGCAATAATGGGAGAGAGGGGAAAGAGAGAAGAAGGGAGGAAGGGGGTAATGTGAGGAAGAGAGAGAGAGGAGGGAAGAGGAGGAGAGTAGTAGAGACAGATAACAAGGGAGAAAGGGGGATAACAGGAGGAGAGGGAGAGAGAAGGAGAGCAATAGCAAGACAGTAGAGAGAGAAACAGAGGAGAGAGAAAGATGGGGATAACCGTAATGAATAGGAGAGAGAGAGGAGAGAGGAAGAGAGGAAGTAGTCAGTCAGCAACAAGTAGAAGGGGAATAACAAGGGGGGAAAGAGAGGATAATGTGAGGAGAGAGAAACAGAGAAGAAGGATAATGAAAAGGAGATAGAGGAGAGTAAAGGGAAAGAGGAGATAACAACAAGGGAGAAATGGGAATAACGGGAGGGGGAGAGAGAGAGAGAGAGCAAGGAAGAAAGACGAATAATGAGAATGCGAAAGCGAGTGAGAGAGAGCAAGAGGAAGAGAGCAATAGCAAGAGAGTAGAGAGAGAGAACAAGAGGGGAGTAATAATGTGAGGAAGAGAAGAGAAAAGGAGAGAGAAGTAGTAGAGAGAGAAACAAGGGAGAAATGGGAATAATAAGAGAGAGAGGAGAGAAAGAAGAAGAGACGAATAATGAGCAAGCGAGTAAGAGAGAAGAGAGTAAAAGAGAGAGCAAGGGAGATGGGGAGATAAAGAGGAGGGAGAGAGAGAGAGAGAGCATGAGAAGAGTAATAGCAAGAGAGTAGAGAGACAGAAGAAGGGAGAAAGGGGATAACATGAAGGAGAGAGAGAGAGAGAGAGAGCAAGAGAAGAGTAATGGCAAGAGTAGAGAGAGAGAGCAAGGGAGACAGGGGATAAAACGAGGGCGAAAGATAGAGTGAGGGAGAGAGCGTGAGAGGAGAGTAATAGCCAGAGTAGAGGGACAGAACAAGGCAGAAAGGGGAAATATTGGAAGAAGGAGGAGGGGGGATAACAGGAGTGAGTGAGAAAAAAGAGAGAGAGAGAGCAATAACAGGAGAGAGAAAGAGCGCTAGGGAGAGAGAGGGGGTTGACAGTCCCAAACATCATTAGCGGCCAGAGGAGGCTTGATGCAGTGCTGTGTGCTGGAATGTGTGTCCACCCCAAAGACTATGAAGCTCGCTGGTGCGTTAGAGCCATTCCAGCCCACAGCCACAAGAGCCCGGCCAAAGTCCCTGTGTACCACTGCACTAGTTTGACATTAATTATCCTCCAACTGCCTGCAGGCTTCCTCTGCACAGAACACTCCTTTTACACTCATTTATAGTCATTTCAATTTAGATTTTAAACATTACAATGCGCAGATGTGTTTTTATATCTCTTTTATTACACATTATGTCTTTAGGTCAGAATATGTCTGCGAGGTGACGTTTAATCGGGACGAGTGCAGAGGTGCCACAGCAGGGACGCAAACTGAGACAAGCCTCGGCACTACTTTTTAATAACTAGACAATAATTAGTCTTAAACATGAACAGAGACTTAATTCATAATGAACAAATACTTAATTATGATTCAGGCTTAGCAACTGCTTAATTAAGGGCTTGGAGTTAGGATAATTAAAAGGCACCACACCCGATTTGTTTTGTCGTACAAACATAAAAAAATTAATTTTAAACGTTTGCAGACGTCCAAAGCCATTCTTCACTTACCTTATGATTTCTGAGCATCCTAATTATTCACCACGATGAGTTCTGGTTACTGGACAATCATGGTACTACTAGATGCAAACAACTTTAGACAAAAGAGATGCTAATACTAACAACAACTATATGCATGTATAATCACTTCAATCACTTTAGGCCTAGGTTACTGGACACAGATAAAAGAGGTGGTTCATCTACTAGCAACTAGATGCGACGCCGAGGACTGCAGTGGATTTATTTGATGACCACAGGTGGAGAAGTGCTTGTATAAATGGGACCAGTTGCACTTACAAAGTTTCACAGTCCTGTGTTCAGGGTTGCGACTTCATTTTTGCATTTTTTCGCTGGTGCGACTTATACTCCAGAGCGACTTATAGTCCGGAAAATACGGTACATCTGGGGCAAGACAAATTTTGGTCAAATACAGGTGTACAGGACCTTTAAGTTGTTACAAACCTGAATCATTCTTAATAAACCATTTATTCACAATGAAAAAAAAACAACAACTAAACATGTTTTCATGCTTTAAATGTAGTGCATTGTAAAAATATTACCCAGATCTTTTGTGTATGCCAAAACAAAATGAATTAGGTGAGGAAAAGAAAAGTAGGGCCTTTGCTGACATTCTGTAGATCAGGTAAAGTATAGCAAAGAATATAAAACTGACAACACTATATTATTCCTAGATTCCTTAGCAGCTGCGAGGGATGAAGTGAATCCAAAGGAACAGATGGGAAAAGCACATTTATTGCACACTTCACTATTACAGTGGAAAACATGGACTGGGTTTGGAAATGTCGATGAAGCAAATTGATTTGAGCCACTTATTCCAACATTTGAGCCCACACCTGCACCTGTTGCGCTTGAATTCAACACAATACAAAATAAAACCTGCTTATTTCTCACTTTCTGACAGCGTTGTGACAGAATGAATGCATTGAATCTTCAGCCCTCCCCAGATAGAGGAACATTACAGTGTTTACAGAGCAGCTCCGTCTCAAGTGCCTTAAAAAAACAGCCTGTGTCAGTCTCCGATGGGAGCCAGGGCGATTGCGACTCGAGGAGCAATTATCAGAGGAGCAATACATGCAGAGACACGGACACTTAAACCCCAGCTCTCCACCGCGTGATACTGCGGCGCTAACAGTGATGTAAGGCGTCATATAAAGTCTTCAGAACGCCGCAGCAAATGAATGGGACTGCTTCGTAAATCTGGATATTACCACTTTAAACAGTCATGCTTACACAATAAATATATAGAGTTAAACTATAAAACGTAAATACTTTTCTGGGAGATGGCACAACACAAATAAAAGTGATGCTAAATCTAGTCACTTTGAAATTTACTGCTATTTACTGTGGTACTATGGCGGTTCCTACTATAGAAATAGTCGAACACAAGGCTGCCAATCTGCACCATCTACCCTTTTGACCAACACCGATCACTCATACGCCGCATTTCTAACAGTGGAGGTTGACGTGTCTTGCCCAACGACACAACAATAGTATGCACAGATGCAATTTTGCCCAGCATAATAAACGACAGCGATAAACATAAGCAGGCATGCACCAATCATCGTTATGATATCCACATTTGTCCAGCAGTTTGTATTAATGGAGATCTTTCTTTCAGGTACAAGAATAAACAAAGAACATCTCTACAGAAGGAGTTCCATGATTACCCCGTGTTTGTGTGATTCAGAAGTGAGAGTATGAAATACCTCTGAAAAGTGCTTAGTGCTGGAGTGTCCTTAATGCTACATGAAGACTTTGAGTGTATGTGACTTCTGGCTAATAGCTTGTCTTTTGAGTGTCCTTGAGGTCTTTGCAAATAAAATCTCAATAGGTCGGTAAGGGCAACCAATAAAGCTGCGGAATGTGCAATTACTAAAGGTATATAACCCTCTTTGCACTCACCAGTGACAAATGTTCTAACTCTTTGTGACTGGGTTTCTCGCTCTTGTTTTCGTCTTTTAAGGCCGTCAAGAGTCTCTGATGTAGTCGAGTGTATATCTTTTGATTTGAAATAAAATATGGAGTGTTTAGTGGAAATAAGTACAATATATATATATATATATGAGTTACTGTGTGAAATTGAACTTTAAAAATCAATGTCTTAACTCTTAACTGGTATTACCACCATAGACTGCATAAAGAAGAGGTAATGATAGCATTCAGCTCCAGCCAAACGAAGCTCATCGAGCTTAGCAGCTACAGGGGCAAATTTGGAGCCAAGTTCCATGTTTGGAATTACGATCGCGAGTATCATAGCAACCAAAGAGCCAATCAAGAGCAAGCCTGATGAAGGTAACGCCCCTTCCCGCCCACACCGCTGGTTTAGCATGGAGCGGGCGCTTAGCAACGCTGTCAATCAAACCAGCTAAGGCTAGCAGGAGTCACCTCGGGGAATGAAGGCACTTGATTAATCTGTTATTATATGATATGTTCATATCGTGATTTACAGACACAATAGGTTAATACAAACATTTAAGACTAAAATGATGAGGCTCACTGCAGCAGTCACAGAGAGACAGTTTTTTAATGTAAAGCGAATTGGAGCCAATGATCGCTTCTTATTTGGAACGTGGCGGCAAGCAGGTTAGCTACGTCCATTTCTATATACAGTCTATGATTACCACGAGGATATACGATACATTGTTTGAAGCCTAGGAAAAAAACTGAATTGTTCATCTTAAATCCTTTGCCATTTCACATGGACTTCTTGTATTTGCTTGCTATTTCAAATCAAAGGTTTACTGTCAAAACCAGACTTGGAGAGACTTATCCTGCATTTGTGTCCAGTAGGTTACTACTGTAACGTCCTGCTCACTGGCCTCAAACGAGCCTTAAGACAGTACATCCAGAACACTGCTGCTCGGGTCCTGACTAGAACCAGGAAGTACTTCACACATGTGCCCTGTGCTCAGGTCTCTGGCTCCTGTGGCTCAGAGAATAGACTTTACAGCAGCTCTGTGTGAACAAGTCTCTCAATGGCCTAGCACCAAAGAACATCTCTGACATGTTAGAGCCACATGAACCATCTCACACTCTGAGGACTTCGGGGACCGGTCTCCTGCTGGTCCCAGAGTCAGGACTAAACTTGGAGAATCAGTGTTTCAGTTTTATGCAGCTAAAACCTGGAGCAGTCTTGGAGACAGGCCTCTACTTTAACAATGTTTAAATCCAGGCTCAAAACAGTTCTGTTTACCTGTGGATATAACTGAAAAGTTTTTATTCTGCACTCTTCTGTTTTAATTGTAATTTTATGATGATTATTTCTTATTCTGTAAAGCACTTTGAATTACCTTGTGTATGAATTGTGCTGTACAAATATACTTGAGTTCATCCAATCACTGTAATATGAAGTCAGAATCAGTGTTCAAAACCCTGAACACCAAGGACTTGATGAGATGAGATCGTTGGTAAGTCAGAATTAAACAAGGAGCGGTGTGTTACAGTTTTAACACACTTGCGGAGGAAGTACGATTTGGCGTTGTGTGTTAAAACTGCATAATGCACGGCTCCTTATTGCTTAATGCTCACATTAGAAAGCTCTGTCAGCTTTTTAGCCAGACTATTTGCTGTAGGTACAGCAGCAAATACCGATACATTTCCACAAATGGCCCTTTCCAAAACCAAATTCAATAAATAAACACAAGCTACAGAAATATATAAGGTAAGTGCCAAACATTACTGGTGAAAGTAAAAAGTTCTCACCCATGAGTAAAAAGAATGCAATTATCTTCTATAAAGATCAGCGTCAAATTGGCGTCAGTGACTCGTGGTTACACCAGTCTGCCACCTTGCACTATACACAAGCCTGCGTCATTTGTCATTTTTGTTTGCTCACATTTAGGCTACGTGAAAGCCATCCCAGCCTTTGCTCCTGTCACACTTTCTCATCATTGCGACTGTAAGATAAGCACTTTACGCATGTCCATGTAATCATTCTTCCAATACAAGCGATGAATGCAAACAGCCCTATGTCTCCTGCCTCCATAAAGAAAATCAAGATGGAGGGGCCCACACTGAGAGCATTGCAGGACAAGTCTGTTTTTTTTCCCAACCTCTCCTGCACCAGGCTTGTCCACCTCACTCCAGCTCTGCAGTTCAAAAATCACAAAAGGAATATTCAACATTGCGGGACTCCTGGACACTAGTGTTTGAAGTACAGGTCTCATAGCTATGGCTGTCAAAAGTCAGTAGCAGAAGTAAAAAATTCACCTACACTAACAGTAAGAAGCACAAAGAGACTCCAGGATGAGGCGCAATGTACTGGAATTATGGCTGTGGAGAAGTAAGGCCAGTGAATAATATGCGAACCCATAATGCACTCTGCCTAGTTCATTTACAGATCAATTATAAAGATTGAATGTAAAGTAATAATTAAATTTAAATATGAATACACAGAAACCCAACTGACTCTGATAACGGCATGCTATTTAAAGCCACAGTATGTAACCTTGTATTTATTTATTTAATTCAAATCATCAATTTAGTGCGTAAAAAACGAAAAGAAACGTTAAAAGAGCTAAAAAAAAATAGAGAGTTTGATACAGTGGGCATGGATTAGCCTGGAGTATTTCAAAGTGTGGTATTATCACAGCCGTCTCCACCTATGTCCTATTATCCTGGTGGGGTCACCTGCCTGTTTCCATGGAGATAGAGGTTTACTTTCCAAGAAAAGCAGAACATTTCCAGGGATACGAGCAGGTGGCCGACCCTCCACCAGAAACATTTGTGCGTAGGCTGTTATTTGACTTAATTTGCATGCTAATTATTCCTTTGAAATTCCATACTTTCTACTAACAGACTGTACTAAATATACTAATACTCACTAGTGGAGCGTAACAAAGTGAAAGTAGTAAAGTGCTGTACATAAGTAAACATTTTAGGTATCTATACTTTGCATGAGTACATTTTAAAGTGAATACTTTTTACTTTTACTTCACTACATTTGACAGCACATGTCTGTACTTTCTACTTCATGACATTTTGAACCAGACTGATAAGTAAAAGTATTTTTATCATAGTTTGAGTCCCGTTGAAAAGGCTGAGGGTTTATTTTTAGCACATTCATAAGTTGAGCAAACACAAATATAGAAAGAAAAAACAGCTAGAATATATATTTATTTGAAGTTTTTTATCAAAATCACTATTAGATCTCAAAATCTGCGGAGAATACTTTTACTTTTTACTCTCTAAGAACATTTTTAAACAGGTACTTTAACACTTTTACTTGAGACTTTTACTTTTGACTTGAGTATTTTTGCTCCAGTATCTATACTTTTACTTAACAAAAGTACTTCTTCCACCCCTGCTATGACTAGGTTTCCACAGTTTGTCTACGCCAGAAAATAGAACTAAATCACCACATAAAAAAATACTGAATTATTGAAAGTTGTAGCTCTAATACTTGGCCTCTATAATGAATTGTAAAATCCCATTCAAGGGGTCATTATAACTGTCAGCTCGCAGTATCACTTGGGCAGATCATGCTTATGCGCTCGAATCAAGAGTCAAGCCCTTTTTGTCCTTGTGTTGCAAACTACATCTAATTTGCAGTTTTCGACGAGTGTGCATCGAGAGCAGAAAACACACCAATTAAACTGACAATTGGGCTCTAGCCTCACTTGTCTTTGGTCTCACACAAGGTCTAGTGTTATACAGCCTGACCGGAGCGGGCTCGTGAGTGAAATCCCCTGGTTCCCACTGTGAGGCCAGATGCAATAATTACGAGCCAACACATTTGATTTATTACAGCGCTGTGTTCCTATGGCATGGTTATAAAGTATACCCCTAAAGCTTGTGTGCGATGGTAGTCTCATCTTGAAAACTAGCTTATTCAGCTCACTACAGACTAAATTTACCAGGGTATGACTTAGGAACTTAAAGGTGCACTGTGGAACTTTTCTGGTGAAGTGGTCTGGCATCTGCATGTCTCAAGAAATTGCTTATAGTTTGGAATATTCTGCATTAGGGTGGTAAACGAGTAAAAGAGTTGACACCTTTAGTTGTTGTTGTAACTATTTATGTGTCGTTGTTTATGTAACTGCTTTTGTACACTTGGTTGCTATGCCGACAAGTCGATATGAAGGTTCTTATCGTCTGTTACTGGTCCGTTTGTTGGCTGTTGCTTTGTACTTGTTTTGCACTTGTTTTGGGGTGGGTTATGCCCTACAACAGCCCTTGTGTGCAAAAAAATAAATAACAAGAAGAACCTTTGGCGTGTTTCCTCACACCAGAACGCTGCAGTATACTACTTGCAAGTACAGATGTTTTCAATGTTCAAAAATATATAAAATACCTTGAAAAACATGCATTCTTATAGGGGTCACCTCTCCACACATCTGACCTTAAACATCCAAGACAAAGTAATAACATTTCCATGGAGACAAGCAGGTGGTGAAGTGGAAAGGTTACATAGTGCAGTAAAAAAAAAAAGGAATTTAACTTTTTTCTTTACTACATAATTCCATATGTTGCTTCATATATGTGATGTTTTCCACATGTGTAAAATGTAGAAGGTAGTAAACATAAAGGTGGAAAAAAAACATGGTTGTGTCCAAATTTTGACTGGTACTGTACAGTTTGTATATATGATTCTGATCTAGGTTGGGCATTTTTATAACCTGCCTTTGTGGCCAACTGTGAACACTGATAACCCCGTTTACATAGTAGCTAAAACTTGGAATTACTTCTCTAAATCGTTAGCGTGATTACCGTAAATTTCCGACTATTGAGCGCACCCGAGTATAAGCCGCACCAGCTAAATTTGAAAAGAAAGTCAATTTTGTCCGTATATAAGCCGCACTTGAATATAAGCCGCATGTTACAAATATGTTGTAACATGAGACATTTACACAGAAAGACTGTTTTAATTTAAGACTTGCTTTTTTTTTTCCTCTTCAAACTGTGCCTGAAAATTGGCAGCACAGCACCAACATGCCATCAACACGGGATGAACATACCTGCATGTTTAGAAAATAAAACAGCACCAACACGGGCCATCTGCTTTTATTTCCTCTGAAAGATTTTTGTCATCTTTCCCCATTGACTAAGTTCTTCCCGCTGCCGCCTCCAGTGTCGCACCATCGACTCATTGATGCCAAGCTTACATGCAGCGGCTCTATTTCCTTCTCTGACGCCACATCCATTGCCTTTAACTTAAAGCTGCATCATTTGCATTTCTCTGTGTTTTTCATGATGAGGTTGTGTGGATGACGCACAAAATGACAGTTCAAAATCAAAACTAGCGTATACTTCAGTGCATAATCTTTCCCCACATCCATCTCACTCTTGCGTTTACTGCTAGAGAGCGCCCCCTGGTGACCGTTAGCCAGTAAACATCTATAAATAAGCCGCACCGTATAGGCCGCAGGGTTCAAAGCGTGGGAAAAAAGTAGCGGCTTATAGTCTGAAATTTACGGTAATTTTGAACTTGCCAGTGCAATTGCGAGACAGAGCTACACAGGAAAGGAAATTCCTCTTAACATATTTGTCTTTGAGCACATGGCAGAAATACACCACCGTAAACAGCAAAGGTTGTGTAAGAAGAACCAACAACAGAGGCAGATTGACAGAATTATTTGTGGTCTAAGAAAATAGAATACAAATGCGATATCCCCTTGAAATCAGTGAGTAAGGCTGAACTGCATGCACGCTTTAAATATCAGTCACTCAATACCATAGTAATGCATTATACTCTGGAATACAAATATGATATACAGACTGTGCTGAAGCCTGACTCAGTCAAATTTGAGATCACTATGAAATCCCTTCTGCCACAAATCAATCCAGAGCCAAAAGGTCAGATTATCGGTCTTCAGAACGCATAAACCTGACGATATGGTCCATGAGTATATCTGTGGGTATTAGGGGTGGGACAATAAACAATAATATCGTTCATAGCCGTAACATAACTGTCAGCAACTTTAAGAATCATTGTGATATAATCGTTAATTGCAATTACTTTGGCCATGATAACTGTGAGACCAAATTTCAATATCATCCCATGACGAGTGGCAAGGCAAGTTTATTTGTATAGCACAATTCATGTGTTTGCGTGCCAACTTATATTTATTAATTATTAATAAAAAGAAAAGTTAATGTGTGAATTGGGCTTAGTTTGACTGAGATCAGAAGATTGAGATTCGGCTGCTGGAGCTGGTGTAGTAAGGAAGAAATGCAGGCAGGAATTATGTTTGGTGCTGGTACCGTATATTGAAGTGAATTATATTACAAAATAATATTTACAGAAACAAAAATAGCAAAACACAAAATAGTAATAATGACAACAATAATGAAAATCCCCAAATATTTACAGTCTGCAGGTTTGAACCAGTAAGATGTGATAGGTAAGTTGGTTGAGATGAGTTGGTTGCAACAAAAAGGAAAAAAAATGAAAGGAAGTAATCCGTACAGGTGGCGTCCACTTATTACGGACTTTTCAGTATTTGAGAGTATGAGTTGTTTGCTTAGTATCCATATGTTTTGTTCATTAGAATAGTGTCCATTGGATTTGATTATAGTTAAAAAGTCAGTAAAAGATAGAAAGAGTGGGGGGCAGGCTGTGTCAGCCTCCTACCAGACCCGTAGGGTGATGAAGCTGTAGGTTCTGGTCTTAGCTGCCATCGTGATCAAGAACACCTGGCCTGTATTTGAATAAACAGGACTAAATAAGTGACTTGAATAAATAAAAATCAAATGTCTAAAGTAATTACCTTAGCTGCGTTACATTGTTCAGTTCCATTGTGTACACAAAATAATTTACCATTCAAATACAATTAATCAATTATTTGCTTAATTGCAAATAAATAATCTTTGAACAAGGTGCTGTGGCTGTATGCTGTAGCCCATAGCTGCAGTATTAACCTTGCAGGTTTTCACATAAATACATTCAAAATAAACATTTGGCACTGGCATAAACAATTGAATAGTCATTTCACAACAAAGTGCTAAATGCTCCAAAAAGGCATTAAATGTGTTTTACAATGAGCACAAACAAGAAAACAACGTTAGCCCGAGCATGCTAATGCTAAGCTAGTTAGCTAGTTAGCTAGCATCGGCTGCTAGCGGCACATTACATTCATTCAAACTCACCAATTCCTCAGTTTAACATCTCATGATGGCGGCAAACGGACTCCACACGGACTGGAGGTTAGCTCTACAATGTTAAGAGTGGAACTACTTAGTTTGTTGAAAAACACAGAAAAGAGCGAATATTATAAATTGTTTGGGACTGACCTTTTCATACCTGCCTCGGCAGCTTCCCCCACAACTCTGGCGAGGAAGCCGCTGACACGGATTGAAAAGACGCTCTCTTTTCATACTTTGTCCAGGGGTGCGACTTATACGTGAAATTATTAAAATATATAATTGTAGGCTTGTACCAGAGGAAGAGGAAGTGGTGCTTCATTTACCTCTAGAGTTGGTGAAGTTGTTCAGAAGCGACACCGAGGATGAAGCATTCAGTGGATTTAGTGATGTGGAGTGAGATCCAGAGGGAACTTGTTAGCTTGTTTTTATGCTTTAGTCATTCAGTTGTGTCTATGCTTCATGTAGCTGAATAAATATAAATGTGTTACATTAGCGTGCTGTGCTCCTATTCAGCCTGTTCTTTTTTTTTATTTTATTGTTATTATTATAACTTGCCTTTAAAAATAAAATGTTCTTAGCCTCAGATTTTGTAAAGTACATTTCCCCCAAAAACACGACTTATAGTCCAGTTTGACTTACATATTTTTTTTCTTCATTATTAGGCATTTTTTCTCTGGTAAAATCTAAAAAAATAAAATAAAATAAATAAAAACACTAATTTAGAATTGCAGTTCACAAAATAATAAGTTATTGAGTCCTACATACTTTGTGAAATTACTATTAACGGTACATTTTTCCTCTGATGTTTGCTCACAGATTGCACAAATAATTATATAAGGTGGTATTCCTTGAGTAGGATTTTTAAAATTGTATTTAACCTTTATTTTAAAAATCAACATAAGAACCATAGTGTATAAAGAACTGGAGTGAGGGAGTGTGACGTCACCCACAGCGTTCAGCTCCATCCAAATGAAGCTCATCGAGGCGAGCGGTTATAGAGGCGAACTTGGAGCAGAGTATTTGGAATTCCAACCGCAAGTATCACAGCAACCAAAGTGGAGCCATGTGAATGTGGAGCAAAGTTATTGAAGGTAACGCCCCTTCCATCCTGCACCACTGGTTTGTCTTAGCAATGCTGTCAATCAAACCTGTTGTTACGCTAGCGGGAGTGACCTCGGGGAAAGAGGGTGCCTGATTTGTCTATTATTAAGGTTCATATTTTGATTATCGGACACAACAGCAAAATAAAAACACCAGGATCATGTAGAAAAACAACTTAAGACCAAAATGACGAGTCTGACAGCAGCACTTACGGAGAGAGGGGCGACAGTTTTCTAATGTAAAGTGAATTGAAGCCACTGAAGAGTCGATGGAACTGCAAGAGCGCCCATGATCACTTCCTATTTTGGAATATGGCGGCTTGCAGGGTTCGCTTTGTCCATTTATATATACAGCCTATAAGAACCAATTCTAATTTCCAGTGTGGTAAATGTACATTTCTTGAACCAGATGGTGAAAGCATCATGGGCCTTTAGTGACAGCAGTGCACGGCATATTGAAGCGAAGGTGGGAGCGCTCACGTCTCATCATGCATCATTGTCCCACAGTGGTGTCACAGTGTAAGCAGCTGCTCCGCTCCTACATCATCATTTGTACCAATACCACACCAATTTCATTCAATTACACATGCTATTAGGCTGAAATTAGACATGAAGCAGGCTTACCGAGCAGTGGTAAGTCGGCTCGGTCTGTCAGATATTCTTTTGCTGTTAAAGTTGAATTGTGAGTAGCTTAGTCAAAGCCCCCGGATGATGCCATTTACTGATCTATGTTAAAATGTTGTTTCCTCATCAAAAACTTACCAGAAGTTGTGTTTTGTTTCATTCGCACACACACAAACCCTGCATATTTAGGCGGAGTGCTTCTCTCACACTCTGTTCCACCTTGTGATGTCATTATGTGGTAATAGATGAAGTGCTCCACTGTGTTTATAAACTCCATACACCTTCACTAGAATCGTTCTTGTGATTTCAGCCTCTACTGAACTAAAGGTAAAAGGAGCTGTTCACTTGAAAACTACCACTTCATGACATCACAAGGTGGAACAGAGCATTTTGAGCTGTGGAGACGTTAACAGACTAATAAATGATGACTCAAACATGCATGAATGAAACAAAACACCATTCTAGGTATGTTTTTGATGAGGTAAAAACATTATAAACTCACAAGAATTAGTTTTGTGTAATAAAGGACCATTCAAATGACCCACATTTAACAGGTTTTGTATTATATTGTAACAGATACTAATTGTGCTTGTCTAGTTTGACCTTGTATTGAACTGGACAGAAAACTCACTACACATCTACATTTCACTGGTGTTTGCCTTATTTACACTGCCTTTCAGGGCTTTTATTGACCTTTTACCTCTAAAACTATTTTAACTCTGAAAAATACAACCTTGTTCATTTTTACCACTGTGGCCTATGCCCTGAACCTGAGTAACAGCTCATCATGTATATACCGTCTTTTGGATTTCTTTGGAAATCTTGCAACACACAGTCCGAGAACAGAAAGATGCAATCAAAAATCTAGATCATTAACTTTTAAAAAATACACTTAAATCTAACAAATAACTGGAATATTTAATATTCTTGGAAAACCAACCACACGTAACCGAGTGGGACATAGTGGACACAGGACTTAAAGTTACAACGTCCCCACAATAACACAAAAATGAATGAGCAGAACCAACTCCACTCCTCTGTTGAGCTGCAGAGATCATTTCAATCCTGAATCTGCACCAGAATCAAGCAAACGTAGGCTCCAAACTAAAGGGGCAGGAGATGTAACTAAAATAATATGCAGTTCAGCTTTATTATTTAGTTGAAAGTTGTGTATTTAAGTTGTCATTCTCACGCATTTCCCATCACAATAATCACTGCGCATCAGGACCACATCTTCCAATTAATGGGACTCAGATCGATGTCCACACTCAGAACGCTCCAAACAGGAAACAGAACATGAACTACATCAGGGTTTACACAGTAAATACGCTCTGCACAAACTTTATTTTCATCAGATTATTTATCCATCCATCCATCCATTTTCTTCCGCTTATCCGGGGCCGGGTCGCGGGGGGCAGCAGTCTAAGCAGGGACGCCCAGACTTCCCTCACCCCAGACACGTCCTCCAGCTCCTCCGGTGGGACCCCAAGGCGTTCCCAGGCCAGCCGAGAGACATAGTCCCTCCAGCGTGTCCTGGGTCTTCCTCGGGGCCTCCTCCCGGTGGGACATGCCCAGAACACCTCCCTAGGGAGGCGTCCAGGAGGCATCCTGAGCAGATGCCCGAGCCACCTCAGCTGGTTCCTCTCGACGTGAAGGAGCAGCGGCTCTACTCCGAGCTCCTCCCGTGTGACTGAGCTCCTCACCCTGTCTCTAAGGGTGCGCCCAGCCACTCTGCGGAGAGGAAACTCATTTCGGCCGCTTGTATCCGCGATCTTGTCCTTTCGGTCATGACCCAGAGCTCATGACCATAGGTGAGGGTAGGAACGTAGATTGACCGGTAAATCGAGAGCTTTGCCTTTCGACTCAGCTCCTTCTTTACCACAACGGACCGATACAGCGACCGCATCACTGCAGACGCTGCACCCGATCCGCCTGTCAATCTCGCGTTCCATCCTTCCCTCACTCGTGAACAAGACCCCGAGATACTTGAACTCCTCCACTTGAGGCAAGGGCTCACCACCCACCCGGAGAGGGCAAACCACCTTTTTCCGGTCGAGAACCATGGCCTCAGATTTAGAAGAGCTGATTCTCATCCCAGCCGCTTCACACTCGGCTGCAAACCGCCCCAGTGCCTGCTGCAGGTCCTGGCTCGAAGAAGCCATCAGGACAACATCATCTGCAAAACAGCAGAGATGAGATCCTGTGGTTCCCGAACCAGACCCCCTCCAGCCCCTGGCTGCGCCTAGAAATTTCTGTCCATAAATATAATGAACAGAACCGGTGACAAAGGGCAGCCCTGGCGGAGTCCAACATGCACCGGGAACAAGTCTGACTTACTGCCGGCAATGCGAACACAGCTCCTGCTCCGGTCATACAGGGACCGGACAGCCCTTAGCAAAGGGCCCCGGACCCCATACTCCCAGAGCACCCCCCAAAGGACACCACGGGGACACGGTCGAATGCCTTCTCCAGATCCACAAAACACATGTGGACCGGTTTGGCAAACTCCCATGAACCCTCGAGCACCCGATGGAGAGTGTAGAGCTGGTCCAGTGTTCCACGACCAGGACGAAAACCACACTGCTCCTCCTGGATCCGAGGTTCGACTATCGGCGGACTCTCCTCTCCAGTACCCTGGAATAGACCTTACCGGGAAGGCTGAGGAGTGTGATTCCCCTGTAATTGGAACACACCCTCCGGTCCCCCTTTTATACAGAGGGACCACCACCCCGGTCTGCCAGTCCAGCGGTACTGGTCCTGTCCCCGACCGCCACGCGATGTTGTAGAGACGTGTCAGCCAAGACAGCCCCACAACATCCAGAGACTTAAGGTACTCTCGACGGATCTCATCAACGCCCGGAGCCTTGCCACCGAGGAGCTTGCTAACCACCTCAGTGACTTCGGCCAGGGTGATGGACGAGTCCGCCTCCGGGTCCCCAGCCTCGGCTTCCTCCTCGGAAGACGTGACAGTGGGATTGAGGAGATCCTCAAAGTATTCCTTCCACCGTCCGACAACATCCCCAGTTGAGGTCAACAGCTCTCCACCCGCACTGTAAACAGTGTTGGTGAAGCACTGCTTCCCCCTCCTGAGGCGCCGAACGGTTTGCCAGAATTTCTTTGAGGCCGTCCGATAGTCCTCCTCCATGGCCTCCCCGAACTCCTCCCAACCCGAGTTTTTGCCTCCACGACAGCACGAGCCGCAGCACGCTTGGCCCGCCGGTACCCGTCAGCTGCCTCAGGAGTCCCACAAGCCAACAAGGCCTGATAGGACTCCTTCTTCAGCCTGACGGCATCCCTTACTTCCGGTGTCCACCACCGGTTCGGGATTGCCGCCGCGACAAGCACCGCAGACCTTACGACCACAGCTACGGGCAGCCGCATCAACAATGGAGGTGGAGAACATGGCCCACTCGGAGTCCACGTCTCCAACCTCCCCCGGGATCAGAGAGAAGCTCTCCCGGAGGTGCGAATTGAAGACCCCCCTGACAGAAGGCTCCGCCAGACGTTCCCAACAGACCCTCACGATACGCTTGGGCCTGCCAGGTCTATCCGCTTCCTCCTCCGCCAGCGGATCCAACTCACAACAGGTGGTGATCAGTTGACAGCTCTGCCCCTCTCTTCACCCGAGTGTCCAAAACACGCGGCCGGAGGTCAGATGACACAACTACAAAGTCGATCATCGACCTCCGACCTAGGGTGTCCTGGTGCCACGTGCACTGATGGACACCCTTGTGTTTGAACATGGTGTTCGTTATGGACAAACTGTGACTAGCACAGAAGTCCAATAACAAAACAAGATTATTTATAATAGATGTTTTTACTGGCACATGGCAGTGTTTCAGTGACATGAAGTTAAAGTTTAACTATCAAAACAACAACAGTAAAAACATCTAGATTATTTATAATAGATGTTTTTACTGTTGTTGTTTTGATAGTTAAACTTTAACTTCATGTCACTGAAACACTGCCATGTGAAAACTTAATTGGACTCATTCACTCCACAGTTTAAGGCGTAATTACCCTCACAGTGGAGAAAAAAAACCAAAAGAAAACACAAGTGTGAACTGATGTGACATGAGCTAAAGAGCTATTGATTTCACACAGTAGTGATCTGCACTCCTGCTTTTGAATAAATAGTTTGGTCTTAAATGGAGACTTTTTACAAACTCTTGGCCTCAGGCTCCTCAGGGCCCACAGTCCTGCGGGGAGAAGACATGAGGAGATGAAACACATCAGTGCAGAGAGTCTGCGCCCTGCTACTGAGGCGATTAGTGACGCAGCAGAGCGGAGCTGCATGATGTGGAATCAGTGTGTCCCTCCAAACCACCTCGCACTCACGGGTGCCAGGCGCTAAAAACCAACAGTCTCTGGTTATCTTTATGCACAGGTCTGATGGAGCTCGGACCAGCACGCGACTCACAGATTCTTCATGAACGAGCTGAATATTTCTGTCACTGTGGCTTAACGATCTGTAGCAATGATTTTACATTCACGTTTTTTTTTTTTGTGTCAGCCAAGATCATGTTAGCACTGGCCCATTACGGTCAAGTCTCTGCTCCTGCCAGTGACGGGAGAGGGGAGAGGTCAGGTGGGCCATTACAGGGGTGAGCTCAGGTGGGCTGTTAAAGGGGAGAGGTCAGGTGGGCCGTTAAAGGGGTGAGCTCAGATGGGCCGTTAAAGGGGAGAGGTCAGGTGGGTCGTTACATGGGAGAGGTCAGGTGGTTCGTTATAGGGGAGAGGTCAGGTGGTTCATTACATGGGAGAAGTCAGGTGGGCCGATACAGGGGGGAGGTCAGGTGGGCCGATACAGGGGAGAGGTCAGGTGGGCCATTACAGGAGAGAGGTCAGGTGGTTCATTACAGAGGAGAGATCAGGTGGGCCGTTAAAAGGGAGAGGTCAGGTGGTTCATTAAAGGGGAGAGGTCAGGTCAGCCGTTACAGCGGAGAGGTCATGTGGGCCAAGCAACGGGTGCACCTCACCCCACCTGAAGACTGTATATATGAATCTTCTTTAATGCAGTCAAAGGTCCCACTTCACAGTATTTTAGACGTAGTTTGAAATATGTATGTGACATGATATGTGTATGATATTATGTAATAGTCACGGCCCTGACAAACATTCAGGAAATGTTTTTTTGTGCTCCCATTTCGTGGAGCACTGTGCCTTCACGACTGGAGAAAGAGAGTGTGCCCTTGGAGAAAACTGATGCATCTCCTCTATACGTTCCACCACTTGGAGTTTTCAAATAGTAAAACTCTGGATGTAATTTTCAAGCCACTTCAGTGATCCACTCACTTCTAAAGTAATTTGAAGGTCATATTGGCCTGTCACGATCCTTTTCACTATAGACTATAAGACCTATTTTGTCATTTTTTTCACATTGGCCCTCCCTCCTACATGCTCCATCCTGATAAAGTCTGGCTGACATCTTAATAAAGTGTGGGTGACCTTTACCTCGCACCCATCTGGCCGCTGCACACCGGACCAACCGCAGTGCACGCTCTACCATCAGCGGCTCCTTTCATTGATTGGATAAAGGATGACTAGGTTATTTTAGGCGCCAAACCAATATGACTAACCTAGATTTTGAAGATACATACCTTCACAGTCCTCTCAGTGTGGCAGAGACTGTAGTTTGGAAGAAAAGAACATTAAGCTCTCATTCTGGTATCTCCTGAACATATTTCTATCACAATATATCACAAAATAATTAATAACAAAGAGCAAAAGTAAAAATGGAAATACTAAGGAGCAAAAAAGGCAAGAGACTGGTGTCAAATAAGGCAGAATTATAGATTTGTATATGTATTTATTTCATTTTGATCACATATACTGTACAATAGAATATAAAGTAAAACAGTTTGGACTCAATCTGTAAACTACTATTAGTATCAACTATTCATATATTTCACATAAGCTTAAGACATAGCTGAGCAGGTAACACCACAAACACATATTTAAAGGTCCTATATTACATAAAATTGACTCTTATGAGCTTTAATCCATGTCAGAATGTTGTTAGCTCATCAAAAACATGCCTGGAGTTGCATTTTGTTGCATTCACACATGTTTGAATAACCTTTTAGTATTACACCAGCTACATCTCCAAAGCTCAAAATGCTCTGTCGCACCTTGTGATGTCATGAAGTGGTCATTTTCAAGTTAACAACTCCTTTTACCTTTTGACCGGTGGAGATTGGCAGGTCCAGGACGGAACATATATAAATGACATGGCAGAAGGAGGCAATGTAACGTGTATAAAAGTCAATTCAAAGATGCAGTGAAGCTGTTACTAAAGTGGCACTGGCTTAAGTTCAGTATTTCTCATTTGAATTTGCTGATAAATATCTATTTTTTGTTGTTGGTAGTTTTTTTTTGTTGTTGTTGTGGCTGATATTTGATTTCTGAGGCTTTATTGATTCTTTTACCAGGAAAAAAAACAAAAACTTCCAGATGAAACAATTCTTGGGTTTCATTCTATTTTTTCCTTGTTTATTGTGGTTTAGACTTAAGTCAGCCCAGGTTTTTGTATCACTTTGGAGCAGGTTTTGATCAATATGACATTCGAATCATGCATAAATATGTTTATCTTAGTTATGAAGCTATAACTAAACACATTAATAGTAATAAAACACTTGTTAAATGTTTTGTCATTACATTTAGCGCACCTTTTTAATCTTCATACAGTTTTGAGAGTTTGCTCGAGCTTATCTGATGCAAAGAGAAAGGCCTGTCGTCTTATGTCTCACTCGGAGACAAAGCGCATAGCCCTCTGACTGCGAGTAGACAGGCCTTCATTATGACTGAAGTTTTAGGGTTGGGACCTGTCCTGTCTCAGGTATGGACACTCTAACAGCACACATTTAATCTCCGTCTGCTGCAGCGGTGTCAGACACCATCAGTCTGAGAGGAGCAGAGTTTTAGTATCAGTCTGGAAATAAAGTGAACAAGCTGAAACTTAACCCACTTTGAGGAAGTACTTTGGTTATTGTGTTGTCCATGTTCATTTAGGGGGTACAGCCTGGACAGGAGACATGTCAGTGTAGAGATGCACAGGTTCATATTTATTTATATATTTATTTTGAGAGAGAGAAAGAGATGAGTTGTAGCAACATTAAGTTAAAAAAAATAAAAAAAAAACAAGAACAGGATTTTATAGCAAAGGATCAACAAATCTCTTTTAAAAGTGCATAATGTAACTTTTCTGGTAGAGCTTGTCTCCATGGAGATATTGCTTACAGTGTTCCTCTGTTTCCATGGAGACAAGCAGATGTCACCAAACAGACAAGTTACAGGTCAGATCTGTTCAGAGACAATCTTGTTTTAAAAGATGTTGTTTTAGCCACAAAACATCCTGGTTAGAAATTCAATGGACATATTATGGAACATTCCAGGCAAAGCAGTAACATCTCCATGGAGACAAACAGGTTACATAGTGCGCCTTTAATGCAGTGAAATGACATATTATATAAACGATATTCCTGCTATACCGAGTGAAATAAAGTGAATGGCAGGACAGACAATGAATCCAGATTTAATTTTGATATAATTGCATTAGTGAAGTTGTCAGCGCTCTCTGTGTGACCCCCAGACAATCCCAAAATGAAAAGAAGTGCCTATGCAGCACGGCTCCCTTCCCTTGGCAGGCTCCATGATGGATGCGGGGGTTATTTTGAGCTGTGTGTCTGGCATGGGGCCACGGTGTGATCGTCCTAACACGTGGAGCAGAAGCCCCGGGGCAGAGGGGAAGGGTCCGGGCAAAGCACAGACCGTCTCTGGGCTCCAGCCTGACCTCCTCCAGGACCACAGATGGAGCCTGTGGAACCAGAGCCGCGTTCCCACAGCTCAGGCGGCAGCTTCAGAGGAATCAACCAATTGGGCTTTGAGTCATCCCCTGTCATCTGGCTCCTGTCGCTGCGGTGCCACCAGTGAAATCAGAAGTCACTGTTCCAGATGGAGAGAGAGACAACGCTCAATATGCCACAGTGGACTGAGCGTGACAGAACAGCCCTGACACAAACGCAGCACTACAGAGAGCACACTGCACGAGTGCGTACGGCAATATAAGGTGTGTGGTTCATTAACAAAGCCATACTCTTAAGAAGTATCATTTATTAATAAACATTTGGCAATAGAAGTACTCTAAAAATAATATTCAGATCAGATATATTCATGATTGCAATACATTTATCAAGAGACCAAACAGCAGCCCTTTCTTCTTATAGCAGCTGTGAAACTCACTCAGTTCAAAACATAAACCTCCAGGGTCTCGTCTTGGATCAAGGCAAACCAAAGCTGCACTGTACCCTTTAGTAAATAGCACATTCATGTAGAATAACTATAATAAAAACTATCATGAAACAAACACTCATTTGTATTCATTTCATTTCATTTTCTCTAAGTTAACAATAGATCAAATGACAAATGCTTTTGTCCAGACCTGATTTTCAGAGCTCGCTGAAACACATGAAACATGTTTAATTGTTGCATTTGAGCATTTCTACGGCTGATTGGATCTTACGAGCAATTTGCCAATCACAGCGCAACAAAACAAAACAAAAAAAAAAAAACTGTAGTTACACACTTGGCAACTTTGAGCAAATCTTCCTTTCCTTTAATCCGCTCTTAATTTGTTGTCCAATAATTCTCATGGTTGACTTACTCGCACTATTACCGTGCTGTCACACCATAATTTGTTTTTGACTTTCCACAGTACACTCTCTGTGGCAGCTCTTGGATACAGTTACTGAACAGCAATAATTAATGTCCACAAATGAGCACATCTCACCAGAACCCGAACGCTGCTGCTGCTGTGGGACGAGCGCAGCATGGGGCATTAAGACTCCTCACAACAGGAAGGGGGCACTTATATATAGAGATGTGTCACTGACCAGGGGCAGGACGACATCTGTGGACGTCCAAAACTGTTGCATGATTCGGTAGCAGAGAAAACTTGGAAGACAACAGTTATTTGACCATTGACATTTTCTGTTTGACACGATACCATTAATTGAGACACAAATACCAGTAAGAATATATGGGACGACAAATACTCCACTCTTTCTGAAGTACAATCTGGGATAGTCTTTCATACTGAGGTAACAGGTGGGTGGCCGGGTCCGTGTGGTCAGTGTGGGGGGAAAAGGAAGGAGCAGACTGGCAGAACAAGAGAAGCCATGATGGAGCATAAAGCTTTGAAACATAAGGGATCGTTTAAAACTCAAACGATAACAATTTGCAAGTTTGGTCTTTGGCATGGACATTTCCGAATTGTATGAAGTCTGTTCTATCGTGGACAGATGGATCGGCTCCTGACAATGTCCAGTGAAAATTGAAACTGACTCAAATATGCATCTCCTGCTGTGTGCAGTATGTGGGTGCAAACTGGCACTGTCTGGTTAATGTGAATGTGTAATTTAATGCTTCGTCAAATGCCAGGTTTAATACAATTGTGGGAAAATTAGCACTGAGCAATGTTAATATCTCAGTATTTTGGTAGATTTTTAAAGGGCCCGTATTACGCTAGTGTCTCATCTGTGTTATAATATGCTCCACTGTGTTTTTAAACTCCATACACCTTCAATAGAATCAGTTGGAGCGCAGCATTTTGAGCTTTGGAAATGCACTTACACGAATAATAAAGGGTTTCTCAAACAAAACACAACTCCAGGTATGTGTTTGATGATGTGAGAGCGTTATAACATGGTTTAAAGTTCACAAAAGTCAATTATGAGTAATATATGACCTTTAAACTATGGTCTGGCACTCTCATCAGAAACACTGTTTGATTGTGGTTAAAAATACCACAGAAAAAGCGCAGAAATGTCACATTATGCAGAATTTGAAAGATTATTTGTATTTAGAATCTGCTTGTATTGCAGCTTTTACATATCATTTTCATCGACTATATATCTCTATATATAACTTCAGATCAATGCATTCATATACTGTATACCTCATAAGAAACGCAAACTTACTCCAGATCCCTTTTTGTTGGTACTGCAGTTTTTCAAAAGCAAAGATGAGGTGCAAATAATAAAACAGATCTTAACACAAGTTTCAAGGTGGTTAGCAACATCTTAAAATGAAAAGTGCAAATTAGAAAACAGTGAACATCATTCCAAAGTGCCATTAAACTCCACTCAGACGATCCATCATCTACATCCTTCAGTAATGCTATGCCACAAACGCAGTGTGTCCTTGTTTGCCATTGCATACAATTTAGTTTTCAGATTTCTGCCTGATTTGACGCCTAAAATGTACTATCAAACCTATAGAAGTTTCAAGTCAGTTTGCCTCAACATGAATGTGCAGTAATCCATTTGGGCATTGTAGTGTGATGATTTGCAGTGCCACCTTCAGTGCGATGTGTTTGTGCGATTCACAACTTGTGGTGAGTTGAAAGGCTGCAGACGAAGTTGAGAAGGCGTTGGTTCGGGAGGTGAGAAAAATCAGCATGGTTGTACCTACAAATACATCTCGGTCTCGTGCAGCTCCTGACACTAATACTTTACTTTGCAACACTTACTGTCTGCTGCTGACTCTTTAAAGCTGTTAAAATCAAATGAGTTGTGTTTTTATTGATTGTAGACTGCATTATATAATTTCTGCTTATTCAGACCTGCTGTCTTATTGGTTGCTGCTTTGAGTGCCAGACAGAGATGAGTTTAAATGGTATACATTACAAACATCTGCTATATCCATCAAAATAGTGAGATATTGGAAAAAAAATAGTTGAAATGCTGCACATTTCAGGAGTGATACGACTTTGTAAGTGGTAAATGGTCCGATTTTTATATAGCACTTCTCCACCTTCAAGCCACTCGACGCTCTTTACATCAACGAACCACTCACCCATTCGCACGCACATTTATACACCAGAGCACACAGACACTGGGGGGGAGGTGAGGTAAGTGTCTTGCCCAAGGACACAACAACAGTATTCACTTGAGGGAGCTGGAATTTGATGTTTAGGAGCTGGATTTTGAACTGCGAAATTTCGGATCAGTGGACAAACAAATACTGACTTTGGAAATTGAAATTTACTGAAAAAAATTGACTCAAATTCAAATTGTTTGTACCATATTTTCTGGACTATAATCAGAATCAGAATCAGAAGAGTTTTATGCCATATAAAAGTCGCTCCGGTGTATAAGTCGCACCAGCCAAAAATGCATAAAAATTAAGAAGAAAAAAAAATAATCCGAGAGCAAGAACAGACATTTTATCTTTAAAGGCAAGTTATAATAATAATAAAATAGAGAACTAACAGGCTGAACAGCAGCACAGCACTAATGTAACACATAAATAACTGTCTGGTATATTTGCATCAGATATTAACGGTTAATCAGATACGCTACGCTAACTGTGGTCTTACTTCTTCATCAGTTCACACAGTAAAACTAGCAAACACTTAAAATATAACATAAGCTCTGGTGCATATCACATATACACACAAAACTGCACATGAACACAAGGAAAATACACATACCACTCCGGCCTGCTGGTAAACAAACCTGAGAACCCAGAACTTTGTATTTTATTTTTCAATTGTTTCTTAAATAGTGCTCTCTCAGTTAGGACTTCACATTAGAGTAAAAGGCTGAACCAGAAGACAGGAAGTGTTTTTTTGCGACCTTAAACTAGACTTATGATAAACTAAACATTTACAATATTGTTCCAAATGAAAAATATCACTTTTATAGTTTTATAAATGAAGGAAAACAAATAAAGGGAAATCAAATATGAAATGTATAAAAGAAAACGTGTCAAGTACATTTTCTTACAGGTATTACAAACACAGCAGCGCCTTCTAGTGGTCAAACAAGTGAACTGTAACATGTATAATCAACCTTTACCTAACATATGTAAACACGTACTTGAAGCATAGACAGAACTGAACACGTGTCTGGTATGTTAACGTAAGATATTAACACTTAATCAGATAACTAAAGTATAAAAAACAAGCTAAAAAGTTTACTCTGGATCTCACTCCAAATCACTAAATCCACTGAATTCTTCATCCTCGGTGTCGCTTCTGAACAACTCCACCTGCTCCGGATGTAGATGAAGCCCCACTCCTGAAGTACATGTCTGACATACTGGTATAAGCCCAGAGCGCCCTCGTGTGGTCGTCAGCAGGGCCGGCCCAGCCTATAAGCAGACTAAGCAGCTGCTTTGGGCCCCGAGGCCACCAGAGGGCCCCCAAGAGCCCATACATTTATATTGAAAATAATGATTGAAACGTTTTTTTTTCTGAAAACTAGACGGTGCTCGGGTATGTATACTAGTCTAAATATCCTTCTTACACGACTAGATGTGTTTTATTTCCATAAGCTAGACATGTGCTTCCTACATTTATTTTCTAATCGGGCAGTGATGTGGACAGCTACGTGTTTACACGAGGGACCCCTCCCTCCAGGTGCATTCTGGGAGGGCTAAGGCAGCAGAGGGACATTTGAGTGGATGTTTTACAGACTAAAAGACTTAAGTTAGCAATGGGACAATGTATGAAGAGCCCAGAGGAAGATCGTTTGGGGACAGGATTTTTCAGAGAGAACTCGAAATACGCCACGATTTTACACCAGTGGATCTGCAGATAAAACAGAGAGACTGGACGTGTATGAATGTGCAGACAGGACACACCTCAGAGGGACAGAGGACACACCTCAGAGGGACAGAGGACACACCTCAGAGGGACAGAGGACACAGGTGAGTCCGTTTATTACACTGGCTGTTTTTCGTCCTTTTGTCTCTAAACCTCAAATGATGTGAGTTTGGTTAAAGTCTCTGCTCCTGTGTCACATCAACGTTGGTTATGGCACAAACCTCTGTTACATCTGCTGAACAAAAGAACGACCTGTGAACGACTCCTGAATGCGTTATTAACGACTCATTAATACGGATGCACCGATACCATGCTTTGCAAACGAGTACGAGTACTTCATTTGAGTACTCGCCGATACTGAGTAAAAATACCGATACCAGACATTATTTTTACTGGTGTTAGATTATAGTAGTGAGTCTAATTCATTTCATTTTATAGTATATCCACTTTTTCTATCTTAGAATACTTATCACTGTAGTTAGGTATAATTGAAATATAATTTATTTAGATCTGGTCTAAAGCACCTGGCTTTACCGCTTCCTCTTTGCAGACTGCGCTCCTCCGAGCTAACTGCTAACGCGCTAACTGCTAATGCGCTAACTGCTACAGAGCCACTGTTAATATAAGAGTGACTGTTGTGTTTCTTGTACCACGGCCACTTTTTCACACTTATGTTCCCGGTGTTCGTCTTTTAAAAGCTCTGAATTCGTCTAAATGTGTTTGTCCATAATAATAGTTAGATCGCAGCACAAGCAAATAAACGCCAGCGCACTTAGCAACGTTAGCATGCTATTATTGCAAACACAACCACTGCGCTAGTATCCTTTGTGAACTATAAACACATTTAGAGTCCTAAATATTTGTATATGTCTTGTGACAGTCACATATGATCACTGCTGTGCTTAATGTGCAGCTTTATGTCCAGAGATCTGCTCTGTGGAGAGGCGAACTGTGAGCCTCAAACAGCAGCACAGATACGGTGGTATCGGCTTTTGGTATCGGCAGCTCATTGATGAGTACGAGTACAGCACAATGCTGGTATCAGTATCTGGGCATCCTACTCATTTAATATGCGCATTTAGACAAAATCTCCCATCCAAAGCCTGACAACAAACATCTCTTTCTCTTTTCTCTTATGCAACTCTTGACTTGGAGCACTACTTTGTACTTCTTGAGTGATACGATTTTGAAGTTAGTGTACCTTTGTTTGGCTACTCTATCCACTACTGCACTTTATGAGAAATGTAAGCCCATTTTAGTCGACTGGAACACATTTAAATGCGCCAGAATTTAAAAATGTCTTTGGCAGACCCCCCTTCCTTACATGTTTTTATACTATTAGACTTGTGGCTATTGCTTTTGTGAGCCTCTAGAATTTTCAGTCTTTTAACAACTGGTTGTGATTATGTTTTAATGTTGACAGATATGAATATGTGGCACTGAAGTGGAGAGGGCCCCCGGGGGACAATTTTGTTTGGGGCCCCCTGAAGGCTGGGGGGGAGCCCTGGTCGTCAGTGTGACAATAATGAAGATGTGCAATTATATATTTGAATAATTTCACATATAAGTCGCATCTGAGTATAAATCGCACCCCTAGACAAACTATGTAAAAAGTGTGACTTATAGTCCAGAAAATACAGTGTCTTATAATAATATTGACATTTAGATCAGATTAGGCATAGACTATAAAATAATGGAACAGGCCAAAGTAACATTGTTCACGTTTTAGTTTTTCTTGTACTTTTATATTCAAATAACATAACTATGAATGAGTCTATGCATGAGTGTTTAGCTGCTAATGTTTGTCACCCCAATTTAAAATGGCAAGTGTTTCCAGTCATGCAATTTTTGTGTAGGCTTGTGTGCTAGTAAAAAAGGCCAGGAACATTCCCGTGAGTCAGAAGGAGCAGTACACCAGTTTAAAGAGCGCAGGTTTTTGTCACACCCACACACAGTACTATGTTTCACAAATTGTTCAGGTTTTCAACTCTCACCTTCAACTGTGAAATCCAAAGAACACAAAGTGAAAATGAATCCCACTGAGATATGATTCAGTAGCAACCACTGAGTCCAATGTCCAATTTGGAACTATAATTGTACTGCGTTCCTAACAGTGAATGCAAATGTCACTTGGAAAATGGAGAAAGAAGAAAATACAGATATAAGTAATCTAGCGCTAATTTCACAGCTCATTTCTTTAATGGTGGGTGCCGTGTGGTGTTCAGAGGAGCTAAGTTTTGGCCTGATTGGTTGACAAAACATTTATGAAGATTAAGCACGGTGATTGTTTGTTTTTTTGTTTGCTTGTTTTGGGGTTTTTTTGGGGGGTTTTTTTTGGCTAAACTGACTTGACTTTTTGTGGGTCATTCTTGCTTTATTCTAATTCGCTCAATGTGTAAATTGGCTAAATGTCAGATGACTTTTATTTGTAATCTCTGCAGCCATCGAGACTCTAAACTGCTCTTAATTATCTGACTCTATTGTTACTATGATACAAGTTCTTTCATGCAGTAAAACCTCTCTGAACCATGCAGCTGGGGTCATGTATCTCTATACGTTCAAATAATACTGCAGAAGGATCTCTCCAAGCCCTTGTTAGTGCGAGCAAATGGAGCCCAGCCTCACACAGTATCGGCTCTGCTCCATTGGCATGTCTTGTTTGTTTACAGAGAGGGAGATGGACACAGAGCATAGCCCAATACTACAAATAGCCTCTAACCCAAAAGCCCCAAAGCCCTAATACTGCGCCTCACACTGACCATGCACCAATACCTCTCCATAGACTTATTATCCCCCAGGCACCAGGGAGAGTTTGATGCATTGCAGAATGCCGTACAACGGGTTAAATATTTATTTTGCAGGTTTTGCTCTCAGTCTATGCTGCCAGAGAAAGCTGATGTATTATACATACGTCCCCACACCAGCAATATATGACAGTGTAGAACAAAACTCTTAATGCGTCATAGTGAAATCAGATTGTGACTGATGTGTGCAGCTCACAGGCTGCCCACAGGCAGACCACACAGTCTTCTGTTTATCAAACACACATGTGCCAAGGCAAGGTCCATGAACTTACATAGATAAGCAATTCAGCTTGACAAATTAACATGAAAACTGTTTCATTGTCAGTGTCACCGCAACTTACCAAGGTGAATAAAAACAATGTGACAGCATGCACTACTTTACTTTTACAAGGAAATATCTTTGATGGTTTGTTTACTCTTTATTCATGGGCTAATTTACACCCACTGTGTACCCCAGTGTGCAGATGATTACTTCATACTTGAAAGGTTCATGTACTGGTGTATCAATCACTCATTTAGTATCGAGTGCATAAGCTCAGTAAGTATGTTCACTAAAACTGCAAATGTAAGGTCCAAACTGTACTTTGCTGTGCATAGCACAAAGTTACAATCCAATTGTTCCAGCTTTAACAAATGTTTCTTTTGCAAAAGTTGAGTTTGATCAATACTAGTGATAGCAGTAGTGTCAAGGTGATGATTATGTCAAAGTATTGTTGGTTTAAAATGCCCTTGTGTGTTTGAAATGAAAACAGCGCTCCTCCTGCTGGAGCTTAAATCCTAATCCCAGGGCCCACTCTTTGATTTGTTCAATGACAGAGACAGTGCACTTTGGCAGAGCCCATCACAGCACAGGCCAAACGCTGCTTCTGCAGCCAGCGCACTGAAGCTCACAGAGGCTCTCACTCTGCTATCTATTTGTATGTATATGTACATATACATGTACATGTATATATACATGTATATATATATGTATATACACACACATATACTTATACATATGGGTGATTGGCTGGTAGTTTATAAATAGATTGTTACAAAAGTAATTCATGCATTTTGTATGTAATATGAAATATCTATTATTTAGGTGTAATTATATTTTATCATATACCATAATTATACACAATTACATTGCACAGTCTAATTGCATAAAACACATTGATAAAGCAGCATTGCTGACAGTTTGAGTGGGCTACAGAGTTTACACATGATAAAACCCATTGGCACCTCTTGCAGACGCAGATGAACACAGCACCCTGGGGAGTTTCACATGAAATAAGATCTGCTGGTGCCAGGCTCCCTGCCCACTGTGTTCTCCAGTCTGACCAGGCTGTCGCTGTAGCCATAGCATTAGCACTAAGACTATAGCATTAGCAGTGTTTATGTTTGGAGGCAGACAGCGTCCTGGAGTCAGTCTGTGTCAGCACGGCCCATGATCCACCCTGAGACCACTAAATCAATGGCCCTGTAACTGTTAATCAATCAGTGCTCTGTGCTTTTCTCGTTGGACCTGTGTAGCGTCATTACTGCTCAACAATTAACGCCGGGTGATCACCATGGCAACAGCTAAGATTAATGTGACAGTAAAAAGAGACAAGGTCAAAATTTCAGCAATTAGTAGTGCAGTAGTAATTTATTTAGACTTTATACTGGGTTCTATGTTTGTGTCCTTGAATTAACATGAAAAAAATGCAGTTGCTGTAGTGATTAACAAACTCAAACTAAATAAATTATAATTATTTTTATATTCAGGAAGTTGTACATCAGTAAAATCAAGTTATTCAAAACATGCAGATATGACCAAATAAGTAGAGCCTATTTTTGAGGTCTTCTAAGAGGGAAGTTTCTAGGGACCTTTTAAGCCCTTTTCCTCACAGGGAAGTAATTTGTTGTGTTGCTGTCATGATAGCCTCTACAAAGCTCAACTGTCAGAATAGTGCTGGCTCCGTCCTTTCTGTCCTAAATCTTGTTAAAGCCTGCCACAACTCACTGAGCCTGGTAATTGCTATTTGTACTCTCTCATGCCACATCAAGCCTTTTTCTGCCCATATACTTATAGAGGCGTTGAACTGTTACTATTGATTTTGAAGTCATTTACGCTCGCCACTGTATGACGCTAAATTAAAATGATTTGGTAGAAGAACGACAATGGCAAAAGGGATCCAAGAGATGACTGGAGGAGAGATCGTGCACCTCCCACGCTCCCCTGTCCCAGATGGCACATTTATAGTAGGTTTTAGCAAACAGAATGACATACCACGTATAATCTCTGCCATCCTCAGCATCCTGAGTGTTACATTTGAGCATTCTGCCACGTTCAGTTTCTGCATTTCACTTTCACTTTCTGCTGAGGATACTGAACTCACAGATGAAAGCATGACTGCGTTTAAGCAGGGTTACAAAATGAGATAATTGGAGGTGAAATTTGTAGTGAGTTATGACCATTCGAAATATGTTTGAATGGTTAAAGTAAAAGTAAACTTTCTTAAATGACCCTAACCCTATGTTTCAAGTTAAAGATGCACTATGTAACTTTCTGGTGGATGGGTTCATGACTTGCTCGTGTCCATGGAGATGTTATTATTTTGCCTGGGATGTTCCGCAGTATGGCATTAAACATACTGCTATCTGCATGGATGCAAAAAAGTGGCCAAGTTAAAGGTCAAATCTGTTGAGAATCCATACAGTAAGAATGCATTTATTATTAGCAATAAACCACCTGTAAATGCAAGATGGAAAGGTTTAATGCAGGGGCAATGCCAGATGTGTTTGTTGAAGGTGCTAAGGGGGTGCTAAGGTTGTGTTACAAAGTTTATTTAGAGCCTTTTAATAATGGAGTGTACCCACACCCCTTACCATGTTCGCTTTGCTGTTTTAAATGTTTGTGTAATTCCTCAGTCGTCCACGTCTGATCCGCAGTAAATCATTCAGCCTTAATGGGCCTACTGGCTAGCTAAAAAAAAGGAAACAAAGAGAACAATAGAGCTAGCTAGTAGGCCCATTAAGGCTGAATGATTATGATAAGTAGGTCTCAGGCACAGTGCACACTTAGCTGAATAGACCTAGCCTATATACAGAAACTGTTAACAGATATAATGCCGTGTCCAGCAGTAATCTGACCAGAGCTGAAGACGCGGCTTGGATGAGCAGCGGAACGTCTTCACTCCTACAACTTTTTGTCCAATTGACACATTTTGGCTTTGGCTTTTACTATGTTTTAAATGTGATTTATAAAAGTTAATATGGAATTCTGTTTTATTGTTGCCTCATTTTGAACTCTGTGCTATGAAAATGGGGCAACAATCTTTAGGGGAGCTACGGGGATGCAATGGTTATGGAACATTCCAGTCAAAGCATTACAATCTCCACAGAGACAAGCACATGATGAACCCTCCACCTGAACAGTTACATTTACTGTACTTTGAGATGTAAGTTGCTTGACTTTCATGACAGCTAGAATACTCGTGATATTGAGTTGGATACAACAGCAAGGCATAAAAAGTATGAAGTATTTTGGTGCAGAAACTCAGTTAGGGTATAGCTGGCCGAAAATAAATATTTCAGGGCTAATGTTTTAGAATAACTAATTCCACATGTGAACAGCTCCACCGCCTTCAGTCAATATGTCTGGCTGCATGATGATATTCCTGTGCACACCGCCTCAGTTTGTTGGCTTCTTCAGAATTCTGTTTTCACATTTGCATCAGTCCTCTGCCAAACGCTAAGCACAGAGAAACTGCATTTTCATTTTAAATTGATTTGATATAAATAAAGCAACCAGCAGCTCAGTGAGGAGGAGAAAGCGCACACAGAATATGGATACAATGCAGAAGAGTCCAAAAGGTCTTTCGTTGAGCAGAATTGATTTTTTTCAAGTTTGGTGTCCACTGCACCTTGTATTTTTGTCTAAATGTCACACTACAGGACTTGAGGAATTAGTTCAGTCAGTGAAGTGCACCATAGCTATGACCAAAGTTTGTCTGAGTGAATGTCTATAGGCATCACTACTATTACAGCCTCCATGTCCATGCAAGGAATACATGCTAGTGGTGCTTTTGTGTGAACAAACTCTTATTTTGAGAATAACAAAAGTTCAAAACTGGTTAAAAAGCTGCAGGAGTGAAGACGCTTTGCTGCACATCCAAGCCGCTTCTTCTGTTCTGGTCAGATTACTGGTGGACACTGCCTTAAATCTATCTGACCCTCAGACCTTCTGCTGACCTGGCCCAATTAATCATAATCAGTGCTTTTCACAGCAAATTTGAGTAAATCTACCAACATAACCTAAATAAAGTCACATTGCGTTGTCATTTAGACCTAATAATAATATTTCAAGTCTTATTTAAAGTATGTTAAATGCACCATCTGAATTATCCACTGTATTCACCACTGGTTTGTGGCCCTCCGTGTCAAATATTTTTCAAGACATGGCCCTCGATGAAAAGAGTTTGGGCACCCCGGGTTTACATTTCGCCTTGAATTGCTTGGATGAGCAGCGAAAACTCCTACAACCTTTTTGTCCAGGTGACAGATTAGATTTTTTCTTTATTCCTGGACGACTGAGGGATTAAACAAACATCTTATTTTGAGTATGAAAGGAAGGCTCACTCTATGACCAAGATTCCACAGCTCGTCTTTGATCGCTTGACGGTTCTAAGTTTAATCCATGTCCCTTTTTCACTGTGAGACCCACGTTTGTGAACGATCAGACAAGATTCTTTCTCACCCAATTAGTAATCTTTCACTGTAGACATACAAAAGTAGTCATAGTGGACAACTGATCTAAAACAAGTGTGCCAAAGTGTATCTATAAAGACCTCAATGCACTTAAGTAAACCTACTGCGCTGTTTGTTATAGAATAAAACCAGAACATTGAGTTCTTAGTAATGAGGCCATGTTTAGAGGATGTGATGTGGCTTTTTAAAAGACTCGAGAACTTGAACCCCCTACGGGCTGAGTCACAATCAGATAATTGTTTCTCACAGCAACCATTTGAGAGGGCACAAGCATGTAATCCCTGCGCCATTCTAAAGACCCTACAATAACAGAGGAGTTCACTTTTAAGAGCCGTATTGTGTCTTCAAATACTTTTCAGTGAAGCTAAGGTTGTATTAGAAGCACTGTTTCTGAAAGGTGACATTTCCAAACTTAACTTTCTTTGTGTTGTCGAATAGTTTGAGGTGTGGCTATTGAAACTAAAATACCACCGTTTACAGGTTTTAAAGTGTCCCTGACTCTTTTTTTTTTTCTTTTAAGAGGAAGTTTTGTTTCCCTTCCCTTTGCTCGTAGGTAATATTAGAAAAAATAAAGAATAAAAAAAGCAGTGATTCAGATATTAATGGCACATACTGCATTCAGTCCGCTCAGCATTCAGCGATGTTTAAACCCTGCTTTTAGGTGATGTTGAATTGCCTCATACTGTACATTGTAAAATAGTTATATCCATCATGACTGTATTACCTGACAGCTCCTCAGCTCCGTCATGTCCTGTCTGTGCTGTAAGGGGATAGGCTTCAGAGCCAGACTGGATGGAACCATGTGGGCAGCCTTTAAGAGACAACGGTAAAACACAAGGCTAACCTCCATGGCCAAATGTACTGTATCCATGTCCCATTTCCTGGCATCAAGGTGAGTATATCAGAATATTAAGGCTTCAAATCTCAATGTACGGTAAAATGACATGATATGGAGGTTTGCGCTTACTGACAATCACAAAAATACATTGGTTTGTCTTTTGAAGTGGACTAAAGGAGTACGACGTGACCTGCAGCGTTCGGCTCCAGTCAAATGAAGCTCATCGATGCTTGCAGTTATAGCGGCGAAGTGTCGTAGCAAGCAAAGAGCCAATCCAGAGCGGGGCTGTTGAAGATAACGCCCTTTCCTGCCCGCACCGCTGGTTTAGCAGGAGGCGGGCACTTAGCAACGCTGTCAATCAAACCTGTTGCTAACACTACAGGGAGCGACCTCAAGGGAAGAAGACGCCTCCCTGCTCTGTTAATAATGATCATATCTTGATTTATGGACAAAAAGTGCAGATTAATTTGAATATTTTATGGTCAAAACGATGAGCCTGGCAGCAGCAGTTCTGTTTTTCAATAGAACATGAATTGGAGCCAGAGTCGAAGGAGCTAGAAGCACGCTCATGCTCACTTCCTATTTTGAACACGGCGGCTAGCAGGTTAGCTATGTCCATTTATATATACAGTCTATGATCTGTAGTCGTCAATCACTCCGTTACCCAGCTAACCCTTCACTGGTGAGGCATAAACGAGAATGGAAAGACAAACCTTTTGGAGTCTCTGCCATGGCATTTTAACTAAGCTGCATTATATTTAGAAATGGAATGACTAATTGCAATAGAGAGCTCCAATTCCCATCTCTAATTATTTATTTCATCCAAATCATTACGGGGGGAGGATTGATTGAAATGTATCAAGGGCCTCTTCCCTCTGTGATGCTGTCTGTTCAGCAGCAGTTCATCTCTCCTTGATTGGCTGTATTGTATTGTTTGTTTTCTGGAGTTAACATGCAGGTGCAAATCTCCATTCACATTTGAATACTCCCAACAGCAGACTATTTATAAACCCAGCTAACGTAGGGGCTACTTTTTCATCCATTTTTTGCCGTTTTGAAAGTGTTGTTATTCCCAGTGGGCAATCAATTTTTAATGAAAGCTTTTGGATGCAGCCCATAATGTTTTTAAAAGCACGAAGGGACAAAAAAAAAAACCCTTTGTGCACTTTGCTTTTGTTTTCAACAGTTAAAAATTCACGTGGAAAAAAATGGAGAAAACAAATACTGTTCAATAGGTCACATGTTATATTTTTATGCAAATTCACAAACAGAACTATTAATTGAAAAGCCTCAACATGTTACAGCCGCAAGGTCAACGCACAGGAGCGGCAAAGACATTTACAATAGTCATGTAAATAAATGATTATCTATTCAGCGCCACCAGTCGTTTTTGAAGTGGGAGAGGACAGAAGTATTGTGGGTTCAGTCCATTCACAGCTTGAGGGTTCTCTTCCAGGAAACTTTGAATCAAACGATATTTCATTTCTGCATTCTGGTGTATTTTGATGTGGTTCGTCAGACTGCAAACAGGCGAGACACTCCAGTCCTGACTCCAAATTACTTTAGAAACGGTCAAAAAGATAGATAAAGATCTTTGGTGCGTTGTGTGCACTGTAAATTGCTGCAAAATTACAATAAGAGCATACTAAATAATAGAATTTTTGTGTTTTTCAATGAAAGCATCTTTAAAAAGCAGCGCGAGGCAGTGGGTGGGAGGTAGTGGGTGTCGATCCCCTGCAATAGTCCAAAATGAGTTGTTGTTGTTTCCTGTGCTTTTTGTGCCTATTAGCCCTTCACCTGTAGCGCCCCACCAGATGGAGGGGAAGTCAATTTTCCTTTGGTTCAGTTCATTTGACCTAAAGTATGGTGAGAATAACATCCGCACCAAATGAAACTGCAACAAGGTTTCAACTTTTCCTTTTCCAGTCAAAATAGTAAGGAGTGAAAACATTCTTAGACAGTCCGGCAGAGGTGTCTGGGGCCTTTGCTGTTTCTAGAAACTAGAAATAAGGAATAGTGTTTTGTATTAGACAATATATTATAGAGCTGGATTTCTCACTTAACCTGGAAACTAAACATGAGCAATTTTGCCTGATGCTTTTTATTTGGAGGAAAACATTATGTTAAAGAGTTTTACCCGATGTGCTGTTCACCTCACTGCAGCAGGACAACGGACATGACCAGTGTCTGTCTGTCTCACAGTGTGTGTGTGTGTGTGTGTGTGTGTGTGTATGTGTGTGTGTGTGTATGTGTGTCTGTGTGTGTTTGTGTGTGTCTCTGTGTGTGTGTCTGTTTGTGCGTGTGTCTGTGTGTGTTTAGGTGTGTCTGTGTGTGTGTGTCTGTATGTGTGTGTCTGTATGTGTGAGTGTGTGTCTGTGTGTGTGTCTGTATGTGTGTGTCTGTATGTGCGAGTGTGTGTCTGTATGTGTCTGTATGTGTGTGTCTGTATGTGCGTGTGTGTGTCTGTGTGTGTTTGTGTGTCTGTGTGTGTGTGTGTCTGTATGGGTGTGTCTGTATGTGAGTTGTGTGTCTGTGTGTGTGTCTGTGTGTGTGTGTGTGTGTGTGTGTCTGTATGTGCATGTGTCTGTGTGTGTGTGTCTGTATGTGCGTGTGTGTATGTGTGTGTGTGTATGTGTATGTCTGTATGTGCGTGTGTGTCTGTGTGTGTGTGTGTCTGTGTGTGTGTCTGTGTGTGTGTCTGTGTGTGTGTGTGTGTATGTGCATGTGTGTGTCTGTGTGTGTGTGTGTGTCTGTGTGTGTGTGTCTGTATGTGTGTGTCTGTATGTGCGTGTGTCTGTGTGTGTATGTATGTGTGTGTCTGTATGTGTGTGTATATGTGTGTGTGTGTGTCTGTGTTCATATGTGTGTGTGTGTGTGTGTGTATATGTGTGTTTGTTCATTTGTGTCTGTGTGTGTGTTTATATGTGTGTGTATATGTGTGTGATCATATGTGTGTGTTTATATGTGTGTGTGTGTATTCGTGTGTGTGTGTGTGTGTTCATATGTGTGTGTGTTTATGTGTGTGTGTGTGTGTGTGTGTGTTCATATGTGTGTGTGTGTGTGTGTTTATGTGTGTGTGTGTGTGTGTGTGTGTGTGTGTGTGTTCATATGTGTGTATGTCCAACTGATAAAAAGCACAGATTTGAAAATTGTGTTTTTTGTTGAGGTTTTATTTTTGACACATTCATAATTTGAGCAAATAAAAATATACAGATAAATATAGCAAAAAAACTATTGATTCAGTTGTTTCTGTTGAACAAAATTCAGCTGAAATCTTGATGAAAACCACTAAATCTGAAGCTTTATAAGATTTCAAAATCTGAAAGCAGCTAAACACTTTTATTTTTTCATCTTTAAGTCACTTTTAAACAGGTACTTTAATACTTTTACTTTTACTTGTGTATTTTTTGTATTTTTACTTCAGATTTCACCAAAATCCTTTATAATAGTGACAGTTGTGCGGCTGCAGGTGAGTCAGGTTTGGACTGTAAAACAATAAAACACGAATAACAAATATTTAAAATAGAGTTTTATTTTTTGTTAATACAGGGGTCAAAGGTCGTGTCTGGAGCTTAGCGGTGGTAACGCCGGGGCCCCTTCTCTGCTCCTCGCTGACTCATGTTGTTGTGAGCCACATTTATTTTTATTGTGCCATTTTTGATTTTGTGGAGCTCCTTTTTCACCTCCATCATCTCCTGCAGTGACGTGAGATGCTTGATTCGCCTCTGTCGATGCTCCTCTTTCTCATGTTCCAGTTCTAGGTCCTTCTTTTGGACGGCCTCAGTCAGATTTTTGATCTCCAAGTCCTGTTTTTCAAGTGTCCTGCTCATCTCTTCCATGTTTGTTTGAGCAGAGGCCAGTTCCTGAGTGAGCTGAGTTCTGTCCCTCAGTGCACTGTGGAAATAAAAAAATCTCATCTTGTTGTGGAAACTGGTGACACTCTCCAGCTCTTCTTCTTTCTCCTGGAGCATGTCTTTGACTTTATGCAGCTCCAGCTGCATTTTTGCTGTCAGGTTTTGGGTGTTGTGGAGCTCCTGTTTCAGCTGCTTGTTTTCGTGTCCTGCGCTGATGTACAGGTTCCTTATCTGTTTGTGGGCACTGATGTGGGCCACCATCTCCTTTTCTTTCTCCTGGAGCAAAGCCTTGACTTTTCGAAACTCCACGTCTGCCACGTTTGTTCTTATTGTGTGCCGTTTTTGATTTTGTGGAGCTCCTTTTTCACCCCCCCATCATCTCCTGCAGTGACTGGAGATGCTTGATCCTTCTCTGCCGATGTTCCTCTTTCTCATGTTGCAGTTCGTGGTCCTTGTTTTGGACGGCCTCAGTGAGAGTTTGGATTTCCAGGTCTTGTTGTTGGTTAATTCTCTCTGAGCCTTGAGCCTCAGGTCCAGGGATTGGTTAATTTGGACTGATGTGTGAGCTCAGCTCTCATTCGCTCTAACTCTTGGCGTAGCGCCTTCACCAGAGCGCTCTCCTCCAGGGGTACCTCGTTCAGGGGTACCTCGTTCAGGGGTGCCTCGTTCGGGGGTACCTCGTTCGGGGGTACCTCGTTCGGGGGTACCTCGTCCAGGGGTACCTCGTCCAGGGGTACCTCGTCCAGGGGTACCTCGTCCAGGGGTACCTCATCCGGGGGTATCTCGTCCAGGGGTACCTCGTCCAGGGGTACCTCGTTCAGGGGTACCTCGTTCAGGGGTACCTCGTTCAGGGGTACCTCGTTCAGGGGTACCTCGTCCAGGGGTGCCTGGGCCGGACCTCTCTCCTCGGGGGTCGAGGAGTCCTGGATGGTGGCAGACTCCAGGTGGGTCTCCTCTGGCTCTTGCTCTTGTCCTGATGGTGTTGGACAGAGCAGAGCCTCCAGGTTGAAGTCCTGGTCGTAGAGGTGGACGTCGTCCTCAGACGTGTACAGGTACCAAGGCTTCATAGTGAAAGTTGTAGAGCGATTGTTTTGTGCGAGTGTATCCATCGGTGTCAGAGAAGTAATGAACTGAATCTGTGAGCGACGTTATAACAAAATCTCTGATTCTAAAGTCTGACATCATCACAGTGATGATGTCATCACACATCTCCACGACGACCTCGTGTTTTAGGATTCTAAAGATGACATCATCGCTTATTTGCATAGTTTATCTATCTATCTATATATATCTATATCTATCTATCTATATATCTATCTATCTATATATATCTATATATAGATCTATATATATCTCTATCTATATCTATATATCTATATATATCTATATAATATATATATATATACACACACACACACACACACACACGTGTATGTGTGTGTCTATGTCTGCGTGTGTATGTGTGTCTGTCTGTGTGTGTGTCTGTCTGTGTGTGTGTGTCTGCGTGTGTGTCTGTCTGTGTGTGTGTCTGCGTGAGTGTGTCTGTGTGCGTGTGTTTGTACATCAGGAGTGTCTCTGCCTGTGAGTGTGTGTGTATGCGTGTGTGTGTCGTATGTGTGTGTGTGTCTGTATGTGTGTGCGCGCGCGCGTGTGTGTGTGTGTGTGTGTGTGTCTGTGTGTGTGTGTGTGTGTGTGTGTGAGAGTGTGTTTATGTGTGTGTGTTTGTGGGTGTGTACATCAGGAGTGTCTCTGTCTCAGCCCTGGTTCTTCCTCTGTGGCTCAGCTGACAGGTGCCTCTAGGGAGATGCACAGGGGACAATGTGGACTTGTTCTTTAGTTCCATTAAAGATAGAACTTTGTGATTCATGATGTTCAACAAAAATGCCTTAGTGTTTTGTGTTTGATCATGGTCATATAACCAGCATTCATAACTTTCAGTCGATTGGAGTCTTCATCATGGGACATCTCCTCATTATGTTTATATTTGGTCCTGACCTGCTCTGATTGCCTGACCTGCTTTTATCCCTAATCATTTTAGTGACCTGCTTCATGCAGAACTCATACCCGATTTTTACTTGAAATGAAGCTCAAGAGCTGTAACTATATTGTTATGACTTTTTGCTGTTGGGCAGCTGCAAAGTAGTGAACGGAGATTTTAAGAGGCAAATCTGTTAATCTGAAATGAATACTCTCCTAAAAAACATGTTCCCTCATTCACATGTGTTCCATTAGAAGTGAACTATCTTCATTCTAATCTCCTTACTGAAGCAGCCTTCGCTGAATTGAGTCGAGTGTGATCACTGTATCTCTCTGTGATATGGCCACAGGCACGAGAAACACAGGTGCTTCATTCTTCAGGAGCTGGTGCAACAAAGCAATTCATATCCAAACTATAGCAATGAATGATTAATACAGCAGACTGGAGCGATTAGAGCGTTGAAGATACAAAGAAGCAGTGTCACATGGCACATGAAGAATGAGCTGGAAGTATGTGCATGAGCTTGGATTTTCATTTATAAGTGTTCAGTCTGATGTTTCACTGTGTGTCTTTATCTGCAACTCTGATCTAAATATAATTATGTTTGAGGGGTTTCACTGCTCTTTTGCAATACTCGGGGACTGTCAACAGGAAGAGTCTAACTCCATTCAACCTTAAAAAAAATGATTTTAACACACTACTGTCCTGAGTGTTCCTAGTCACAATCGTACCTAAGAAAAATTCCATTTTGCTTTCAAAACTGATCAATAGACCCCAGTTTTCCTCTAGTGCCCCTTTCCATCTCTTTTACAAAGGCCCTGAACCCCCGATGTAGTCTGCATAACCCTGGTGTGGTGCTGCTGTCACATTGTCTTTAGGGGCTGCCCTGTTTAGAAAGTGAGCATGATAAGAAGGCTGTAGTGATGCATACAAGATGAGTGTTCATATGTGTGGATCAGTAGGCAATCTCGGCTGGCTCTCTGCTCGTAGGACGGTCCAGGCCTGCTGATCTCATGTGAGCCGCACTTGGGACTGTTGTATGGCAAGAATAATGAGCAGATTCAGACTGCCGCTGTGAGCACGCCTCAGGCAAATGTGCCCTCCGTGTGTCTCTCTGAGCATTAATACAGCAAGCATGAAGTGTAGCACGGGTGGCAGTGGACAGAAGGAGAAACTCTTACTGTCAAACCTGCTTTACAATGTGCTTCATTACAAGATGTGTCTTCAAAACAATCTTTCAGTTATTACTCCACTTGTAGATGTTCGTCTTGGCTTGTACTAAGAAAAACATGATAATGCAGTGATGAGGTAGCTTAATTTCAGTTATTTCTTTACTACAGTGACCTGTTTATCCCCTTTATTTACGCAACATCAAGTCAAAAAGTAAAAAAAAAAGGGAGAAATAAAAAGAATAACATTTTTCTGACTTTTTTATTCCAGAAATAAAAAAAAAAATAGCACAAGACAAATAGATAACAGTCCAATGTCCTAAATATGAATGGTGGTGTGTACAGGGTGCAGCTTCTTTGTGGGATCAGCCTTGATAAGACACTGCACCAGCACTCGGGCTATAGGTGCACTCTGCATGTTGATTATAGCGCCCCATCATGACTCATGGCTGGTGTGAAAGTGGGATATAGTGAGTGGCTGCTGGGGGCCGCAGGGGGGTTTGTGACGTGTGCCGCCTGTGATTGATTGTGTTGTTATTGCTAAGGACTCTCTTTCCGCTGCCTCCGGGACCCTATTCCATCCATCCACTGTCTGTTTGTACTGCTGCTCATAAATTTTACAAACAGGGTTGGAATCCACTGGGAGCTTAAACAATTGCTTTATTGATGAATTTATTTCACATGATGGAGAGCAACACATTGGATTGGCAAGAGATGAGCGGCCCTAGTAAGGAAAAAAATAACACTTTTGTAGATCACAATGAAGAGTAAGTATTCATAACCATTGTGTGGAGAAACAGGTTTGATAAAGGCAGATGACAGTGATCCAGAATACACACTACACGAGGTTTATGAAGATGTGAGATTGTGTCACTGAAAAAGAAAGGAAAAAAATATCAGTTTTCTGTAGAATCTATGAGCAAAGCACTAAATTCTGTTAATCTGAGGTGAGATTAATTTGAAGTGATCGATGAGCTCCCTCCTTTCACATGTGTCACTGAAAAAAATAATAAATATTTGATTGCACGATCATGTTTGGCCGGGCTTGAAACGCAACAGAGGGCATGGGGAGCTTTTGATTTCTTACTAATCCATGCTTATGTACTCAACCAATCAGATCCTGTCAAAATATCATCTTACAATTACTCAGTACGTCAGTCTCTTTTGAAAGAATAAATATTGTGATGAAAACATGTTTAATTCCCAGCCGGGTTCGCTCCAGGTCCGTGGTGAGTCAAGCAGAGGTTGGGGAAATGGAGTTCTGAAATATTAATCAGAGCGTTGCATATTCAGCTGAGTGTTCTTTGTGCATGCTTGTGTGATCTCTCACAACACGTTCGCAGATTAAATATTTATCACATTTAAATAAAAGGCCAGAGCGGTGTCTTACGGAGAGACGTGTAAAGTGTATGAGGAGAAGAGCCTTAGGTGAGTGATCAGAGGTGACTGGTGTGAAGCCTCGTGCCTGTGTCCTAACAGAGAAAAGCGACTCACCTTGTCTCGTTCACACAGGCAGGGCGAGCCTCAGCACGAGCCGGGGCTGGGCAGATAAGAGATGGGAGAGCAAGGCAGCAGAGACACTCAAAACTCAACACCATGAACTCAATTTCTGTTCATTAAAGATGCAGGGATTCCTGACTAACACAGAACTCAACACAACTAAACACGGAAATCATTATTTATGTTCAGTGTAAGAATGTTGCAGAGAGTCATCCTCCGAAGAGCGTCATGGGCTCTTTGATTTGTCTTATTCACATGTGTTTAATGCTTCCAAATGTTTATCGTTGAATTTTTGCATTTCTTAGCCATCAGACAAGTGTTAGGCAGGACGGGGCGGGGATCTTAATATTTCCTACACTTGGTAAATAACAGGACATTTGTTATTTTAAAGTATGCAACAGAAATGTTTGTGTTTACATTCATGCATTTCATCTTTTGCCATTTCTGAAGTCATTTTGTAGGAAGAGTATCGGTACCTGTCGCATTTCTTGCTTCTAGTGAAAACCACCAGAGGATTCAGGCTGTTTCCAATTGGATGTCTTTCACAACACTTTGAGCAGCTGCTGATAGTCCTCAAAGGCACTGTCTTCCCTCGATATGAATTTCTTCCCAGCATGCTTCCCAGCTGCTTCAGGAAAATCCTCTTTTCACAGTGTTCCCTACTTCCTTCCGTGGTGACTTTGCTCCGTGTTACAAATGCATTGCTCATTCTAAGTGATGCTGAAGGAAGTGACAAAGGCAGTGGGCATATATGAGTCTGCAGCTGGATGAGGCTGTGACATTGGTTATCAACTCTCCCCTTTGAGTCTTCCATGGCTGTGTCCCTGTCTTCTCCCAGACTTCTTAATAACTACATGCTTTAATCTGTTCCTAAATGCATACAGACATACATACAGTCAAGTGTTATGTTTCTTGCACTGAATATGTGCAATAGTGGCTTATCAGTCAAACAACTGTGCTCTAGTTGTGTGAAGTGTGAGTATGAAATCCAGCGAGTTTGTAAAAGACAGAGAGAGACTTTCATCAAAGTAGTGATTTGAAACTAGTTAAGCTACTAGAACTCTGCAGTCCGGTCATAACACGGACCCCCACTATCCACCACATCACCCCCGTCCTACAACAACTCCACTGGCTCCCCATAAAACAGATAATTAACTTCAAAATACTAATTACCACCTTTAAAGCTATACACAACCTAGCCCCTTCTGACATATCTGACCTCCTCCACACTGCTTCCTCCTCTCTCCAGCTCATTGTACCCTCTGCCCGACTTGTGACCATGAGGTACAGGGCTTTCAGCCGCTCTGCCCCCCAGCTTTGGAACTCTCTTCCTCCTAATCTCCGCAACTTAGACTCTCTTCCACTCTTCAAATCCAGACTCAAGACTCACCTGTTCATAGTGTCCTACCTTTCATAACCAATCACACATCTTTTATCCATCAGCTTTTTGTCATGTTTTATTGTATTTATATGTTTTTATCTTGTTCAGTGTCCTTGTGTGTTTTGAAAGCCGCTTATAAATACAATGCATTATTATTATTTTATTATTTAGAGCAAGTAACAAACAGTAAATCTACAAATCTACAACCTGCTGTTTGCTCAAATCACGATTATCATTATAGGCTGTTCTCCAAGTCACTAAAACAGACACAGGTCATGTCTACTGGAGCAATGCAGCAAAGACAAAAAACTGACACATCTTTATGTAGAAGATCACATGGTCTTTTCTCTGACAATCACACACACACATGCACACACACACACACACACACATTTCCATTATTGTTGTCTTCTTTTAATCTGATCACAATGAGTATTCAAACAAGGGTTGCTTATTTCCATTTAACCCACTTGCATTTACACATTTGCTCATATGTTCTTGACAGAGAGAACACCAGACCCTCCGTCAGTGCTAAACCAGTGCTAACTAAGGAAAATGAAAATCGTGTTGTCTATGTTACCATCATCAATATCCAATAGATTTCACATTGCGTTGGGTCATAGTGTGACAGTGATACACCACGGCTTTAAGGCTACAAATGGTATTGGATTATATTTAGTAACAACCTTCTTTATCATCTATAATTCTCCTCGTTTGGTTTGCTTTAAATTGTCATTGGGCGGTAGACGAATCCTTGAGCGCCATCTTAAAAACCTAACCTCATACCCTCATTTCCCATTAGTTTTGTTGGCCATGGTGTACCAAGAGTTACTGCTCAGTCGTCAAAAAGTTATTTTAATTAACCTTTTGATCTCACTCTCTGGTCTTGGCATCAGAATTGAATTTATACAGTAGTTAATAAAAGCACTTCCATCAGATTGTGTAGCCGGTTAGAGTCGGTCATATATTAAGACAACATGATCGTATTTTAGAGAGAAAGATGCAGTGCTCATTTATAGCAGGATGTACAAAAGTCTTACATGATTTTCCATGTTAAGTTTGTGATTTATTGCAGTGATGTGGGCGTTTTCAGCCTCGGAGGCCACCTATAAAAGAGTCACTGGGCGATAAATTCCTCTCCTCACCTGACCTCACCCGTATGTCACACGCCTCGGAGCCGAGTCATAGCGGCAGGAGACGGACCACAGCTACATGGCAAGGTGTACACAAAGTCAGTCAAAGTACTTTACAGAATGAGAAAGATATTAAAATCACAACACAAACACATCAAAAGATAAATAGACATCATACAAATAAAAAAAAAACAGAAGAGTGCAGAATAAAAACCTTTCAGTCATAAGACCAGCTGAACAGAACCGTTTGGAGCCTGGATTTAAACATTGTCTCACATCTTCAGGAAGACTGTTCTAGTGTGAACAGTGTGAGATGGTTCATGTGGCACTAACATGTCAAAGATGTACTTTGATGCTAGACCATGGAGCACAGGACTTATGGGCTCGTACTTCCTGGTTCTAGTCAGGGCCAGAGCAGCAGTGTCTTGATGCTTGTCTAGAGAGGCCAGTGTGCAGGCCCTTACAGCAGTCTAACCTACTGGACACAAATATGGCAGGGATTAGGCCCACTGAGCTGACGTAAATAGGCGTAAAGCCCGGCAGCATGCGTGATGTGGCGGTCACTGGTGAGTAACTTTTTTGCGTCAAGCTAATGGGTGGTTGTTTTCCATAGTGATCATTTGGGGAAAGTCAACCAGGATATGGTGACATGCACAATATTTAAACCATCCCGGGATGTCTCACCATCCCATGTCCTTTTTAGTTATCTGTCACAACTGATTTTAAAATGTGCTGTCACTGCAGGCCTCCAGCCTCGTCTTTCATCCAGACCAGTGAGTCCACTTCTCTGGATGTTTTATCTCAGCGCACGGCCCTAGGACTGAGCATCATTAAACTGGACTATAAGATCTAATCGTGAATTATGTTCCATGATGGTTCTGCCAACAAACTGTTGCCTTAAAAACAAAATAAGGTATTAACAATGCATTAATAAAGAAACTTTAAAGTTGTGCATTAGGGATTTCAGAAATTTAATTTTGAGTTTTGAAGAAATTTGTGTTTCGCCTGTATGCACACTTTTAGTAAGAATTCCACGGAAAGACTTACAAATGAGATCTAGTTCTTGTTTTATTGTATGATGCACAGTTTTTTGATCCCTCACCAGAATGCAAACTGAATTTCACTAAAGGCCAAGGCAGGAGTCTTTGGTCACAGTTCACCTGACCAAACAAAACAGCCCAAGGGTAAAAATGTCAGCTGGCTAGAGGTCTAAATAAAGCAGACCTTATAGCTGGGGTGCCTGACTTTTATTTTTGTAAATAAGTACATTTTATGTTTTCATAAAAAAAAAACAAAAAAAACAAGCACTGTCAAGTACATTGTAAAAGCTGCTCTTTGTGACGACATGAGAATGTGAGCAGCTAATAAAGCACATGGATATTAACAACGTGTCAAAGAGGTTTGTGAGAGCTACAGATGAGTTGGGCAGATTTAAATAGGTATTTCCTCCTTTTATGGTGTGAAAACAGATGCTCCAGCTTTCAACTGGTGAAATGCTGTTTATATTTTTAAACTACACTTTTGTATATGCAAATTGTATTATGATCACTACTTGTAAGTCTTGCATTATTGTAATGTGACCTCAGTTTGCCACTATAATAGTTGCCTCCCAGTGCATTCATTGAGAGCAAACTGGTGTTGTGGTCTTCATTCAAGATCTTGTTTTAATTGTGCTTCTGTGCTAAAATATAAATTTAAGATATAAGAAATAGTAGCAATGGTAATAATTAATGTTACGTCACAAATTTAAAGATTTTTAGATTTCTTTTCTTCCTGAACCAGTGGAGAAAGTGTCACATAATGAAAAAAGGCCTTGAGGTTTGAAAACTATGCACAGCTTCCCAGGTACTGAGAGAATGATGGGTTGCTGAACAGAGCCGACCCACCCAGACATCAAAATACAGAAGACATAATTAGCAACGGAACAGTCGACATGTGGGTGTACTTTATGAGTCAAACAATTCCTCATTAACATCAAAAGCAGCTATTAAAACATGACAGAGAACCTCTATTGTGGAGAGCAGCCGGGCAAGCAGCGTCCTGTAAATCACCGCATAGTCCCTCTGAGGCATCAATCAGCCTTCAGCCAAACAGCAGGACGAGCTGCTGTGACTGGCCTGCACATGGGGGTATTATAGTCTACATAGCCTGTTTATTTAATTTACTTAAGAAACGTATCTATACAATATGAAATACATTTAGCACATGGTATTATGATATTAATTTACACATTATATTACGATACAGTTTGCGACACAACAACAAAAGAAATGACATCTCATTTGGATCATATTCTTAATATTATATGTATGCACTGATACATTTGTGACTGCAGAGAACTTTGGCCCAAAACAGGGATATGTAGAACTGGACTTGTAGAAGTTGGAAACAGGAGGAGTTGGTAGAGAGACTGTGAGGTTTAGGGAGCACTAGCAGCAGCAAGCCCCTGAGTGAAGCTGAAGTACTGCACTCAGCTCAGCATGTGGATCTTTGATGTGGATATGTCTGAGTTTACAAACTAACAGACTGGAGCTGGGTGCCATGGTTGCAGTGCTGCAGTGTTTGTCTATTTCAGGCTTTGACCAAGTTCATCAGAGTGACTCTGCATACAGGTGGACAGGTCTTGGGCACACGGCTCATGCCAGCGAGGACAGAGCAGGTGCTGAATTAATGTGGTCAGTTCAGGCCCAGAGAAGAGTCATGGTTAGTGATATAAAACACACAGATATCCAAAATCTTGTGGACTTTTTTCTATGCAGCTGTCTACAGCGCATGTCCCTGCAGCACTGTCCTCACTGACCTGAGCATCTCACAGCATCTGTCCTCCGAAGAACTCTCATGTGCTGTATATTTCAAGTCCATTTGATCAGAAAACCAGATATTTGTTCAACAGTGACCACCCACTATTTCCTTACGGAAGTCATTTTCAATTTTTTGCATTTAAATTGAGGATCAATTTAAGTGCTGCTTTCAGTTTATCAATGTCCCTTCACATCTGAGTTGATGCCGTGTCAGACCAAAGTCTTTGTTGACCTGGACAACCCCGAAGGAAAAAAGAGAAAAACACTGAACCTCTGAGTAAGGGGAGTTTCAAACAGCTCCGTCTTGAGAACGTAGCCGGAGTTCATTAAAGGGTAATGGGGCATTGATGATTAGTTTTATCCTCTCTCGTGGACGAATGGGACACTGCCTGTGCGTTGACGTTTCTCAGATACGATGGATGCTTCAGCGCTTCAGGTTAAGTTTCTGAATCTTTGTGAAAGTTTTGCAAGGCAGAAGTTATGACTTGACCCACCAGCATTCTCATCACACCAGACATGTCAGTGGTATTGAAAGAATAAATCTGATACGTTTATAACCCCATATCTTGACATCGCCCCGGGCTGTAGCAGACAGTGACATAAAATGTTGTAGCTATCTCTGACGCTTGTTTGAAGTGCAAAAGGAAAATGGTAAACTTGGATCCCACTGGGCATTACAAGGTGGGAGGATGAACATATCACATTTTGAAAAGCAGTAAAAGGGAGTGTATGTATGTAAAGTATTTTTATTATCTGAGTGTACTTTAAGACTGTGGGATGTGTAGTGCTTCAGTGTAAAGAACTGCAGTTTAGCATTGTGTCTGGAGGGAAGTGTAGGTGATTGAACTGCAGCCAGCATTTTTACTACTAAGACTTAACTTTTTTGAAATACAGTATATTTCTAAAAATACAGCAGAAGTATTTCACATTTATAGGAGGATAATGTATAAATATGGATTATCACTACAATTATATGCAAAGTATATTCAAATGCGTGTCTTTTTTTAAGGCAAATCTTAAATGTTGTATCTTGACTCCCAATGTACAAACTTCTGACTTTGAACAAAGTTTGTAACGACATATCACCTTTGACTTTTTTTCGATTCCAAAACAAAGCCACTGAAAAATAATTCGATTGTCCCTCTTTTGGAATATATATAGTTTTGTTTCGTTTTCAGAGCTTGTTAACATTTCTGTCTTTCCGGGTACGGCCTGTTGTGAACAGTTGGACTTGAACCGCAGACAGTTTGTATAAATGGACATAACTGACCTGCTAGCTGCTATGTACCAAATAGAAAGTGATCATGGGCTTCATTTTTGTCTTAAACTTGACCCGCTTTACATGATCCTGCAGTTTTTATTTTGCTATTGTGTCTGTAAATCAAGACATTGTCATAATGACTGACTGAGGGACCAAAGAGACAGGACTCGGGGAAACAGAACAGAGTTTATTTGTAGATATAGGAAATTGAATGAAGGTCGTCATAATAGACAGCTGGGAGCGGTGTTGTAGGCAGTAGTCCTAGGAACAGATCGTGGGTCGCAGGGTCAAAGGCTGGGGTGTTCATACCGGACATGGAGAGCTGGGTCGGAGACGGAGTTGCAGGGTAGTTCCAAGGAGTGGACTCACGGTGGATAGACGAGCAAGTACAACGGAGCATGACATGAAGAACACAAAACGATCTGGCCCTGAGTGTCAGGTCCTGGCTCTCTTTGTCAGGCAGGTGTGAACGGAGAAGCCCAAATCTCCGCCCAGCTCCAGGCTCAGATACGGAAAGGAGAGGGCAAAACACACAAAAGAAACCGAAATCCTGCCAGATATGAACATTAATAACAGACAAATCAGGTGTCTTCTTTCTCCAAGCTCACGCTCGCTAGCATTAGCAACAGGTTTGATTGACAGCGTTGGAGGGAGGTGTTGCCTTCATCGCCCTCGCTCTGGATTGGCTCTTTGGTTGCTATGAAACTCGTGCCCCTGTAACCTCTAGCCTCGATGAGCTTCATTTGGCTGGAGCCGATCGCGAGGGGTGATGTCGCAGTCACTTAGTCCACTTCTTTATACAGTCTATGGCTTGAGCACTTCTGGTTTTATTTTCAAATTGTCACATTGTTTCATACCAATATATAAAATAACAGAGCTGTCTGAAATCTGTTGGACATATTGCCTCCCCGCCAGCCTACGCCTTGTCTAACAGCATGGCAGTGGTTAATTTCACTTCGTCAGCTCTGTCATGCTGTTCTTTACATAAAAAATATGTTTGTGTGGTAATGGGGGAGATGGTTTTCACTGCAACAAGCTCTAAACGGCAACCCTGGTCTCTTTTATAAAAGTTTAATATCACTTCCCACTGTGCAAAAAACAGTTTTAGTTCCACGCATGCATCTACAATTTAACATATTAAACAATGCTCATTTGAAAATTGCAAAAGTCATCGTTTGTGATACTTTACAGCATGGGTCCCCAACCAGCGGGGGTCTAAATTTGAGCCATGGGCCATCCAGGACTGAGCCCCAGAGGAAAATCTTCTGTTTGTTTTAGTTGGGATTTACTGTCTACAGCTGCTATTCTGAACATTTAGAGTTAATTAACCTCACAATCAGCAAAAATGAGCAGTAAGATCTTAGGGTTGGTTCTAAGCTCCCTTCCACCAGTCTCTGAACTTTTTTTTTCGTTTTTACTTTTTATATGAGGAGAAAAAGCTTGAGGACCATTGCTTTCGAGTACTTCCTTTTCATGTGTAAAAAAAACACATTTTCTTTCAATAGACGCCACTTTCTGTCAGAGTAGCCAGGGAAAACCAAACACACTATTTGGCAAATCTTTACACTGAAAACCCTCCCGTCTTTACATTTACCACTGCCTAAGATTGACAGGTTTGAACAGCAATACCACATTCATCTAATGAATGAATTTAAGTCAATAATAGTTCCTATTTCCTTAGAATCACGGAGGAATTTTTCAAACAAGAACGCACATGGTATTGTTTGATAAAAGGCACCTATAGCTCACATCTCGCTCAGTAAGCATTCACACTTTTCACTCTATTTGCAATTAGTAGCTGCAGTCATGTGCATTGTGCTGCTTTGTTTGAGAGTGAGCCCTAAATAACTGCCTCTTCCCACAATACATCACTGCTAGAGTTGGCAAAACTTTAAAGTGTACTAGCCAAATTCTAAATCAATGGAGCTCATATAGAAATATCAAGTTGCCAGCTGTATGTGTGTTTCAGGGTGTATAGGGGGCTGTTATTTATCCTGCATTAGTGCGGATCTAAGCTTTTATGTATCTCGTTTATTTCGGGAACAAGTGAAAGAACTGTACAAAATGTAATGATGATTTTAACAGGCTTTGTGTCAGACAGTATACCTTCAATCTTTGCTCTCTTGTTTGATTTTTTTCTTTGCAAATTTTCAGTAAATAAGACTGAAATACGACAGTGTTGGGACGAGATGTTCGGTCGGCTTTTTCGAACCATTCCTTAATGTGAACGGCTGGAACCGGCTCTAATCTTTTTTTTTAGAATCAACTTAGAAGCAGAGGAGGTGACACGAGTGAGAGCTTTGTGCATAACATTTTTGTATTTTTAATTATTGTAGTGTACTCTTTTATTTAGATTATGCATGATTTCAAAGGGTAAACACACTCCCACTCTCAGTTTGAACCATTAAAACATATCTTAGTCTTGGTTGTTCCCCTCTGTGATCAGTTTGTAGCTAAAATGAGTTCTCACATTGGCTTCTTTCATATAAATAAATAGTAAAAGAGCCAGTCTTTTGAACAGCTCTTTGAAATGAACGGATCCAAAAGATTCAGATCCCATAGCCAAAAGTCCCATCACTAGTTGGGTTATTCTAAAATAAGATATCCCAAATACTCTCCGTAGTTTTTGTGCCTTATATGTCAACCAAATAAAGAGAAAAATTGAACCCTGTTAACCTAAACTATAGAGGATGTTTCAAATTGACACCTCTAAACATAAGACTTTTTCCTATTCACCTGCAGAGTCTCACCTTACCAAAACAACTTGTGTCTATGTACAATGCAATTCCAGCACTCTTCTACTCCTCTTTGTAGGCTGTTAGAATGAATACCTCTCTCACAGCTGCAGAGAGCCGTACATGCCACATCACAAATAACTCCAAGGCTCTCTCCGAAGTTCTTTTCTGTGCGCATGTATAAACTCATAGCCTTTCTTCAACACAGCTCGTGTGGCAGCTAATTGAAGAGGATCAGGGTCGTGGCAGACATGTTATGTGTGTGCTGCTTTTTAATAGGTTTCACTGGGGATGAGTGTAAAGTGCTTCCCATTCATGCATATATCTGTGTTCAACCCCCCTGTATGTATATTAGGGTGTATTGATTGATTGATATTGAGCAAAAAGCAGGTGCAGTTTTCAGTTGCGCTTCACAAAGACTGCAGCGCAAAGTTACCATGTGGAATTGAATAAATATGCAAAATGTGGTTGTTTTATCAGAATGCACACAAATTTAAGCAGAGGAAATGCAAATCATGTTCTTTAGTGGACACTGTCTGATTTATTACAACTAGGAGGGCCTAAACTGTGGGAAAATTTAGGATGCTGGTGAAGCAAGTGTAAACTTTTGTGCAGACACACCTCAGCAATTTGTGTACCAACTTACTCCTAACCTAAAACCAGACCCTAATCCTCTAACCCTGAATTTATCTTAAACCCTAACCCTACCCTAACCCTGGCCCTAACACCTAACCCTAACACTAGCCCTAGCTTTAACACCTAACCTTTTTCTAACCCCTAACCCTACCCTAATACCTAACCCTACTGTAACACCTAACCTTAGCCTTAACCTCACCCTGTCCCTAACACCAAACACCAACCCTACCCTAACACCTAACCCTCCCCTAAACCCTATTTAACACCCAAACCCTCTCCTTAAAACCTAACCCTACTACTAACCCCTAACCTTCCCCTAACCATAACCTAAACTCTACCCTAACACCTAACCAGAACCCTAGTCCTAACACCTAACCCTAACCCCTAACCCTCCCCTGACACTTAACCCTAACACCAAACCCTAACCCTATCTGTAGAATTTTAAAGTTAATTCTAAATTTGTCAGGAAGCCAGTGAAGGGAAGTGAAGGGACTCCAGCACCAGGTTGAGTTCCCAGTAGTTTATCACGTGCAGCTCGCCCATAAATCTCACATGCAATTTTTTTCACTCAATTTCACACCTGGATTGATAAATGTAGCCCTATTTGTCCATTATGATTTAAGCCTGTGTTCCTGCTTCATTAAGACTAATTGATGTGTAGTTATTATAAAGTGGTACCCAGGATTGTGCTCCTTCATTCAGTAATTATTGCAGAGGCCACAGTATTTAGCAGCAGCGCTTTGGCTCAGCTCACCTCCTGGTTCCATACGGCTTCTTAACTGACAAATGTGCGACTCCAGCGTGGTCAGCTGTTCCACTGCATTACTGTTATTGAGATTAATGTTGTTGTGTTGGTTATACCTGTGTGATTGTACACAGCGAGGAGGGGGTTGGGGCTGCTGGGCGGGGTTAAATCTAGAGCTGATCACCTGACTGGGGTCGTTAGACAAATTGAACTAAACATCTGTGAAGGGGCTGTTTAGCTGTTAACCCAATGGCACACTCTAATGCCTGCGCTGTGTGCTGTAACGGACAAGTAAAAGTGGGTTTCTACACCAGTGCCCAGTGAAAACTCAGCAGCTTGGAGAACAATCTGTTTGATTGGTCCTTTGTGTCGAGCTTTGCAGTATTGAGTTGGCTAGTAAAATCAATTTGGGCTGTTCTTTAATGATTGTCTACCATGGCATTTCACTTCCAGCAAACTACATTTAAAATTCAACTGTTTATTGGTCCATTATTTTGATTTTTTATGATCCAAAAGTTTTATGCAACAGGGGGGAAATTGAGGGAGAGTGGGATACAAATTACAGATATGATGAGGATATTATTAATGGATAGTTGAAGGTGCAGTACCAGCTTTTCTGGTGATCAGTCCGCTACCATGGAGATGTTATTGTATTGCCTGAATTATTTTGCTGGATGGTATTAAACTAACCTGTATGTATGCAAATATATACATTTGAAAACATACATTCTTACTAGGAGGGTGTTCTTTTCCACAGAATTGACCTGTAACTTGTCCTCGTGGCATTTCACGCTTGTCTCTATAGAGATAAGTATGTTTATAATGTGAAGCATTCCAGGTAAAGAAATACAATCTCCATGGAGAAACGTTACATAGTGCCATTCTTAATTATCCATTAAAAACACTATCATTACTTTCTACTTTCATGTAATGGCTTCAGCAACTTTAACCCTGAACTTTCTTGTTGAAGTTGCACATGTGGTTGCAAACAAGGGTGGATAAGCATCTCGACAAAATCAAAACACAAAAGAGGTTAGCACGTGCAATAATAAATGGGTGATATGTGTCATTTTTCAGTTTTGACAGCAAATCTCCGCTTAACCTTACGTGACAGCCTCTCAAATCACTGCCGCACTGCTATCAAACAAAACGGATTCTTCTGTATGACGGTTGTCTCCAAAAACCTGACATACTTCCTCCGGCAGTGGTTTTTGCGGGTCGGCACTCTTTCCATGGGAACAAAAGCCTTGGGTTGGCAGGTTCTCACAAAGGAACATCTTCATAGCCCCCACCTCGAATGCATGCCACAGGTACGAGAGAGACAGATGCTCTGCTTACAGCCAGGCCAGCTCACAAGTGTGCACACGGCATGAACAGGATGCAAAAACACAGCTGCTTTTTGTGCTTCACTGAATCACACCAATTAATGTCCTCGCCGCCTTCCTTCCTTTCCATGAATGTAGTCATTGGGTTTCTCTCGGAACTGCTCTCCAAAACATCTGCAGAAAAGGAAACTCAATGAGAAGCTTCTTTCCCCTCATTGCCATTCATATCAATTCATTGCTTGAGTCCAACAAAGTTTCCATTAATATTTCATCGGCTGTTGGGTTTTGACAAGGCATCGATTTGAATCTGCAGGCATTCAAGCTCAAATTAATTAGTTGACAACAAGAAACAGTTTACATACAGGGCAGATACATGTGCAAAATGTGTGGATAATCAAAACATTCACACGGGTGGTGATTTGTTACAGCACTCAACTCTTTCTCTAGCTCTGTGATATATAATTTGAACCAATAAAATAGGATAATCATGCAAAAAAAAACCCAAAAAACTTAAGTGTCTCCTATTGCTTTGCCAGAATTATTCCACAGTAAGGCATTAAACTGATCTTTCTTTATGGAAACAAGGAGGTGACACCAGTAAGCCAAATTACAGTAAGAATGCGTTACATCTATAAGACAAGGCAATAACATCTCCACGACTCGAGCAGGAGCAAGTTACATAGTGCACATAGTTAATATACAGAATTTCTTATAAAAAGTTTAAGACCAACTGGTTCTTCTCAACTTGCATTAACACCTAAATTGGCTCCCAAGGGCTGCCGGCCTTAGAGAGAATAGTATTAGTTTTCCTCACCACATGCTCCAATAAACATACTGGCTGTGTGTGCAATGTTCCAATCTGTTACCCGAAGACATCCGCCAACAACACTCTCGTCTACACATCTAGCGTAAGTTTAACTCATTTGTCAGCGCCTCAGACTTTTAACACAATGGGACAGCAATTAAGATGTTATTAAATATCTAAATGTGTCGTGTGTGTCGACGTATGTGGGTTTTTTCATGGACGATGCCGATACTGATTGTTTAGAATTCAGAGCAACCGATGGCAAATAAACTCTGCTGATATGTAGGGCCAAATTTCACTCCAAGCTTTTTTTTTTTTTTTTTTACCATAAACCTATAGGTGAGCTGTGCAGTCATGTTTTGTGCAAGTATCTCTTTGTATTAACGTTAAAATAAAGCTTTGTGTGTATTTTCTAAGCAGCAGATTGACCAAAACTAAATATCGACCTGTGCTGGAGACTGAAGGCCGATAGCTGATATGCTAAAAAGTCCAAATATCGGCCAGCTGATATATCGGTCTATCTCTGTTGTCGATTGGTCCAGATTTAGTGAGTCGTTTCTGAAAGAAAATCCCCACTGTCCACTCCTGTCTAACTGCTAAAGCTACTATAATGATTTAACATTTCCTTGACAACTGTATTACTGCACTGAGCTGAGCTGGTCCATGCAGTCATGTCACTAAGATAAAACAATCTCTGATGAAACTGTACAGTATTTTTAACTTTACGTTTTCATCTTCCTTCTAGTTTCCTTCCTTTATGAGAGGGAAACTCCAGTAAATGTGATGTAGGTTTATGTAAAACCTGTGCGCCAGTGTGCCCTTTGGTCTGCCCGGGTTGAATTAAAATTGCATGACCATGTTCCTGCTGAGTGTGGGCACATGTTGGTTGCATTGTCATACATAATTAATAACAATCAAGATGTCTGGTGTCATTTCACAGGTTTGTCTAACCTCATAATGGACTGAAGCTCTTTTAGGGCACCAGTAATGGGACTGTGTATTCCCCGTCCCAGTCGGATGGTCAGTCAACAGATGGAGCTTCTACATCCCAGCGGCTTTCCTGCACAGCTGTGAAGGCATACACTTTTACACATTTACTTTTGGAGCTCAGGCATTTGACTTCGGTTTGATCTCACAAAGTTTTGTTACTGAACCACTTTTTATGAGATGTAACTTCCTGAATTAAACATGTTCGAGGACTTTTCCTCATTGAAAAGAAATTAACCTTATTCTAAAAGTTGCTGTGGGCACTGCCATCACTATTCAGCTTGTATTATTTTGCATGTGGCTGCCCATCTTGTCTACAAATTAGATCTATACGGACTACAAAGATGTTGGTTGATTTGTTTTTGCACATAAAAATTAAACATTTGACACAAAACAACCTACTTTATATCATATTTTAGCAGCAAAACCAAACCTTTCCTGAATTCTCAATTGAAATGAATGGAATTCCTGCTTTACCAGAAGTGCCACCACAAAGAAAGTGCGGTTTAGCAGCATTTAGAGCAAAAGTGGGCGATGCGGAATAAGGTCAATACTATTTTAATTGAATATCTTAATTACTACTGTTGCCATAGGTTGAAACCCACAAATACTTTTCATAATGCTTTTGTATATTTTATGAGGCATACAAAGTTATTGCTTCTATAGTGACAAACTTTAAGATTCAGCCGCACAAGACAAAGTAATATGACACATCAGTGGTTTCATATACAGCGTAAAGCAGGCTTCTTGTTTGCTTTCAGTGTTAATATCACCCTCAACCTTCACCTGCTGAATGGCTCCACTATAACGTCTGCATCTCCTATACTCAAGAATTCCCACATTTTTCATTGCATCACCTGTTTACAGCCGAGATGAAGGACAATGTCTTTGGAACGTGAAATAATCTAGTTACATAAACTTAACTGTAATCTGAACCTACTCCATCTTTAGGGAGAGTGATAAAGTTATGTGTATAGGAAAACATCTATAAAGAATCAATTCAGAATCATATATTCTTTGTCTGAAGCTTCTTGACCTTTGACACTCCTCACAAAATAGTTTCCCCTATTGGTTCTCTCCCCGCAGTCCGGACCAAAGGGGCACCAATAAAAGAGAGTACTATTTTGGCCAGTGGATGTTGTTCTCCGTGCTGTACATTTGGAGAACTGGCAGTAACAACAATCGAAATCGTGCTGTGTAAACTGGTAAGCCTCAAGCCTCAACAGCACTGGCTCCTCGCTCAGTCAAAGCTCCCTGACAGACTGCACAGCGCAACTCTGAGTTTTTGATAAAACTCTACTGTCTTATAACAGCACACTAAAATACAGAGCCTTTTCAAAAAATGTAGTGCTTTCTCTAGTCTAATAATTGCATTACATAGTCCCACTAATACCTCACATCATGTTGCATCCATGGGTCTTGTCCATCTTTTTCAGGTATATTTTTCTGAAATGTCATTTATTTTTATCATGCACAGTGGCAGAGCCTTGAGTTCCTCTCCAGACAGTCCAGGAAAGATTCTATACTCTACCATATACTATACACATAACTGTCCCTGCAGGGCTGAAGCAGTATGTTTCGCTATTGTATGTGTGCACTGATACACTTTGTCCTTTTTGTGTCTGTGTGCCTTTGCTTGTCCAACACATATTTCTCCATGAGTTGTACACAATAGTTTTGTAGCCTTATAGCTTTACTCTACTGGCACAAATTGTATGTTTATCATTGTCTTTAATAGTTATTTATCCAGATTCCATCCATCCATTTTCTTCCTCTTATCCGGGGCCGGGTCGTGGGGGCAGCAGTCTAAGCAGGGACTCCCAGACTTCCCTCACCCCAGACACGTCCTCCAGCCTCCTCCGGTGGGACCCCAAGGCATTCCCAAGCCACCCAAGAGACATCCCTCCAGCGTGTCCTGGGTCTTCCCTGGGGCCCCCTCCTGGTGGGACATGCCCAGAAGACCTCTCTAGGGAGGCGTACAGGGGGCATCCTGAGCAGATACCCGAGCCACCTCAGCTGGTTCGTCTCAACGTGAAGGAGCAGCGGTTCTACTCTCAGCTCCTCCCGTGTGATTGAGCTCCTCACCCTATCTCTAAGGGAGCGCCCAGCCACCCTGCGGAGGAAAAACCATTTCGGCCGCTTGTATCCACGATCTTGTCCTTCTGGTCATTACCCAGAGCTCATGACCATAGGTGAGGGTAGGAACATAGACTGACCGATAAATCGAAAGCTTCACCTTTCATCTCAGCTCCTTCTTTACTATAACAGTCCAAATACTGGAATTTCCACTTTGACAAAAAAAGGTTTTCTCATCCACCAAACGGTAGTAGGAATGGATGAGTATGACGCTCAATATACATGAGGAAACTTTCTTATTTTAGTTTTATATTGTAGCTCCTCCTCCCACAGTTAAGCTATTTCACGTACATAAAGGCTGATCAAATTTGAAACTATACTGCTATAATCGGTATCGAAACAAAAAAGGGTTCACATTGCAAATATTTCCCCCTGTGCAGTGGAGATTAGAGTTGGTCATCTGTCTTTGGCTTTCGAGTTTATTTTATTTTGCATCTTTAAACCGACATATGGCCGTATTTGAAACAACATCTGATATCACTTCCAACTGCTGCAATGTGAGCAGTGAGGCTGGCTGCATTTACATTTACCCAGATGCAGTTATTCAAATACATATTATATACTAGTGGATTGGGGTCATGCTTGGCTTCTGCTTACAGTAAACATCTGTGCCGTAATGGAACACTATAAGGCAATGTTTGGAGGAGGCTAATAAAGAAGAATTTACTACACACACATTTGCATTTGGCTGTGTTTTCTTTGGGTAATTGCTAATTGCATGCTGACTCTGTTACTTGTTTATTCTTAACAGCAAAAGTGGTTCAAGAAAAAAAATCAGCATGCCAATCTGGCTTATGACATTTTCAAGGAATTCTTTCAAACCCAGCTGGCAAAACATTTAACAAGAATCTTTTCAGACATTCATGGGTGTCGACAGCTTCAAATTTCAAGTTTGTGATTAATTGGGCAATGTAATGAGGGGCTTTGAGGTTTGGGGTTCAATTCTGTGATGTGGCTTTGTGCGAATTGTGTGTTTTTGTTTTGAGAAACGTTTGACAGTAAAATCGGTGCCTTATTCCGCGAGTTGTGATGTAATGATGTTGTAAACCTAATGAAAACTAGCATGCTAACACACAGTTCTTGATTATTATACTGACAAATATATCTAACTGGATGTAGACGGCACGCAGTGGACTTATTTTGACCTCGAGAGCTGCTTATGCCATATATCTGAACTGGAGGAACACACTGGGCACAGGACCTTTAAGAAGCTGACGTTCTGCTGTGGTGATGAGTGCTCTGCTTCACATTTCTGCGTCATTCATCAAGCGAAATACAGCAGAAAGCAAAGAAATGTATAGTTAACTCTGCCTAGTTCCAAACAGAGGATCATCATCATAAAAAGTCTAGTTTATAGAGCACGCTCCATCTGCTCCATGTCTATCTCCCTCCTGTCTTATTTTCCATCTGTGCTCTACTTCTAGACCACTTCATATTTGCTACATAATCCACAGCTGGTAACCACTAATGACTGTGTAGATTGAGAGAATGATAAGTATCTCATTCATCGCACGTACGCACATACCAACAAACATCAGGATCAGTGGAGGCAGGACACTGACTAAGAAATGTCTTCGTCAAATAAAATTAAGTTTTAATGAACTGCTTCCCGGGTCTTTCTCATAAACATCTAACACAGTGAGAATATACACACCCCACACATTGAATTCTCACAGAATAAAATCTGAGACCTTCTCCTATTTGAGAGTTCTAATGATGGAGCGTCTACATAGCATCCATGATATGAGACAGCTCTTTAATCCAGGACCAAAGCCAAACCGCACTTTCATCTATACGACAACCTGTATAATGTTTATGGAGCCTACATGTTTGCACCACATGGGCCTTAGATGTGTTACACAAGCAAAACACAGAATAATTCACAGATTTATTCACAATATGTTGCGCGCACATTCAATTAGATTATCTCGTAATTTCAGACGGAGGGCAGGGGTCTGGATAACTCGATGGGGGATTCAGTTTCTGCAAGAAATATCCAAATTTATCCACAGAAGCTTCGCGCATTTGTCATAGCAATGAGGGAGTAAATGGCTTTCAACTGAGCAGATTCATGTCATTGGGTTGAATATTGGAAAGTGATTGTGGGAAAAATAAAAATGTTACTTTATTTCTGCATATAAGAAGACATTAAACCATGAACAAGGTAAATAAATCTGCATTCGGACAATACCATAGAAGTCTGAGTTGTCCTCCACTTCCGCTGGGCCCTTTATCTGTGTGGAATGTGCATGTTCTCTCCATGTTTGTGTAGGTTTTCTCATGTTGCTTGGGTTTTCCTCTACAACAAAAAACATTTTACAATAGGGCCAAAAAAATCTTATGCATTATTATGTGTTTTTTACATTATATCATGGTATAAAACTCAAATAGTTTAGCGAGTTTGTGAGTAAGTGTACCACAGTGAGATAAGTCAGAATGTAATGCCCTCAGTCACAAGATAACTTTTGGCAGTGCCTGCAAAACCCAACTGAGAAGACCTGCTCTAAAATTGATGAGATGCTGTGGATGCAAAAGTGCCACCCTCTTCCTCATTTGACTGCATGGTTTGTAGCTAATGCAGCTCGTCATCTTCAGTGGCCCTGTGCGTGATAAGCTCATATCTCCACTGACCTTCATCTGTCATTTTAGTCCACACAACTCCCTCACCGACACCTCAGTCGCCCGTAACAACCTGCATGACCTTAATTAATAGAGTTTCAGCCCATCTGTATGTTCTATCAGTCATTCCGAAAAGCCCTTCTCCTGCACCCACAAACATTAAATATTCATATCTCCTTTGTACCAGATAAAACTAACACCAATTACACACGAGGAGATAGGCAGATTTATATAGCCTGATGAGTGACAGTTGGTGAAACACAGGGCTGTCACAAATCGTCCATGCCTTTACAGCTATTTTTAATTTATTTTTTAACAGTACAATGCTTCTTTCAAGGCTTCCCTAAACTTGAAAGAGAATAGATGGAGCGTCAGTTTTCAACAAGATCTATCTGCTTAGAACAAAAAGTGACAATGGCCCCTTGACAACATGAGAGCTCCAAACTGCTGGTGTGCATCGCGCTGACAATTCCACACTTTCACACTTTTATTGTATCAACATCTTCTTGTCAAATAAAGAAATATCTGTTAATCAAACCAGCAATTATAAATATGTTTGGTTTTTAATATAAAAAAATTGATGCAAACAACTCTGAGACACACAAAATCCACAATGATGCGATTCCCAGTATAATTTTCTCCAGCAAATACACAAAATACCACTGCTGTTTTAGAACATAAGCGTCTAGGGTGGTTGTAGTTCACACAGAATACAGGACATGGTTGTGCTCTATTCAATGTTGCATTATATTTTGCAGGACCAGTGATCTACAACAAATACATGAAATAATTATAAGTGTCCCATTATTATATCCTGTTTTAGTTTTTGTGTTTTGTTTGTGGATATAGTTTAAAAACTGAAAAATAGACCATAAGAAGAAGCATGGGTCACTTTTTGTGAGGTAGTCAGTGAGCTGAGAAACATGGTTAAACAGAGGAATCCAGCAACTGTCCAGGTATGATCCACAGTAAAAGAAAAATGCAAATATGTCAACTGGAAAACGCAAACAAACAAACAAACAAACAGACAATCAACAGTATGTATTTATGTCAAAAAAATCCAGTATCCTCCCATTAAAAAAGTCTAGAGAGAATCTTGAGAATATAGTGTTAAGCTCATGCAAAACCAAAATACTTCAACTAAAAAGGCTGAAAATCACTTCATTCTGTTAAATCTTTTCAGTATTTCCATAAAAGTTTCGATGTGACACATGCACACAGATGATTTGAGATGAAAAGCTCAGTGCATGTTGCACACAGTACATTGTGTGCACAGTGCACACTGTGCGTGGTGCACATAGTACAAAGAGCACACAGTGCACTGTGCACACAGTACATGGCACACATAGTGCACTGTGCACACAGTACATGGCACACATAGTGCACTGTGCACACAGTACATAGTGCACTGCACACGGTACATTGTGCGCACATTGCAGGTGTGCACACACTGCACTGTGCACACAATACATAGTGCACAAAGTGCATTGAGCGCACAGTGCAGGTGCGCACACAGTGCATTGTGCACATTGTGCATAGTGCGCACAGTACATAGTGCGCGCAGTGTACACACAATGTATGGTGCACACAGTGCACTGTGCACACAGTATATAGTGCGCACACTGCACTGTGCACACAGTGCATTGGGCGCACAGTGCATTGTGCGCACAGTGCATTGTGCGCACAGTACATATTGCGCACAGTGCAGTGTGTGCACAGTACATAGTGCACACAGTGTATTGTGCACACAGTGCATTGTGCGCACAGTACATAGTGCATTGTGCGCACAGTGCAGGTGTCTATAGGCTGCTGCTGGTGCATTACACTGTGCGCGCACACGTCACCAGTGGGCGCTTGTGCCTTCGCTCCTCTGCCTCGTTCTGCAGCGCACAAAGAGCCCAGCAGCGGAGGGATGTGCACTATGTGACTCTCCTCTCTCTCCTGCTCCTTTTCCACATCCTCTGCTTCTCTTCTCTGGACTGTACAACAGGACGAGGTCGTGGAGCATCGTGTTTCTCCAGCTGCGCGACACTGGGATTTATTCACCGAGCTTTTCTTTTCTGAACCCGTTTTGCACTTCCAGAATCACGGGAAAGACAAAGTAAAGAAGTGGATTGCGCTGAGCTCTCCCTCGTGGCGCTGGGGATGATTTCTGGACACTAGCTGCAGTGGCAACACGTCTCATTCATAGAAGGATTACACTCAAGGCAATTTCATGAAGAGGAAAAAACTGAACGAAACAAGTAAGTCCTAAACAAACACTTTGGATGATTCACTCCATCCTCCTGCACCATTCTGCTAAACTTTCCTTTCATTCAAGGGGGAATATTAATTGCACACTGCACCGTTAAACCCAGTCGCTTTTCTCTTTCCTTAAAAACGTCCTAAACTGAGAGAACAGATCATATATTATATCTACTGCTCTTCTATGTGACGAGATGGGAACATGTGACCGATTTAATCATTAAAAAAAGAGAATATAGAATATATAGAGAGAATTTAATAATACTCAGGTTTATCTATATTATTTTTTTCTTGTTTTTCCTGTGGGGATCAGGTTATGGCACAGCCTGATCCATGCGGAACACTTTAATTCCATTTGTCCAAACAGAAATGCGCAAAAGTTGCTCTAATTTGCAGGATGTAGTAACCTAACAGGATGATTCAGTGCACTGCCCTGTGGAGAGGATGTGCGTATTTGCCCGTGGTCCTTGTTAAAACGAGCACAGAGTGCAGTGTTGCCTGCGCCCGGCGCTGCCACTGCTGCTGATGACTGCGATTCACAAACGCTTTAGATAGTCCTAGTGGGATTTCTACAGTTGGGGCTCATTTCCCTCTCATCTAGGGCTAACTCCATATGGTGCCGCTCTGCGCAATCACACAGAGGGAGAAAGATGGATAGAACGAGAGAGAGAGAAGTACTTTGGGAAGTTGTGCCTATTTGAATATTGTAGCTGCTCAATTAGTATTTGCATTTCTCTCCCAGACTCTTTAGAGACATAGAAAAAACATGGAAAAAATAAACTGGCCCATCTTCAAAGCAGCACCATAGTCAGTTGGGATTGTCTCACTTTCTCTTCTAGTCATGTTTATTTATAGCCTCCTTGCACATTTTTGAAGGAAACAAGCGGTATCCAAATGAGAGGTGAAGTGTCTTTGAAGCACATTATAAAACACGCGATATCCTCCAGCTTGGATGAGTTTGTGTGGAGCACCATTTTCTTTGAACACGCCTTTGATTGAACCCTAGTGGCAATTACTGCGCGTATAGACAGTGTCGGCGTTGAACTCGCTGGAGAAATGGATTGAATATCGCGGAGAAGCGGCGTCTCGAGTCCAGATCATCCTTGACCTCCAGGCGTGCGTCTGGGACTGGGAGCGTCTCCGGAGGGCACAGCGTCTGGATGTTGATAGGAGTCTCTCTGGCCCCTCTTCCTTTAAGTGCACTCACTCTTTTACCTCTTATTAAAGATGCAGAGATGCGCATTGGTCGTTCTTGTTGGGATTTACGTTTATGGAGGTTGAAAAACACACAGAAGCTCAGATGTGGCAGGGCTCAGCTGTTCTCCTGAACCTCACATTGGAGCTACTTTAATATATCAAACAAACATGATCATAGTTGTGATTATCTTGTCAGTATAATCAAGTTATGTCTAATATGTAAGAATATTCTACAGTAAGACACTGAAGCGTGAGACAAGTTAGTCACATCTGTGGAGAGGTGACCCTGCTGAGAGTAATTATGTATCTTATAAATAAACAATAATAAAACACTAGTAAATGGGATAAAAGAAAGAAAGATTAGTTCAATGTCTGACTGTGGAATATTGCAGGACAGACCTGGTTTAAACCCACATAATAATATGATGCTGTATTTTTTGGCCTAAAGTAAAAATAACAAAACAAAACAAAGATTGTTCAGAAACAAATACTATTCATTCAAAGCCACAGTGACCTGGTTATTAGAGGTGTCAGAAACACATATCTCAGTTTAATCAGTGCTTCCCGGCTCTCCTGGGCACAGGCGTGATAAAGACTGACTTTTATGTAGGAAATATCAGCTGCTTGAATGAAAAGCATTTTGAATTTATCACATCATACGGCCTGGCTGTTTATCATATTTCCCTATGCAATATCTGCTCAGTCTTATCCATACAACATGCCACTCACACCTGGGGAGTGGATGCTTTTATTATATTTCCACTGATATTGAAAAAAAATGTGATGTTTGAGCAGCTATTTCATAAATGTTAATGTAGCAGCTGTTGGCATTGACTTAAGTGAGTGCTGTATGTGTGCTGTGGGGATTACATAACATTTTATTTCATCCCGTGACGGACAACACGTCAGTTGGAGTTATTTTTGTTCAGCTTGAAACTGTTATTGGCATCTGAATTTTCTCTTCATTTTCTATATTATTATGATACGGCCTAATCCCACTAGAATAAGAAGGTGCATTAAACAGAACTAAAGCCATAAACCTGCTCGGGTTGTACAGCAATGCAAAACTGAAGCACAATCACTTCCCGTGTTAGTGCTTTATCAAAAACATATTTGTGTGCACTGCAGTGTTAGACTTTGGAATCTGGCCAGTACCTCCATTATAATATTAATCTTATCTGTGCTGTGCCCATGTGTGTAACCACAGCACGTGCACATCCACTTTGGATGTATTGTGTTAATTTAATGGGTTTAATTTAATGTCTCGTACCAAGTATTCACTTTACATTAACAGTATAGTTTACTTTATACTAAACTTAAAGGTGCCCTTGTTTTCATTGAGATGCTATTGCTATGCTTGGAATGTTCCATAGTGTAGCATTAAACTCATCTCATCTCAGTATCATCTCTGAGGAGACGAGCGTGTGACGCCATCAGACCAGTGTTCAGACCAGACAAGTGTTCATGTCAGACTGGTGGAGACCAGGGGGGGACATAGACTTTACATGAGATTTGGCCAGGAGGTGTCAAAGTTTGATAGAAGGACCTTCAAAATCAACATGCGGTCGTTCATTATCATTCTTATAAGGTATTTAATCACATTTGAAACCACTAGTCAATTAAATTGTCTTTGCAGTGTTTTAAAGATTGTATTTTGTAGTGACCATAGTAGTTGGGGGTCTGTGGGTCCTCCCCCAGGAGATTTAGCTGAAAACAGGTATAATTTCATGTATTTTCATGGGTTTTCAAGGTGAATTACTTGGGCCTGGGTTGTTTAATATGCTGCTATTTACCCACTATTATTTGCAAAATTATCAGAGCCAATGCAGGTTTATAATGTACTTTTGTGTTCATGTTATGATCAGCAAATATCTGCAAACAATGCGCCTCCATTTCTTATGATGCGATGTAGTTTAAACATCAGATACACAATCTGTTTTGCATGCCCACAATCTCTCTCCCTATTTTGGACCCTCACCCACAGTTTGAGAATCACTGTTCTTACCCAGCTGCCACCTGTTGCTTCAGATAGTGGCCTTGTTGAAATATTTTAGTGCTATAATATAACAGTAATATTACATACACAGTACTGGAGTCAGGTGCCAATGCACCAATAAACAGCACACAATTATTATGTGCAAACACAACTGCACTGTGCCCATTTAATCATCAGACTGGACACTGATCTCCAGGTCAAACCTACACCACCAACTCTAAGGAGAGTGACCACAAAACTGTCCACAAGCCTCCACTCTGATCGAGGCCGACCAGCGCACGCATAAAAGAGGAACAGAAAAACGCTCGACTTGACAGAATAATTCAACCCCAAACAAGCCTAATATTTCCTTCTGTCACTCACAGGGTAAACGCTAACGTAACTATTCAAAACGAACATGCATTAAAAATCCCAGCTGTAAAACACAGGTCAGATTAATGGCACAAATGCAAAATGCTGCTTAGTTAAACCGTGACATAAACCTCACCGTGTTGTACGCTCTTTTCTGCCTTGCCGTCATCGTGGATAAATTCATGTTGCCATCCTGTCTGTATTGTACTCGAGTGTCATGTTGGTCTCTCCTTATAAAACTATAGCACTGTTTTGACATTGGTTAATTTGATCCTCGATAGACAGTCCAACTTCTTCACACTGCTTCGCTTAATTTACATTTCAAAAGGTGAAAACAAAACTATCGTCCTCTGTCTCCTCCTGTAATAGCGCGCTCGAGTTGTTTTGTTTCACGTAAGAAACACATGTTCTGGTTTAACCAGTAAAAAGACGCACAGACTGAGGCATAAGAATGCATTCAGGGACACTTTTCAATCACAAATGTTCAGCAAAGCTCTTTATAACATGTTTAATGGTCAGTGTCTGTCGTGGGGTGGCACTAGAGGTGTCGCCCTGGTACCCCTCACTGTTTTTCAATGCAGTAAATACTATAATTGAATAAATACAAGATATTCACGTTAAATGCCATAATGTGGATATTATTATTGGGAATGCTGCTTCTGTCTAAATCAGACCAAAGTTATATGTGATAAACAAGGGTTAAAGACGATACATTTGCTGGCACTGAGCATCTGCACATATTCAGATTGAGTTATTCCTTGGTGGCGAATTGTCAGTCTCTTCGCTTCTCACACACACTAGAAGATAGCTGCCATAAAGACAATAACACAGTAGAATTGACCGTGACCCGCGCCTTCTGAATACATAATCACTGTGCTACCGCTGTCCCGTTTCGATAACATTCTCCCATCTGCATGAGGACATGTGCGGACACCCATGTGAATCCACCTGGCTTGCATGTCCACACTTATATTAGATTTTGCAATTACTGTGCCCTCAGAGGGGAAATAGAGGCATTTAACCACATCTCCAATCAATTATATGCCAAACAACGATGGCGCTAACCAAGAAGCCATCTCATTTAGCATGGGGCGCGTTTAGCTGACGACTCCCATTAGCCACAGTGGAGGTGAGAGCGTGATGCCTCATTACATTTGGCACAGCAATCTCTCGCTGGTCGTCTCGCCAGGAAAAAGCCCAGAAGGAAACTGCCACCTTTACCTTCAGAGGCTGGAGAATTCAAGTTTTTCAGTTGGTTTAGCTGTGGCTTCAACATGAGTGATTTAAAATTGACTGGCTGGGATGTATATGAAATGTAATAGAATTGCTCTCCAAGAAGGACTGATTATAACTGGATCTAAGGGGCGCTGTTGGAGGTGATATAACGGTTCTCAAACTGTGGAACGTGGGCTTATTCCGTGTTCCTCCTCTGCTATTATTCACTGCTTATATTATTCAGATAATCATCTTTACTTACATCCAGTTTAGTCCAAATTTAGTGAGGATATCTAAGCATATTTCAGTCTCAGTTGTAGGATTTGGTTTAGTGCAAATCTGTTCTTGAATCAAATCAAAGCAGGTATATTAGGGCTGGGCAATTTGACAGTACAAATCTAATCTCTGTGACCATCTGCTATTGCCGTATTGTTATTCAGTAATTCTCTGTTTAATACAGCTCTAAAGCTCAAACTGTTGCACATTCGCTACAACCGCTCGTCCTATTTATTTGATCGTATGAGCTTTTATATTTATCATTATTACCTTTGTTTTGCTCTTTTATGTTGCACCATATGCTCACGTTTCTATTGTGTATTTTGTTCACTGACAAGGCAAAAAAACGTGTTCTGATTGTACTGGCCAGCCTCTGTCCTGCTTAAGTGATTGACAGGTGGATTTAACCAATCACAGCAGTAGTCGCCTCAAGGGGCTCTGTAAAAACATGATATTCATTTTCAGGCATATCGCCCTCCCCTCACTGGTTTGCACATGGAAAAATGTTTGAAAACCAAATTATTCCAACATTTCTTAGAAGGAAAGACATGGACATGGATAATAGCTACAAAGTCAACTTGGGATATAGCTTAGCCTGTCCCCAACCTGTATGTTCCCAATTTGCCTTTTGAGACAAAGCTTTTACCCTCGAATCAGCAGCCCGTCGTACTAACCTGCCGTATGTATGTGGAGGTCAGAGATTTGGCTGGTAATGTTAACGCTACCAGCGATAGCAGGAGCAGATGCCAGCTCTTTTTGTGAACTGAATTATGTTCAGGTGCATGTTCAAAGATGCAAATACGTTTATTTCTGTCTCCAAATCAACGGCAAGCGCACCTCTCTGAGAGTTTGAAATGACAAAAAATGGCCTTTTCACTGAGTATGCAAATGTGTGACTGGTGGAAGGGAAGGCTGCTGAAATATGGGTAAAGACAGCTTAAGATTTAGACATTACACTGTATTGCTTTTGTCTGCAATTCTAACCTGACAGTATTTACAGACTGGGCCGGTCGATGTGCCAAAATGATAAAATGAGCCTAGGCTACAGTTTTGATTATATCATGACTCATATATCTTTATAATGTTTTATTTATTTATTTATTTTTTTTTTTAACTAAAGGTTCTGAGAGATCACAATTAGAGGTGAAATATATATTTTAAAAAAAAAAAAAAAGCTTTTTTAATATATATCTACACTGGTTGTTTTGGAGATTTAGTCTTCAGTCTATAATAAAAATAAATAAATAAATAAAATGACCTCAAAACTATAATCTTTCAAACACATTTTCTGAAAAAAATTAAATAAATTGATAAAAAAAAAAAAGAGATATTGATTTTTTATCAATATTGCCCACCCTAACTGAGTAAATCCACCTGCCACAGAGCCTGTCTGAGGCTGCTCTGTATAAAGAGTGGGAGTGAGTCTTTGTTTGAGCAGGGCAGTACATTAGAAATGCATCAGAGAAGCACTGAATCACAACACGACAATTTCATAAAAATAACATATTGTGACAAAGTGTGATAAACATGTTATCATCAAATCGCCCAAGTCCAGAAAAAGTAACTACACCTGAACTTATAACACAGTTTGGAGTAAGGTTTGGAGTAAGGTTACTACAATTATCAACTGTTGAGTCTTAGCCAAGAACCTGCAGCCCAGTGTGAAAGCTCTTTTATTAACTTGTCAGACCTTCAGAAGAGGATTTGTTATGCTACTCCATGTGAAGCCTACAACTTTTAAATGTGTTTTGTGTACAAAGAAGGTGTGGAATTGAGTTGTCACTTTGATGTCCAAAAAAGCTCCATCTTCACAACCCACCTTTACTGCACTAAGATGATGGAATGCATGCAATGTCTTCCTTTTGTAATATTTGAAACCATGTAATTAAATGTGATGGATTTCTCACAGTGAGTCTAAAAACTCAAAAACTTCTCTGATAACTCTTTTAAAGGCTATTGGCAATGGAAAAAACCCATAGGTGACATCAGGTAATTGTGTTTGTGCATATACTTCTTCCAAGTCAAGCCAAGTTTTAACTTAAAATAAAAATAAACATGGAAAATGATCCAACAAACGCATATGTATTTGTTATGGCTAAGTAGTAGTAGTGTGTTGTGCACTAAGGCCTGGCAATTAATGTCATTTTAATCGAGATTGAGATTCAGTCAGTCGTTAACCGTCAGTTATATGCAGCTCACAGCTTTCCAATCAATAAGTCCACGGCCAGTCCTCTGTAAGAGCATGTGGTTTGGAGCAGATAATTTTGGCTTTATTTCTGTTCAATTTCTCTTAAAGTCTCTCTTGATTATGTTCGTGAAAATCAGTACTGAAAGCCATTTATGTTTCTGAAAAAGAACAAATCAAACTGAAATGTAAAAAGTCCCGGACTTTCATTTTTTTCCAGGGTGCATTTTTTTTTCCTGTTTTGTTTTTTTTTTTTTTTTTCTTCCCTCAGTGCCGTAAGCCCGTGGCCCGCGAGTTTTAGCAGAATCATCAACATCGATGAATATGAGGCAAAGTGATTTAGTTTGAAAATAAGGTCTGTCAGCTTTAAATCTTATAGACATTATTAAAACAATCAGTTCAATATTCTATCGACATAAACTATCTATTTTTAAAGTTAAATCAGAAAGCGGCCCATTTGACCCATCCTTAAGGTCCAGCTTTAAATCTTATAGACATTATTAGTTATTCTGTATTCATTACTTATTAACGTCAGGTTAAAATATTACATATGCTTTTTCAGCAATATGCGCATGTCAAAAAATATGGCTGTGTATCTGTGTGTCTCCTGATAAAATGACATTTTAAGACCATCATACCTTTTAATTTACCCTGTTGAGGGCCACATAAAATGATGTGGAGGGCCACATTTAGCCCGCGGGCCTTGAATTTGACAATTGTGCTTTAATGCTACTGGGGCAGCCTGTCTGGAGCCGTGGGTGCAGTGCGTCTGTAGATCTTGAGCTAGGCTTGGTCAGGACTACTTTAGCTGGAGGATATAGTGCATGTTTTGGGTTGATCGGGGACATTGAAACATGTAAACTCTGCACAGAAAAGCTTGAAAAGGAGTAAAATCTGGAAATTTTCTTGCCATGAAGTGAGAATAGTAGCCACTCAGCTACTGCACCAACAGGACACATAGAGAAATACATATTTGAACTAGTATTGATGCTAAAAAGTCACATTCACAGGACAGAAATGAACTTTTTCTGAGCTGTATCAGAAAGTATAAGACCACAGGGCGATGATGGAACATCCCTGGACTACTGAGGGATTTTTCATATATAGGACCTATTATTTAATGTTGAAAATCACATTGTATTGTCTAAATAAAGAGTTTTTTTTATAACTATAATCGTGGTATTAGAATGAATATTGAGTATCGAGTCTATTCCTTAGTCTCGAAATCAAGTTTGCAATTTTAGTATCGTGAAAGCACTAATATGAATCATAAATAAATCAAATATTTCGCAGTTGTGGGCGCACTCTATACTTCTAGCAGTCCCGGTTGGGCTGGGTGCACTGCTATAGTTTACAGTGTTAATTTGTAATGACAAGAGTGTTGGTGCTGTCTTACACAATAACACAATTCAGATTCTTTCCAGCGTCCTTATGCCACTCTCTCCCACACAGTGAAAGCCTCCTGTGGTGGTATTTAGCTCTGTTTTAAGAATGCCAAAGATAGCCCTGGGTTAATCCGCACAACAGGGTGGAACTGTGGGATGGAGGGGCTTGGTTTGAGTCTTAATCCCGAGCACTGTATCACTTTCTCTCACTGTGATTTAGGTCAGGGCCTGTCCACTGCCACAGCAATTATAGTTCTCCTCGCTGTCTCCACATAAGAAAACTTTTAATGGCCTTTTAAGAGTTCTGTCAAAGGTTAGCGCTGTGTGTCCCAAGTGTTTGCTATTATATGTAACTTTTTAATGATTGCACGTTTAGATTCAGATGATGTATTTACGCTGATGTGGTTATGACGATACGAGCCGTAAAATCGCACATGGGGATGACCAAACATACGACGCAGTGAAGCAAGACTGACCAAAGTGGAGCTCTCAGGTCGATAAGGCACCTGATAAAGAGCATTACATCTACACAGGATTTCAATTTAAAAGACGGATGATAGTCAGAATAAAAGATACAAAATACCTATTTGTGTTTGAATAGGGAATAAAATAGCTACAGCCTTAAGGCAGTGAATAAAACTCACTTAAAATTTGACTATGATTGTGAGCAAAAGAGAGTTTTGTTTTTATTATTCTAATGTGCAGTTAACTCTTGATACATTTTGTGAGTTTTAAAGTGTAATAATTGGCATTGGTGGAGTGGTCAGATCCATTGACATACTGGTTGACGGTGCAATTCCAGCTCCCACAGATGAATGCTGTCATTGTGTCCTTGGGCAAGACACTTAACCCACCTTGTCCCCCATTGTCTGGGTACTCTGGTGTGTGAATGGGAGACTGGTTCTTTGACGTAAAGCGCTTTGAGAGCCTTGAAGGTGGAAAAGCGCTATATAAGAATGCGACCATTTACCATGTACCAGTACGTCAAATGACTCTGCATCTTTCTCACCTCCAGACACAGACAAAGGTGATGATGATGAGATGGAGAGTCTGAAGTATCTAATGGTTCTGCTGCTGCACTGGTGGATAGGGTGAATTGGGATTGCAGCAGATATTAAACAGAAGACGACTGAGGACAGAGGGTGTTACAAATGAATGAGTCGAGAGGGGACAGCTTGAGTCGTAGACAGCAAAAGGCAAAAAAAAAAGAAAAATAGTTAATGTAATGGAACATAATTGTATAATAAGTACAATATAATTTACAGTAGATAAAACTACAGCTGTGTATTCAATGTGGCTTCAGTTTTCAACAAGGAGATAGTATCATAAGTAGTCCGATCTAGTCTGGTTATGCTTCTATTGTAGGTAGTATTAAACCACTGATGATGTATTGTGGGGCTGGCACTGCACACAATCCAATTTATCTATCATATACTTTATCCCTCTCAGATCAGAAGCAGTGACTTGGATGCAGCAACTTTCAAATTTCAGAAATCAACAGGCACCAGTCTCTAATTATCATGCTACCTCTAAAGTATTTGAGTAAATATATGTGCAAAATCCCTGCCTAAACATCATACCAACATCTTGCTCCACTAAAAACACCTCAATGTACATTTTTTTTGGTAGGCTGCAGCGTTTTACCACTGGCATACTGAACATAAAAGCTGTAGAATGCTGTAGAATCTATATGGGTAGTATTGTCCACACAATGATTACGCTTGGAGCTCCACCACTGACTTCTTTAGTTTGCTCGTGGGCTGCTTATTTGAGCTTGTTAGTTCACTAGACAAACAGGCACACTGGTTTAACAGCTGTTTCTTCTCCTGTTCCACCTGAAAATATCACTGCTGCTTGAATCGTATCCCCAGGTTTTCAGCACGTCTGTTCCATTCGCTTCTCTGCTCCCACTCCACTCTCACTTCATTTACAGTACCTCCAAAATAATAGCATCTAATTATGCACGCCTGGCATCCTAATCATGTTTTGTCTTGTCAAATTCTTGTCGCATTTGGATCAAAATGTCATATTTTAATTACTTTCCGTTTAGATTGAATTCGAGGGAGAGACTTCCATTTGCACGCAGTTGGAGGAGAGTCCATGAGCCCTTGGCAACTAAAGATGATGTTACCATGGAAACAAATTGTTCTGCTATCAATCACCGGATGCCTTGCAGGTAAGAAATCTGATTCCAGTGTAGCCTTCAGTGTTAACACAATTTCTCCTAATACTATGGTGAATGCTAATATGGATCTTGACTTGCATGAATTGGCTAATGCTGTTATGCATATACAGAGTAGGTGGCTTGGATGTGAACCTTCTGGGCTAAAACATAAACTTTTTAACAATGGCAGGAAGCACAACTGCACAATATGGATTTTATTATCACCTTTGCCTTTATGTAATTAGATAACTGTTCTCTTAAGGGAGAAACGTGTAAGCCCTGAGTTTAAAATAAGCTCTTAATTTACTTCTCAAATTCAACAGAATGATATCCCAACGTCAGATTGTTGAACACTGAGAGTTGGTAGCTGAGTGATTTTTAAAATGCCCTTGTGCACTCGCTGAGGATTGTACAGCCTATACAAGCTGCATAATTAAGAGGAAACATATGTGGAATGATGCTTTAATGATATACTGTGATACGCACACCACTAGAGTACTGTTAGCGCACTGAATAGAAGATGTTTTTATGTTTATAGGAAGCTTGCAGTACAATACTAAAAGAAAACATTGTTCAGTTTTAATATGAGTTGAGAGCTTTGTAAATACTGTTCAATACAATAGAAGACCAGTATTTAAAACCATGTTTATACTGTTTATCAAGTTGGAAAAGCCAGTAGCCAGTGGAAAAGCCTATTTATTCTCAATTTGATGATTTTATATTTTGATTTGAATATATTTTCTAATTATTTTAAGTATCTGTCTTCAGCTACAACCTCCAAAGGATATTTTTAGTAATACGAGATTGCCTTTTATTGTGTGCAAATGAAATTGTTAATAATCCTTCATGCTTTGCTAATTACATAAATTTAGCAGTGATCAAATAAGAAAGAAAGTATTCAGTTCTTTGGCACTATAGCCCAGTCTACAGTGGTTTTGTAATGGCAAGGTGATTGCTGCCCTGCTCCTGCTGCTATCTCTTACTCTAGGTTAGAGGTTAAAAATAGCATCTCATTCACAGTAAGCCCTCTATGAAATCCAGAGTCCACCGCCTTATGACCAAATCACAGCAGCGGCACATAACCTCATCCGTGTTGACCACAAAGGTTGCACTGATTGTGTCTCTGTCCTTCAGAGAGCTGTGTCCTCTTACATATTCAGTCATCGCTGTCAGGGACGGCCGCTAGTCCCATCCCATCCCAGTTTATATCCCATTCTGATCCTTATCTGAGTGCAAGCGTGCAGTCCTATCTCATATTTTAGCACAATTTTCCTGCCACCTTACCTCACCTGCCCTTGTCGTGACTAGGGCTCGGACAATAAACAATAATATCATTTACCGGGATAAAAAGAGTACACAATAATCATTCATGGGACATTTTATATAATTGTGATAATCGCCAACAAAGATAATCACCATTATATCACCAGAATGTGCAGAAAAAAGCTACTTATCCACAGGGGAGTGGACATAGGGGGACAAAGGGGTCTGCTGTCCTGGGCCCCAGAGTCATAGGGGCTCAGAATTGGAACCTCTTAATATTAATTTGTCTTAGAGGGGGGCCCATGTGAGGCTTCTTGCTCCAGGCCCCCAAATTTCAATCGACGCCCTGCTCATTGTTATAGACTGTAGTTGTTTTCACTGATAACAGTAAAGTACAATACTATAACAGCTGTCTTACTCATAATATAAAATCATAATTATTCATATCCAGAACATTTTAAAACTGTCAGCGACTTTAATAACTATTAAGATTTAATCGTTAATCGCATTTATTTTGGCCATGATAATCGTGGCACCCAATTTCACTGTGATCCTCGGCCGTCCTGTGTGATTGCTTTGGGATGGGACCAGGAAAGAACAAACTATTGTTAAGCCTACTTCAAATGACATTGCAAATCCCTTTATTGTTATTCAAAGTGTCTCGTGAGTAATTGACATCTCTGCTCTCAGTGGAACATCAGCCAAAGAGGTTCACCTTCCACACGGACAAGCAGAGTGTCGGCGGGTGGTGGAGGGTTTTTTTCAGTCATACTCACTCTCTGCTACTGTAGCATTATGATTGTGATTGTTGATTTATGATCAAACACTTGACAACGACTACAGCCAGTGGTGGATGAAGTACTCAGTTAAGTAAAAGTGCAGATATGGAGGTAAAAAGTTACTCAAGGAAAAGTAAAAGGACCACATGAAAAAAAATATTGACCTAAAAGTATTAAAATATGTATTAAAATGTACTTTGAGTAAAGAGTAATTATTTCACAAGTGTTGTTCATTTGCTAAGTGTTAAATGTAGAGATACTGATTACAAAATGAGACATATTTTGGTCAACAGTAAAAATACGAATCAATTTCTTAACTTTTCTTATCAAGTTTGTGTATTTACTTTTGTTTTGCTCAAAGCTGAAGCTTGAACTCGAAAACTTTAGTCAGGATTTTACCACAAACATGGTAAAAACAACCCCTCATATCATATGAAAAGTACTTTTTACTTTGAGTCCAGTTCAAAAATATAGTGGAGTAGAAAGTACAGATAATGCTCTCAAATGTAGTGAATTAAAAGGAAAAGGTATCCACTGTAAAATGTACTTAAGTAAAGTACAGATATCTAAAAATTCTACTTAAGTACAGTACTTTACTACCTGTTCTCCGTTACCTTCCACCACTGAAGGATGGTTTGTTGCAGAGTCATGTGGTCCAAGTCTTAAAGTATTTGTTTTCTGGTTCATAAATATGTGTTACCTGCAGTGTTTTATGGATACACTTTCACAAGTCACAGAGTCGAATTCTTTCTTGCATTTGTTTATTCTGTTCATGACATTTCAGAGCCAAAGGAGATAAATGTTCTCAAAAGCTGGGGATATTAACAATTTAGAGAGGCACTTGGTGAGCCGATGTTTGGATGCCACTATCAGATGCAAGAAAATATACCTTGCTTTGTCAAATGTCAGAGGTTGGAGCAAAAACTCAGTACAAGTAGTGCCTGCCAGAATGAATTGTGGAGACCGTGACATGAAGGGCCAGAGCCTTGTGGTTTTCTGAGGTGACTCCTGAATAACTGAAGCACTCAAACTGACTGAAGCACATAGTTTATACATCCTCTGTCATCAAACTTGAGATTTTTTGAGTGAAGAAGGTCAAGTATTAAAATACCTGAAAGCCTGCCTAACTTAGGTGCAACAATGGGTCAACTGTCTGAAATCGTTTTACTCCACACTCCACACTTTGGATAGTGGTGCTAACTTGCAGCCTTCCTTTTAGTTTTTGCAAATGCAGCTGTCATATTTTAAAAGAAAAAAATAAATAAAATCAAGATTTATCCCAATTAAAATTTCAGAACACAAATGATAAAAGCACCAAACAAAGAAGCCCTCATTTTCTTTTTCCTTTTTGTATTTTAGCCTTTCTTTTTAGCATCAAAACACCTCAGGCTTAGGACTTAAAACATATGCATCCACCTGAATAAGGAACATAATTTTAGGTTGAGTACACTTGTAAACTCGTTCTATTTAACTGCCCTCCTGACATATATTTCTTGTTAGAGCCACATGCTAGCCACATGCTGCTTGTGTGTGAGCTGTAGGGTATTACTATAATTAGAGTTTTTTCGTCTGTCTGTTCCTGCCTTCATTCAGTCCCAGATTGTGTTCTACTTCTGCCCTGTTAAGAGGTTGGCAGATGAGCATCTTTACTCTCCATATGTATGATGTCACAAAACGCTTCTGGAAAAGAAACACAGGACTGAACGTCATTTTTCACCTGCATTCATATTTACATCAACTTTTTCATTTATCCAGTGTAAAAAAGGGAAGATGACTAGTGTACGATAATAGTTTCCTGACCAGGCACATTTTGCAATAATTTACGAAGACAAAACGTGTCCTATCTCTCTAGAAACGTGTCCTATCTCCCTAGAAACGTCTCCTATCTCCCTAAAATGTGTCCTATCTCCCTAGAAACGGATCCTGTCCTCCCTTGATCTCTCTATCTCCCTAGAAAACGTGGTCCTATTGGCCCTGATGGCGTGATTGGCAGTGGGATTAACCAAACAGAGAAATGCATGGTTGGTTTTGTCAAATACAAATGTGGCAGCAAGATTACATATTATATATTTACTTTTGCTGTGAATATAATACTTTCTAAGTGCTGCAAAATGGTTGTTGTTCTTGTAGGCTAGTAGTCGCACAGATCTCTGAGACTAATTAAGGTCCTTGGCTGTCTGAGGTCAATCAATATCTGAGATGCATGTGTAAAATTATCTCAGCCCATTTGCAAAAGAATAAAGGAATATCATATATTCAGCCTTTTCATTTTTCCGCATTGTTGCACTGGACCAGTGAAGTCCATATAAATCTTGCACGGTCCGATGGTATATCATGATGATAAATTGATGGGTCAAATATTACACTTGCTGCTTCCGAGGCTGGAATAACCATGCTTAAGTGCCACCGCAGCCAGTGTTGTGTTTCTCTCAATGTTTCAAGTGTCTCCTGAAAATGCAGCCGTGTACAGAAAAGTGCTTACAAATAAATGAGTGCCTAATGCCTTACAAAGTGGGATTTACTCAAGTGCAATAACAGCAAATAAACCAGCATTTGTGGAGTACCACTGTCCTTTCCATCCCATCAAAACATGTCTCGTCATACTCCTGCAAGCCAGGCCTATCATGATTAAGTTATCACATGCAGGGTATTGCCATATTTTAGAAAATATTGCATTCAAAAAAAAATATTTAACCTCCTGGGACCAGGCGTCCACAGCACATTTTGGGTCGTCTAGGCCACATTGCAAATTTTTAGAAGAAGAACAGAGAGTTTAGAATAGGTTTTTTATTTATTCATTTTTTATGTATGCATATATGTATATATATATATATATATATATATATATATATATATATATATATATATATATATATATATATATATATGTATATATATATATATATATATATATATATATATATATATATATATATATATATATATATATATGTATATATATATATATGTGTATATATATATGTATATATATATATATGTGTATATATATATATATTGTTATATATATATTTATATATATATGTGTTGTAATATGTTTGGCATATATTATGTGTATATATATATATATAGTGTATATATATATATATATAAGTCATATATAACATATATATATAATATATTTTTTTTTTTATAATTTTTTTTTTTTGTAAAGGCATATGTTCCTTCCTGCACCTGTCAGCAGCACATGATTAAAAATATAATTGTCCTCATATGTGGAACTCAGAAACTCTCAGAATACATAATGTAAAAGGTCCTAATCAGGCCAAAAGAAAGAGAAATTCATGCATTGTCATGCAAAAGCTCGGGACACTTAATGTTGTTAATACTGTGACTCTAAAGCACTAATGTTGGTAAACCCTTTTCTTAACTCACTATATTATAATTTATTGTACTAAATACATAGAAAAATAAAACAAATTAACATATACTTAAAAAAGAAAAAAGTGTATACAATAAATTGAGTATTTATTTCAAATATTGTTGAACATCTGTCATTTGTAACAATATAGTGTTTATTGTGCATATGCTATTCCATTTTTACATGCAGCCTACTGTTTTACTGCACAACATCTTTCTGGACAAAGCAGCACAGAGTGAGAACAAAATGGAGTGTGTGTGTGTATATGTGCATGTGTGTATGTGTTTGTGGGGATGAAACAGCAGCAGCGTCAGAAGACAGCCTTTATATACTTGTGAAAAACTAATATCAACTGAGTGCCAGAAAGTTGCCACTGTTGAGTAAGATAAAGTACTAGTCCACGCGCTGCTGGGGCTGTTGTTGCATTGCTCTAGTATTTTCTCCTTTAGGTCAAAGAGACACATTTGTCTGCCTTGTTCTACTGTATACTTTTCTTCCTCTTCTCTTCCAGCCTGCACAGAGGATGTCATCTTTCAGGGGCCAAGATGGACGACCGAGCCAAGTGACCTCATTTTACCAATCAACTCGCCCAACCGCCAGGCCACAGTCACATGTCAGGCAGAAGGCAGTCCTCCTCCGCACTACAGGTAAACCGCTGCATCAAAGTATAGCTACTCTTTTCACGCTTCAAAGAGCTGTCCGCAATGGTTCTTCAGCTACCTCGTCGTAACTCTTTGCGAATCCCCATTGTTGTCACTGTGGAAATCAAAGCGTTTTCCAATAGAGCTGACGGCCATTGATTTGCTGAAGTTTTCTGGACATAAGTGAGCGATTAGGCGCTTTCCAGCAAAAGGCTTGGCTTCAAAGTGCTTAATTGAGCATCCATTCCTAATTGAAAAAGCTTATCTGAGTTTGCCATTAGATATGAGGTATGGAGTCGGCAGGCCAAAAGCCGCCGCCGCCGCTGTGCCTGATGAAAATGACAATTCACTCCGATGTGAGCGGGGTTAGCTTTATTAATGATAAGATTTAAGCCAGTGTGCAGCTAAAGCCGGTGATTTATAATATGCTGCAAGGATTAAGAAATCATTAGGAGCGAGGGGAAGATTGGAGTGGCTCATTTGCACTGCAGATCCTTTGATATCTTCTTGTTATTCCCTGAGTGGGGCAAGTCTGAAAATGGCAGCGTGCTCGGTAGATTGTGTTTCGGAGCTGGGTCAGCACCACGGTTAGGAGATATAAGCAAGCAGAGCAGAGGCAAGCTGGCTGTAACCTTGAGAGTTAAGAAATTGCATAGAAAGGTGTCGTCTCAACATGGTTAGATCTGTTTAGTGATATAGTGATGGGGCTGTTTTGAAAAAAGAAAATCTAATTGCGATTATTACGATTGTGATTGCATTTGTGATATATGTTAAAAAAGTAAGATTCTGTTTAGAGCGGACATAGACAGCATCATTTTGCATGTGTGGAAGAAAGAAAAAGGGGAAAAAAGTATTGTTAGTATTGTTAGATTTGGATTTTTTTTTTTGCTTTCGCATTCGATTCAATGTGAACTTTTTGAACATCAACACTTGAGTGAAGACTGAAAAGACTGAAGTTCTAAACCACAAGGATAGCCGTTTTTTTTTTCTTTTTTTCCCCCATAAAAAGACAGGATAATTTGTTGTTGGCAGAAGACATTTCAATCCTTAAATAATTGCAGCCTTTTCGATTTGATAATTGCTACAGTTCAAACTGCAATTTCGTTTCAATTGTGATAAATGGTGCTGTCCCTATTGTGGACCTTCTTTAATCACTGTTTTGTGTATCAGAAAATAACAGTGCGCTCATATTCCATGATAGATAGTGTTCCGGGCCTGGCTCAGCAGTGGGGTTAGTTGATGCACAGCCAGCAGAGGCGTGCAGATGTAACCTTGTGAGTGGCATTCCTTTAAATGCTTACATATCCTTTAATGTTCACCGAGACGCGCTCCAGCCGCCGCAGTGGGCGATCTGTGCTTTTCTCTGCGTGCCTCCCCAGAGCAGCTGCACCTGAGCACTCACATGTCGGGTCTGTGGAGAGGAGAACATCTGTGAGAGGATGGGGTTGTTGTCAGAAAAATGAGCCACAGCTGAGTGAGCCTTGGTGTTATGAAACAGTCCAGGAGCATGCTGCCATTATCTACTCAAGTGAAACATGCTATTCTATCACAACAATCACATTTCATACAGCGAGTGGAGCCTCAGTGCTGGGTTTGTTCAGCCTGCAGCTCATGGACAGATAACATTTACTGTATATCAATCGCACTATGTAACTTTTCTGGTAAAGGGCTCACCATTTGCTTGTCTTCATGAAGATATTTTCCTGCCTAGAACGTTCCATATTACGGCATTAAACATATTTATCTCTATGGAGGCAAGCCACATGAACTGGCCAAGTTGCAGCCCGTTCACAGTGAAAATGCATGTTTTTGAAGGTATTTTTTGGGGAATAAACACATCCGTAGTTTAATAAATGCAAGATTTATTCATTTAATGCCTTAAACTCTGGAACATTTCAGGAAAAGAAATGTCATCTCCATGGAGACAAGCAGGTTACCCCATCAGAAAAGTGTTTTTGGCCGATATTACGAAAAAGAGTGTGAAAGGTTCAGATCACGGTTCACACAATACACTAATATTAATTCTGTTGCTATGACAACACACATCATCATTTCCTTGGTCAACCAGACCATGACTGTGGCAGTTAATGTGTCACGTAATCAGCTGTTTTTATAGTTTAGAACAGAAACAGAACTTGGTATGGAGCTAGAGGCTTACTTTTGGTGATACACTTGTTTAAGGGAGATTGTTGAATGGCGTTTATAGAGCTGACTACAAATCCGTCTCTTCTCATTACAAATAATGTGGGTTGTCGAGTTGGAATGGAGTGCACAAGAGCTCGTACACATTTGTCTTTCCTCAGTCTCATTACTTGTTCATTGTCCTTCAATATAAGGACGAGTCAGCTAATCAAGCCTTTCTGAAGGTCTACATTTTTAACCATTTCATTTACAGCTTTTGTGTTGTTCAGATATTACTTTTATTGCACTGCATAAAACATGTATTTTACCTAAGAATCTCAGAAGGCTACAATAATACCCCTCTCACTTTGATTCAATTTCACACTTGTGCAGACACATAGGCCCACATTAGCATTTCCCAGTGCTCTTTTGTTTTGTGGGCTCTTAAAGTGTATGGTCCTGCCTCTTTCTTTAGCACTTGGCAGCCGTAATGAACCGGCATCCTCCCCTGGTGACAGCTTTAAACATCAATCTCACCTTATTGTGGAGCATAAAACCTTTACAAAGGCAAGAGAATCACTTCAGACTAAAAAGGCGTGCATTTGTGCTCTCATTTCCACTTCCATTCACAATTGTTTTCCATTTTCAAGTTGAGATTGATTCAGGGAGGAAATGGAACATGAGGGCTCTCATTGCAATTAATAATGTTGTGTTGAATAATAAGGCAGTGTTACGAGTCGAGTGAAAATATACAGGCAGGAGTCAAGGAAAATGTGTTTTGATGTAAATAGTTCAGCTGCAGTCTGTGGGCCCACGTCGTAAGTCCAGCATTTAAATTGAAGGGCAATTTCTTTTGGAAAATAAACCCAGCTTGTTGCCGCTATGAAAAATAACATTAAGATGAGAGTGGAATGTTAACAAGCTCCATCGTCACCTCTGTAAACAACACAAGTCATCAGGTCAATGCAGATGTAACAAAGCAAACACAAACATGGCCACAGCTGATTGTTTTTTTAAGTAGTTTACTATTTTCCAATCGAACCCATTTGAAAATAAATTTGCTTTAAATATGTACTTGTTTTTTTTTGGGTGTTACATCATTTAGTCTGACTCAAAGGCCTGTCATGATAACACATTCTGAAGAAGGATATATTGCCACAGATAAACGATAACACTGAAACTGCTTTATGCCACTGAAACAATAACAGTTATGAAAGTTAATCCTTGTAAGCCACTGTGGTCCTCCTTGAAGTTTCTCTCTTTTTCCCACTGGGTTTTTTGAGTTGTTCTTTGCTGAGAAGGACGGTCTAAGAACACAGGATGTTCTGGGACAGTTTAAACTGTTATTGACCAATGTCTGTTTCATTGTTGATTTTCTGACTTTCTGTTGGTTACATCATTTCTCATGTTCAGCCCTAAAAGGCAACTGCTGTTGTGATTTTGGGCTTTACGAAAATAAATTTAATTGAATTAAGTGGATTAGCTGAAAAAAAAAACAGCAGAAAGAAGCTATAATTAGCCACAGATGTAACCTTTTCAACCCTCTGCAGCTCAAATCTTATTGCATTACAACAAACATACCCAAAATATATTGTTCAAGCTCTCATGTGGGAGTTCCACAGGGTTCTATATTAGGGCCTCTGCTTTTCAGTGTCTACATCAATGATCTCCCCTCAGTGTGAAATATACCATGTATGCAGACTATACACTCACTACTGTTCACTCATGGGAAAACACTGTAGAAGTGGCCAGATATCTATATTAATGACAAACGAATTAAAATTTTTAACCATTTTACTTACTTAGGTGTTACTCTTGACTCAAATTTGACCTTTAAGAATCATGTAAAAAAAACAACTGTGTAACTCCCTGAAATTTAACCTGGCAAATTTTAGGTTCATACAAGTGTTGTGATTGCACATGTGTTTAAATTCTATGATTTTGTCACATTTTCTGAACTGTAGAACAGGCTGGTCCCAGACTTGCAAAACAGCCTTAAAGCGGGGGGGTCATTGGATTGGACCGCTCTATTAATGATATTAATGTGTTTATGTTAAGAGCGAGACTCAAACTGCCAACCTTCGGCTCAGTGGACAAACACCAACTGAGCTATAGTTTTGTTTTTTTTTTTTTTAACACTGGGGAATGTGAGCTCTGAAATTAGCTGTAAATGAGACTCTTTCTGAATGCCTGACTCTGTCTTTCAGTGCAGTGTGCAGGCTTGGCATGGGACTCACAAATGAACAGTTTGTGTAATTAGACATGCCAGGCTAGAGCATATTACATTCTGGCTGCCATGATTAATTCTGTCTTTGGTGTAGCTGTAAGAAAAAAATCTCAATTGGCTTTAAAATGAGTGGATAAATTGGAGCACACATGATTTAATTCAGCATTGTTTAGTATTCCATCTGCTACGAGGGCTGGGCTATATCATATCACTGTGATATAAAATGATGAAATACCTTCACCAGTATTCTCCACCAGAAAATCACATAGTGGATCTTAGCGATAGACCGATATTTGCCCTTTTTAGTGTATTGACTATTGGCCTTAAATCTGCTCCAGAAGCAGATATTTGATTTGTGCTTAAAAATACATGTACAGCTTCATCTGAACACTTTAATACAAAGGATTACAAAAAAATGACAACCGTTATGACCCAGCTTGTGTGGGGACAGGGAAGTAACAAAAAACATCCAAGATGAAAAAAAACAGGTTAAGTAAGAAATCACTTTCCCTGTAATTTTGGCAATTAACAGGTCCCTGATCCACTGATCCGAAGGTTGATGGTTCAAATCCCACTCTTAACATAAACAAACTTGATTGAGCAGAGCCACTGACTAGAGGTTGGCGATTCTAGCTTCCACAGATGAATGCTGTTGTTGTGTCCTTTGAGCAAGACACTAACCCACCTTGCCCCTAGTGTCGCCCCTCGTGTCTGTGTGGTGTGTGAATGGTTGAGTGGTTTCTTGATGTAAAGCGCTTTGAGAGCCTTGAAGGTGGAAGTGCTATATAAAAGTGTCTCTGTGTGTGACACTGTTCTCTTATCTAATTGAAACAGGGCTTGTGGTTGAGTTTGTAATAAATTTATGTAATACTTTGGGGGAGATGATCTAAATCGGCCCTACATATCAGCTCAAAAATATTGGCAGAGCATATCGCCCTTCGGTTTCTCTGGATTCTAAACAAGCAGTGTTGGCGTCGGCCCTGGAAAAAAACAACAAAAAACAACATATCGGTCGATCTCCAGTGGACCGTTAAGTACTATGAATTGCTCGCCCTCATCACTCAGTATATGACGCTCCCTGTGACACAGCGAGTACAGCAGCAGCCATAACAGTAGTTGGCTTGACAAATAGTCCAGTGTGGTGTCGGAGTGCACCACGGGGCTACAAGCGCTGTTTTATGAATACACCTGTCAGCCTGTTTACTATGAATCAGCTGTACCCCAGGATCAAGGGCGCAGCCGTGATTGGGAAGAGAGGGAATAAAAAGCACATGGGGTCGCCTCTCCTATCACATAATGGGGCTCCAGGTAGATGTATGGCTCTGCAACGGCATTAAGTAAAGGCACAGAAGAACTGGGGAGTCGATAGAGTCGTGTGGCTTGTTTAGGTTTGGAGAAGAGTAAGCTTAGACTCTAGATTATATTATATCAGTGCTTTCCCAGATGTTAAAAATTACATTACACTTTCATACCTGGTTCATTCCCTCATTTCTATGCGAAGTGGTTAAAGCGTTTCGCCCACTGACACAATGGAAGTATTGTCACAGCCTTTGTGTTTAGGGCCGCAACAATTATTTTGATTTATCTGTGTGATTGTTTTTGTTCAGATTAATTGATGAGTTGCTTTGATGAGATAGAGATTTTTGGCAAGTTTGTTCCAGATAAAACTAAAACTATGTACAGTGATCCCTCGTTCATCGCAGGGGTAACGTTCTAAAAATAACCTGTAATAGGTGAAATCCGTGAAGTATTTTTATTTTTTACAATTATTACCGGTATATATGTTTTGCGGCTGTAAAACCCCTCACCACACATTTTATACGCTTTTCTCACACAGGCATTAACATTTTCTCACATTTCTCTCTTGTTTAAACACTCTCTCAAAGTTCAAACCTTCGTCGGTGCCTTTGTCGGTGCAGAACGTTTCATCGACATTGTGGGTTTTGTCGGGGAGAAAACTTGCAAACATACAGCACTTTAGAGTCACACTGCAATCCAACATTTATGTAAATTTGGCTGAACACATTCTGTACTGTACAGGAGACACGGCACCGAGGAGACTGATGGACAATGGTCTACAGTCCTTTAGCCAATCAGGACGCAGAACACAAAGCACATTCATACGCTATAAAAAGCATGTCAAAATGCACTAAAAAAATCCACAAAACAGCGAGACTTCGAAAGGTGAGTCGCAGCAAAGTGAGGGAAAACTGTATACAAAATATATTTTTCCTCAAAAACTTAATGCACATATTTCCTGTGTAGATACTTATATGTACTGCTCTGTCTTATCACAGTACTTGGCATCTTTTGGAGGCTGTGTAAAGTCCAGATAATCATTCAGGAAAAGAAAAATTCAATTCTGTCAACTAGACAAAAAGTTGTTGGAGTGAAGACGTTTCGCTGCTTCTTCAGTTCTGGTCAGATTACTGCTGGACACTGCCCCCCGAAAGCGGGGCTAATTACACTCAAACACACCTAGTCTTTACAGGTTCTGCTTGTTTGAAGAAGTGACTTGAAATCTTTTTGTACAGTTGATAGATTTTAATTTTTCTTACCTGGACGACTGAAGGATTACACAGACATTAATCTCTTACCAAATTAGTTGACGAGTATTTAAGTAATCAATTATTTGTGATTAAGTTAGAAATTGCAACTAAATGATAGTTATTTTGTCCATATCTGTGTGTTTTTACAATTATTATGCAGCTGAGCAAGCTAAACGCTCTCCCATGATATGGTTTAATCTAGCATTCAATTGGTTTAAATAATTACCACAACTCAATAATGGCCCTCTATAGACAATTTCATTAGTGACACAACACAGCCGTCTAAAAGATTCCCCTGTCACCGTGTTCTCGTCAGTCTGTGTTACAGCAGCTCACTCCAGTCAGAACGGAGACAGTGTCCCTGTTCTGTTCTACTCTCTTCCTATTAATAGCTTAGGCATATTTATGTGGATGTGGCTCTTGTATTTGCCCGCATGGCACTGAGCTGTCAATTTTCCTACTAATGCTCTGGGATTGTAAAAATCCACTCACACCTAAACTGGCAGTGAGGGGGCAGCAGCTTTGTGCCACATTTACATCGCATCCAAATGAGCTGCAATTTATTAAAAAGCAATAGGCACTAAGCATAACTGTGGAGAGAATTCTCAGGTCAGCAGTATAAATCTCATTATACAATTCAGCACTGTGTATGGCTGTGTTTTGAAATTGCACTGTGTTACTGCAGGGAGCGTTACGCCACCTGCTTGTTCCCGTGCAGATGATATTGCTTTACTTAGAATGTTCCACAGTATGGCATTAAACATATCTATCTTCGTGAGATGAGCAGGGCCGAGTCATTGGTCAGATCTTTGTAGAGGAGTCCCCCTTTTACCGTAAACATACCGATGAATTTCAATAAAAACATTTCAAATTGAATAGCTGTTCAACTGATAAACAGTTTAATGCTGTACTGTGGAACATTTTAAGCAAAGCAAGGCAAGACAAGGCAAGGCAAGTTTATTTGTACAGTGGTCCTTCGTTTATCGTAGGGGTAACGTTCTAAGAATAACCCGCAATAAGTGAAATCCGCTAAGTAGTCAGCTTTATTTTTTACAATTATTCTAAATGTTTTGTGGCTGTAAAACTCCTCACCACACACTTTACACACTTTTCTCACACAGGCATTAACAGTTTCTCACTTTTCTTTCTCAAAGTTCAAACCTTCGTCGGTGCCTTTGTCGGTGCAGAACCTTTCATCGACATTGTGGGTTTTGTCGGGGAGAAAACTTGCAAACATACAGCACTTTAGAGTCACACTGCGATCCAACATTTATGTAAATTTGTCTGACACATTCTGTACTGTACAGGAGACACGGAGGAGACTGATGGACAATGGTCTACAGTCCCTCAGCCAATCAGGATGCAGAACACAAGGGTAGTGATAGTGATGGACAACTGTACAGCACAATTTATACACCGTGTAATTCAAAGTGCTTTACAGAATAAGAAAGATTTTAAAATCACAATGCAAACAAACCAAAACATACATAATCATCATAAAATTAACATTAAAAGAGAAGCGCAGAATAAAAACCTTTCAGTCATATGCACAGCTGAACAGCATATGCATGGAGACGAGCAGGTAGCAGACGCCCCTGATGAACAGCTTTAGTGCAGCTTTAAGTAGATGGTCAGGGGACAGTGACTTGTAAATGAGCAGCAGGCTTGTCCCGGGTGTGCACCGGTCATTGTGTACCCCCGTGCCTAATCAGGTCTGAGGGGACAGGGCCACCCCCGTCTCTGTCTGGCCTTAAGCAGAGACCAGGTGAGCTATTGCGGCAGTACAATCCCCAGTCCATTTGATGAGGAAAGCTCATGCAAAATTGATGCGAACCTCAAGGTCAGTGGGAGTTCATTCCGAGCGTGCTCAGCTCATTCTGCGCCTGCAGCCAATCGCACGCTCGTCTAACTGTGCTTGAACTACTGTAAATCCCTGTATGACTCAAAGATGTCGGGACGGCACTGAAGAGGCCGGAAGAATTAGATTTGAAGGAGCAGAAGTTACCCTTTGAGTGGCCGTATGAATAATCCTTTGTCATATATCAGTGGATATGACAAGTTAGACTAGAAATTTCTCTAAATTATACTTAACACAATTATATTTACCACTAGACCTGTCTGATGAATACTTTATCGAACTGTGATAGATGGAACAATATTTTTTGGGGATCAGTATTTATCGTGAGTACTTTTTCTATATACTACTGGCAAACTTTTGGTTATTTTTCTGTACTACAATGAGATTTGAGCTGTGGAAAGAACTGAATGAATTACAAGCTTCTATGAGAAATTATAGATAAACATAAATAATCATCATTAAATTAACATTAAAACAGAAGAGTGCAGAATAAAAACCTTTCAGTCATATGCACAGCTAAACAGAACCGTTTTGAGCCTGGATTTAAACATTGTCAAAGCAGAGGCCTGTCTCACATCTTTAGGACTGTTTTAGGACATCTTTAGACTGTTCAGCTGCATAAAATTGAAACGGAGATTTCCCATGTTTAGTCCTGGTTTAGTCCTGGGTTAGTCCTGGTTTAGTCCTGGTTTAGTCCTGGTTTAGTCCTGGTTTAGTCCTGGTTTAGTCCTGGTTTAGTCCTGGTTTAGTTCTGGTTTAGTCCTGGTTTCACCCTGGTTTAATCCTGATTTAGTCCTGGTTTAATTCTGCTTTAGTCCTAGTTTAGTCCTGGTTTTGTTCTGGCTTAGTCCTGGTTTAGTCCTGGTTTAAACCTGATTTAGTCCTGGTTTTGTCCTGGTTTAGGCCTAATTTAGTCCTGACTGGGACCAGCAGGATGCCGACAAATCCACGAGCTAAACACAATATTTATTAACAAAAAATTGATACCAACAGCCAGCTCTAATGCTCATTTGAAATGATCTCACAGCCCAAATATAATTAAACTGTGGACCAGATTTGGCCCCTGGGCTTGAGTTCGACATATGTGGTTTAAATGTCATGTAAATTCTCCTTGTGTTCTGGATGTCATTTTCAGTGTTGATGGCATAGGTGGAGGTATTTCTCAGCGCTTTTTCCTGTCTTTTTGTATTTTTCCACTGCCACTCGATGTAAAACTATGATTTAACAGCAGATACTATCCCATCAAACCAAGTAATAATAGAAAATACGCACTCGAACATTTCAGATTGAGGACAGGGGCTACTATTATAAAAGAATCTTTCTAAAGGAAACAGACCAAAGGAAAACGCACAAATATTTGTTTATGTCTTGTCAATTGAGTGTGCCCTTTCTTTTCTTTCGGGTTGCTCCACCTCGCCACCTTATAGATTTGCCATTTAATAACAGCAAAGGTACAAGGCGAGTTTGTGTATTGAAAAAAATAAAAAAATAAAAAAAGTTGCAGTACTGAGACCTAACACTCCCAACCTGCTACAACCAGGAGAGTTCATCATTTGCTCTTCATGATCTTAACAGTCGATGTATGGCCTTTTAAACAACTTAACTGTAACACGTGTTTATCTGAGGTGAGCAGAGCACACAAACCTGCAGATGGCATTTACTTTTTACATTCTCTGTTGACTCCCTAAGAATGAGTTACATTTAGTATTTCAGAAAAGCCTTGTGTATTTGGTGGTACGTGTAGGAGGAGGAGGTTAATGAAAGCATTTCTGTGTCTGGGAAACATATTTTTGTAAGCACAATGATGATGTTCTGTTAATTGGTGTAACACACAAAGTTCTGTCTCATTAACCTCGGTTTGACAATAAAACAGGAAAACTGAAAGCCATATTGAAATTCTGTTTAAATTCTGTTGCAAAATTTGGTAAGGATTTTTTAAGTTCAGTCGTACAGCTGTCTGTCTTTTGTTTCGGTTTCTCTCGGGAGGCTGATGGTTTCCTGGTTCTCCACACACAGCCTGTCCTTTATGGTTAAATTGTGTCATGTGTAGTTATTGACTGCTGGATAAATAATGCATGCTACAAGTCACGGCTCTGTACTCTGTCACCCGCGTCATATTAACAGTCTGTTTTTTTTCTCTGCACAAAGGGGAACATTGATTTTATTTTTATCATTAGGTTTGTCGTTTCACAGGCTTGTCGCTAAGGAAAGTTTCACATGCAGTTACCATCGAGATATGTTTTTAGATTTTGTGAAAAATTCTAACCTAAAATCTAATCTCAATCACTATTTGCTTTTGTGTTAATATTATGTGCCCTAGTTTCTGTATTTTCTCTTGTACAAACATGACAGATGCATTCATTATAAAGAAGAGTTATTAACAGTGGGTTGAATGAAATTATAAGATACAAGACACACTGGTGAGGGTTAAGAGGAGGAGAAAGGCAGGTTACAGTACAGTGACGATAAAGGGAAGGAGTGGAGAGAAACTGCATTCAAAGCTAGAAAACTATGTTTTGCTGACAGCGAAAAACAGGTCATAGGAAGATGAATGATGTACAAATACAGGCTACTGGGTCAGCGGGTGCTGGTTGCTGAAGAGTACCTCGCATGCATGATGGAACACTACATTTTGAGCAGCTAGTTTACGGGTCAAAGATAGTCATATTTTGGTAAATTAATATGAGTCCACTTTTCACCGACGGTAATGGCGGGTCAGATAGCAGCATAACCTCCAGAACAAACCACATCCTTCTATTAAAAACAGAGCGAGTGAGTGTTGGATAGGTCTACAAATATCTCACTGCCAGGTGGTTAAGCATGAAAACATAACTTAACCTCCTGAGACACAAGCTCTTGCATGACATACTTTATTCATTTTTCTTTGCTATTTGGGCTGATTAGGACCTGATAAGTGTAAAAACAAAGAATTATCTTTTTACATGATGTAGTTTCTGAGAAAAGTGAGGTCCACATATGAGGACATTACTTTTCTCAGAAACACAACAACATTTGTCCTGAGTGTAAAAACTAATTGTGCTTCTTGGAATAATGTGGCTCATTTGAAGTGCTGCTACGAGGTGCAGGAAGACATAAGCCTTTACAAAAAAATAAATAAATAAAAATAAAAAAAATTTAAAATTCAGAACATTCTAAACTCTTAAAAATATTCAAAATTTAACATTTTTGCATTGTTGCTGTTCTTGTATCAAGTTGTTGTTGTTCTTCTTCTTCTTCTTCTAAAAAAATTGCATCATGGCCTAGACAACCCAAAATGCGTTGTCCACATATGAGGACTCCAGGTCCCAGGAGGTTAAAAACTTTTCCAAAAATGCCCTGTAGAGCAGTTATTTGAAAATGCAAAAACAGATCTCCCCAGTGTGAAATAATCTCAATCACGATGTAACATGTTTTTGATTAAAAGTGCCATAGTCTGATCATGACCACCTTGGAAAAGTCGAGCTTGTAGGTATGTACTGTGTGAATTTCTGAATACCTTTTTGTGTACTCAGACAGTGCTTAAAACATAGCAATTTGAGTAGAAAAGAAAAACCTAGAAAAAATCGATACCCTCCACTGCATTACCCATGTGAATTTGGCCAAACTTATCCAAGATTTCATGCACATAACTGAACAAGAAAGCAAACGTCTTGTAAGTAGTTGTCCCGTTAGTAATCTCGAAGGCTGCTCTTTTCCCTTCTCCTCTGCATGATGTGGGTGGACTGTTCAAATCGATTCTCTGATAAATTGTGTGTGCGTGTGTGTGCATGTGTGTGTGTGTGTCTCCACGGGGGCCGGCCCACTGATTGTGTTTGCGTTTCTCCAGATGGTCACTAAACGGAACGCTCATCGATCTGGGGAACGACTACCGGCGTCACATGTCTGGGGGCAACCTGATCATTAGCAACCTGGACAGGGACCAAGACACGGGGATATACCAGTGCACCGCCTACAACACGTGGGGTACCATCGTGAGCCGCAGAGCCAGCCTCCAGTTTGCGTGTAAGTACTTTTAGCCTTGTGGATTGTTTACTGTGCTGTGCTGGTTTAATAAGGTCCTCTCTCATACAGCCATTGCATTTAATCTATGTCTTCCTCCCACATTGTAATAATTGAACAAGCAGATCAATTGTCTATGAGGATTAGCCTTGTATTATTTTGCATTCCCAATATAGACCTTGTCATCCATTCATGTTCACAGCAAATTATATGTTTGATCATTTTCAGTCCGAGAATCACAAAAAAGGGGTAAACTTGTAACATTCCAAGTGGTTGTGATTTTAATAACTGGTCTAATTGTGGCCTTGTATTAGCTGAGACTTTAAACATGAGAAATAGTGACTGATGAAAATATCCAAAGCAACAAAGAAGATATCTAAAGTCTATAATTTTCACATTAGCTTCAAACTATGATTTCAAAACAATTCATTATTCCCTCTGATAGAAAAATTCTATTGTGTCAACAGGACAAAAACCTTTGGACAAAAAAGCTAAAAACTTTTTTGTCCAGAACAGAATTTTTCTCTTTCTATGAATCATACCTGGACGACTAAGGGATTACACACACACTGTTACCTATGACTGGATTTACAAGACACGTATTACTTTAAAGTATCAAACACCATTTAGATCAGAGGTGCCCAAACTTTGTTTTTTTTTTTTTTTTTTATCAAGAGCCACATCTCAAAACATATTCAAAGCGGAGGGCCACAGACCGGTGATCAACGCAGTGCGGTGCTTTAAACACAGCTTTGACAGAGCCGCTGTGTATTAATAAGGCTTGAAACACATTCATTTTAGGTCTGCATCACACTGCAATGTGATGTTTGAGGATATAGTGGTAGAAATAATTAAATTTGCTGCTTAAAAGTATGGCTTATGATCAACTGGGCCAGTTCAGCAGGAGGCCTGAGGGCCAATAAAAACTGGTCTGAGTGCCGCATTTCGCCCACGGGCCATAGTTTGGACACCTCTGATTTAGACACTCAAAAACACACACCACATTCACTCAGACACGTGGGTGAAGTCAAGTGTCTAACCCAATAACACAACAACATAATCTGTTATACCTAAAGCTGGGCTCTGAAAATGGGTTCCAAGTAGGCGCCGACTGAGACTGGAGCCCAACGAGCCCATAATACTCCTCCTCTGCTCATGTAACCGCGTAGGAAAAGAGTCAAGCTATTTATCAAAACAGAAAGCATGTGCTCTGCAGCGCTGCCTTTGATATAAAGTGCCATATGTGGGGAAAGTGAAATTAAAGCGAGTCCACGTGAGGATGATCTGTGCACTCTGGTTCATTTATATGCGCATTTGTTTTGAGGCATAGTAGTAAAATTAATTAATATAGTTATAACGTAATTCAAGTATTTTCTGAATAATATTGGGCATTAATTTATATTAAAAAAATAAAAATACAGGCACCGAAAAAAGAACTGTTCAGGAACTGGTATCGAAAAGCAGGTATCGTTAACCTTTTAGGACTGAGCTCACTATAGACAAGTATATCTCATCTAGACTTTTACTCTTTTCAGCCATTAAAATCATGTTAAAGGAAGTTTCAGAATATACTGCATTTTATCACACAACTACCTCTATTTTACATATCCATCCGTATTTTTTTTTTTTTTTTTTTTGATGCATTGAATAAGCGACTGGGAAAATCCCCGCGTCTCCTGCGCTCTCATTCGTCATTTTTGAGGAACAACCGAGGCAGATTACCGTAATGACAATACAATATCTAAAGAGCCCCATGCCTCTGCTTTGAGACGCCGTTTGACTTTACATGAGAGCACGATTGGTTGTGGAGTTACGGTAATGGAAAGTCCGCAACCGCAAGTCTATCAGCGAGGACAGCATCCGCCTCTATAGGGTTAAGGTATCGAAAAAAAACAACTGTACCCAGCCCTATACAGACCTGCCTGTCTTTTCACCTACGCCAAGGCTGCCCTTTACTTGTATGATTATCAGTCATTTTATAAGATAGAACAGACTGAACAGGCAGGGCTATTGCTCCGCCATGAGCAATAAGCCAGAGACAGACTACCGCTACAATGTCAGCCTAGTGCTTACAAGACAGAAAATGTTGGAATGCAGCGCTCGGAGTGGGGTCTACCTTACACAGGCAGATAGTGCAGAGCCACCTATCTATCCTTGATCACGCAGGCCCACTCTATTGATCTTGCTCTGAGGATAGAGAGCCTTCCACTTCCTCTCAGGAGATGGACTGTCATTATCCCCACAGCCCAGTAATGAATCTCACTTGTGGGGGCCGGGCCGAGGAGCAGTGCCTCTTGACATTTATGGTCCAGTCTAATGCACAGTGAGGGAGGAGGACCAGATGACCGCAGCTGATACGTTGTGCTTCGACGTAATGAGGCTCGCAGGCAAATGTACCGACCGCTATCTGGAGCTGCCTGTCTTCCAAATGTCACAACCTGTAGGATCGCCATCCACCGCTCACAGGCAGTGTTTGGTAACTAGCTGTCATGCAGGGTGCAGTGCCTTTTTTGGCTGGTATAGTATGTGTAGTGTTGGCTTGGAAAGTATAATTTATATCCATATTGTACACAGTTTGTTACTGTTGCTTTGTTTTTTTTACAGATCAATTCAAGACCCATAAATTGGTTTCCATTAGCTCGCGCAGACGCTGGGTATTTTAATTAGAGATGCATTGATCCAGCTTTTTCTGGACCGATACAGTTATTTTTACTTTGGCTGTAAGTATTTGTCAACAGCAGCAGAGCAGAGTTATATAAATAAAAGATCAATCATTATGAGACATTTTGGGCCAACAACAACCAATAGATTATCTTATTATTGAAGCTTAAAGCCCCATTTAATATATTAACTATCCTCTTTCTATTAGCACTTTAAAATATCGTCCGGGACTTACTAGGTACTTACGGTGGTAGTTAGTAGATACTTGACTGGTAATTACGGTGGTACTTACAGTGGTATTTACTGGGGTAGTTACTATAGTACTTCTGGTGGTACATTGGTGGTAATTATATTGATCCTTACTAATACATACTGTGTAACTAATAGTGGTACTTTGTGGTCCTTACAGCGATACAAGAAGTGATACTTGCACTAATAATTACTGGTACTAGTACTGGTACTTACTGCAAAATGTCATATTAAGTGAATGGTATTAAATAATATGTTGTGATTAGGCGAATGAATATTTGATTTCATTATAAGTTCAAAGAAAATACACAAGCCAAAACATTTTATTATGACAAATTTCACATTAATACATCAAAATGTTTTAAATGAACATGACAGTGATACATACTGGTAATTATCAATACTTTAACTGGTATTTTAAAGTGAGACATTATGGTACTGGCACTAGTAATTACTGGTACTATCAGTAGCACTTATTTCTGTTTGTACTAGTAATTACGGGTACGTTCTGTAGTACTAGTTTGTAGTGGGTAAGTACTGGTACTTTCCATAGTACTTATTTCTGTTTGTTGCACTGGTAATTACTTATTTCCATAGTACTATTTGTACTGGTAACAGTAGTAGACAGTGAGATCGGACTGTATTTTAAAGCGAGACATTATCTATGCAGTATTTTTCTGGACCCAAGATGATACCTGATACAAGGACTGGTATTAATGCATCTCTAATTTAAACGCTTATACCTGGCAGATACAGTATAATGTTTGAGCTGAATTCATCAAATCATACTGCATACAGTCGCAGGCATTAAAAAGAGATAATAATAACATTGTTTACACTAAATCTGACAGTTTCAAGGAGGTTTGCACAAAGTGAAACTAAAATTGCTCTGACCGATTGTTGTGTATCTTATAATACCCCCTCTCTGTAATCTCTGGTTGAGCTTACAGGGCAGAGGCTGCGCTTACACAGAAATGGCCGCAGCTATATTGAGCTTTGCCCCTAGCTGTCCATGTTACAATGTGTGGTCAGTTCACGCCAATGAAGCCCATTACTCTTCTTCTCTCAAGGATCCAGAGAAGAGGACGGCACGGTCTCCTGCACTGAGCCATAGCCCCAGGAGTGGCCTACAATGAATCACAGTTGTACTGCAATGAAAACCAAGCAAATAGAAGAGTATCAGTGGTGAATATGGAAGCTAAATCACAATCAGATAGACCTGTGAGGATAATTACTGTATCAACTTATCGTTCAGTATATAAAACCTGGGGCAATATATATATATTTTTTAATTGTGTGTACATTTTCTTTGCAATACTGGGAAATTTGTGGTTATTTTTCGCAATATGATTAGATTTAAGCCATAAAAGGTTGAAAAAATAACGTCTATGACTCATTACAGACGCAAACTAAGTACTAAAGTGTTTCATTCTGCTGTTTTGCTATTATAGCTTATGAATATTGTACATTTAGAATCCTTTTTGGTGAAAATTAATACATTTGCTCTTGAGTTATTCTGTCAGTAGCATAATTTAGGTTCAATATTACAGTTTAATCAGAGCAGTGTCACAAAAAGCATTTATTTATTTCAATTTATCTTGCAGTTATTGAGTTGTCTGCAGTAGGGTTTTCCAGTGAACGATACTGCTAATCTGACGTCTTCACAACAACAGCGGGTGTGTCTGTTAGGCCTGGTGTAATCTGAAGGACATCTCCTCTGACTCTAATACATGTTTGCACCTTCTCTTCCGGTGGCCCTTCGCAGTGCCCTGTCCTGACATGGCTGCTTCCCCTCCACTGCGGTCACCAGAGAGAGGCTCATTAATCTTAGCAACACTCTGTCCCACATTCTTCATAATCTCCCTCCTCCTAATTTCCCTTATCGGTCACAGCGACTTTCTTGTGTTGGTGTTTGGAGGGCTCTCTCCAGGCTGTTAGCCAGAGGGTGCAGACAGAGCAGCGAGGGGACTGCGGCATCCGTCACACAGACTGGGACCACTTTATCATCCCAGGTTTAGCTTTTGTCTGCCAGCGACCGCTCATTCATTTGCAGTGGATAAATTGTGCTGAGGGTATTGATGGGGAGGCTAATGCTTTTAAGTTTGAGATTACAGCAGATTTAATAACGATGTTAGTTATTGCTGCTGGCACTGCAGACTGTCATTTGTCATGCACACTTCCCCCTGTTTGGGAGGTAGAATTTTCTCTCCAGTTTCAGCTTAATCCCGTCCTTTTGCAAAGCAGTTGTGTTGAAAACGCATTCATCTATTTCATCAGCAACCTTTTGAAAGCAAACGGATGCTGTCAAGACGTGTCCCAGGGCGATCAATGATGACCTATTAAAATCTCAGAGCTCCAAATGTAACTTCAAAAGCCCGCCTCAGTAAATCGAGGAAGGAAAATGTCCCATAGATTTATATGCATCACCTCCAAAACTTCTTCAATCTCTTCCTATAAAATGTATCGGTTGACTGATCATCAGAAATGACTAAACTCTACCAATATAATGAATTACTACGTGATGCTTTATTTTTGGGGTTTCATTTCACACAAAGACATTTGAAACGTTGCAGGACATGCCTTTAGCAATGGCTGGATTTTTATGGGGCTTTTCTGTTGAAAGTGCCACAGTTCTTTCTTTCTTTATTCTTTATTTGTCAGGGACCATGCACAAATTCATTAATCTTACAAAAGAAGAGATGATTTGTACCAGATTTAGCTCCTGCTACTTTCCATCTGCATCTGGAGTAATAATTACTAAGGCTAAACTCTACTTGCAAAACTAATTATTTGATTTGTTTATTTATTTCCAGCCTGGAAACACTGTCAAATCTGCAAAATGTGTCATTTATTTTAGTCAAGAACATTGTAACTTCAAAGGTGTTTTTCTATGCAACGAGGTTTTGACAAATTGACAAAAAAAGCTTAATTTATTAACGTTTTAAGTCATCAAGAAATGACACAAATTGTGATGTGATGTTTTGCCAAAGTTCAGTAAGATCTAGTCGCACGAGGAAGGACCATGCCATGAAAATAGACGATTAAGATGTTTATTGATTGTGATTAGATGTGGAGGCTGGGGAGAGACTCGGGATGGGGGTCTGTCTCAGCCCAGCCGATTCAGGCCCCTCCTTCTCTGTAGATGGTGAGGTCTTCAGGCTAAAAGATGAACAAGAGACACAGGGTGGGAGGGACGGGTCGAGAGTGGAGACAGACAGTGCTGCAGGGATAGGCTTGTATAAATAGGGCTTCTGGGTAATTAGAGGTGTGGTTGAGTGGAGTGTGGAGCAGGATGCGGTTGAGGCTTGGTCCTGCTCCTGAATCTCATTTAATTATATTAACTCCTGTTGTGGAAAATTTACAATTCTAGATAAAAAGTAATCCATTTGCGAAGCCCTGTGAGTTTTGAAAAATAAAAGGTTAATTCTTTGTTACAGAGATACAGATTCCCAGACCTGCCCTGGCCCATAGCAGATGCCCCCAGGACAGGGCCCAGACCTGAGTGTTTTATACCGGACCGACAATGCTGAATGACACTACATTTCAAAGCAGAGAGACTTTTGTTTCACACCCATGAGATAATGAACTTTTACACTTAGACAGATACAACAACAACAACGAGTTTCCTGGAGGATGGGACAGAGCCTTCACACGAGTAAACGTTTGGTCTGGGTCTGACACACGGACACAGATCAGATGCAGTGAAAGACATATGATGAGAATATTTTCTTCACGAGATGATTATACTTAAATGTCCATCACACTCCATTCACTCAAATACTACATTGATATATCTAAAATCCTTTTGTCTGTTTATCCTATTTGGTCCTTCAACACCCATTATGTGATTTGTGATGAAACAACCATGATGGACAATGTGTATTTTACATGCAAACTCAACTAAAAGCCTCATGTTTCAACTTTAAGACCTTCTTTCTGTGAGCCAAGATTGCTAACCTCGCTGACTTAACTGTATTCATTTCGATTTGGCCTTAACTGTATTCAGAACCTGTCCTTACTTCATTTCTCCTTGTGTCCTCTTTCCAGACCTTGACGCTTTCAAAACACAGATGGTGCGGAGCGCGGTGAACGTGCGTGAAGGCCAGGGAGTGGTCTTACTTTGCGGCCCACCTGCACACTCTGGAGGTAGGATGAATATTACCTTGTGTATAATAAATGACTCTATATTCATGCTTGATTCAAATATTTGCTGTTTCTCATGGCAACATTTGATTGTGGAGTACTTCCCACTCCTAACCTAATCTGCTGGTTTCTATTTGTGTCTTTAATAATCACCTTTCACATAACATATTCCACACCGAGCAAAACCTCTTTCCCGGCACTTTCTGTATATCCTGATTGAAGCTGAGCGTTCTTTAAGCTGACGAGGCTTGATAACATAAACACGAACCTCCACCCATGCAAAACAGACGCTTTGATTGCGCATTGAAGAGGAGATAGAGATGTAGTGTTAGATTTAGTGCTAACAAAAGGCGCTGTGCAGATTCAGGCTGCTGTGCGCGTCTCAATAGCGTACGCAGAGGGACATCCAATTTTGCTCACAAGAGAAAGGTTTGCTTTGTACAGCCGCTCTATGGGATAATGGGTCAGTGCTCGGTGTGAAATATAGTTTGACAGCTCTCCCCTTTTACACCGGCTTATACACTGCTGCCTGATGTAACCGGGCTGCTATTGTGATTTGCCATATTTTCAGAGGTGAGGGAAAGTGTGATCCGTCAGGTTGAATTTGCCCCGTCTATATTCCTCCCTCAATCTTATCTGCAATGTATTTTGCAAGATATCAGAGGCAGTGTCCATGTCAAGGCCAATAACATTCAAGGGAAAGGAAACTAAAATGTCGAAGAAAGCAATGTTTTTAGAGGTCAACAAAGTCATTTCTATTACTGTGAAACTTTGAAAGAGATACTGAAAACACACAATAACTGCACTTTTGATCACAAATCAGAGTTTTTGAAGAATAAATGAGTGTTGTCTGTTATTTGTGAACTGAAATCCAAGCCCCGTGTGTCAGCAAGATATTTTCAATTTATTTAATTTTCTAGTCGCTGCAGTGCTGTCGCAATCAGAACATTTCAAACTCAGAGCGATAGAATGTGCTTCTCCTCACAGAATAATAACAGATTCTTCAGTATTTATCATATGCAGTTATGTTAGTAGTAACATGCATCAATATATATATATACTAAATCTATTCAGCGTAAGATACATCACATGAACACACCAGATTATACTCAAGAGCTAATTTACTTGTGCCTTCCAAACTAAACTCTAAAACTCTAACGCCCAAGAGGCCAAATAATCCCAGCATCAGCTTCACTTTAGCACAATTGCCGCAGTCGCCCTGTTTCATGTTTACAGGAGAAGTGAGTGTTGTGTGTCGCTGGTTACAGGTGTGGCTGTCTGAACAGGACAGTGCACAGTGTCATGCATGTCTGCCTCCTGTAACAGCCGCCTGTGCTGCGCTGGAACAATGAGTTCACTTCACAGAACAGTTTGTCAGTGCTCACAGGTGGGCCTGTCTGGGAGAAACTGTCTGTGTGCTTGTATTTGGCTTAATTAGCTTTTTGGCTTAATTAGTTTGGAGATCTCACTTTGACTTTAGCACATGTGTAAAGGAAATAAACTTCTGCTTCAGTTCAGTCAACAAACAAGTGATTGTGTCTAACTTGTTGTATTATAGCTTCAAAGATAAAAGACTTCTATGGATTTTATTATGTAAAGTAAATGAAACTGATCTGATGGATATCGCCGATGTTATCAGACATTTGAGCTTAAAATTACCCAAATAGAATAAATGTGAATGACTTTTTCTCTCTATCAGCCCTGGCACTAGTCGAATACTGGTCCAAACACTATAAGATTATTTATTGGAGCTGACAATCAAAAGGCCCTTTCAGTAACATTCCTGCAACATTCCTGCAACATTTATATTTAAAACAAATTAGCAACGCTGTCAGTCAACCCTGCTGCTAACGCTGGCGGGAGCGACCTCTGGGAAAGAAGGCGCCTGATTTGTCTGTTATTAATGTTCATACTTTGATTTACGGACACAATAGTGAAATAATACCAGGATCACGTTGATCAGGTTAACACGATTATTGCCTGACAGCAGCAGTTACGGAGAGAGGGGCGTCACTTTTTCCAATAAAACAGTGAATTAGAGCCATAGTCAGTGGAGCCAGACGCACACCCATGCTCACTTCCTGTTCGGAACGTGGAGACAAGCAGGTTAGCTATGTGCAAGTATATATACAGTCTATGGACATAGCACACACAACTAAAATGCCACCATAGCATCACTTGTGCCTGTATTATTCTCACCCCTTGCCAGGTTTTGCATTCAGCGTCGCATTTAGCACAACTCAGCAGCCTGTCCCTTCTGGTACGAGTTGATTTTTGCTCCTTTTGACTGGAGCCACCGTGGCGCTGCTACAAACTGAAGGATAGTGACAGTGGAGTCGTGATTTAAAAGTCCACATTCAGTCTGTTCTAATACAGTGAAGAGGACGTGTCATTTGAGGCAAAGCTGAGCGTGAAGCGTGACCACTGACAACAGGGGTGTCAGGTGTCCAGATGGCGCATGTTCCAAATTAAAACACTATAATTAATGAACAACGCGCCGATTGCGAATCAAATTATTTTCATGCAACCATTCGCATTTGTAGACGAGCTCTTTCAGCACTGCCCAATGTCCTTCACTGATCTATAGTTCTTCTGCTTGTTATTTTTCAGAGCATACATTCATTTTGGAGAACTTGATTATATTTATTAATTCCATCTTGTTTGTCTTTTGACCTAATTAACTCTAATCTCTAACACCCCCGTTCCCCATTTTTGTCCATGTATTTGTGCTAAATTTGTCCTGCCCCAGTAAAGATATATTATATAAGCAGCTCTTGAGGTCAAAATATGTCAGCTATGTATGCACCTGATTAAAAAAGCATTTTCTTGTGTGATAATCAGGAAGTGCACATTAGTGTGTTAGCGTGTTCTGGTCTCTGAGAGTTGTGAAAAGCACTTGAAAACTCATTGCAGAGAATAATTAGGATGCTCTGAAAGTGTTAAGTAGGTGAAGAATAACTTTGGACCACTGCAAACTTTAAAATGAACTAGTTCTGTTTTTCACATTTTTAAGACAGTAAAAATCAGCTATAGCGCCTTTTATGTCTCTTTTCATGGATGTATAATGATTTTATTTTTTATTTTTTTTGAATGGCTAGAATTGAACCTCCATCTTGAGCCCGTGCCGTCATAAGCTCTTGTTTTGTTGCACTATCTAACAATTGCTTTGTGCAGCTCAATTACAGCTCATTTCAGCTGTATAGTTCACGTGCTGACTGCGAACTCTGGCTTTTGCTTGGCTAATCAGACGAGATTGTGCATCCGTGAAGCTCCACCTGGACCAAGGCCAAGGCCTCAAGTGTGATTGGCTGTCACTGTGTGCACTTTTTCACTCCTAGACTGTCTAACTCTGCACCACAGCATCATTCAGAACAGTTGAGTGGCAGTTCTGATCATGATATGACTTACAAAACAGCAGAGGGTGTTTGTCAGACTGTCTGATGCCACAATAGCAACTCACCTGCTAGTTCCAGCCCAAATAGTCTGACTTTGTTTTATAGTTGTCATGATACTGAAATTTTAAACTTGAAATTCATACTTAGAAACAGACTCTGTACTCAATACCAATTCCATGATGATAATGAAAGAAAAAAAGACTTTTTATTTAGGTAATAATATGTCATTTTCAACATTAACTCAAAGTATCAATATTTTCCAGACTATACTATATGTCACTCCAGAGTATAAGTCGTACCAACCAAAAAATGCATAAAAATGAAAAAAAAAATAAATAAAAAATACATATTATAAGTTGCGCTGGACTATAAATCACACTTTTTTGGGGGGGAAATTTATTTTACAAAATCCAAGACCAAGAACAGACATTTTATCTTTAAAGGCAAGTTATAATAATAAAAATAAAATAGAGAACAACAGGCTGAACAGCAGTACAGCACGCTAACGTAACACATTTATATTTATTCAGCTACATGAAGCATAGACACGACTGAATACATGTCTGGTTTGTTAACGTAAGATATTAACAGTTAATCACAGAACTAATGCAGAAAAAACAAGCTAACAAGTTTATTCTGGATCTCACTCCAAATCACTAAATCCTTCATCCTCAGTGTCGCTTCTGAACAACTCCGTCTGGTCCGGAAGTAGATGAAGCACCACTTCTTCTTCCATGTGGCTGTCATACTGGTACAAGCCTAGAGCGCCCTCCCGTGGTCGTCAGTGTGACAATAACGAGGATGTGTAATTATATATTTTTATAATTTCACATATAAGTCACACCCCCGAACAAACTATGAAAAAAAGTGCGACTTATAATCTGAAAAATACAGTCATTTCTTTTATATTCCCCTATGGCCTTATATTTATGTAATCCCTCGTAATCGTAGGTTCATCGTGGTCCATGGACGTAAACTGGTCTATGTGTCTTATACTTGTTCTGGTGCAGCTCAAGATCACTCTAAAGTTATTCAGGAAAGGTTCACTTCTGTCCTGTAAATGTGACTTTTTTAGTATCACTACCTGCTCAGATAAGCATTCAGTTTCGATACAAGTTTTAGTATCGTTTCGTATCTGATTTTAGACTTATGACAATGTGACTTCGTTTTGCTTTGTCCTTCAAGATCCTCACAAATAAATCGACTTTGTGCCAAATAAATAAAGTCAAATAAAATCCTTGCTTATATGATTTGTAGCAGTTTTGTTCCCTTTAAAAAATAATAATACTAATAAAAATTTGGCTAATTAAGAAGTCTGCATCATCCAATGGCCCGCCAGCATCCCACTCTAACGGTGGTTTCAGTGTCGTTTACCAAGTAGTTTGCATAACCTCTGCAGCAGTTTGACATTACCATAACGTAACCCCTCACTCATAAATCCATCCCTAACTGCAACATAATCCCTATTTACTGCAATGTGTTATTAATATATTGCGTGTTTAAATAATCATATGATGTAAGCCGTGAGATGCTGAGGGAATTCAGAACGGCAGTGTCAGGGGAGGACCATTGACGCGCTCTAATGCATTTGTTTCGCTCTCTTTCCTGAAGTCCAGCCAATTCTTCTGCACTGATAGCTGTTTCTTATGCCCAGAGGAATCCCCGATAAGTAAAAGAATATGACGAGATATGCTAAAGTTTTAATAGCACTGCGGGATCTGTTCCTTTTAATTCATCTGTCCTAGCCATCTATGCCTGATGTATCAAATGTGCAAAAGTTGGGACTCAGCATGTATCAGTCCTCTCACTATCTCTCGCTATCGTTCCCTTCCAGAGCTGACATTTGCTTGGATCTTCAACGAATACCCCTACTTTGTACAACAAGACAGTCGGCGCTTCATCTCCCAGGAGACGGGGAGCCTGTACATCGCCAAAGTGGAGCCGTCGGACGTGGGGAACTACACGTGTGTGGTGAACAACACGGTGACCAGGGAGAGGATGCTCAGCTCGCCCACGCCGCTGGTCCTCAGGAGTGATGGTACGGTGACTATTCTAACCGTGGCAGTGTTCATTTTGGTGATGAGAGTTGCCAGAGAATGTAACGTAGTGAGTTTATTACAATATACGCATTTGTCTGGACACTTAAATATTACAGTTGTCCTTCACTATAAAGCAGTTCATCTTTCGCGGACCATTATGTTCTGCGTCCTGATTGGCTAAAGGACTGTAGACCATTGTGTTCTGCATCCTGATTGGCTAAAGGACTGTAGAGCATTGTGTTCTGCATCCTGATTGGCTAAAGGGACTGTAGAGCATTGTGTTCTGCGTCCTGATTGGCTAAAGGACTGTAGAGCATTGTGTTCTGCGTCCTGATTGGCTAAGGGACTGCCGTGACCATCCTGTCCAGTCAGTCTCCTCCGTGTCTCCTGTACAGTACATAATGTGGATCGCAGTGTGACAAAAGTGCATAATGTTGGCATCACAGTGTCCCCTCTTAAACCTGTAATGTTTGCAAGTTTTCTGCCCGATAAAACCTACGAAGGTTTGAACTTTGAGAGTGTTTAAACAAGAGTGAAATCTGAGAAAATGTTAATGCCTGTGTGAGGAAAGTGTATAAAATGTGTGGTGAGGGTTTTACAGCCACAAAACATATAGAATCTTGGTAAAAAATAAAGCTAACTACTTTGCGGATTCCGCCTATTGTGGGTTATTTTTTAGAACGTAACCCCTGCGATAAAAGAGGGACCACTGTGTATATATCAAAATATACCAGTTAGCCAACACACTGGTCCTTCTCTTTGAAGTCAGGGTTACTTTAAATTAGGGGTGTCAAACTCAAACTCACACAGGGACAAAATAAAAAAGTGGGACTAAGGTGGGCCAAACTAAATATTTATTGAAACATTTCACAACAATATCTGCATGTTTTTCAGAAGGGGTGGTTTAAATGTGAGTGAGGCCACAGGCAGCAGATGCTAATGAGTGTCAACAGAAGTGATGGGGGTCAGTGCCAACATATTTGCAAAGCACTCTGGGATTCGTAGTATTAGTGGTGCATACACTATACTGGTGCGACAGCCGGTGGAGCAGCTCTAATACACATTTGATATTGTCTCGCGGGCCAAATATAATTATATCAAGGGCCAAATTTGGCCCGCGGGCCTGAGTTTGACATGTCTGCTTTAAAGTAACAGTGTGTAACCTTCGTAGGTGTAACTTCTCTTGTATGATTCCACACAAATAAAAAGTTAAATTTGATATGAGATAGATATGATATATTTGGAAATGCAAGTCTGTTCACATTTTTATTTTAGTTTATTTTTTTCCACTAAGAAGTTGTGCATATTGACTTTAAAGCAAAAACTTGGAACATAATAAAATTTGTATGAACATTGTCATGTATCAGACCCTAATTATGACATAATTATGAGGAAACTATCACTATTTATTTACAGTTTCAGCAGCACAACTGCTCACATTTCACTGTTTCTATCTATAAACATTTGTGAAGACTTTAAAATGAGCCCGAAGAAGTTTTGAATTTCAAAAGAATTTTCAGCGTAGACAATAACCAACACATTTCTGCAAACCGAACCGTGTACCATTTGAATAAAGCAACAACAGCAGGCACCATGTGGTTCAAGAGACATTTTCCCTTTTAGAATACAGAGCAATTTTTCCAGTGAAAAAGTGCACTTGGAACATTCTTGTTTTTGTGCAGATCAGCGTCACAGATCGAGCATGCTAATAAACACTATTCACAAACTTGAAAACCAAATGTTTGACCTTAATTTTGGTTAGTCACCTCTTTAAAAATGTTTGGCAATAAGAAATCCAAAATAAAAACACGTCCTTGAGTAGATTTTCATAAAAATACATGTGAATAGGAATGTTTTTTCGCCTTTAATACCCAAAATTATGTGTGATAGTTTCCGCTCGCTCTTGTGTAGGAGCAGTCATCCTTGAGTGGAGGCAGAAAGGCATTTGACACCAACCAAAATGTTCAAAATTCTAAAAAAAATATCTTACATTTTTCTGTCAATTCTATTCATTTATTTAATTTTCTGATACATGCACCTTGTCTATTCTAAATATTAATGTTATTTCACATAAAACATACAAATACAAACTTCTAATTGGGTGTTTTAAATGCCACAAAACTCCTCAGCCTAAAATCTGTAGCGTGATGAATATAAATAGTCATAAATGAAGTCAGATGGCATAGGTGATAAATCTGCTCGGTGCAATCCTCCTTGATGAGCTGCCTGAATCTTTTATAAGCTCTTTGATTTCTGGTCTCCAGTCGTGTCCCTGCAGTGGTCACAGATGCCGAGCGCTCATAAAGATTTGACCTCTTTGCTGCCGCGCTACGAGCCGCTTTGATCCAACATGGCGCTAGTCTGTGCTGTTAATCATTCATGTCCAACCCTTGTTCATCTCTCCTCTGTCTTTTGTAGGCGTAATGGGGGAGTACGAACCCAAAATTGAAGTCCATTTTCCCGACTCTGTTCCTGCTGCGAAGGAATCTGTGGTCAAACTGGAATGTTTTGCCTTGGGAAAGTAAGTATGAATTGTGTTGAGTTGTGTTACCTATTATTTCAAAATTATAAAAGCAAATCTGTCAGCTGGACAAAAAGTTGTAGGAGTGAAGACGGACACAGCAGATATAAGGCAGTGTCCACCAGTAAGAAGTGAAGAAGCAGCTTGGATGAGCAGCCAAACGTCTTCACTTCTACAACTTTTTGTCCTTTTTTCTTTTACTGTGGATCATACGTGGACGACTGAGGGATTACACATCTTTATCTATTATTATTATTTGGTACATGGCTAATTTGTTTTAGTTTTGTTTGTGTTTTTTTTTACATTATTGTAATAGAAAGTATAGCAATAAATTCTAGTTTTGAGTATTTTTCCTGTAGATTAATCAAGATACATTTGCTTGTATATATATAATAATAATACTTGTTTCAAGTTATGAATTATAAGCTTTTTTTTTTCTGGTATTCAGACAACCAATCTAGTTTAAAAAAAAATAAAAAAAAAATAAAGTGAATAATAATAATAATAATATAATAAAAAATAATAAAATAACTAATAATAACTATTTCATGTAAAAAGAAAAAAGACACTTAATTTTAGTATAAAAATAATAAATTTGAGTCATTGTGGGTGATTTAGGGCTAGTATATTTTTCTTATTTTTTGTAAATCTTGACAATAAAAATATTCTTATTTTTGTATATTTTTTTCATAGGATTTTTTGCAGTATTGCTATATTACACAAAATTGACTCTCGTGAGCTTTAAGCCATGTTAAATGTTGTTACCTCATCAGTAACATACCTGGAGCTGTGTTTTCATTCACACATGTTTGACTAACCCTGTATTATCTCCAAAGCTCAAAATGCTCTGTTCCACCTTACGATGTCATGTAGTGGCAGCTTTCATGTAAACAGCTCCTTTTACCTTTAGTTCTGTAGACACTGGCAATTCCATGTTTTCTGTTTGAGAGAAGAACACTGCATAAATATACAGGGTTTGTGTGTTAAACATGTGTGAATGAAACAAACACAACGATATGTATGTGTGTGCGTAACATCAGATCAGAAAACAGTCTAATATAGTCCCTCTAATATGGTCAAATAAAGAAAAACTGTACCATGTCTGCACCATGGCAACAGAGTGGTTGGCCGCCCTTGCGTCTACCTGGCTGGCACACTGAGCACTTTTGTTTTAGCTTGTTTTTATGATCATGGGATTTTAACCAACTGCAGCATGAACAGTTCAATGGAGAGAAGTTAGGGATTGTGTGAAATTAGTTGTTTGTTCAAGGAGGAGCTAGCTAATGAGGTCTAGCTGATTGAGATGCTGCAGACTTTACACCACCAGTTGTAGAAGTGCTAATACAAAGAACAGCAACTTAAACAAAATAAGTGCATGAAATTTTAAAAATAATTTGTCTATTTGCCCAAACTTAATCTGAAAAAAATACAACAAAAAGGAAAAACTTTTGCACATCCGTCACCTGAGTGTGCAGTACATTAATACTTTGTCACTGCTATATTAAACATGTCTGAAATTGACTGTCAGAATGAATTATTGGAGCTGCTGGTACTTTTGCACCAACACATATTCTGGCAAAATGAGTTTCTCTGCAATGTCCAAGGCCACATAAAACTTTTTTGGCAGAATGACAACAACATTTTATCTCCAAAATGAACTTGGACATGTTCATGTACAGTTAAAAAGTTCAAAATAATAACATGTAAGAAATAGAAATGCGTATACATACACTAGGGCTGCAACGAAGGATTGTTTTAGTAGTGGACTAGTCAGCAAGGATTGTTTTTTTTTCCGATTAGTTAATGTGCCAAATGACTATTTCTACATTCTACAAATACATTATCACCAAAATACAAGTTGAAATGCGACTTCTAGATAGAGAATATTTATAACTAAAGTCTATTTTTTGTGGAAAATCAGCAAAAGTTTCTTCTTTTTTTGACATTTTAGTTTAATCGTGTCACTATCCTTGTATAAAAAAAAATATTTCCGTTTGTGTTTTAGAGTTTGTATAGTTCAGATAACAATTACAATATGACTATGATTTTTTTTTTTTTTAAATATTCAACTAGTTACAAGTGATGGGTTAATCATTGCAGCCCTAATATACAGTATCCTACATGTGTAAATGCTGTATACACTGTAAGCCTGCTCCTGCATGTGTGATCATTGCTTTGGAGGATTAAAGGACACATTGAAGCTCACTATTACTGTGAAGAGGGGAGGAAAACAGGAGCAGCACAAATCAAAGTAGCTCTGAGATGACAGTGATCACAGCCTGTCTAGCCCTAGAACAATACCTCGACAATACTTTAGCTTTAGCACCTCTCCTGCTGCGTTTAATCACACTTTGATGGCTTCTAGTGACAGGTGCCATCATAGGAATATTTTCTTTTCTTCTGCGCTTCACAGCCCTGTTCCAGAAATCAGCTGGAGGAGAACCAGCGGAGTCCCGTTCCCCAGCAAAGTCAAAATGAAAAACTCAAATGCAGTTCTCGAAATACCAAATTTTCAACAAGAAGATGCAGGGACCTACGAATGTGTCGCAGAGAATCGGCGAGGGAAGAATGCAGCGAGGGGCCGGCTCTCATTTCATGGTTAGTTAAACAAAACCAATGTACAAATTTTCATATTGCAGGCCACAAATAGGTTGGTCACACTTTATTTGAGGAAAATAAATTGACATAATGATTCTATTCAGTTTGATCGATTAATAAAAAACTCCAAATAAAAAAACTATGGGTGTCTAATGACATTAATTCAGCACATTTTGATGTAGTTTTATCCCACAAATAAGACAGGGCAAGAGAACATTTATTTGCCCAATAATGGTGAAAGAAGTAATCAAACAAAATAGGACATTAGAAATACTGAACAGAGTTAAGATACATTAAGGTGTGTCAAACTCAAGGCCCGCGGGCAAAATGCGGCCCTCCACATCATTTTACGTGGCCCTCGATAGGGTAAATTAAAAGGTATGATGGTCATAAAATGTCATTTTATCAGGAGATACGCAGTTACACAGCCAAATTTATACATCTAGACAAATGCATATACAATATTTATAACTTGAAAAAGTAATAAATACAGGAACAGTTAAGTAACAAGTTAAAAAAGTAGTTCGATTTATTTTACATCTGGCCATTTTGCGGATTTGGCTTTCGGTAAAAATGTGTTTGACACCCCTGCATTAGGCATAACAATAATAACATACTGCAACTTCAAAAGTAGAGTTAAAGTATATGGCTATAAAACTATAGTATACACACTGTCCTCGATCTGACACGTACCTGAAGTATTAAAGAAAAACTCAACTAAAGCACGTTAGAGATTTACACACAGCGCCCTCCTCTGGTACGAGAGCTGGTTGTACACGGAGCCACTCCTGCTCTGGACAAACAGACACCTGCACTCAGCACTAGACCCGGGAAGTATCTCCTCCGGGCGGGAAAAGTGGGCACGACTGTGTACAAACAGTCTATCAATCTGCATTTTAGAAGGCTAAAGTCCAAACGTGCATGTTTGTAGAGCTTTACTATGTTTATACAGTAATACCAAAGTATTATCAGTAATACCAAGTTAACAAGAAAATTATTCGAATTTTTACAAGCAGAAGATTGACTGTAATCCTGAAAATAGCCAAAGGGAAGACAAGCTGGCGTTGTGTTTCTTCTATCACCCCAAAAATAATCAAACCAAACTAATCATCTTGGTTGTACAGTAACTTTTAGTGACAAACAAAATGAGCTAATGGTTCTTTTGAAGTCAAACTTAAATTAACGCTTGTCTTCAGGAGCTGTGATAAGACGGCACTAATCCACTCGGGCTGTAATTAAAAACACATGTCTGAAAAAGGTAATCCTCTCGTTTTTGTGCAGCTAAACCTCACTGGCTGCAGACCATAGATGACACAGCGCTGTCCATCGAGCAGAACCTGTTTTGGGAGTGTAAAGCCACCGGGAAACCCAAACCGTCCTACAGCTGGCTCCGGAACGGACAGACACTCTCTGCAGAGGTATTTCCATTTGATCGTAATACCATGAACATCAGAAACATCATTGGTCAGATCCATTGGCGATGCAAATCCAACTTCCACAGATTTAATAGCGCCGTTGTGTCCTTGGTCTCTTAACCCACCTTGCCCAAGTATCTGCGTACACTTTTGTATGAATGTGTGCGTGTGAATGGGTGAGTGGTCCATTGATGGAAAGCACTTTGAGCCTTGAATATAGAACAGATTTACTCCTCTGCCCCATGTTTCCTATCTGGTGTTACCATTTTTTTTAGATTTTGTTAGCCTCCTAGCATAATGCCTACGACTTAAGAAAATAATTTAGGTGGTGGCAAGTCAGGTTTATTTGTATAACACAATTCATGCACAAGGTAATTCAGAATAAAATGAGATTCAAATCACAATACAACAAATCAAAACATAAATGATCACAAATAACCATCATAAAATTAATATTAAAGGAGAAAAGTGCAGAATAAAAAACTTTCAGTCGTGTTTTGAGCCTGGATTGTCAAAGGTGGCGTGTGTTTAATTGGCTGTAAACAGTTTTTTGATTGAGTACAGAGCCAATCTCACCTACAGCAGAGAGGATAAGATACTACTCTCAATTTGGAGAAAAAAGACTTTGAATTTGCAATTTTGGATCCATTCTTGCCTTAGAATGTCTTGCCTTGCCTCTTACCCTTTCTCTGTTACTCTACAACTGTCCCACCACTTTCTCATTCATTTACTTATTTATACATACTTTAAATTTAGCTGAAACAATTATATCACAACTTATTTGAGCCCACGTTTACATAAGACTTCACTGCTCGTCTGCATCGTAATAGTGTCCTGTTGACACAAAGTACAACAATTGTCCTCTTTTCATCACTTGTAATGTGTAAGATTACTCCAGTTTGTTTTTGTCCTCAGTTCGCCTCATTTGCATAAGAGAGCTGTACTGAATTAAATCTTGATGAAGCTAGCACAGCCGGTTAAAGCTGCTAATTTGATAAAAGCTGTCAAAAATTAAGTGAATTAAAAAGCATTTTAGAGCAGAATTACAGCCTCGCTAATGATTATAGCGTCAGATATACAATTTACTGTTTGACTTACAAGGAACCTCTTTGCCGTGTCCTGACACTTAACCTGAAACAAAATGATGTGAAGTGTAATTATGCATGTACGATTCCAACCAGCAACAAATGAACTGCCGCAAACAACAGGATATTAACGAGGAAAATACTCGAGTGTGAAAAGAGAAGCAGGATGTGTCGACGCTACTGGTGTAAAAAGGAAAAAAAAAAGTTCCTTTTAATGGTTTAATTCACTATTTGGATTATCTTTGAATGTTTTAGTTTTGTGCAAAAAAAAAAAAATGTTACCAAAGTTCAAAGTTTAAAAAAAGCATAATTACTGTTGGTAAAGTGATATTTGCTAAATTAATTGTGTTTTAACACCAAATACATCTGGTTTGCCTTTTTTTCCCCTGTAAAATTTTAATAATATGATAAGAGCTGAGACTTGATTTTTCCGTTTGGTGAAGTAATGTACAAGTAATTTTTTAATCTTCATGTGGCCCAGTGGATTGTTTGAGAGTACAGTACTTTGTAGCTGCAAGATTAAACACAAATGCTGTATAGAGCCATTATTGTTTCTAAAATCTAAATAAATGGAATCTATCAAATCTGCAATCTGTATGGAAGCATGTAGAGTGGGCCCTCGTTTATCGTGGGGGTTATGTTCTAAAAATAACCCACAACAGGTGAAATCCGCGAAGTATCAGCTTTATTTTTCACAATGATTCTATATGTTTTGCAGCTGTAAAACCCCTCACCACACACTTTATACACTTTTCTCACACAGGCATTAACATTTTCTCACATTTCTCTCTTGTTTAAACACTCTCAAAGTTCAAACCTTCGTAGATTTAAAATAATAAGTGCAGTATTACAGAACGAAACCAAAGATCAATACCTGTTTTCAGGCCCAAACATTTTTTTTAAGAAATAAAATTATATATGTTTTCGTCTACTGTGAATAAAAATGATAGTTTTTCGAAATAATGTAACAAATTAATTTTTAATGATCAACCTACGAGGCTGGACTCTGACCACGCCTCTTCCTCTGACCACGCCTCTTCGTCCTGGTGTCTTTTTCCGAGTGTAAGCATACAGCACTTTAGAGTCACACTGCGATCCAACATTTATGTAAATTTGTCTGAACACATTCTGTACTGTACAGGAGACACAGCACAAAGGAGACTGATGGACAATGGTCTGCAGTCCCTTAGCCAATCAGGACGCAGAACACAATGGTCTACAGTCCTTTAGCCAATCAGGACGCAGAACACAATGGTCTACAAAAAGCCTACAAAGCCAATCAAAAAAAAATCTGTGAAACACAATGCCTGTTCAAAAGGTGAACTGCGATATAGTGAGGAACAACTGTACTTGATGTTGTAATTTCCATTCCCGTAGGTTGACAGATGAATACTGTTGTTGTGTCCTTGGGCAACACTCTTAACCCCCAGTGTCGGCGTAATTTCTGGTCCCATAGGTGAATGTGTGTGAATGTGTGTGTGTGTGTGTGTGTGGGTGGGTGTGTGTCTGTGTGTGTGTGTGTGTGTGTGTGTGTGTGTGTGTGTGTGTGTGTGTGTGTGTGTGTGTGTGTGTGTGTGTGTGTGTGTGTGTGTGTGTGTGTGTGTGTGTGTGTGTGTGTGTGTGAATGGGTGAGTGGTTCCTTGATGGAAAGCGCTTTGACTTTCTTGAAGGTAGAACACGTTTACTCCTCTGTTTTTCCTTCACTACAACCTGATTCTATAAATAAATCAAAATCTACTGAATCCGCAATCTTCCACTTTAAAGTTTTAGTCTGATGGAAGCACGCACCTAATGTTGAAATTTCCAAGCAGAGTTCCAAGCGCATCAAATCGTTGGCTCTCCATTCCAACCATTATAACAGCAAAAGGCAGTAAGAGCCTTTAATTGTACGATTTGTTTCGGTTTCCTGATGCTAGATTGTTATATGAAAATAGGAAGGTTAAGGATAAGTACACTGTGTAATTAAAATGATCGCTGTGACAAACAATTCCTCAGCAGGAGAGATTAGCTTAGCGAGGTGAGACTGGCACCAAGTTCTCATCTGTTCTGTCACCGTGCCTTTTTCAACACGACACCCAAACAAAACAAATGGATTTTTCATTGACTCGCGCTGTCAGTTTTGTTTTTTGTCCGTGCATGTACAACACCAGTTAGCAATTTTCACCACTTTCTCCCCAAAGAACTTTATTACAACGAGGCTCTCCAATTTCTGCTTTTTTTCCCTTTTATTTATTTATTTTTTCAATTTCTCATTCCTCTCCCTCTGCCCTCCTCCGCTCATGGTGCACCCGTAATTGCTGCGGTGCCTTTGGACATAATAGACTGGCCTTGCGATGGATATGCCAAATGTTTGTGTCTCCTCCACAGGGTCAGCTGCAAATCGAAAACGGAGCGCTTTCCATTACCGCGCTCAACCTGTCGGACTCGGGCATGTATCAATGTGTGGCCGAAAACAAGCATGGTATTATCTTTTCCAGTGCCCAGCTAATGGTGCTCGGTAAGATGGACGCAACTTCTTAATACATAATAATGATATTGCATGTTTAGAATATGTTGTTTTCATTCTACACACTACACAAAATTATTTTAGATTGAGGTTTTGTTTGTTTTCATACTAAAAGACTGGACAAAACTGGAAAATTGGACAAAAAGTTGAAGGACTGAAGCCGCTTCTTCAGTTCTGGTCAGATTACTGGTGGACACTGCCTTATATAGATCTGAAGGGAAGAGCTATAAATGTCTCTTCAATAGAGCAATAACAATCATCTTAGTAGTCGACCTGTTAAAGGATTATTTCTAGTGTTCATAGCAAAAGACGAAGTTTAAATCTGTCAGCTGGACAAATCGTTGTAAGAGTGAAGATGTTTTACTGCTCATCCAAGCCGCTTCTTCAGTTCTGGTCAGATCGCTGGTGGACACTGCCTTATATCTGTCTGAAGAGAGGTGCTAACTGCACTGAAACTGTAAACATCTATTGTCTCCAGTTTCAGCTGGAGCTACCCTATTCAACCCTTAACGACCCTGCTATTGTTCTCATTCTGGGTCTGAGGATGGAGTTGTAAATGGAAAGATTATGTCTCAGGCCTCCATTCCTGTTTAAGGAAGGATTGTCTTTCCTAACAAACATTGGTTCTTTAACTCTCCTCTCAAACTATTTCTTTTCTCTGGCTAAGATCTGAACTTCACTGTCTTCAGAGGAGTGGTTAGTGGCTTTGAGATGGAGATGAACAGCAGACTGGGGTTCTGAGGAGCTCTCATGCCGGTGTTGGTACATCCTCTTCTGGAGTGGCTCTTCACTACGCTGAATGGAGTAGACTACATTACTTTGTTTATGGCTCGGGGTTTTGTCCTTAGGGTGAACCAGTTTTTGTCTTTAAGTGTTTGTGGATTTGAAAAAGACAGGAATCTCATACTGTCTGAAAATTCTCTGAAGTTTTTCAGACACACTGTGTCGAGTGCAGGTGAGCAGCAAAACGTCTTCACTCTTACGATTTGTCCAGTTTAAACAGATTTAAACTTTGTCTTTTACTATGGATCAGACCTGGACGACTGAGGGTCATTAAATGATCGTAAAATCTGATTAACCTCATTGGACTGGTCTACAGACTTAAATGTGTCCTGTTATTATCCTAAATGTGTCTTGTTATTATCCTAAATGTGTGTTGCCCCAGCACAGACTGTAATGTGTTGTATTGCATAAGCAGCTCTTGAGGTTCACATAGGTCCACTGCCTGCTGTCTGCTCTAATTAGAAAGCATTTTATTGTTTAATTATAAAGAAGTGCGATGTTACCATGCTAGTTGTTGTTAGCTTTACCATCCCAGGTAAACTCTGCACTGCTCACTGAGAGTTGTAAAAAAATGCTTATAAACTCATTGTAGTGAATAATTAAGATGGTCGAAATGCATAAGGAAGAACTTTGGACCACGGCAAACCCTTTAAAATGCATGTTTCAAGTTCTGTTTCTAATATTTTTTAAGACAGTGAAAATCAAGTCAGATGTGCAGGAAGTGTTTGAAGAATAAGGCTGTAAGATTAACTTGACTAATTGTGACTATTTGACTATAAATATTTTTCATATAATCGTGATCTGGACTATAAACACTCTAAAACATATACAGATTTTTTTTTTTTTTTTTTTATTGTCAAAAGAGAATAAACAGTTTCAGATTTTTATCAATAATGTACTTTAGTCATAAAAAAAAATCTATTTAGGAGACACGATATTTCAACCTTTATTTGTTAAAAATGTGGAGGAAAAAAGTCTCAATGAACACTAGAAATAATCCTGTAACAAGTCGACTACTAAAATGATCGTTAGTTGCAGCTCTATTGCAGAGACATTTATTCATTAGTTCAACGTCTGGGCTTTAATCTTGGTTTCTTTGTGCAAATGTTGTTCATTGATAGTGCTCGTTCTGCAGGTCTCCTTAGTCCTCTCATCACTTTTGATGTGTATAAGAGCTTTGCAGCAAAAAATATCACATTTTATCTTTTCATCACATTGATTGTGCATGTGTATGGGTTTGTGGCACTGTGCGTCGGTTCCCTGTGTAGTAGGACCTATTGATTTGGAAAGCTTCAAAGGCTCAAACCAAACTCACTAAATGAGAATTGAGGTGTGATATATGGAATGATACTGACACACCAAACTGAATATAATGCCCATAGTGACAGGAATTATGGAAAAGAACCATTTAGTAATCCTGCTAGTTATCTGTGTAATACCTGTCGTCCAGGTCTGATCCATAGTAAAAGCCAAAAGTAAAATCTGTCAACTGGACAAAAAGGAGTGAAGACGTTTCTCTGCTCATCCAAGCCGCTTCTTCAGGTCTGGTCAGATTACTGGTGGACACTGCCTTTTATCTGTCTGAAGGGAGGAGTTAACTAAACTGGAAACAACTATTGTTTACAGTTTCTATATGTATGCTAAGGTCTATTGGGCTACACAAGTGTGCACTACACTAAGTGTGCACTACACTAAGTGTGCACCGAGACTGAGTCTGGGTGCCCTTCAGACAGATATAAGGCAATGTTCACCAGCAATCTGACCAAAACTGAAGAAGCGGCTTGGATGAGCAGCCAAACGTCTTCACTCCTGCAGCTTGTTGTCCAGTTGACAGACTTTTATCCTGCTGGTTAGTTTGTGCTTATTTAAGCTCACAGCAAACACAAAACTAAACTGCACCTGTACTTAGAATACATTCAAGTGCCCCATGTTCTCGTTTTTGATTAAATTTTCTGTTCCAAAAATCAAATTGTCACATGATTATCTCAATTTCTATAAGCCGATTTGCAACCTGATCTCAATTTCTGTCTCGCTAATGTAACAGGCCAGATGAGTCATGTTGCTCAAATATATTTATTAATGATCATTGAATCTGCTCAGAGGCGATTACTGATGTAATACAACTGTACTATAATCTATAATAATATTAAAAGAAATCTCATCCTCACCCTCCGCGGGGGGTCTCATCCTTTTTCCAAGCTCTACCAGAGGCGTGTGAGCTCGAGGATTCTCACACGCACAAACACACATATGCACACACATATTTACATATATACATATATACACACACACAGTACATGAAAGCGTTTTGCTCCCTTTCATATTTCAGCACAGTCTTGTTATGCAATCACTGACACTATACTGAATGAACACTGAATGGGAGCTAGTATTGCTGTGTATTGCTCAATAGTACATTTTGCGTTTAACACTTGTCTGTTGTCTCCCGCTGCGCAGCATCGCCTCCCAGTTTCTCCAAGAGTCCATTGAGAGCCCTGTTGAAAGCTCGCTCAGGCAGCACAGTCACTCTGGAATGCAAGCCCCAGGCCGCGCCCCCAGCAATTAGCCTGTGGAAGAAAGGCAGCGAGATCCTGCAGCGGAGCGAGAGGTGCGATCTGTTTCTGTGCATATTCCACATAGATTTCACTCACATTTGCAGCCACAGAAGTGTTTGAATAGCACATTTGGCATTTGTGCACATGCATAAAGAGAAAGACTAATGAACATATTAAAAAACCCAAGGCAGCCCCCACTGAGTAAGTGGCACATTACCAGTACACAACACAGGGAGGAAAACAGTAAGCTGTTCTGATTATAGAAAACCACGAATTTCACATATTTTCCCAAATGTGATGACACTATTGTGCCGTGTCTTTTGCCATTTGCTCTTGGGGGGAATAAATCAGTAGGTGCTAAAAAAACAAAAAAACAAATATGTAGCATGGCGAAACATGTAAACTGGATAAAATGTAAGGGCATGAAATGTCTAAAGATCTTCATAATTACAGAAGAATTTTATTTTTTCCTGTGAAAATGGCCATGACGGTGGCTTAATGCTGGCAATATGTGAATGGTCAGTAAAATATTTGGGATTACCTTGTGCAGCAGGATGAATCTTTGTGATATTTGTGAACAGACTGCTACAATTATCAGTCTGGCATCTGCTGGCTTGAATATTCTTTTTTCTTCATGCAATTTGTAAATAGCCTTGTACAATGTTGCCAGATGAGGCTAAGCAAAGCACAAAAACATTGAAAGCCTTATTTTTCTGAACCATTGTGGTTTTTGTCAATTAAAAAAAGGAAAATGTGTCTAATATTTGATTTACAATCATTATTTCATAACCTACACATTTATGAACAAAAACAGACGGACAGTCTGACTGTTCAGTGCAGTTGGTCCAGTATCCACTTTGTCTGCATGTAGAAGGAACAGGACATTTAAATGGTAAACTAATGCATTCTCCCGCAGCTGCTATTAGAAGTGTACTTTATAGTGAAATAAAATAGAGCTTGATTTGTTCAATCTCTGGCGCCTGGCGGCACAAAGGAGCCACAGAAAATTGAAAGAGCCATGACTTCTCTGAGAACCAATAAGCAGACGCCACCGACATGAGAAAACGGGAAGCACCTCTTCTAAGGACAAAAAGTGGGGCTTCATTGGCTTGTTTGTCTTTCTTATTCTGACTTGAGTGATTTAGACTATTTTAGATTTTGGATGCTTTTAGACTGACTTTAGGCGTGGCATTTATCAGTGTTTACTTTCTGTAAAAAACAAACAAACAGACAAAAAGCAAAACCCAAATATTCACACTGTGCTTAGTGCTTGTGTTGCAGCAAAGCCATGCAGAGGGAGCAGATTTAATCTAGTTAGACCTCAGCCATCAGTCCTTGAAATGTCCTTCCACGATTTTAATTCCAAAGCACTTTGTTTACACTTTCCACATAAGCTGGGATATTATTCCACAATATTACATATAAAAACAATAACGCTGAATTGCAAGAGAGATTTTGTTTTGGTTTCAAATAAAGATGCAAAAGATGCACCAAATATGCAAAGCTGCTCCAGTCAAAAATATAGGAGTCTTTATGCCATAATTACTTTTACCCTTATCACTGAATCAGAGCAAATCTTATCAGTAAAACTAGTAATACTGTAAACCATCCAAGATGCAAACAAACAGAACATTTTTTACATCCCTGAAACACAAATCATTCTAAAATGTGCTTACTGCTGTAGACTCGGAGCCGTCTCGCTGCTGGAGGTCACGCTCTGCTGCTGTATGTCATGTTTTAATGTGCTGGGCTTTTAGTAAACATTTAGCGAGTGCGAGGTGTTCCCAGCATGACACAGCTCCTCTCTGACCTCAGCAATGCTAAGTGGGTAATGCACATTTTATTTATTCATTGTGTTCTGTGTGATGCTGTCTGTGAAATGTTTACTAAAATGTCCCATGGTTTGCCCCATTGATTAAGGTGATAGTTCAGCCTCTCTGACCATCCAAAGCACTTACAATGAAATAATGTTATACACTGGTGTGTTAAATGCATTTTATTTTATAAATATGGCCATTATGATGGATGTCTCTTACTCCATCGTGTACAATTATAATTTGATGGGAGGAGTAAGTAGACTTGAATTAGCCTCAATAAACCATGAGTCTTCATTCATATGAACACAGTTTATTAAGAATGATTCAGGCTTAGCAACTATTTCATTCACATCCTAAACCTGACGCTTAATTCTAACCAAATGGGGAGATTCATCCATCTATCCATCCATCCACCCATTTTCTTCCGCTTTATCCGGGGCAGTAGTTTCAACAGGGAGGCCCAGACTTCCCTCATCACACACACACTTCCTCCAGCTCTTCCAGTAGGATCCCAAGGTTTTCCCAGGCCAGCCGAGAGTCCCTCCAGCGTGTCCTGGGTCTTCCCCGGGGCCTCCTCCTGGTGGGACATGCCCGGAACATCTCCCTAGGGAGGCGTCCAGGAGGCATCCGGAATAGATGCCCGAGCCACCTCAACTGGCTCCTCTTGACGTGGAGGAGCAGCGGCTCTACTCCAAGCTCCTCCTGTATGACTGAGCTCCTCACCCTATCTCTAAGGGATCGCTCAGCCACCCTGCGGAGGAAGCCCATTTCGGCTGCTTGTATCCGCGACCTTGTCCTTTCAGTCATTACCCAGAGCTCATGACCATAGGTGAGGGTAGAATGTAAACTGACCGGTAAATCGCGAAATCGAGGGCAGATACAATAGTAAAATAAGTGAGATCATCGTATGCAGCAAGATACATTCTTGTGAAATTTGTGGGTTCACAAACTAGAACTTTATTGAAGTGGCTTCTGCCAGTTCAACACGAACTTGAAACTTAGATTAAATTAATAAAAGTAGCTAGACAAGAATGTGTGGGACCAGCTGTTGAATATTTCTTATTTCTTATCATGATTTTATGTTTTAATTGTGCACAGAGCTCTGGTTAAAAATAGGTGATCACTGTATTCTTAATTTTAAAAAAGTCTCCAAGGAGCTGAGTATTAATGGAAGGCAATAAAAAATCCTATATTGTAATAGCATTACTAATCAAGGCCTTTTAAATGCCAACTTTAATGTAACCTCTAAAATGTAGAAAGTAGTAAGAAAAACACATTGAAGGAGATGGTGTGTCCAGACTTTTGATTGGTAGTGTAAAGACTATGTTAAATATATATATATGTGTATCGAACAAAGATACGAGACATTACTGAACTAAAACAAAAGATACAGATGTGATTGAACCATTGATGAGGCTCTGCTACAGCGAACATGGCAAGAAATCCAGTCCTGTCCTTGTTGCGACTAATGGAGCCCATATAGAGGTGGATTAAATGAGGTCAAAAACTCTGGAAACCACCGAGTGCAATAGAACAAGTCTGACTGAGATATCTTATCAATTGCCTTTGTAATACTTTTTTTTTATTGTAAAGAGACTTAATGGGAACCCTGCATATTTCTGTATGTTTTGTTTGTTTAGAATCACGCTGCTGCCCAATGGGACCCTACAGATTGCCAATGTAACCAAGCAGGACGCAGGAAGCTACACATGTATCGCCAAGAACCAGTTTGGAACAGCGAGCACAACAGGGAGGCTCATTGTAACAGGTGAGTTCTTAAAATGGCTCTTGTACTGTATTGCGTTGTATTTGAATGTAAAGATATAGCCTACTCTTAAAGGAAGCTTTCACACACGGATGCCACTGGTTTAAAGTCATCAGAGCTTTCTTATTTTGGTTTTGTGTGTTTGTTTTACCAAGCTTCGACTTACAACCAACGCCAAAATTCGAGTCTATTTGGTCTTCTAGTGTTCCTACCATAGACTGTATATATAAGTGGACATAGCTTACCCCCGAGCCGCAGCATTTCAAATAGGAAGTGAGTGTGGGCGCGCTTCGGCTCTGTCAACTCTCTCCAATTCACTTTCTATTGAAGAACTGTCACCCCTCTCTCTGTAACTGCTGCTGTCAGACTCGTCATTTTGGCCTTAAAATGTTTATATTAACCCGCTCTACGTGATCCTGGTATTTTTATTTTGCTATTGAGCCAGTAAACCAAGATATGAACATTAATAACAGACAAATCAGGCGTCTTCTTTCCCCGAGGTCACTCCCATTAGCATTAGCAGCAGGTTTGATTGACAGCGCTGCTACATGTCCTGCTCCGTGCGAAACCACCGGTGCAGACGTGAAGTGGTGTTACGTTCAACAGCCTCGCTCTGGATTGGCTCTTTGGTTGCTATGATACTCGCAGTCTGAATTCTATATATGGAACTCAGCTACAAATTTGCCCTTGTAACTGCTAACCTTGATGCGCTTCATTTTATTCATTTTTCTGGAGCTGAACACCATCAGTGACGTCCCTTAGTCCACTTCTTTATACAGCCTATGGTACCTACAGTACATCCTTCATAAATATAAAAGTCTTAATATAATATGTGTCTGTGTCAAGGTTTAACATGCTAATAGCCCAAAGTTATTGAAATATCACTGTAGGAATAAAACACCAAATAAGATACCAGCTGGCTTTTCCAATTTTTGAAACTGATTTGATTCACCTATGTCCTAATTAGCGGCATCCATTTGTACTTAATGACTAAACAGTTGCTTTGTTGGGTTTTGCTCAGAGTAGCTTTTAAGCCCAAGCATAAGAAAACACAGAAACATTATCTTTGATTTGTGTGTGGTTAGTGTGTAGTTTGTGAACAGTGTGTTTTGTGCGTCTGTCAGACTTATTCTTTCTCATTAGCCCTCATTCGTTTTATGCACTGACAGCTCGGGCCATTTAATGCCACTTATTTAATTATCATGACCTTTCCCCATCGCACACCGATGATTCCAGTCACAGTCTCCAGCCTCTACACTTAAACTGGTTATGTCATAACTGTGCAATTAATTAAGGACATGCGGTAACATACATACCAGCTTTTGTGTGGGAGTGAGTTGACAAGGAGGGTAGTAAAAAAAAAAACGTTGCATGCAATGTAAATATGGTCTAGTAACCAATATGTTTAACATTCTCTGTCATGAATTACTCAGGCTGAAAGTACTATGTTGAAACTACTTTGGACAATTTGCCCCCATGTTTTCACGTGGTATAACTTAGAACTACATTTTACATAGTATTAATATTAATAATGCTGATGGAGAAGAGCAGGCAATGCTAACAGGCCAAGTTAGAGGTTAGATCTGTGGAGAGGCGATCACACACTCACAGCAGGTTGGATGTTTTCAGTTTATTTATTTAATGAGACAGGGACAGTGCACAGTACACATTAACTTTAACAGGAGAGTTGCATTGTACCGGGTTGTAGCACTAGTGCTCCTGTTCACTTGTAGGCCCTGGGCAGACTGATGGTAGAGTTCATAAAATAAAACATACAAAGAAAAATGCTTTGCAATGAGTGGACCATCATAAAAGTTCTGAACATCGTTCACATCCAGTTCTCTCAGCTGTATAAAATCATCATCCATCATCCAAAATCCTCCATCAATTTATTGACTCCAGACACACCCTCTCCAAACACACATCTGTCCACATTATGAGAGCCATTGTTTTTGTCAGATGTGAAAATGTGTCACAGTTTGTTCCTGTTATCAGTTCTGTTTCCACTTTTCAAGGCAATAAAATAATAACATCAAATCAAATACATCAAGATGAGCAGGTGGCCAGAAACGTTACATAGTGTACCTTTAAGTTACTGTTGGACACTTAATGTGAAGCTCCTCATTAACGTGCACATGCACCATGGCTCTCCTTGTGCCCCTGGTAGTTAGCAGGGAGTGGGATTAAGTTGGAGTAGGCTGTGGGTTGCAGAGGTCAGCCCTGCAGCTTTAAGTTCCCGTGGTGTGAGGATATTAACATGCAAAGTGTGTTCTGTCTCGTCTGTTACAGAGCCCACCAGAATCACCATGAGGCCCACCAACACAGAGATCATCGTTGGCGAGAGCATCGTGTTGCCGTGCCAGATCGCCTGTGATCCTGCTCTGGATGTCTCCTTCTCCTGGGCATTCAATGGACAGCTCATCAACTTCCAGCAAGACAGTGACCATTTTGAGCGCGTCGGCGGGGTGAGTCATCCCCAACATTAAACTGCACAGCTTTGGTCTGCGTTCTGGGATTAATTGGGACACACTATGTAATGTGAGTAGGGTGATGCTCAAATATTATAAGACAGTGCAGGCTCATTCCTTTTGCAATGTTCTATTTGAGATTTTTCAAAGACAGGCAGAAGTTTAAACACAAACTGCATAATGAGGATCACAACATGTTCAGAGACTTAAGTTACAAACATAAACAGAACTGAGTGAACAATGACCACAGCTGTTGGTGTAAAAGTCAACGACACTACAGTGACCTCTCCCTCCTTGAACAGGAATGGGGGCCTTAGACATTATCTTTTCCCCATCTATAACTCCATCCTCAGACCCAAAGCAAACAAAGGAAACAAAAAGAACAACAGATCTAGCCAGGATGCCAATAGGCGTGTAAGCACCCATTAAGAGTTCTGCTCAACAGACCGAGCCATCATACAGAAACTCTAAACTCTCAACAACATCTGTTTCCAGTGTCAGTGTAGTTAGCCCCTCCCTCCAGATAGATATAAGGCAGTGTCCAGGATCCTGAGCAGAACTGAAGAAGCGTCTTGGATGAGCAGCCAAACGTCTTCACTCCTACAACTTTTTTGTCCAGTTGACAGATTTTACTTTTGGCTTTTACATTTCAGTGACAAAGCTTTGAATTGACAACACAGTGTTACGTTTCAGGATTTCCCTTCTCCTTTGTTATTAAAGCCTTATTAACCTTGACACCTTAACGGAGCAGAGTGGCCTTTAATCTCTTTATGTTGTCATTTAATATGCATACATTCAGAATAACATTCTGAAATCATGCACATAAAAGTAATGAGTTGGCTGGCTTTAACCAAGGGCAGGCCTGGCACAGCTAAATGTTCTTTTGAATTTGAAATGGTTGCTTTGAAATAATGATGAGTGATGAGTCTTTGTGCATATTTGTAGTCAAACATTGAGATCTAAAAATGTAGTTCATTTTACACTCATTTATCATCCAAGGTTAATGCTACTATCAATGCCATTCATGCATGAATCTGCAGCGTCTTTGAAAAGCACGCAGGCCTATGTCAGACTTCTGTCTTCCTGAATACAAATTGAGATGACTAATGACATTGAAATGTGAATATAATGAGCTATAGTATAGTCTGTTATTGCTGTCCGGGGAGATTACCCAGCCCCTACTCAACAGCTTCTTATGAATTGATTAACATAATTAAAGCACAACCACCTCATCAGTTCATGTGTGCCAGGGCAGGTTGGCATCTTATAAATGGTGTGCGCTCGGACAGGCCAGGTGGTGTCTGCTAGTGTGACACTAGCCAAGTTGTATGCAAAAAAACTGGAGGGGACATGAAACCATGAGTGGGGAGAGGTTGTAGCATGCTGTAAGGCTTTGGTTAAGTGGCATTTGTCCAGACTGTGAGGGCTCAGGTGCCCGGGACACGTCCGCAGGCGGACCACAGCCAGCTGAGGCTATGATCCCTGGGTCTGATGAGATGTGTTTTGATTGCTGCAGCTCCAGGTCACTGTTTAGCTCCTCACAGGCTCACAGGCTGCATGACAGAAGGCCCGGCTGGTCTCAACCTGGAGAATAAATGTATCTGTGGAGAAATCAAATGCAAGGGTTTTGATTGTGCGTTTTTTTAATGGAAGGTGTGTGACTTTATTTCTTCTTATTTTAACAGTTTTAGAAATTGTATTTTGTGGTGGAGTATTTCTCGTGCAATCTTAATAGGTAAACATTATAATGGCATCAAAACAGTAAAACCAATCGCTGGTTTGCCCAAAGCTGCATTTTCAACATACTGAATTCATTTCTTAAAATGGACAAACTGAAAACACAAGTTGACTGTATTGTAAGTGTTTTTGTTTTTATATGCAGTTCTATAAATGGTGACTTTGATATTTGTAATGACAGCACGTTAGCAGTGGTCACTAATGCTATACTGCCGCTGCAAAAATGTATCCCTCAAAAGAATCAAGTTTAATACATTCACTGCAGATTGGTAAAGCAATATTTGGTTCTCTGCAAAAATGTGCTGTATAATTCTCAGTCTAATTGGATCTTGTCAGCCATCGGATCCCATCTGCCGTCACTCTCCCTCAGATGATGAATATGATCCACTTTGAGATCCTGGGTGTATTTCATGTCACTATTTTCTGCTGCGGTGTGTTTTCCACTCTGTAAGTAAGGAGATGACATTACTTTTTTGTTGCAGCAAAGCACAAAAATGAATATGTCCAAATATGATCCGGTTTTAATATAATTCATTGTTATGTAATTAACAGCTGGCTCTTTGTACATTGAAGAATAGATTTCTAAATATGATTTCATTTTAAATATATTACTCCAAATGTATCTGTCTGATGATCTCAGTTCAGTTCAGTCAGTTGTTTTGACATACAGTAATTCTCCTATAGTTCAGCTCTTGTATAGTTTTACACTGTTTAACGTAACTGGGGCGTTTTCAGAATAGTTTGCACTTCTGCTTCTAAAAAAAAACTGTGAATTTGACACATCACTGACAATTTCTCTCATGAAGATGCGCACTTTCCCTCGAAACATGTGTATGGTTTAGGTGCAGTAGTCACCCCAAATTAAATTCAAATAGGACTTTTCTGTCTGGGTACATGTCCATCTAAAACCTAAAGTTCTTTGTATAATTTCCCCAGGATACAGGGTACCTTTGTATGCGATGTAGCAGCTATGTAGACTAGAAATGGACAATATCAGTTCTAGTATCAATATCACCGATATTTCTCGGTTCTCTGGTATTGCTATTGGCCAATATCGATTTCTTCTTGGCACTGCTTCATTCTCTGTGTGTTTTCTGAACAGACTAGTGAATCAGAACAAAACAGCGCTATAACATTATATATTATTTCTTAACTAAAGTGAATATTGGTTATCGGCCACAGCAGCAGGCCAAATGTCGGATATGATTCTTGGCTAGTGAAGGGACGTTTGGCTCTTTTATGGGATCTGAATCTTTTGAAACCATTCATTTCAAAGAGCTGTTCAAAAGACTGGCTCTTTGTTATTTATGTATATAACAGACGCCAATGTGAGAACTCAATTTACCAACAAACTAATCACAGAGACAATCGACTAAGGCTCAGATGTGTTTAAAATGGTTCAAACTGAGAGTGGGAGTGTGTTTACCCTTCGAAATGATCTATAATCTAAATAAAATTATGATGCCAAATATGTTTTTGGTGCTTCTGCGCTGATTCTTGTGTTGGTTCAGCATTAGTCAGTATAAAAATGCATACAAATTAGAAAAAAAGACCGTTGGTTCTTTTAAAAAATGAGATCTGGTTCCAAAGTTCATGTTAAAGAACCGTTCAAAAGAGCCGACTCTTTCAGAAACGTCACATCACTTGTATTGGCTCAAAAAAAATCAGCACATCCCTAAAGTGGGAAATGCATCATATAAACATGTAAATGTGTTTTTACTGAAAAGTTTGGTTTGTTTATTCAGTCTTATTTTCTCATTATTTGGTTTTGATAGTATAACTTTTACTTTACTTTACTTTAACATATATGAAATGTTTTAAAATGCACAGTCACTCATAATGAAATATGGACAATAACTGAGAACTAGACCAGACATTTCAGTATGTTCCAAAGGGAGGAGGAAGAAGTCGAAACTTATTTTTGCTTTTTACTTCAGAAGTCCAGCTCTCCACAGCAGTATACAACGTTAATCTCTGTATGTACACGTAGTATATTAATAATGTGTCCTTTAAAATGCAAGTGCTGAGGATTAGAGTGAAAAATTCAATATTAACATCCCTTTATCCCACTAAAATAAACATCTTTAAGCAGATTAGTGCAAACCCAGTGTTTGTGGCCGTGCTGTTGCCTTCCTCTTGGCCATCCGGCTCATTCTGCTTATGTAAAATCATATTTGCACTTTTCACCCACAGTCCTGCTCCTGTCTTCCCGGAGCTTATGTTATTACTGAATAATTATGTGGGTGCTGCCAATTAGAGGCAGACTGTTTGTGGTGTGTGCTGCGATGTGGGGCTGGTGGCTGTTTGTTGGTGACGGGTGGGCTCACGCCGGAGGGACAGCCAACTGCAGTATCTGTGCGAGTACATCTGCCACGTCTGCTGCAGTCTTTGTGAAGACGAACAGATCAGTGGCCCGGAGACGCTACCATTGTGCCGAGTAAGAATACACACAACGCTATAGCTGAGAGCGAGACACACAAAAAGACGAGAGCCGAGGAAACATGTTTAAGGATTTATAAGTTTAGTCACAGGAATCATTTGTGATGAAATACTGTTGTGCAGTGGAGCTCACACTGTGGGTTTGGCTGGAACTGAGAGTGAGAGTCGCAGGTCTTATGTGATAAGCAGGAGTCTATTGCAGTTCAAGCCTGGTTTAGACCATAAAGGAGACAGACATATTATGCTTTAAGTGATAGTCTTTATAGTTGCATTTCACTATCGAGTATCAGATTTTCTTAAATGTGTTTTATTGTTTAAATATGGCTAAACAACATTTTTGATACATGTATGCGCCGGAGTGTTAATTCTTTTAATAAATGCCAGCTGGTAAAGGGAAGTAGGTGGAGATAGGTGTAGGTGAAAACAGGAAGTAGTCATGTCTCAAATGCTAAAAGACTCCTTCACACATGGATGTGTAGGTCACATATTCAGACAGAGAACACTTAAAACTTGTTCAAATTTTTATTTTGTGGTACTAGGACCAATATTGACATAAATAATCAGTGGTAAATTTGATCACAGAATCATATAATCAAATATGTTTAATCAAATACAACGCTGAGAAAAACTGGTGAAAAGCTTCAGTTAAGTTTGCATATATGTCTCCTGTGGAGCGGCCGATAGGGCAAAAAAATAAAATGAAAAATCTAGATTTTTTTGGGGGTTTTTTTTGCACACATTGGATGATTACAATTTCAATCTATTTTGAGTCATTCATTTTCATTCTTATCATATCCTTTTATTATCCTACTGCCTTTAATTACATGTATATGGATATGCATGTTGGCACTGTCAGTTTTGTGCAGTGACAGTTGTTTAATTGCACAATAACCCTGCACTGCATGTATTTACATTTTGATTTGTGTGATTTTAATGTCTTTCTTATTCTGTAAAGCACTTTGAATTACTTTGTGTACAAACTGAGCTATACAAATGAACTTGCCTTATCTTGCCTCGCCTGAGAAAGTCAGGAGTAAACTTGAGTCATAATAATCCTCGATTTAACAATTTTGCAACTTTTCTAAATCTTGATTATTAAAAAATACAAATTAATCAAATTCATTTGAGTAATTACTCAGCTATAGTCCCCTATTACAAATCATGTCAAGTCTTTTAGTTCTGGCTTAGACCCATTGTGGATGAAAGTGTCCTCATTTACATTTTGAGCACTAATATTCTCATCAACTTATAAAAGGATAAATGAACAGAAGGGGCAAGCAATCAAATACTTTATTTATTTATTTATTTTTAATTTAATTTTTAATTTAATTTAATTTTTAATTTATCTTTTTATTGAAATTTAATTTAATTTTTAATTTAATTTTTTATTTTCAATTTAATTTTTTTTTTTATTTTATTTTATTGATTGTTGTTTTTTTCCAATCAAAAAGCCCTATTCAAACTCAACATTTAAAAACCAAATATAGTTATAAACACAAACTTCTGGAAACAGCACCAGTGATGACATTGAGTTACATTTGCTTCAGCGTTACAGTATTTGGTGATATGTTTGACGGTAGAACACGCTGTTTCATTTGTATGTATTTATACTGACCCATTGGCAGACGGGCTCGTGCTACTATTCAGATAAGCTTCCTCCCAGTCCCAGAAACCTCCACGTCACTGCAGCCGTGAGGGACAAAAAGAGGCGACTTATCAGGGTGACTCACTGCGGGCCTGATCTCCTTTCAGAGCATATCGGGAGACCTGATGATTCGGAACATCCAGCTGAACCACGGGGGGAAGTACGTCTGCCTCATTGACACAGATGTCGACAGCCTGTCCACCTCTGCCATTCTGGTTGTCAAAGGTAGGAGAAGTGTTTGATTTCATGGGCTCGTGCTGTGTCGGCTGTATGAATAAAACAGAGAGGTGTCAGTGCCCTACTCTGCCGGTGAAGTTACTTAGATTTACAGAGATTGCTCCTCCAGGCTAGGGCTGGACGACATGGCGATAAAACTTAAATTGTGATCTGATCTGTGTGACAAGCTGGTGTTTTGGTTCAACTGTCATATCGTGATTCACTCGTTTTCTCTTGAATGCAGCTCTATGCTCAAACACAGACACTTTTTCCCACCCACTTCTCGTACTGAGCGACTTCTTCATGGCTCTGATTGAGTGACAGCTGGATTTCATTGTATTTATTGTTTATTTGAATGGGGACAGATACAGAAAACATAGATTAATTCAGTAATCTGATGTGGATATCACACTGTTTATAGCCTAGGCTGATTTGTAACACCAGTCCCCAGAAGGGCTTTAAAACTGTTTAAGCAATCAGAGTGAATTGTGAACTGTCAGAAGTACAGATTACTTTTTTATCTCTTAAAAGCAAAGTATGAGTCAGTTGTAGTGTAGCTCATTAGACCTAGCCTACAAATAGAAACTGTAAATAATAGCTGTGTTAGTTTCAATGTAGTTAGCTCCTCCATCCAGATAGATACACTGCCTGGCCAAAAAATAAGTCGTCACCTGGAATTAACTAAGCAAATAGGTCCGAGCCTCCTCCAGTTGGTCAGGTCTAGGTTCAGCAACAGTCTGTGCTCAAAGAATGAGATCAGCTGACTACCTGAATATACTGAATGACCAGGTTATTCCATCAGTGTGTTTTTTTTTCCCTGGTGGCACGAGCATATTCCAAGATGACCATGCCAGGATTCATGGGGCTCAAATTGTGAAAGAGTGGTTCAGGAGCATGAGACATCATTTTCACACATGGATTGGCCTCCACAGAGTCCAGACCTTAACCCCACTGAGAATTTGGGATGTGCTGGAGAAGCTTTGTGCAGCGTCAGACTCGACCATCATCAATGCAACATCTTGGTGAAAAATTAATGCAACACTGGATGGAAAAATCTTGTGACATTACAGAAGCAAAATCGAAACAATGCCACAGCGAATGTGCCATAATCAAAGCTAAAGGCAGAACAACCAAATATTACAATGTCTGACCTTTTTTTTTTGGTAGCGACTTTTTTTTTTTGGCCAGGGAGTGTACAAGGCAGTGTCCACCAATAATCTGACCAGAACTGAAGTGGCCTGGAGGAGCAGTCGAACGTCTTCACTCCTACAACTTTTTGTCCAGCTGACAGATTTAAATTTTTCTTTTAGTCTTAAAAGCAAAAGAAAAAATCAAAGTACACATAATGCTTACATGATAAAATCCAAACTGTAATCTTAATTGTACGCCATATGTCCCACCACTACTCCAGGCTCACTGCAGGGACAGTAGAGTCACATTGTACCTGTAAGCCACCAGCTCATGTTTACATCAGGGGCGGGAGGCGCTTGCACATTACTGATGTTTGATAGTATGGTTCAGAATGGAGTCATTGGCTTCCCAGTTTGTCTCTGGTGATTTACATTGGTATTCATGCCCTTAACAAAGTGTTATAGCTGTCCCAGGTGCTACACCAAGGCAGTGTTTATCACAAAAAATGACTGTAATTGGCTCATTTACACATGGGCAAAATATCACGGAAAACATTTGAATAATGGTGCAGCGGACCAGACAATAGCACCAGCACGGAGCCTCATTTCTTTCTATTGAATTTGTTCTTTCCTCGTCTCGTAAATGATACTAACTCATTTTGAAAAAGAGAATAAAATACATGAAGGATAGGGCTTTGAAAATAGAAGAGATGGTGCATATTCAGTAGCAGGATTGCATATGGGAAACTGTGTATTCTTGTGCTGCCCCTAGGTCCTCCTGGCCCTCCCGATAAAGTATCAGTGGAAGAAATCACAGATAGCACAGCCCAACTGTCCTGGACTGCAGGCAGAGACAACGGCAGTCCCATTACCGGCTACTCCATCCAGGCTCGCACACCCTTCACTGTGGGGTGGCAGGCTGTCGATACAGGTAACACGCCAAATCAGGCCAAGTTTCAACATTTTACAGCAAATGTTTACCAATCTCCTCTGCAGCCTGACAGGTTTGTTTTTAAAAAATAGACAAATTATTACTATAAAGTAGATTATTCTTACTCACACACCCAGTTAGGTAAACACGGGTTGTACTAGTGCCCAATTAATATACACCTACACAGTAATGATTAACAAGCATAAATGCACAAATCACAATTTTCATTTGACAGATATGAAAGATTTTAAGTTGTCTGTAAATAATAACCTACCTAAAGCATTATTTGATACTAAACATATAACCTTTAAAGCAGCAAAATCGACTTTTTAGACCTTTTAACCATGTTATTGTTGTTTGCCCTTCTCATTTACCTCCTCATCCTTTTATTTAGTGTGATTCATACATGTTGAATAATCAAACACGCATGAATCACGCTAAGGCCTCTTGAATACAGGGGTAATTATACTCCTGTATTCAAGAGGTCATTGCTTTGATCAGCCCCCGTTTTGAGTACCCGTAGACGCCCACTGCATCCTCTGGTGCTGACGACATCTCAGCTCCCTGCTGTGATCACGTTTACATAGGCCTGTCACAATAATTACTATATTGACTTATCCAATATATGAAAGCTGGAACTATATATTTTGAGCCTCAGTATTTATTGTGAGAATTTTTTCTTTGCGAACGTGGGGAGATTTTTGGTATTTTTGTTATAATATGATAAGATTTGAGCTGGAGGGGCGACTAAATCCCTTTTATGGCTAATTATTGGTACATTCTGCTGTTTATGTGCTGCAGCTCATGTCTTTTAATGAAACTCATATTTTAAAAATGCTTTACTGGGATTATTTTGCATTATTTAAATCTTAATTATTCCCATAAAGTAGTTTCAGTATTACTGTATTATAATATTATTGTGTCATTGTATTATTACTGTAGCAATATATGGTTCTTCAAAATGTGTTATTGTGACAGGTTTATGGTGACGTCAGGGCCTATTGGGCACTAATGCAGAAATCAGCTGACTTGTTTTTTTGATTAGTCTTTTTAGATCAATATTGAGATTTAAAATGTCCAAACCATAACATAATAAACCCCGGGTGTCATGGATTATAACTATAGCGCAGACTCAGCACAGCTCAGCATAGTACGTCTTCTTTAATGTTATATACGTGAGACATAGTGTGAAGTGAATAGTTGTCATAGTTACCCTCTTATAGGTCAGGAGTTGTGTCATGACAGGTATGACTTATTCATCAGTCGTGTGGTGCAGCAGCATGTGTGACTCACTGTGCTGTTCCTGTCCCAGTGCCAGAGATAATCAATGGGAACATGCTGACAGCGACAGTGGTGGACCTGAACGCCTGGGTGGAGTATGAGTTCAGGGTGGTGGCCCGCAACGCTGTTGGACTTGGAGAGCCCAGCCCCCCCTCAGCCAAAACCAGGACAGAAGACGCAAGTATGTAATGTTTATGTTGTACTGTACTGCTTATTAGGGCTTTACACAAATTAAGGCAAAGCTGGAGTTGGGACAGTGGTATAGTCCATAAAATCTAATCTCATTCAGCCATTCAGGGACTTTCTTAAAGCAGTGCTCCAATTATAACAAAATGAGTATTAAGTCATATCTACAGACTATGTTTTTATATTTATGTTTATTAATGGGCTCCACATTTAAGTAGGACAAGATACAGTAATACACCTGCTAATTATAATGTGAATGTTGCAAAGCATTTATTCTATGTATTTGTTTATTTTATATATACCAAGCATAAAGGAATCAATATTATTCTTAAAATAAGTGAAAAAAGCTTTGAAATGGCTTCATAAGTATTATGATTATTTCGGGGTTTTTTTTTTTTTTTTTTTTTTTTGTATTTTATGTTTTTATCAGTTGGTGGGGCCTCATCTTCATTACTATATAATGCAGCGTTCACACCGGGGTGTTAAAAACGTACTGGACACCTCTTACTGGACATCTCTGCTTAGTGGATTTACTACATAAAACCCATCAACAGAAAATCAGCTCGTGTGTCCCGGGCGTGTCTGGCGTCCGTTACTCTGGCCTTTATGTTTTCCTTTATGTTAGCCTTTATGTTAGCCTTTATGCTAGAGTGGCTGTTAGCCTTTATTTACCTTATGTTAGCCATCAATAGAGGCTTATCAGCGCGTTGCTGTTAGTTTGTAGCTGATGTATTTCTACTTTTTCTGGATAATAACGTTGCTAAATCACTGCAGCCTAGTCTCTGATATGTTGACACTGTCAGAGGCCAAAAGTTCAGCTTTTTACACTCTGGTGTCTGATGCGTTGGACGCACGAACAGAACGTCTCAAGACACATTGCATCAATACCAGATTTGTGCCACTCTGACTATTGAAAACGCACTACAAAAATGCAGGGCAGCCAAGACATGTCCACCATAGACTCTGGATGTGAACTCGACGCCCCTGACGCCCCTGACCTGACGCCCCTGACGCCCCTGACGCCCCTGACGCCCCTGACGCCCCTGACGCCCCGGTGTCAACGCACCATTACAGAGAACTAATCCTGGAGTTATCTCACAAATCATTTACATAATATCACAATGCTTGTTTATGCACAGCCACATCAGTCTTTTAGATTTGACTGTGTCGCAGGGTGGCAGTGTTACTGGAGCTGCTGTGCTTGGGACTTACAGACGTTTGTCGTTGGCTCTGTAAACTGCTTTGTAATTGCTCCCTTCTGGGCTCTGCCTCTCAGTTCCAGATACAGCTCCCACTGATGTTGGAGGTGGAGGCGGTACCAAGTCGGAATTAGTGATAACATGGGAGGTAAGTCATCTGTCACATTTTACTGCTGTCTCTATCGCCCAGTAATGGTTTTGCTTAATTGTGCAGAATTGAGCGGAGCAGTTTTATGACCCACATTAGGGCGAGATACCTCTCTTTGCCTCGGCTCTGCAACACACTGCCATTTTTCAGGCCAAGTGCAGGGACAGAGAGCACTTATTCTCACAGTTCACCAGCTACAGATACACACTGCGCACTAGCCCACCACAGTTTATACGCACTTTATAGAGCCATAATGTGGTGAGCTCCAGGAGTGCTCCAATGCAAACATTTTACATTTACACCAGTGAGCTAGTGCAAACCATCTGCTACTTGTAAGCCCTATTTGTCATTATTTACTAATTAACACATTTTAGAGTTATTGCTTACACATTATGCAATTGCAGCTACAATATTATGCAGATATGGGATGTTACACAGCACAAAGTTGCCTGGTTATACTCCTGATGATAGATGAAATCGTCAGGGACTGCAGATGGAAACTAGCTGTTTAGCTATGATCTGGTGCGGACCATCCCTTTTTTTTTTTTTTTTTTTTTTACTAAATTATTAAAAATTGTATGACCACTATAGATAACACCTTCCCAAACACATTAGCAAGATGGAACAAAGTAAGACAGTCTGAGAAAACCCAAAGATATAATGTGTGGGAACACCCTGCTGTGAAAAGTGCCAACAACTCTTCCTTAATAATAACTGTCACTATGATATATTTTACCTCTGACATAACAAAACAAATAATTTAGAGCATAATTTTGTATTAAATTATCTTAAAACTATACTAAGTGGCAATTGATGATGCATGATTCAAGTGCAAGATTATTTCATTTAGTAAAAGCTACCGTTTGGTGGTCCTGCTAAACTGTTGTCCTGACACCAGCCCTTTAATAACACAAGAAAACCTGAAGAATAAGTTCAAAAACAGCAGTAACTCGGTAGCTAAATTGCCAACCCAATTGTTGGCTCTTGCAGACAAGAAACTTCACCTAGCCTGCTTGAGTGTGATTGGTACTGATCAGACAAACTCCAGGCAGTCACATCTCTCTCAACCCATCAGCCTGGTGCAGCAGTGAACTGCAACACAAAGTAACGAGCAAATAACCTCCCATTCCAACAGTTTCAGATTCACTGCAGTGATATATACTTCCTTCATGTAGTTAATACATGAGAATCCTGCTCAGATGGGCCTGCTTGTTTCTACATCTGTATGCCTTTTAATATCACTATAGTTTTGTCTTTCACTCCCAGCCCGTACCCGAGGAGCTGCAGAATGGTGAAGGCTTTGGCTACATCATTGCCTTCAGACAGACAGGCACAGTCATGTGGACACGAGCTGTTCAATCCACACCCGGAATCTCTCGCTACACCTTCCGCAATGACACCCTCCCCGCCTTCTCCCCGTTTGACGTGAAGGTGGCAGCTTACAACAACCGCGGGGAGGGCCCTTTCAGCTCCATTGCAACAGTGTACTCAGCAGAAGAGGGTATGGAACACTTTCAGATTATTTTATGACTGCCAAAAGTGGTAGTTACATGTAAGGTACTTGGAAATAGATGGAAGTTTTTGCTAAAAAGGAGCATATTTATGTCAGATTAACCTTTTTTCTATGTGTATTTCTATTCACTTCAAGACAATAACTGCTAAGAAAAAAATCCATCTTGATCTAATTACGTATGAGTAAACAGTCATGACTCCAATCAAGATAATTGTTCAGTTTCTTCACCTAATGCAGATATTACGTTTTACAGTGCAGCCGAGTGCTTAAATACAGTTTAATCTTCCTTGCAACTCTAACCTTGGATAGTGACGGTGAAATGAATGTGTGTTGCACTTCTTCCCTCCTCAAGCCGGGAATGTCAACTGAATATTAGTTATCATGGCGCTAGATTACTGGAAATCCTAGCAGACACTTACCACACAGCGCTGTCAGGGAGGTATCCGGTTAATTGAATTTGCCGGGCAGATAGTCTTCCCCTATGTCACTCACTGATTCCATTAAAGCAAGAACTGGGGAAATAGCTTTGCAGTGAAACTACGGGTGTATTTTGTGCTGTACTTGGTTATTGCTATTAGTAAGAGGGGTTTTCTCTGCTGCTCTATTTCTGTAGTCCCCAGTGTGGCTCCTAAGAGGGTCGTGGCTCGGAGTGTGTCTGCCGTACAAATTGAAGTGGTCTGGGAAGCTTTGCGTGCCATCCCTGAAAGAGTGCTCGGGTATGAGGTATGTATCTCACTGAACTATTTCTCTTCCCTCTCTGGATAATGGTGTATTTCCCATTGGGTTTAGCCTATAGCCTTGCTTAATTATACAGCTATGTGCCTTTTATACTTTTAAAGACACTTACAGTTTGTTTTTATCCAAGTTCATATATGGCACCATCGCCTTTTACAGATTTCACCGATCTTTGTAACCCATTTCCCAGCGGTGAGCATCTGGGTCACTGTTATTGGTCTTCGGCAAACCACTTTCTAGAATTTAAATGATCTTTAAATCTTCTCATTTATTCCATTACCTTAACTGGTATCTCATTTTATAATCCCTTAGAGAATTATTTATTGAGACTTAAAAGCAAACAAGAACTCGTCAAGATCGCAGACTCATTGCAGTGTTATTAGCCATTAGAGTCATGCAGAGTATAAGCTTCTGTAATGTGAATAGCACAAAAACAGGAAAGAATGAATCAGTGTTGTGTGTGTTGTGTGATTGTGTGCATAATTGTATTATTCTGTCAATCTAAAAGTGGACATATAAAATGGTATACTTGAAGAAAATTGACTTTTTGGAGCATTTTACCATGTTATAACATTGTGTTTGAGTAGTGGTGCTGTCTCTCCTGGGCTTTATTCAAACCCTCCTACACTCATACAGCAGTACAAACCCATGCCTCCTAAAAGTGGTTCTCAATGATCTGAATTGTCACGACCTAAACTCCAGCAGGCGAAACTGAGCAAATTCAGCATCTTCTAAGTACACAAGATACTGTCAGTATATACTGACTGGTTGAGAGTCAATGATTTATCTCTTCAAAATTCAACTATTGTGCATAACTAAATGCCCCTGTAACCTTACCTCTGGTTCAAGTTCTGTTTAAGCGTGTTTTTACAGCTCTAACATCAGCAGTGACCTCCAGCACAGCTAATGCACAGCACAATAATCCTTTATGGAGCTCTTCTGCGCGCTCTCCCCTGGTGCTCTTTCACTGGCTCTCACCTCTGGCCCTGCGCTCACAGCTCACTGTTGCCATAGTGCGGCCCACATTGTCCTTCTGTACAACGTGACTCCATTTTCTACGCCTAAAGTGGATTTGAGCGGCTCAGTCTTATAGATCTGCAGCTTTAATTAACTTCATTCAGACTGAGTATATACTATGTTTGTACATGCCTCTGAATATTATGTTACACTTGAAGTCATTGTGAGTCATTGTGAATCTAATCTTACACAGCACTAATTGAAAAACACATATAATATGATCATGTGAAAAGCAGAGCCTCCCTTAAGGGAGGTGTTTTGATTGAATTATTCATCTGCTTTTATATCATGTTAGACAAGCTTTATCGACACTTAAGATGTCCTACGGCTAGTTGCAGAAGTTTATTTACTCCACTTGCATATGTAAACTCTGTTTTAGATTCAGCAATAGAGCGTTTTTTGGTTTTTCTATAGCTGTCAGCTATGATAGCAGTGACTTGAAATTTTTCAGCCTAAGAATTGGTCAATACCTTGTATAGGAGAGGTGGCATCAGAAAGGGTACCAGCCAAATGAGTATGCATTGAGTACGCACTGGATCAATGGGGGACATATAGGCAGCTTTGCAGTGGGAGAAAACATTTTTTCTCCACTTCACTAACTTTCTTTTGCTAAATGCTGAGGTTTATATCAGATTAAAACAGCTAGCTTTCTTTATTAAAAACACAATATCAATATTCTTGTTCTTGAATTTGCAAAAAAAAAAAAAAGCCTTTTCCATTTTTCATATAAGTTATAAAATAGTTTCTCCTCATTCTTCCCATTTAAGCAGCCTCTTTGGTTCAAGGAATTTATCTCTTTAATGCTACACAGAATTTCATAAACAAACATAGATCATTATTTTTCATTTTGTTCATTATAAACAACAATCTGCATTGAAAATGACTTGATAATAGAAACCAGTCCATTAACTCCCTGTTCAAACCTGCAGAACTGATTCTCTGCTGGTGTCCCCCATTTTATAACCAGGAATCTACATTTTAAAATAATCACACACAACTACAGAGCAGGTTTATTCAGTCTAACTTTCACCACCAGGTCGTTTACTGGGAGGACGACACCAAACCAGACACTATCGGCAAAGTGCGACTGACAGGAAACTACAGCGCCACCAACCTGACAGGCCTGAGAGCCGACACCGCCTACTACATCTCTGTGGCAGCCTTCAACACAGCCGGCCCGGGCCCTCAGACTGCACCCATCAACAGCACCACCAAGAAGCCTCGTACGTGTGTCCCCAGAGGCACCTCCACACACACACACACACACATACACACACACACACACCTAAACACACACACAGACACACACAGACACTCACACACACAGACACACACACACAGACACACACACAGAGAGACACACACACACACTGAGACACACACACACGCACACAGACACACACACCTACACAGACACACCTACAGAGACACACACACAGACACACACACACACACATGCACACAGACACGCACACACACACACACACACACACACACAGACACACGCACACACACAGACACACACAGACACACACACACACACTTACAGCGTACATCAGCTGTCATACACAATGTGGGTCTGCTGTAGCAGTGATGGCTAAAGCAAGGCTGTGGTTTAGCTAGCAGCTCGTTAAATTTAATGTGACACGACTCCTTTCATTTTGATCTAAAAGAAGCAGGTCCTTGTTATAGTGACAATATAAGGGTTTAAAAAGAAGTGACGTTTAAAATGAAGTGCTTTCTCGCATATACTTAGATTGTTGGATACTATTCTTTCATTGTGCTTGTTGACAGCTCACTCATAGGTTTCAGAATGATGCAATATTAGGGCTGTTGCCATAGCAATTAACTATTAAACTCTGAAGAACCCAAGAACCCTTTTCTTCTTTGGAAAATTATGAACATTGTATTAAATTACTGCTGTAAGTTCACTGAACACTGAAATATCCACTTTTTCCAATTTTAAACCTTTATTATTTATCTATGCGGTCACTGTTTTTTGATGACATTAATTTGTAAATATGTAAATATGTATATAAGTATGAATGTTTTAGGAGTTTGATTTTTGTTTGTCGTTTGTGTCGTCCTGTCTCTTGTCCTGTTTTAGATGTAAGGGACTGAGAATGAAAAGTAGCTGTTCAGCTAACTTCTGCACATTTACACGTGTAGTTTTTACTGGTGTTCATTAATGTGCTTTGTCCCTTTTCAAATAAACAAATAAATAAATAAATAAATAAATAAATAAATAAATAAATTCCCTAATTGAGGATCAGGGCAAAATTTGACCCATTGGGCTTGCTAATTTATCCAAAAAGAATATAAAACATACTTCTAGACATTCTGAAAGCTATTACTAAAAAGATTAACAAAACAAAAAAACAAAAAAAACACAATTTTACCAACTGCTGGTTTGCTGAGAAGATGATTTTGTTTGGGTAGTTTTCCAGCTCAACAGGTCGGCCATCTTGTCACTACCACTCTGGCTCATTTTAGTTCAATATTCATCCACTAGGTGTCTCTATGCAGGGGCCAGAAGTGGCACTCTGGGCTTTTTTAATTTTTTGTATTGAAATTTGACTCTTTTTTTTTTTATTTTTTTTTACTTTGAGTAGCAGTAATTAACTGTGGCCAAATTTGACCCTGTGGGTTCTCCAGGGTTAAAACAGAGTATATTATCCTGTACATTGTGAAAAGTCTTCAAAATGGGGGAAGTTGAAACCCATGAATAAGGAACATGGATTTTTGACCTCAAAGGAAAAGTGCCGTTAGTCATAATGTTGTACTGTATGGTTTGGTTTTATTTGGACAGGGACAGTGCATGACATTACACTGACCTAAAAAAGCAAACAAAAAAAGGAAAGATGTATGCTGCCAGGTTATAGCAAAAATACTACTTTCCACCTATACAGTAGTCCCTGGACAGGCTGATGTTAAGTAAGAGTAACAGTTTGGTGCAAGTGGATGAAAGACCTGTAAACATATGGTACATACATCAAATATAAACACTCGCGCTCTCAAATACTCCATCAACAGTATTTGATCACTCAGTTTCATATATACTGTGACATTGGGAAGGAATACAGTACATTGAACATAGAAAAATCATCGTACATTCATATATCCCTTTGAAACATACTCCCATGTTAGATTTAGCTGTCTAACTAACTACAAATCAATGCAGTGATGTTATTTTCCTGATGTATTCACTTCTACGAGCGTGCAGACACCATTAGTGATTCAACATTCGAACCACTGTACAGTATGAACACGCTGCAGCCTGCGAAAGTGAAGTGTACATTTGGCTTTAAGAAAATGTTTAATTAAGCAACATTCCCAACTGAATATTAATTATCTATTCTATATGTGGTTCAGGGTCCTGCGAACATGTCAAAGTAGCGTTTCTGTTTTGTGTGTTTGCTAAACTGTCTAGAAAAACGTAAAGGACTGACGAGATTTTCCAGAACAGATTTTTCTGTCAGTCAACATAATGTTTTGCTTAGGTAGATTTGAATTACATGCAGCCTCATTGATTCTGATACGTGTTCATGGTGTTACAGGATCCTCGGTTTGGTTACATAAAAATATGATACAGTTACAGTTATTTTATTTATATTCTGAATCTGTCCACACGAAGCAAAGGTCAGAGTTTTGTTCGCTGCTATTGTATGTTATAAAAGACTCACTGCTATGTATTTTTCTAATTGTATTCTGCTAATGTCTATCCAGCCCCAGACCGGCCTCCACTTAATATTCAGTGGACTATGGTTGGCTCCACACTCTCTCTGCACTGGGATCCGGTCGTTGCCACAGAGACGGAGTCAAAGGTCACAGGATACTTGGTGAGTGCTATCAGGTCTCGCTTGTTCTTAAAAATCTTGAAAATTCTCATTTAACCATTTCACTTAAAAATCATGACTTTGACTGTTTATTTCATTTTGCTCCATATTATTTTCCATGATAAACTATGAATTTCTGTATTACGTATAAACACCTATATACCTGGATCCTTCAAGAACACCTGGTCAAGTTTTTGTTCTCAGTTTTAACCCACTAATGCTCTAACACACATTTAATCGAAGTAGAGACACATTCTTCATCCTGATGCTCTTTAACCCCGAAGAACCCAAGAACCCTTTTCTTCTTTAAATTACTGCTTTAAATTCACTGAACACTGAAGTATCCACTTTTTCAATTTTAACCCTTTATTCCCTAATTTAGGATCAGGGCCAAATTTGACCCATTGGGCTTGCTAATTTATCCAAAAAATAATATAAAACATTCTGCAAGCTATTACTAAAAAGATTGACAAAAACACCCACAATTTTACTAACCACTGCTTTTGTTTGAGTAGTTTTCCAGCTCAACATCTTGTCACTGCCACTCTGGCTCATTTTAGTTCAATTTTCATCCACTAGGTGTCTCTATGCAGGGGACAAAAGTGGCACTCTGGGCTTTTTGAATTTTTTGAATTGAAATTTGACTTTTTTTACTTTATTATTATTATTTTTTTGGTTGTTAATTTTGGGTAGCAGAAATTAACTGTGGCCAAATTTGACCCTGTGGGTTCTCCAGGGTTAACAAGCAAAGGAACACCCATTGAACTGCCCATATAAACTGTTTCAGAAGATGCACATGTGGAGCAGCATGGGGACTTATTGAGTATTGTGTCATGCTTATTGATTCATTCATCCATATGTAAATGCAGTCTGCTATCCATTCGTTTTCTGTCTTATGAAATTAATTCCAAGTAAAAGACAGGAAATAACGCATATACACACTTCACTTTAGGTGCTGTTGAAAAGACACCGCTACAATGACATGACCACAATCCTGACCGCCAAAACCAGCATGGAGCTCAGCTTGTCCACCTCAGACAACTATCTCATCCAGATCAGGGCCATGAGTGAGGGCGGCGAAGGCACGGGCAGCGAACCAATCCACATCCACAAATTAAGTGAGTTTGCTGTTCCTCCCGCTTGCATATCATTTCCTCTCCAGATCTTGATGAATCCTAAGTGAGAATTCAATAAGTCCTCTAAAGAGCATTTCATTTGGCCTGGGTGCATCCCTCTGCAGCCATGTGTAATAGACTTACCTCAGAGGAAAGCAACCTTTTTAGAAATGCGTGCGCAGTGTCATCCATCTCTGCCATTGGGTTATTATTCCTTGTTGACTGGCTGCACAGCGCCGCAGCATATAAAGCAGTTCTGTGCTCCCATCCAGCTGCCGGGCTAAACTGTGAGGCGGCTCAGTGCACACATCGCCATCTGATACGAATTTTATCTCCTCCACAAGCTTAAAAGGCCTCTCCTGTTCAAGCCAGAATTAATGTAGGAGAATATCACTAAAACAATTTCTGGTCACTTGTCAGGAGTACTTTTGATTCAAGGGATTCTAGTGCTTGTAAAGGTGGCTGTAGTATAGTGCATTGATGTGTTGCTGTTGATGTTAAAACATTGATTTCGCATATCCAATCAGACCAATTAAACGATATTAACTGATGCTAAAACGTTTGTGTTGTGCAGAGCCACAGAGCTATTGTGCAGAGCCACTCAAGTTACTTACTGTTTCTTCTGTATGGGAAAGCATTGGTCCAAACAAGCACCATGGGATACTACAATTCTATCCTAACATAGTTCCCTAGCATCCAATTAGTTGTAGCCTTTGGCGTTTAGTGTAGCATAAAAGCTTTTGTAGAACAGTTAAATATTGATTTTCCCCACTGACTGGGTGAAGCACATAGCACATACTTGAAGTTTCTTCACTATTATTCCATATTTCAAAGTTTAAATGATAGGGCATTTAGTCCTATTCTAGGGGGGAGAATGTGGTGTTTAATTAAAGCCGCCTCTTTAGTTGGTTTTACTCTATAATATGCCATTATACTGCTCTTGATAGAATGGCTTTATGTTGTTAGAATTTTAGGGTAATTTACCACACTTAATGGTGGGGTTAAGGTCTATTAATCTTCATATTCATTTAAACATTAAATGAATGTATTATGTACAGAGGATTTGTTTGATGTAGGCTTAACTAATGAGATGTTCTGATCTGTTATGAATGGCATACAATTATAAATCCTTGCTTTTGATTAAATTACAACTGCATTCTTAGATTTCTGCATCTGAGTTTCTGTAAAGTAAGGGTTTGTCTCATGAAAATCAGAAGGTCAATAAAACAGATCTTTGCATGCCGTTTTGGTTTTATTGACATTCTTTCGTTGTTTTTCTTTTTTTTTTTTTAGATCACCTTGGGTTCAATAGATATTTACATGCAGAGTTAGCTCTGCTTTCAAGATAGTACATTCACTTTAACAGCCAGTCTCTTGTTGTCTCTTGTTGTTGAGTGTCTTTTCTTTTTGGTTTGTTGCAGGTATGGGCGCTCGCGGCTCTGGGTCAGCCCGCCCTGGCCTGTGGTACCCCGGCATGGCCCTCATCAATGCATTGCTCTGCTCCTTCTGGTGATGTCCAATCAGACCCCTCCATGTTCTTGCTCTTCAGTCAGACTGTGCCCTTCTCACTGAACTGACACAAGGAAGAGATTGTAAAGGACCACGCTGCACCAGACAAGCACTAACTGGACCGTCAAATCAAGTCTGGATGATTTTGGTGTATGATTGTAGTTTTTTAAAAGATTTTTTTAGAGTGCCACCATGCTTTAGTCCTCCTGACTTACACCTGACTTAGACAGTATGTCCATGACGAAGCTATTGCCTCAAGTATTCATTGAAGTCATCTGATCTCTACCAAAGTTGTAAGAATGGCTGCTGCTTCATCCATTTGTCCCTTTAGGCATATACACTTATATATCACTGTAATTACCTTAACATTTGATTATTTTGTTTTGGGTGTTTCAGATCTCGTTGTGTGTGAGATGCTTGATGGGTCATTTGTGAACAATCCAGCTCTAGGAACCGATTCTTTGAAGTTAATCAGAAGACCCAACTCCCACGTTTAGAGCCAAATGTCATGCTGCTCCTGGTCAGATCTGCTTAAAGTCCACACAAGCTGAGCAAAAATGTGCACAAGACCACTAGTTACTCATGAGAACAGACATGAGAGAACCTTTATTTGTCTCACAATGGGGAGATTCTAGTGTTGCAATGCAAAGATGAAGGACCGCAGAATGATGGGAAGAGTGCAAAATCAGGATAAATAACTCAAAATCCACGGAATAATAGACCAAATCTAACACAACTCAACACTGTGCCAGTAGACTAAAGATATAGGGCTACAAAACTATTCCCAATACATTGCCATGACTATGTACAGTTCAGCTTATGGACAAGAAGACAAAGCAGGTAAAGACACGTCAGAGACTCGTTATGTACAATAAGTGGATATGACTGTGGTTATCTACAGTACAGTATATAGACAGCTCCATAAAAGTCATTATAAAACCTAATATGGGCTCTGAAGCGAACAACTGTGAAATGTGACAGGTGACGAAGTGAGAAAAAGAAATAGATGCCAAATATAGCTTTGTTATTTGGAAGCATAATGTCAAAAATCAAGTATATGTCGATTATAATGACAGAATAACACAAAAGATTACCTGCAAAATAAAATGTCATGATAATTACATCATCATTTGGGAGGCATAAGAGCACCAATTCAGAAGACTCAAATCTTAAAAAAAAATAACATAAAAATCAAGTACTACTACAGACTATATATAATGGATGTGAAAAGTCAGTGATGCTTACGTAAGAAAAGCAGAGAACATGTAGACGCCTTGTATGAGAAAGTATTGATTCTTTGGCTCACGATGACCCTTGTGCACTGTAAGTAATACGGCACTCGGTGTGGATATGACTCCAATTCAAACGGGCTTCAAAACATCTCCACATCCATTTCTGAACGACTATTAATACCACACACCACTATTATCTCAATTTGTGCAGATTTTTGCCAAGAGAATCACCTCGAGCATGCAGACAGTTTCACGGATTTGTCGAGTACATTAAGTCTGCATCTCAAATTGATCAACGGTGCCTCAAAGACACTTATCTTTACACATTGAAATAATATGAGCAGCTTAAGGCCCCTCCACGGTATCTTGAAGGATCCTGGCATTTGGCTCTCTATCTCACTCTTCTAAATAATAAATGCCTATCGCAGCCTGGTTGCAGGAGGAAAAAAATAGGATTGCAGAGAATAGAGATGTGTTACTGTGTCGGGCAGGTCCCAAGCGTAATGCTCCCCGACTACAATTAGACGACCCCTGTTCTAGATACGTAGATCATTTTACAGTGTGTACAGCGACCACCCAGCCCCCTGTCCCATGACCAGATGGACCAGTGTACATTGGATTACAGGATGATAACAGTGCCTTCATCACTGCTTGGTTTCAAAGGTGGAAGGATATTTTGATGCAAAGCTATTTTGTCTTTTTTTCTTTCATTTTGTTCTTTTTTGTGGTGTTATCATGCAAATATCCTTTTTTTGAATAATGGAAATACAATATAAAGCTTCTGTCATACTGCATCTGCTATTTAGGTCGATACAAACAGCACCTTCCATATCAAGGAATAGTTCAATTTTTACTCGATTAAATTTTGAGAAGAGCCATAAAGGTGCGCTATGTAACTTCTCTGGATTTAGGGGCAATACCTGCTGGTCTCCATGGAGATGTCATTGCTTTACCTGAAATGTCCCACAATATGGCGTCAGCTATTCCAATTTCAAGTGGTTTCATTGCTTAAAAAGACGTTGAAAATATGGTGCCATCTGCTTGTCTCCATGGAGATAGATAAGTTTGATGCTATACTTTGGAACATTCGAGAGAAAGTAGTAACATTTCCATCGAGACGAGCTGTTGGCGGACCACCAAAAAGTTACATAGTGCAACTTTAATGAACAATGCCCATATCGTGAATAACCGGGGGCAATCAGCTCGATTTTCTTTTGTAGCTTTGTTATGATCTCAATTCGTTATATGACAAATTCAAAGAAAATGACTTTCTGCCACAGATCGAATGTGACAAAGTAATCAAAAAGAGAACGATTGAAAGGAACCCTGCTGTGCCCAAAGAGTCTCAGTGCAGAACAGCAGCCTCATTAGCATACAAACAAATTAAGCTAATGAATTGCGCTTATTTTTGCTCAAGTTCTTCAGACTGCTCTGAGACAGTTGCAGTTGCTCCTGTGGGATAAGTCTTACCTCAAACCTAATTCTGTGGGGAGTGTATTTGAGGAAGAAGTTGACATATATGAAATTGACCACAGAGCTATACAAGGTGAGCTGCGCAGACTTGACATCCCTAATTGCACAGTATGACAGATGCTTAAGCAAAAAAAAAAAAACCGCATTTGGAAATCTGCATTGAATTAGTGTCCATGACTGAAAGTTGGTGCCAGAATTTACGGTCTGTCATTATTAATGTATGACTCCAACCGCAGCATAATTTATGAGCTATTAAGGCATCAGAATAATTGATGCCAAGTGCTTTGACTGGAAACGGAGGCAAAAGGTACGGCTTTCATTTTGAAACCTTTACTGTCTAATGCACACTACAAAACTTTTGAGAACTACGTGTGAATGGCGCTTTCAACCCCACTTAAGTAGGACGGTAGACGGATACGGGCCGCCCAAAACACTGCTTCACTTTACTGTGCCTTTTGCTGAATACAAGGCTGCGTAGACCCTCATTTGCTTGGAGGCTGGCCTGGTCTGTATTTTTGCACCCCTTACCCCGCCCCAAAGTCAAGCAAAAGCACAAGAAACTGCTGCAAGGTGACGGAACAGGTGTGTGGACCCGAGAGGCCGGGTATAAAAATGACCCACATTACGGGTTGCTCTGCTGCTGCCTGACTGATGATTAGACTGTGGCAGACCAGTCGATGGCATATTGATCCTGGTGCCCCATTATTTGGCGTGTCACACTTCGGCGGTGTGATTGACTGACGGCCGGGCCCCGACTCCTCTCGTTGTGTTGAAGTCAATGACATTTGTGATGTGCTCAGCAACTTCTCGATAGGTACAAGGCAAAACATCTCAGCTGGCTCCAAAGGCTTACTTCCCTTTAGTTTTATAGGCGTTTTTGTTTGGTTTTGCAGTTGTTTATAATAATGGGGTGTGTGTATTGTCAATTTGAGGTGGTTCTATAACTGAAACTAAGAAAGTGGATAGTTTCGGTTTGTGAGTAGTATTGATATAGTTCTGTGCCTGTGCTTATGCTCATGCAAAGAGCTAGAGGGAGTGTGTCAGTTCAAACATATCTCCATTTGGTTTTGTGCTGTTTGCTGGTGACGAGTGTTTCTGCTGAGTTGTAAATAACTTGCATATATTTTTGAAAGATGGCCATCAACAATGACCTTTTTGCTATAGTGTGTCCTCTGACCTTAATACTGCTGTATTAATCACTGATCTCTGTGAGATGCTGACCTGTAGAATGGCATTTTCATATTGAAAAGTAACTGTTTTGTCTTGTATACTAAAATTGTGCATGTTAATCATTGTTTGTGGATTTGTGTTGAACTTTTCTAAAACTATATCTTAATAAAAAATGTTTATTCCAGCTTTTTGTTATGTTCTTGTTTTCTCTCTACTCCAGTAACATTTGTATTTGTTTAGCAAAAGAAGAAGTTTAAATCTGTCGACTGGACAAATCGTTGTAGGAGTGAAGACGTTTCACTGCTCATCCAAGCCGCTTCTTCAGTTCTGCTCAGATCGCTGGTGGACACTGCCTTATATCTGTCTGAAGAGACGGGGCTAACTGCACTGAAACTGTAAACGTCTATTGTCTCCAGTTTCAGCTGGAGCTACCCTATTCAACCCGTAACGACCCTGCTATTGTTCTCATTGTTCTGGGTCTGAGGATGGAGTCATAGATGGGGGAGAGATTATGTCTCAGGCCTCCATTCCTGTTTAAGGAAGGATTGTCTTTCCTAACAAAAATACTTCTACTTCTTTAACTCTCCTCTCAAACCCTTTCTATTCTCTGGCTAAGATCTGAACTTCACTGTCTTCAGAGGAGTGGTTAGTGTCTTTGAGATGGAGATGTACGGCAGACTGGGGTCTGAGGAGCTCTCACGCCGGTGTTGGTACATCCTCTTATGGAGTAGCTGTTTAGTTTCTCCAGTGTAACGCTCACTGCACTCTTCACTACACTGAATGGAGCAGACTACATTACTTTGTTTGTGGCTCGGGGTTTTGTCCTTTGGGTGAAGCAGTTTTTCTTTTGAAGCAATCTGATCAGAACTGAAGAAGCAGCTTGGTTGAGCAGCGAAAGTCTCCACTCTTACAACAATTTGTCCAGTTGACAGATTTAAACTGTTTTTTGCTGTGGATCAGACCTGGATGACTGAGAGCTTACACAGATATTTGTGTTATTTGTATTATTTTGTGTGGCTGCTGCTGGAGAAGATTCAAATTCTCATTGGCTTTTCTCAGCATGTTCAGCTCTAGGGATGTAACAATGACCGCAATATCGTGATTTTGTATCGTCAAAAGACTCAAATGAATATTGTGGGCCATCACAATAGATCAAATTACATGTCTCGTTGCTTAAATGCCTTGTTATGGTGCAGCTAATGGCTGAACTACACATACAATGATCCTCTGGTCCATTTCAGCTCAGATTACATGAAGAAGAAAACAGTAGCATATTCACAATTTGTTAGGCTCCACAGATTATTGCAATAAACATAAAATAACAAGAGATTGTGAAAACATCATACCGAGAGATTTGGATATTGTTACATCCCTATTCAGATCGATGATGGCCAGCTAGAAACACCAAGGTACATTTAAGAAATAACATCTTTGAAACAACACATTTGATTTGCCCTTTATTCAATGTTTCAAGCTCTGTACATCACAGCGTATTGTTCTAATCTGATCTAATGTGTTCACATAACCTTAAAGGTCCATATTGTGGTATTTTCTGATCTATATTTTAATGTTTCCTTCCTCATTAAAAACATACCTAGATTTGTGTTTCATTTCATTCACACGTTTAACACACAAACGGCACACACTCTGTTCCACCTTGTGATGTCATGTGGAAATACAGGAAGTGCTCCATTGTGTTTTTAACCTCCATAGCCCTTCTTTAGAATCATTTGGGTAATTTCAGCCCTGGAACAATCACTACTGAACTAAAGGTAAAAGGAGCTGTTAACTTGAAAACTACCACAACATGACATCACACAAAAAAAAAAAAAAACAGCATCTTGAGCTTGGAGATGTAGACTGACTAACAACAAAGGGTCACTCAAACATACGTGAACGAAACAAAACACAACTCCTGGTATGTTTTTGATGAGGTAACAGCATTATATCATTTCTTAAAGCTCACAATAATCCATTTTGTGTAATATAGGACCTTTAAAAACCTTTTAGTGGGATAATTATTGTACATATGTTTGTATATTATCAGCCAACAACATAGAGGCACATACTGCTGGGGACTTACTGCAAACCTCTAAATCATACAATTCTGAAGATTTGAACATCGAGTTGTGGTGTTTGTGGATCCTGGAGGCTCTATTTTCACAAGTAAAATCTAGGTTGATACAAAATGACAAGTGATGCACTTTGAGTGGATTTTCACAGCTTAAGTGGCAGTGAAAGACTTGCAGAACATCTGCCATCAAACCAAAATTCAAATGTGAGTGAGTCCACCCACCAATTATTCATAAAGGCCAGAGCCTGCAGCGTGCTCTCTGTTCATGATTTCGGGTGTTGCTGCTGCTGGTGAATGGTGGCCGAGTCCATTATGTCAGGTTGATGTGACATATGTAAGAACTAAATGACATACTGCAAAATGTAAAGGAGCTTTGAGCCCTTACACTGGGCTGATGAATTATTCAGGCGTCACGTGTGTGCGTTTGCATATGGCAGGTGACAGCACATGTCTAAATTAGGTATGTGCATTAACTTACAACTGGAGAAGTGTGACCAGATGCTCCAGACACACCGGAGGAAAAGTGGTCCACATCAAGTTTGTTTTAAAGCAGACCTATTATGCAAAATCTTTTCAGAGCTTTTAACCACGTTGTAGTAGTTTACCCTTCTCATTTACCCTCTCAAAGTTGTTTTTGGAGTGATTTGTGGCATATTGCTGATCAATCCCCATTCACTGCCACAGGAATAAGCCACTGCTCTGTAGGTTTTTCATTTTTTTTTTTTAGCCAGTGTGATTTGTAGATGTCCGTAGGAGGAGCCGACAGCCACGTGGCTCTTTGTGATGATGTTTACAGCAATATCAGCTCCCATTGGGCAACCTTCATATTCCAACATGGAAGTCAGCTGACTTGTTTCTTTTACTAAGTCATTTTAGATGAATATTGTGATAATAATGTGCAAATTATAACATAATGATGCACGGGTGTCATAGATGCTAGTTATATAGCAGACACAAGCACAGTGGATCTTCTTTAAGGATAGGATTATTTTTGTATTTATTTATTGTAAATTTTGTGTTTTTCTCTGAAGAATATAATAATTAGCCTTTAGTGATAAAATAAGGACTTTGCGAGCTGTCTGTAATTAATAATGAAGTTTTGTTTTTTTTAAATTTCTCACCAACTTTGAAGTGAGAGCTGAAGGCAGCGCTCTGATTGGCTGAGTTTGGGAGGTCCACCTCAGTTTCATTTTGCAGTCTGAAAACACAGCGTTAAAGCTGTGCATGTGCTCAAAAATGAATGCACGTGAATACTGACAATGTGCCGAAGGGTTTGTGAGAGCTATGGATGAGTTCTTCGGACTTCAATACATACTTCCTCCCTCTGCGTGTGAAAATCAGGTACCCAGAGTTTAAAGCCACCAATTTATCAGCAGCTCAATTAAGTTACAATAAGGAATAATGGAATAAGTGTTTATCGTGTGCAAATGTATCTTGCTAGCTTTTTTTGTAGCTCGTGGTGGCGCTGGTGGTGGCCCAGCACTGACCACTCTGGCTTTCATGCGTCACAAAAGGAGTGTTAATTTATTGTCCATGCAAATGATCATTAGAACATCCTTCTGTGAGGAGAAATCCATTAAAGCTTTTTTTTTTTTTTGCTGCACAAATGCTCTTAAATGTGGTAATAAGCTCAGCAGAAGAGCGAATCTTCATTAAAAGTTTTTGAAATAGAAAAAGAAATAGTGCCAAAATTTCCCCAGTTTAAAACACACAAAAACCACACACACATATATATATATATATATATATATATATATATATATATATATATATATATATATATATATATATATATATATATATATATATATATATATATATATATATATATATATATATATATATGTGTGTTTGTGTGTGTGTGTGTGTGTATATATATATAATATTTTTATTTGTATATCTATATATAAAATATGTATTTATATTTAAATAAGAAGAAACTATACATAAAAAAAATAATACAAATCTTGACCCGTGTTCTTGAACATGTGAGCCTCTGTGTTTGTTGTGCACACACATAAATGTTTGATTATTCCTGTGCAATTTCATCTCGCTTTCCAAAGGCTGTTTTACATTACTGTATGCAGGACTACATATTGAAGGCTGTACAAAAGCAAGAATCTATATGAAAAAGTGACACAAACAAGCAACAATCTTCCAAGAAGATGAAACCTTTCATAAGATTCTACCATCCAGTCCTTCTGTAGGAGCTCTATATCACACCAGTGCTCACTAATTAGAAGGGTGACTCTTTCTGCGCACAACAAGGAATAGGACTCAAGAGAGAGGGTTGCAAATTAATCACTGTGTTATTAAGGACTGGGTTTGTGCCCATAGTGGCCATAGCACTGCATGAGAGGGAGCGCTCATTCATCAAACTGCAATGTAACTTTTTCACACCAACTTGACAGTTTTCAGTCAGATGAGTTGGCAAAAGTTGGACCATAAAGGCTGTGTTATATTTTTTTTAACCTGCACTGAGTTGCTTCTTGAAGCCTCACATCAAAACACACGAGCTAACTGAAAAATGTTCCTTATTCAAAATCATAAAAATGATGAATGAAAGACAAATGCTAAAGTGGGTCGGATCAGTGTTTAGTTTCTTTCCAGTAGGATATTATTTCTAACCTTACGTAGAAAGATGGATTCTCGCGATATTTGTGAGTTCACAAACTCATGAGAATCCATCTTGGCGTGTTCCCGCCGGTGCGACAGAGGCCGACAGGTGGTTGGTGACCAATCACAGAGCAGCACTGAGGTTTGTGTGGAAGCCAAAGTGCTCCTCTGCACCAAAACAAACACGGTGATGCTGACAGACAATACTTCAGCCTATTTTAGCATCAATATGGACTATTCTGTTTGTGAAAAACGTGCAGAAGATAAGCAGGTATGTGGACAGGGAAGATGACTTTTCTCTCAACTGGATTCAACAAAAGTTTGGTTTTTCATCTTGTTCCGCTGCTGTGGCGCTTCGACTGATCAGATTGATCAGAGTCTGGTGTGAACCAGGCTCCTTTATTTCAATAGAACCTTAAAAAGGCTATGCCTCCAGTCCTAAAGTTAGAATATATTTGTTTACAAACTTTAAAACTCTCCATAGTAATACAATAATGTAATATAGTACACGGATCATGTGAATGGACAGCAGCTTACTTCATACAAAAAAAGTTGGACCCCAAGGTCAGAAAGTGCAAACTAACACTTGTATAATTCTGGATAACTCATATCGACCCAATGCTAACTTGTCCCAAGCTCATCCATCTTGCATGCTTGACATCTGTAAACTGGAAAATAAAAGTATATGTATCAAACTGAAATTTAAGCCCTGCTCATTCAAATGATCACATATGCATTTCCCCTACATATCAGGACCTGCTCACGAGGCAGTGATGGATGGGCCTCCACAGGCATCATCATTTTTCTACTGCACACCACAAAGGATTTTCTGCTCAGACAACCACAAATGATTACGCTCAAACAATAAACCCTAATAATAAATCTTCCTCTGGAACCGGGCAATAAGTGGTTGCAACTGAATTATAGATGGACGTGATTTTTACACTATACTCTGTGCCTGGCAATAAATGGTGTTATTTCTCTTACTGTGCTCTACTTGCTCTGAGGTGCTTGTTCAAACTTTAAGGATCCAAAGGTTACATCATATTACAGTTCTTACAATATACATCCTATATATATCTATCTATGTGCAAATACATTCCACTATGAAGTCCTTCAGTAAACACCTCATCGACATGCACGTCTTGTTAAATGCTTAAGTGCAAAACTGACTTATCCTCAGAATTAAAAGATGAAATTGAATGAACTGAACAGACAAATGTGTTATTACTGAACAATTAAGGTTTTTTTTTTGGGTTTTTTTAAAATTAAGTGTTAAATAATTTATAATCAACACCTACCACAATTAACATCTACTAAGTGGATACAGGACTTTGTTTTACACCTTGGGTTATTTATTTTTTCTTTCTAAACTATTTCAAAATCTTCAACAATATTTCAACTTAATGCCATCAGGACTTATAAAATGCCTATGCCTGTTCATTTAGCCTTGTAATCCCGTTGGCTAATCTCTCCATTAAGTGAAGCAGCAGACGTAGCGAGCACATACATTGCAGCTGTGTCAGAGGAAGTCATGTAAACAGTCTGCTGTAGCAGGCGTGAGCTCTGGAGTCACACAGTGCAATTCTAACACCACGTTTAATTGAGCAGCTAGCGTAAAATTGTAGCCTGACAGATGACATGTGTTAATACATCAGTTTTCTTTATGCACTGCAATTTGTTCTCCCATAAACACGCCTGCGGCAAATTAAAAATGAATTTGAATTATGCAAAGTATAGATATGTGACAGCAGTCGCGACATGCAGTAGTATGCCACTGCTATTAATGCAGCTGAACTGTTATCTTTAATCAACTCAGGCTCTCGCACTTAGGAACAATACGTCATAAGAGAATAGTATTGTATCTTACTGACAAATCTCCCATGTCTCAGCAGCCGGCAGTACAGTATAGCACCATTTGCACAGTTTTACATAATAGCTTTATCTCTCTTGTTGCAGCTTAAAGAAATTGAATTTGTGCCGTGCGTTGATGGTGTACTGCCTGGAAGGTTTCTAGGAGACCACCGCGCCAATCATAGATCCCAGTGCTATAAATGAGGTCTGACAAGGGGCACCAGAACTCCCAGAGCCGGTAGTAGCATCTCCGCTTCCTCATTATGGCTTAATTAAGCCGCTCAAACACAGATGTGGACTCTGTATGCTGATGGGCAGGCTTTCTGATTAAATATACTCCCCGGATTTTGACTGTGTGGGAAAGGGACATGGGGGCATAAGCTGGGATGAGTATTTTAGCACACATACAGGAGGCTGCACGCTGTAAGCATTGTAAGTAACTGCTTTTTCATACATAGAATCACTAAAAGACCATCTGCGATGACATAATGAAATGTTTTGCCTTTGGTTATTGTTTCATTTGTAATGTGAGCTGTGTTTGTTTGTCTATAAAAGCCCTTCTAGGGATAGAAATTAGTCTGGGCTATAAACACCGTGTGTTACCTGTTTAATGTGCATACCTGTTCATATCTATCAAAATAAAATAAAATAAATGTCCTTAGTTCGACTAATAAGAACTTATATTATGCATTAGTGTGGCTTTAAGTTCCTTTTAAACTTTGGGATTAGCAATTCTCATTTTTTAACTTAAAATAGTAAAAATAATCTGCATTTGGAAAACAGACTTCTTAAACGTCTAAACCGTAGAGCTCCCTCTGCTGTCAGCAATGTGAATGAACAATGGGGAAAGTAAGCACTTAAAAAGAGCCACAAATTTGATGAGAATTTCACCGTATAAGTCCTGTGACGGTTTATAGGCTGGTTAATGGCACATGAAGAAGCCCAGAGTTTTATCTATGACGCAACAAAACTGATGAAATGTAAACAAAAAATTGCAGAGTGCTCAGAGAAAATGACTTTGGATAAATAGATTAGTTAAACAATGTGAGAATTTCCACTCCAGGTATGTTTTTGATGAAGGGTCAAAATACATCACGGTTAAGAGCTTAAAAAAAGTCAATTTTGCATTTTTAATTGATAATGTCTTATCTTACTGTACAATTCCCAACACTCCACAATACCTGCCTGTAAATCATGTACATTTAATTATGTAAAGTTGCACCTTATTCAGGGTGAGGCATAAGCTGAGAATAGCTATATTCCATTTTTACTGTGTGAATTCATGCACAGACACGTGGCCATGGTGCAAAGAAAGGTGCTGAAAGAACCAATTACTACTGCCAATAACATGATGTGAGTCAACGCAGGGCGATCGCTGCTAATCTGGTCCATGGCATCGGTGGTCCTCCTGTGGGTTGAGCACTTGCCTTCACGGATCAGACCAGCTCTCTGTGGCAGGACGTGGATTTAGTGAGGCTGTCCGGGCTGGAGGATGTGAATTACAGCTGGATGTTCCTGGACAGCGCCGCGCCGGAGAATTCATGTGTTCTGACATCCCCTTGACTGTGTGTGATGATGAGAGACAGCTCGGGGTCTGCGCTCGGCAGCCGCTCTTCAGCTGACAATGTGAATTATGGAGACCCGGAGGAGCAGGAGCAGGCATCAGCACACCCCCGTGCACATTAATCCTCCCCTCAAAGGTTCCACTGCGGAGAGACCTGACGTACCTCCATGCGGGACTTAGCCTCCTCTTACATGGACTGCATTATAGCCTAGTCCAGTGCAGCTCTGCATTCTGAATGTGCACAACTTTTGTTCAAAGATTCCACAGACAGTATAACACAGTATGTCTTATTAGACACTTGGGCACATTCAACATCTACAGCTTTGCTACCTCCAACTCTCCAAACTGATAAATATTTCTGTCCTCACGTGTCTGTACACCACATGTGCAATATAACCTCACACTGGAGAAGAGGCGAACTATTTCATAATAAATGTTTGTGTTTTTTTACTAGGCCCACAGACATTTGTCCTTTCCATTTGGACCCATCCTTCAACAAGCAGTGGGTCATCGTAAAGGTGCACTATATAACTTCTGGTGGAGGGGCTGTCACCTGTTTGACTCCATGGAGATGTTATTCTATCACAGGATGGAGTTACACTGATTTGTCTTGCTGGCGTTGATGGAGCAGAAAGCACACTCATGCTCACTTCCTGTTTGAAATGCGCCGGCTAGCAGTTTAGCCATGTTCATTTGTGGAATATTCCAGGCAACGCAATGACATCTTAATGTAGGTAGCAGATTTTCCACCAGTAGTAAATACCGTGCACATTTAAGGATTAACATAAGGTTTTATGTCGACACAGAAACCTAGCACACGCAAAGGAACCCACCCACTCTCATCTTAAGTCACCAAAAGAAATGATCTTTGCACATATGCCTCTCTCCTTCTCAACACATCTGCATATAAGTCTCTTCTGACAAAACCTGAAAGGCTTCCCACTTTCTGAAACTCTGTGGAACATAACACATAATAAATTAGGTACAGTAGGTGTCAGCTACATGCTGCTGTTACCCTCAAATCTATATAGAAATCAGCTAAAGAGTAATATCCTCTGCACACTGCCCAAGAAGCATGAGCAAGAATATAACAATGAAGCTATTCTGACCATTCGCCGAACCCTGACTCTAGGCTCTTCTGAAGGAGATATGAAAACTGAGCCATTGGAGAGAAAGAGAAATCCTGTTGCGCGCCGAGCACTAATCCTCCCTTTGGATGATAAATGTATCAGTAAGCTTAGAGAGGCACCACCCAGGCTCAACCACTGCACAGTCTCCACAGACAATAGGAAGGGAGTGTATTGTCTCATCTCATGTCTTTGCCAAGTTCACATGCCCACATACACAGGCAGCAGAGCCAAGCTCCATGCAGCGCCCCCAGCCTCACAAGCACCCACCACCACATCCTCCTCTCTACGACATTTTTATCTGCTTCAAGACACTGGGAGGGGGGGTACAACAGGAAGAAGTCAACTGCAAAGCAACCTAGCTTCTCAAATAAAATACACTCTCTTAAAAAACAAGAACACTTTTTCGCTTGGAATGCAATGGGGACTGACTAAGCAGATCTGTTCTGCTAAGATGCTGATGATAAATGTTTTTCTGACTAGTGGCATAACCTTACAGATTGTTTTTCTTTTGCACAGTCTGTATGAAAATTGTTTGGGAACAAATCCTAAGTAACCAAGTCACCTATCACCCAACTATTGTCTCTAGCTGTTTTATTTTTGGATAAATGGATGAGAGCATGTTACTGGAAGGGCAAACAGCTGGTAAATGCTTCCTGGAGAGGATGGGTTTCATGTAAGTGAAAAAAGATAAATAATATATAAAAAACACAGCCAAAACTTTATATTTCCATGGAATCATGCAGGTAACAGGCCACCTCAAAAAGCTGCACGACGTTGCTTTAAAGCAAATCTATTTAATCATCTTTTTTCCCACTCCAACCTCGTCATCTACGTTTGGTTTGAACACACATGTTGCTGAAGGTCTGTTTTGCCAAAATGAATCCTTGGCCATTCATGCCCATATAATGTAGAAGGTAATGGCTTCGACGATGCAGTACTGGGAACTCATTGGCAAGAAGCAGTAAATCTAACCAGCCTATCCTGTTGCACGTATGCTGTCAGATAATCTCATTACTTAGAAAGAGCAGTCTCCACTATTGGCATGTTGTCTGAGGTTAGCACACCCACCCACTCACTCACCACCACAATGCACTGCTCTATTTCACTCACTCTGTTTGGTATGTGTCGGCATCGAGTGAAGATTGCCATTGATTTTTGCATTCCGGGCAGGCGGTGTTTTACAAGTGTCCGACCGGAATGTTTCTGAATCCAAATGTATATGGTTTCACTAATGAGTCCATTTGCAAAACCTTTCCTGGCTGACTGGAATTATTAAGTATAGACAGCTTTGATCTGTTTTCTATAATGGGGCGAAAGATGAAGCGATGAAAGCGTTAATGAAGAGGTGAATGACCTTCATATGGAAATACAGGTTTTAACTTGGTTCCACTGGGTCCTGTGTGTCTAAAGCCTTTTGGTTATATGAAATGTCTTAACTCATCTTGTCATCTAATATAAAAGAGTTAATAGCTCCAGTGTCATTCCATACTGTGTCTGTGCTGATTATATTCTCAGATCACAGATTTCAAACCTCTTGCTTCCATTTCACCTGCTCAGTAAAGCCAGTGACACTCTAAACTGGCATGAGTTCAGTCAAACTGCAAAAATGCCAAACTGCAAACCAAAAAGAGGAGGTATTGCACATGGATGGGGTATTCATTGCTAATTTCTACATATTTAGATCATAATATTACTTTTTATTGTTTTGTAAATGTCATATTTGCCAGAAACAATGTATTAGTGATAAGTTTCATTTTTGTTTTTTTCCCCTCTTCAGACCGCAATAACAATCGACGTGCCTTTCATGAAACTACTGCACATCGTGTCATGTTTGTGAAGTTGTAGTTTACTGTTTTGTATCATGATTTTTATATTTTTACAATAAAAATGCAGTGCAGGAGCATGGATGGATCTTGTGAGCTGAGCTTTAGACAGAATCTTACTTCGAACCATAAGGTGGGTTTGAATAGGGTCTGGGAGAGATCACTAGATTGCTCAAACATGCATGGATGACATTAAAACCTCTTCAGGCATGTTTCTGATCAGGGAACAATGTTATAACATGGTAGAAAGCTCCAAAAAGTCAATTTTGCATGTCTTTAAAGAAGACATATTATACTTTTGTCTGCTTTAGAAGGTACAAGCAGTGGATTTGTATTTTCCATTTGTGCCAGACTAGTTACACGGCACATCTATAACTGTAATCAGTGAAGGAAGAAAGTAAAGAACAGCAGGTGTGCGTGGTGGGCAGGGGACAATGGGACTTTTCTATTATTTAGCTCAGTTGTCCAATAGTTGTTGATTTTTGCACTGCTTGTGATAAATATTTGGCAGTTTGAGAATTGAGGCTGGATAAGGCTGAGCGCTCATGTGAACATATAAACCACATTGTTTACTCCATAGTACTAGTAAGACCTAAAAGTACAATTTGTTCTTAGAAAAATTGATCATTGCCAATCTCCTCGGATCACAACACCTACACTCACAAAGAGATTTTAGATAGTACACACTTCAGAACAGAACTACACAGGGCATCATACAGTCTGCCTCTCTGGTCTAAGCTTTAAGTCTCGACTTTATGGATCACAGCTCATTGTTTGTGTTTTGCGCTGTGTGATTTGCTCGGAAACTACAGTTTATTTGCTGAAAATCATCATAACACCTTTCTGGAAAAATTATTACGACAGACATTTTACTGTCAGCTTCAGTTTGACTCCAGTTCAGTTTGAAACTCGCTGCATCAGAGACTATTTTGTATATACAGACTCTTTAATGTGCTACGACATCAAAACTGCACAATGGAGGCGACTGGAGGCAAAAGTGAAATACAGTTTCAATGACACCAGATCCACATGGTATGAATATTAAGTACAAATTGTATTAGCTTTAAAAGGAAGTATAATTTGGGGTGGAGGATGATGCTCCAAGTATGTTTGAATAGTTAGCATGTCTGTAATTGTTGTCCAGTAAAACCCTAAAATGCATGAAATCATCTTATACATGTGTTTTCTGACTTTACTGACATCACTGACACAGCTGAGGTGCCAAAAACACCTAATTTTTCACATTTTATAATATTCTATTCCTGAATTAGCCTCATTAAACTGCATTGCCTTCAGTTGCCTACACATTGTATAATTTAGTGTTTTAGTTTACAAACATTTAAAGGGAACAGTAAATAGGTAAAATGTCATTGTCCTTGCCTGCACCTAAAATCAGCATCTTTTTTTAATATCCCATGTGACCTCTGCTCCATCCATAAATATTATTATTATTCAACTGTCAATCCATCTGCTGTTGCTCATGAATTCCCAGCGACCGCGGGTCCAGGAGGGTGGATGTCACTTCTGCAGCGATGTGCTGCAGAGATGATGCATAAGTGTGCTCCCTGCTGTAGCCACGATGCACCGGCACAGGCAGGACGCCGCTCCCCAGGGCACTATCTGATGTGTGTACTATTCACACGGAAGTCACCGGCCCAAGCACGTAAGTCAGCGGAATTATTTATGATGCAGGCAGAAAAATGGTGGGCATACAGGAAATACAAATACAAAAATAAAGCACAAAAGTCAAAACACATCTGACTGGTGAGATTCTGGGTTGTGACTGAAAGAAAACAGAGGATTATAGGTCATTATTTTACTAAATGATTTAATATAAAAATAAAAACAGAACTACTTCAGCTCTTTGCAGCAATCCATCATTATTATCCCTAATTTTTCTAATGCATTCCTCGCTTCCTAATTATTTACCACAAAGAGTTTATAAACAACATTTTGCACTGTCCAGGTCTGAGTTTGAGCGTCGTGTCCCTGATAACAACAAGCAGCTTTCTAACAGCACAGCACAGTTACTTCCTGGTTTGCAGCCAATGAAAACACTTTTATTATTAGAGCAAACAGCGGCCTTTGTAACTGTAAATGCTATAGATTTGTGAATAAAGATGAACATTTTCACAGTGGTTCCTTCAAGTACACTTCTGAAGCTGTTGCACTGCAGAAGACGAGGGATTAGCAGCACTGTCTTCAAACAACAAGGCCATGGGTGATGAAATCTTTGTAAGAATCTAGGATTCCTGCCAGACATTTTACTCTTGCTGCAGTGAAACTACATACAAACACCAACATAACATTTACTGAGCATGGTGGGCCCATCAAACCACTGTGTCATGAAAAGTGTCATCCCCAAGCAGCACAATGGAGGCCTGCGTTTTTACTCAATAATACAATATCTAAAAGTACAGTTAAAAATGTTTCGGCTGACACAATCTTGAGTCAGTTAAATAGACTTAATTACACTTATGTGAAATATCAAATGAGAAATGGGTGATTGTGCCTTGATTTGTTAATCTCTTTCTTTTTCATTCCGACGATAAGCCTGTTTTACGTTATATAATCACTGTTTTGTTATCACTTGTGCTTCACAGGAGGTTGTAGGGTCAATACAAGACGATCAGATAAGTTCCTTTATCTGATCAGCATCGTCTTTCTACGTTTTCCCCCAGAATCACTTCTTCCTCATCACATGGAACCATCTACAAATCCTCTCACTCACATTTTTAGATATCACAGTTGTTAGAAGGCAGGTTTGTGCAGATCTCTTTCAAATTCAAAGACTAAATGAATACATGTTGTTAATAAAACTACTGGAATACTTTTCTGATCTCTGATGGTAGTGCTGTCGGCAGTTCTAAAGTAAAATGCAGCCCTTTGTTTGCTTTCACACCAGCCTGTCACAGAGTTTTGCCAAAGTGCCGTTTCATCCAGAAGCTTTCCATGCTGCTCATTTCACCTCTCCTCCCATCACACTCAGCTCTGAGATGAAGACTTGGGCAAACAGGAGCGTCCCTCAGCCTCGTCCAAATCACTGTTTGTCTGCTCCTCGTGACCTTTCCACATTGGCAAACTGCGGCACTGTCACATACACGTCTTGAAGCACCCAGAGCTCTGAAAGCGCACAAACGCCCCATCAGCACATTTGCTCCAAAGAAAGAGAGCCGGTCCCTCATGCCCCAACCCCCGCTTGCCCCTCTCATCCACGAGCGCGCTCTAATAGCACTCCACTTGATGTGTGAGGAGCGCAGCTTGTGGTCGACCACAAAGCATTGAATCATTGTTTGCTGATAAAACACTCAGCAGTGAATGTGTACAGGGAGTCCATCTTCACAGCACCAGCGATGACTGCAGATGAGACAGTGGCCTTGCCCATTCTGTTACTGACTAATTGAATGGCAACCTGTTTAGTGGCTATGGAGGCTACAGCTGAGGCAATTCTGAAGGCTCATATAGTGTCCTTCTTTCCGTGGGTTACACAGTGATGAAAAGTCAGAACAGTTGCCATGGCAATTTACAATTTAAAATTAAATCTTTCGAATGGGCACAAGTCCTCACAGTGGTGCCAATAACAGGAAAAAATGATGCGACTGAAAGCCAGATTTCTATTTCTATTGCTTAGAAGCAGATTGGAGGCGTTAGCTTCAGTTTGAGTTGTTTTTTTTTAGTAAGTTTTTCTTTTGTTTTGTGTTTTTGTGGAATTTTGAGTCTACTGGAAAAACACATGATTTCCTTGTCCCAATATCACCTGTCTCAAGCCATTTATGATCCATGTACAACCTCAAAATATGATGAAGTTCATGTTTTGCACTGGATGAGTCTTAAACAAACGTTCATATTTTAAAGCTTGGGTGAGAAAACACTGAGTTCCTACGTGCTTGGATTTTTTCAATAGCATAAAAACATTTCTTGAGAGTGCATTCATGTAGAATTTGACCAAAAGGGCAAATCTTACATCAAAGTGTCAACAGCAGCTTCTTGGCTTGAAGCTGGGATACCGGGCTACATTCTTGTGAATTAGCAAATTAGACATAGACTGTGTGCAAATGTCCGCCCTGGTTCCTAACCCCTCATTCACTGCATCACTCCGCACTCTTTAGCAGACTGTAGAGCGCACTCATTCACAGAGCGATCGAGACACCGACTCACTACTTTTGAGTCATGTAACTCTAGGTCTGGGTGAAAAAGAGTCCGCTAAAACTTGATTTCTGTCATAAATAATGATCAGATTTGACTGACACACAAGTATTTATGGAATAATAATAATCATGCAAGTTTCTCCGACATGTTAGTGCCATATGTATCTCACACTCTGAGGACTTCAGGGACCGGCCTCCTGCTGGTCCCAGAGTCAGGACTAAACATGGAGAATCAGCGTTTCAGTTTTCTGCAGCTAAAACAAAGAGTCTTCATGAAGATGTGAGACAGGCCTCTACTCTGAAAATGTTTAAATCCAGACTCAGAACAGTTCTGTTCAGCTGTGCACATGACTGAAAGGTTTTTATTCTGCACTTTTCTCCTTTAATGTTAGTTTTATGATGATTATTTGTGATTATTTATGTTTTAATTCATGTCTTTCTTATTCTGTAAAGCACTTTGAATTACCTTGTCCATGTATGTGCCACACAAATAAACTCGCCTGGATCTCGTCTCATGTAAATGTCCTGGATTCATCAGGTTTTTGTACGACCATAACAGCTCAATGCTCGCGACTTTACACAAAAACAGTTTATTTTCACGTTTTTTGGGCATGATCAAGAATCAGTAGTGATAAAACCGCACTTCTCTCTGCTTTCATTCAGTCCTGTTGTGTCCAGTTAAAGACCTGTCACTGTCCACTGCTGTTTTTCCAGCTCCAGCAGTGCACTGTGGTGACCGGTGTAGTGACCAGAGATGGACACTACTTTTCAAGTTGCCAACCCCCCTAAACAGTGTCCTACATAGGGAATAGTGTGGACATCTGGACACAGCAATTTGTACACACACTTAATTTAAAAAAAAAAACTGTTTCATACTGACTGCTTCCACTCGCTTTGTTTCTCTGCCTTGAAAAGCAGAAAATAAACGGTTTGTGAGTGCTATAGAACAACTCAAAGGCATGGCTCTTCCTTTCACTGATTGAAAATCCAGTCTGTGAAAATCAGTTAAACCTATCAAAGATTTAGGTTCATTAAATGCCAACTCTGTTCTTTTGGCACTGAGCCCTGCCTATTTGATCACCCTAATTCCTTAAAAAGACTTAAGGGCTCTGTGCTTTGACACGGACTTTAAATCTGTGCATTTAGTTCTGAGTCTGATCACTCTGTTGGTAAAATCAGTGCTTTCTAGACTAATACGGCTGTAAACGAGTTCTCTCAGATTCATTCATATAACAACTGTAATGTGTAAGTCCATAACGATGCAACATTTAATTGTCACTAAAGTAGACAGGAACCTAAACTCTATATATACATGGACATAGCTAACCTGCTGCCAAATAGGAAGTGATCACGGGCTCGCCTCCAGTTCCATCGACTCTGGCTCCACTTCATTTTACATTGAAAAACTGTGGCCCTTCTCTCTGTAACTGCTGCCGTCAGACCTGTCATTATGGTCCTAAAATGTTCATATTAACCCGCTCTACATGATCCTGGTGTGTCTTATCGTGTCCGTAAATCAAGATATTGTAATAGCTCTGACATAGTATTTGTTCTTGTTTATCCCTGTTGTGTCAGGAGGGGGCACTGTGGGATGTTTTATGTGTTAAAAAAAAAGTCCAGAACGAGTTGTTGTCATGGATTTGAGAAAAGCGGGACCATCATTTTGGTAATAAACATGTTTGAAAAGCACAAGGCGTGTGCTTCTTACCTGTGAGCACGGGGCATTACAATATGAACATTAATAAGAGACAAATCAGTTGCCTTCTTTCCCCGAGGTTGCTCCCGCTAGCGTTAGCAACAGGTTTGATTGACAGCATCGAGGATGAAAAGGGGTGTTACCTTCAGCAGCTTCACTCCTGATTGGCTCTATTTTTGCTATGATACTTCAAATTCACCGCTAAAACTGCTACCCTCGATGAGCTTCATTTGACCAGAGCTGAACGCTGTGGGTGACGTCACACTCCCTTAGTCCACTTCTTTATTCAGTCTATGGTTCTGACTTCAAAATTGGCAATTAACCATCAGCAAAGTGTCTGTGCCGACTTTATTCCACCCAAAACACCTGATCATGCTGCTGTGATAATGCGATGCTTTATCAGACATAAAAATCACTGTTTTAAGTTATATTTCTATTTCTTTAGGTGTGTTTTGCTCGCTGTATAATGTTGGCTATGCTCATTGCTATGCCTGGCTTAATGCATTATAGAAAATGTGGAAAAACTTGCCTCTCATTTGAAAGAAAGAAAGAAAGTGTGGACATTTTCTCCACACTGTAATGCAATAGGGTAAGGCAGCAGTGGCAGAGGTTATCAGCAAATAGGATTGAGGAGGATTTGAGCACATGCGTCTAAACGGATAATGGCATATCTAGTGTAAGTGTTCTCCAGGAGTGGCTCACGTTTAGTAATTGGACTCACCAAAATGGAATGTGCTGAAAAGAGCCGTAATTGTTTGAAGCTCCGCGGCGTCTCTGTGCTCCCAAAGACCAAAGTGCCTTAACAAAACTCCGGCTGAACAAAAAAAAAAAAAAATCTTTGTGACTGCATCATTAAAATGTCCACTTTGTGATATAAAATGAAAAATGGTCTTACTTTGAAAGAGGGGATATTTTACGTCTATGGGGTATTAACGGCCAGGATGTAACATATTTCGACCCCCGTGTTACCTTTTATTGGTTTGAAAATGCTCTATTTGACACCGTTTTTGATGCTGTGAGTCATTGCCGCTTCAGAAAACTATCACAACACAATCAGCGTGCCTCTCGCTAATGAAACTTTTCACATTTACATTCTGTTCATTGTAAACGCTCTGTAAACGACTCAGAGTTTTAGCTTTTCAAAACAGAAATCTTCTCAGCTCCATCTTTTAAACTGCATCTCCCGAGTACTACACCAGACGTAACCTCTATACATCCCAGGGTATTATAATTTGCACAATTCTTTCACTGATTCTTTTACTTTCACATGCTAAACGCTCATGAAAAAGAAATTAGTATGGCGTAGCTTGTCGAGCTGGTAGCGCTAACCTGCGGGCAGCACTGGCTCATGTGAGGTCTGTCACATTAAAACCAAATCATGCTGCACGCACACGGCACGAGCTCCGCCGCTGACTGTACCTTAAACTTTAATGTAATCTGTCAGTGTAACAAAGGGGCAGGTGGTGTGGATGAGGAGCTCGGGAAACAAGACACATTTCTCTATCTCAAATGACATATATGGCCTATACAATATTCAATTCCAAGCTCAAAATCACAGCAGCTTTTGAAATTAAAATTGCGATGACAAAAAATTACACCTAATGAGTTTTACTGGGAAAATAAATAAGAAAACCTTTTTAAAAATTCAAACCTACTGATATATTTTTGAATAGTCCTATGGTAAGATGAGTATACACCAGTTCTTATGGGCAGAAAAGAGATTCAGCCTTTGAGTATCAAATGTCAACTGCTCTTACACTGCAGTATTTAAACCGTCTCTGAGCCAAATTCTATTAGCAACAGACAATGGAAAAGTCACAGTATTCGTATTATCATAAAAGCACCAGCCGGCTCACCTGTATCTCTCTGCCTCTGCCACAGGGACTTGACCCTATTGTGAATCATTTCGCTGCAGTGACACAGCTCCTCTGTGTGCTAAATTGATTGCTTTTGAAAACAAAGACCTTTGTTTTAGTCGTAGGTGTTTGTGCAGGTTTTGACACTTCTCTTTTGTGTGCCAGTGTTCTGAGCTGCTCCTGAGTCTGGAGACCATGGGCAGCTCTGCAGCTTACACCAGACAGTCTGTCAGCTTCACATGCAGGCACAGCTCTTACCTGAGATACTTCTCCTATACTGGAGAAAGCTTAAAATGTGATATTTCCACATTAAAATAGCATATTATAGGCATTTATGTTGCACTTTACACGGCAATAACACCCAAAGAGCAAACAATGGCTGTGTCCAAATGTCTAAACTAAAGCTCCTTCACCCCTCACTCATCACATAGCCTCGATCTATTTAGCACTACTATTTAGTGTTTCATGTACTCACTACTTTCTCCTCACCGTGCAGGTTAAGTGACTCTGGCAAATAGGTGAAAAAAAGTTTGCAAAACTCTGGTAAAATTGGATTTCTATCTACAAATTAAATTCAATACTCACATGTTCAGATAATATTAATCCTGCAAGTTTTAGTGAACATGGATATCAGATCAGATGATGAAATTATCAATCTTTAACAGTCCAAGCTATGGTAAGCGCGTAATGCTAACAAAATGACACTAACGCTTTATTTAAGAGAGATTTATTCATAATGACGTCTCAACAAAGGGCTAAAACAGCGCCTCTCGCCATCACAAATGCTGTCAGCAGTTTGAACAGTTCCAAAGCTGTACATTTTTCTTCTTTTTTGTAATCCAGTTGTTTACACCACTGCTATTTGTACCATAGCTATTTTTCACAGGCTATTTTTAGTTAGAATTCTTCCGAAAAACTTGTTTTTATGGGCTGCAGTTAAAATGCTGCACTGCGTGTTTTGTATTGAATTTTCTATCTATGTATCACCGAGCAGCGGCCACCTTTTCTAAAACATACTGTATTGACTAATCACATGTTAAGTCAGTCCAGCAGTAGGGTATCCAGGGCGGCTGAGTACTGAGAGCTGCCGATGCTGAGCTGTTGGCTAAATGCTTTCCAGACAGTGTCAATTCGAAACTGACATTGCTGTGCACTGAGGGACCCTGGCTGTATTTATTGAATCACTGTTGCCATCTTGTTTCAAATCAATACCAGGATTTATGAGGGCTTCTGTGACATATTTTCACTCTCACCTCATTGCTGGAGGGTATTTTAATTGGCAGATCCATTTCTATGATCAGGCATAATTCACTTTGGGCATTGTTTAATTCACTTGTGATTAAAGAGATGACTAAGGAGAAGGTTAATTGAAAAAAAAGAAGTATCACAAGTGCAATCATGTGTTTGGGTAAGTTCAAGCTGATCTGCAGACCGTGAGAATCCATCCCAGGCTGAGACAGCACAGACACTGACCATGCCAATGACTGGGCAGATAACAATAAAAAAAAAAAAATAATAATACAAAAAATTATTCAATTAAATAAAAACAATTAAAATTTAAATTTAAAAAATTAAAATGAAATCAAATCAAATCAAATTAAAAACAAAAATTAATTATACAATACATAAAAATTAAATTAAAAAATAAAAATACAATAAAAAAAAAAAAAAAAAATTAAATAAATAAATAAATAAATAAATAACAACAATAAAAAAAAAAAAAATTCTTCTGCCTTTCCAGGCAAATCTAAGCTCCCAGGGACTCCCAGACTTCCCATCTCCCAAGACACTTCCTCCAGCTCCTCCGATGAGACCCGAAAGGCGTTCCCAGACCAGCTGAGAGACATAGTCCCTCAAGCCTATCCTGGGTCTAATAATAATAATAATAATACTAATATAGGTTAATGGGGATGACTGTAGCATAGATTGCCTAATGACAAAAGGGAACCTAAACATTTTATTAAAGACAACTCGACAACATTTTAAGACCAAATGCAAAAGCAGACAATGCTCATATTTACAGAGCCAAACCTCGTGCAACTATTACCAAGGGAAAATGCAACATAAAAACTAAAATGAGAAAAACATGCAAACTAAGAAGCCAATGAAGCTATTATGGGCAAGCTGGAGGAGTTTGTTGATTTATAATTATGTGCAGACATTGTGAACACATTATGTAGGCTTTTACTAAAAGCCAATCAGGCTAGCTCATAATGTCCCTTATGTGTAACGCAGCACAGTTAGAAGTCTGTGCTGCTGTCTCCAAATATACGGATGTGATTGTCCTTCACAGAATGGGAGAGGCCATTTCTCTGAGTTATGTTGCTCTGCTGTGTTTATGCATTGCTCTGTCAAGGTAATGGGGGAATATTTGCAAACACTGAAAAGGAGGTGCAAGTTTCAAAAGATAATTGTATTTTTAATATGTTCTAATACATACAAAGCAATAAAAGTTACACAATCTACAGGGGCTTCTGGATGTGTGGTGAAATAGTAAAAAGGCCATAATGACACTTGCACAAATAAAATACCATAAGATAATTCTGCTAATAACTGTTAAAGCTACTGTTACTTTGCTATTAGTTATTCCTAACAGTTTGTGATTAGATCAGGACTAGGAGCGACTTATGGAGGCAGCAGGTTGATGGATGACAGATGGCGTCGCTGTGACCTATTCATATGTTCACACAATTAAATGTCCATGTTAAAAACACCTTTCATAATTTGATTGCACAGCCCTCTTGATCAAATCTTATCTCCTTTTGGCCTGTGGAACACCCAAGGGACCAGCGTTTCTAAGCATGAGTCACACATTTGTTATGCAGCCACAACCAGTCTGCTGTGGGTAATCCACTGAGACAAGGACAACTCTACACAGGATTCAAAGCTTGCTGTGAGAGGAGCACTTGGCCAATGATGTGATTTAAAAGAAAAGGGCAAACTATTATTAGCAGACCTGAAGTTCTAGAGCATGTTGGTCAGGTGCTTATTCTCACTATTGCACTGCTATTCAGCAACTATACATACTAACAGACATTTGCTTTGTATGTGAGAGAAAGGAAATGATCTGGTGTTGTATAAAGCTCAAACTTGTTCTCTAATAAGCAACTTTCAGCGTAATGCTAACATATCGTAACTGATGGTTGTGTTGTCAGAGCACAAGTAACATAAGCACGCCCAAGGAGCAAAACACTCCAAAATAACTTCTGACACAATAACAAAACATTCAAACTAAGTCTAAAAGTTGCAGCAGCATAAAAAGACAACATTGAAGGCTAGACAACCAATGGAATCTTTGTGTCATGTTCTGAAGCACAAAGCTCTAGACTTATTGAACACTGAATACTGAATAACATGTGCATTTACCATCCACCCTTCTTCAAAAAGGACCAAAGAACCAAAGTCTGAGGTTGTCCGCCCGGTGACACAGTCCCATTCAACACATTCAATACAGACGACAGAGCCTCCGAAGTTACTCTACCACGGTACTCTTCTCTACTTCCAAGGAAACTCATTTCAACCTCATGTCCGATATATTGTACTTTCGCCAATGCCAGTGGAAGTATGAACCAACAAAAGGAATAAATCAAAGAAATGAGACAGTACACAGACATCTGAGGCCAGAATCACCGCCTGGCAGTGAAATGAAGTCAAAAGAAACACCACATTATAGTTGTCAGACATCTCTCTGCTTTATCTGTTTGGTCTATTGTGATATTTCCTCGCAGCCTTCTGATAAAAGCTGCATAAAACCAAGCATTTACAAATGACAACATGCATTATCTTGGCTTTTTATTTTCCGAACTGAGCAGCACACAAATCATGAGTGCTGTCTTTCACTGCATTACATTAGCTGATAAGAAATACTATACACAAATAGCAGGCAGAGGCATCTTAGGGCAGCTCAATGCAAAGTATTCAAGATAGCAGACTTTCGAAGCACTCAGACACAAAAATAGTTGCTACAAATTCAGATTTTGATAACAGCTGTGGGCTACAGACTGAATGCAACCTGTGTAAATCTTTTTGGATATAAGTACAATAATGTTTAGACAATACAGGCATTTTTCTCAGATCTACACCATCTTACACTTACATTTTCACTCATATTATGCCTTAAATATATACAAAAACACAATTATGTCCTATTTCCCTGCTGTGTCTCACTTTAGATCATCAGATATCTAATTAAGTCACGTACACGTCACTGGATATAGCCTGGTCACTCTGGTGGGGGGTATCCTTACGTGAACTGGCTAAACGGCTTTGTGAGTTGGCGCTCTGCCTGATGGTCACATATTGGAACATCTCACTGGGGTCAGGAGTTAGTCACAGAGGCGTCGTCCTGGGGGGAAAGGTGCTGCAGATTTATGATGATCCAGCATTGGTTTGACTTTGGAGCAGTTGTCCCAAACATCTGTGGTCGCTCGATGACGGCTGTCCTGGGACGCTTTCTGAACTTTGGCTCTCATGCCTATTCATCTCTAAGGATTTTCTCGGCTAAAGGACACTACATCCTCATTAAGTTTTTAAGTTGTCACAAAAATTGCAGGTGAGGGGAAAGGGATGACCACATGTCGCAAGTGGGAAAAAAATGGGGTCAGCTTATAGGTCCCGTCAGGCGTCCAGTCCATTTTTTGGCGTAAAGGTTTAAAGAGAAGATATAGTCGCCCTCACCTGCACCACAGACATAATAAAACACTTTGTTATGCCAACACCGAGGAGTAATATTCTTCATTTGCCCTCCCTCTCATGGGAAGAGCTGACCTCATCATCATTCACTTGCAGTATAAATCTTTTGTGCACAGGTTATCTGCGGTTTGAGCACTTTAATGATCAGAGTGAGTCTGGTGAGTAATTCCTGGATGACCTCCTGGTGAATATCTTGGAGCTGCAGTCAAACTACTTTGCCCTGAAAAAAAAGGGGTGGGTGATATTGACAAAAATGGTATCCTCATATTTGAATTATGGTAGAAAAAAGATACCGGTCTAAGGCGAGGGGAGCTAGCTAACTAATTGCTCTAATGCAGTTGTGCCCTGTAAGTTTCCCAGTTTCATTTAACAACTTTAATGATATGCAACCCATTAAAATTATGATAAAATGAGCATCTACTTTTCTTTTCTGAGGCATAAAAAGTGGCCAGTAAATTGTTCACAAAGACAATTTTGTATCTTTAGACCATTTAAAAATGATTGTGTCCTGTCACAAAACATGCTTCATATCATCATTTTGTATTTCTTGATTTTGATTTATATTTTGATGCATTTTCCCACCTCAATGGCACAGTGCGACTACCTCTGCTTTTGGTAGCTTGTTGGGTTGTGGCAGATTTTTTGACATTCACATCCATCTTCCCTTTACTCACAGTCTTCCCTCACATTTTGCTGTAATGAAACTCGCAGCTTGACGTCCCACTGATGGCTAAATCTGTAGCCGAGCGGGTAGTGTAGGTTTGAACTGGGGTCAGTCTCTGCGTGTGTCCTCATCTGCCCCGCTGTGCTCCAGTGCAGCGGAGGGCTTAGTGTGCGTATAGGTCTTCTCCGCATAGAGACCAACATACAGACACGCACCCGGGGAGAACATGGATCATTGCCAATTAATTGTGCACCGCGCCCCACATCCACGGACGCCTCTAATTTGCGGGCCAAGAGACAGCAGGTGTTCTGGTCTGAGTAAACAGAGGGGGAGAAGGAGGAGGCCTGCTATTATGAGGCTCCCCGCCGGATCGAAAACAAGGAGGCACCTCTGTTGGTATGCACGGCCAGTTTAGCCTCTGCCTCTGAGCTAGACCAGGGCCCGAGGTCACACTTCCACAGAGGAAGCTTTGCAAATGTTGTTCCATCCCCAAAGCTGCAACCAGAAAGCAAATGAACACACTGAAGAGTTTGGGAGTTTTCCTGAGAGAGTCACAGATTCAGTCCTGATTCCCAAACCCCACATTATTCAAAATAACACTTAGGTTTGGGCCAGTGTGTCAGCCGCTGGGGCGCTGAGACAACAACATGAATAAGATCAAATGAATGAGATCAGAGTTTAAACATGTTGCATTTAAGACTTGCAGATTTGGTACTTGCAATTAAAGCTGTGAACACATCCTAATAACAAAAATGAGTGAGCCTGGTGTAATCAGTTGGTATAAAGGCATATCATATACACATTTCTATTATATCTCCTATAGCAGGGGTGTCCAAACTATGAGCCGAGGGCCATATGCGGCACTCAGACCAGTTTTTATTGGCCCTCAGCCCTTTTTCTGAACCAGCCCAATTGATCACAAAAGCAAATTAAACTATTTCTAACACTACAACCTCAAACATCACATTGCAGTGTGATACAGACCTAAAATGAATGTGTTTTAAGCCTTATTAATACACAGTGGCTCTGTCAAAGCTGTGTTTAAAGCACCGGACTGTATTGATCACTGCTCTGTGGCCCTCTACTTCAAATATGTTTTGAGATGTGACCCTCGATAAAAAAAAAGTTTGGGCACCTCTGTCCCATAGTTCTGTTAAAAAGACTCCATTCTACTCTTTCAACTTGGTTCTCATTGGTCCCAAAAAGTAAATGGGCCAACCTGAACTTCTGAAGTCACTACAGTGTAACTAAAGTATAAATGTGACATGTATATCTTAAAATAATTGTAAATAGTCATTTTAGTTCAGATTTTATTGCCACTATGAACCAACAAAACTCCCAGCATGCTCGATGAACTGTATGCGACATGGACAGTGCACTTGGCTCTATTTAAAACTGCAGCCCAATAAGGAAAAGTGAATGTGTTTTTAAAATGATAATCAGATAGCTCATTTATATTAGACACCATGTGGGATTTCTCTTTCTGCTCTCAGGTCATTAACTCCCCAACCTCACACTGTTCACCATTTGATGACTGTGGTCTCACTTTACAGAGCTGGTACAGAGATCTATCTCTTTTCACATAAGCTACAATTATCCAAATTAAAAGACCATCTGGCGTGTTCTGTATTGTTAACACCCAACGTGACAACAAAAGGAAAACTTTCTTTGTTATTCCTGCTCTGGCTCTATGAAAGAGATCATTAGCTGAAACAAACACGAAAAGATTGAATGCTTCCATGTTGGATGACGCATTGGGCGTGTGACATTAAAGAGGTGCTCAGGGAGGCCAATCCTAATCAATCTCACCAAGTCGCCAACAGAAGCCAATTGCTTAAGTGTGCAGCTCTCCTGATTGTGTCCCAGGTGACCAAAGCAGGCAGTAATGAGATATAATGTGGGCCGACCAGCGAGACTTCTATTCACATAAAGCCTGGAGAGACAAGAGCATGATGGCATTTGAAACCTAATTGGAAAAAGTTGTGACTGTGAGACTGTGAGTGTTGGTGTCGATACCACAAGTGCAAAACAATATTATTACTAAATTTAAGTAACAGAAAATGAAAGCTAAGCAAAACTAAGCTAAGACTGTGCCTTAACCTTGGTGTAACACTTAAAGGGCACATATTCTGCACAGTTTGTAATGTTATTGACCTTTCCACATGATCTAGAATATCTTTCCTTTGGCAGTTTATCTTTTAGATGAGAACCTAAAATAAGAATACTGCACCTATGTATAGAAAACACATTTCATAATCCATCAGATGCACTCTCTATAATGGGATTTGTTCTTAGCTCTCCTACTGGAAACAGCTGGAGGTACCATTGCAAACGAAACAGTAGCTAGCTGGCAATTTTAGCAACATAGCCAACACGCTAAAGTAAAGATACAATTGTAATTATGTAGTAGTAATGGTAGAAATGCTCAAAACAAGTACGACAATGATTTCTTGAAACAGCACAGGAGACCTCCAGATTTCAACCTTGGATGTCACAGTCCGAGTTACATCGAAACATTGAGTTTTTTGCGAGGATCTCTTGAATGCAACCGTATTAATGTCACAGATGCACTAAGATACTTTAATTGTAAGTAATATTTGTGTTTCTTTCTGTAACTTTAGCAACGTTTTGACCTTAAAATCCTGCACTTGTTCAACAGATTGGACATGCACTGGCAAAGAACCTATTTAACTTTTGTCTCTCAAATGTGGCAAAACACCAGTTCACAGGAATGAATGAACACAGAGGGATTGAAACACAACATATTTGCTCCTGAAGAAAGATCTTTTAATCTGTAGTTTCAGAGACTGTAATGAAAAAGGCTTTACCATACAAGCCCTATGCAAACTATTCTTGTATAATGCTGCTTCATAAAAAGTGCTTAAAGGGAGCACGTGTTCAGTTCAAATTAAAGTGTGTGTCATGCCTTAGGAAGTATTTTATTTTAGATTACATGACTGTAAGATTTACATCAGTTCTACCTATGGATTTTCTCCCCTCATTCATATTCAGGGCAGGTACACACTGACAGCCATCACACACTGGATTTAAACACATCTTCCAGAGCAGAGTTGTTCTGCTGCTCGACATGGCCACCGGCTCCGGGTAGGACCGACGAACTGGAGGGTGGGGGGTTGGAAGGCTCAAATTTACATACATAAATAAAGTGACAGCTAGCAGCCAGAACCGGAGAACAGTTAGTGCCAAACTCTGGGTTGGAACCTAAAGGTGTGACATGTAGGCCTGTCATGAATAATTACTATTGATTTATTGTTCAGTATATGATGAGCTGGGACAATATTTTATAGGGGTCAATATTTACTGGGATTTTTTATTGATTTATTTTTATTAATTTATTAATTAATTTTCATTTATTTAATTTATTTATTTTTTGCTATACAATAAGATTTAAGCTGTAAAAAGTTGAATTAATAACTAATAATTAAAAAACTAAAAAGTTACGTTTTTTTCCTGCTATTTATTTATTGTAGCTCAGTTTTTTTTTTTTTTTGTTGTTTTTTTGCAATATTTATTTATTCATTTAGAATAGTTTTTGTGGGATTATTCGTTTCAATATTGTCGTTTATCGTCTATATTTTTTGCTCCATCAGTATATCTCACAATATAACATTTGTAATTGTGACAGGCCTAGTGTTACGTTATGTTAAAAAAAAAAAAAAAAAAGTCTGGGTCCCGCTTTCTTCTGACCTCTCTCCTCCTCTTTTTTTATTTTATTTTTATTATTATTTTTAAAAATAATCTTTAACTCCAAAAGTGGCATAGCTATGTTAAGAATGAGATGAGGTCAATGTCATGTCAGTGCTAAATGTAATTCTAGATGTATTCTGCTCATCGCTTCATCTTCCAGCCTCTGTGAGCTGGTGAATAGAGTCAGGTGAATGTGGACAAACTTTAAGCAGAAATACTATGGCTTGGCGCAGCAGTTTGCAGTCTCAATGTTAAGACTCTGTTCTTCTGCCATGCAAGCCCATAAATCTGCACCCAGAGGCCATGACACACAATTAACTCTAGACCAAAGGACTGCTCTCCGGACTGCACTCAGGACCACCTTGAAGAACTGTTTGCTTAAGGTCGTCCCTGTAAACAGCAGGCCTCACTATTTTATACACTGTCATGTGGTTTTGAACAGCCTGCAGATGCAATTAAAACACTGCCCTACAAGTCCCATTATCCAAAAACTGCTCGTAAATGACCTTGAGATGTATTTCCCCCATTTGCATGTGACTAAAACACAGCACACCACCAGACACTCATGACATTAGACAGTTCATTTTCTTAATGTTTAAATTTGCATAAAAATATCATGTTTGTGTAAGCTTTTATGAGACCAAAATTGATCAAATGGAGTGCATCTTTATTCCTGAATGGATATAGTGCAGGATAGGACATAAGTGCAGTCAAAGCCGTGTTTCACAGAGCCTACTGGTGGAAAATCATCTTTGACACTGTTTTTTTTTTTCTTTTAGAGAGAAAAAGAAGTGCATTTTTTTTACAATTTTATATATGAAACACAGCTCCCCGAATGCAAATGTTTACACAAGAGGAGACTGCTCAGATCCTTAAGAGATCTTGCTGGTAGCGGAGTCAAGTCATATCTCAAAGACATCTCCGGGCGGTTCAAGACACACACATCTTGAATCATCACAGCGTATGACATGTGCAAAATGAGATTTTTTACCCGGGCGCAAAGCTGAGACCATTATTCCCAACAAGTCACCGCTTTTGTGATTTTTTTTTTTTTTTTCACAGCAAAGATAGCATTATCCTTTGTTATCACTTCATATTTCTCCTCTATACATCACAAACAGTTAAATGCCAGATCCAATCAGCCCACTCAACCATTGATAAACCCATTCATAGCGTCCGCTGGCCTGATAAAGCCTTGTATTTACAGCGCGCTCGTCCTCAGTCTTGTCCGAGTCGGTGCTCTCCATTGAGCCATTGTTACGTGCTGCTCCCTCCGGACAGTGGCTGGCCTCCACATCACTGGCTGCAAATGACAAAGCGGGCCATTGAGGGGAGGACACGAGGAGCTGCCGGTCCAGAAAGCTTTTTTTAGTGTATATTTGTGATGCGATTTGACGTGTTCGGTCAAATGGCAGACTATAGTAAAAAAGGACTGTTTGCCTCATAGGAGAAAAGGACTTTGACTTTTTGAGACATTTGCTGATCTTTTTGGTCTCCCAGATCAGTTTACATAAAGCTGTACAAACTCACTTTCTTATTTTAACGAGCTCAACAGTGATCGTGAATAATGAGTCACAAAACCTAGTCAATTTTGCCGTTGTTTTCCAAATATATCTTTAACTCTTTGTTTCGTTTGTGAGTGTAGTATTAAGTGTAGTACATTTTTAAAACTGTAAGAACACAGGCTACATAAATATCCTTTAAAATATAGTATCTGTAAACATTTTTGACGATTGCACTGACTCAAACTCCTGACTCTAAGATTGGAGCGTGACATGAAAATGCCCCGTGACCCACCTATGAAAGTCTGTTATTTTACATAAAGCGATGTAAAGCACGTTCTGTGTGACATATACTTATTTTCCTCCCATGCATAATCAGGGAGACTGTGACTCATGGAGTAAACATCAACAATGGCCATGTTTCCTAAAATAAGATAAAGGAAGGATAAAATGCCAGCTGGACTTTTGAGCCCTGCATGTGAAAATGTCAGCCAAAACGTGTCTGAAGACGCAGCAGCTTCTGAGGGTGTAGAATATGTATATTTAACAGCTAGAGAAAGTTCAAACCAAGCTTAAGGTCACCGAGCCAAAGGCCAAACGGATGGCATCTGACAGTGTATGCTAATTAGAGTACGTTAGTCAACAGCTCAGTGTGCACGTACTGCTCACATAGGGCACTTGTGTAAATGAACCTCTGCATAGGCCCCATCCTTCTGCAGGCTGCACCTATGTGAAGACTGTGATAGGAATTTACTTATCAAGATGTTGATTAGATAAAAAAGTTTATTTAGGTTGATGTAAAGTTCAGATATGGGTTTAAATATGTTAGGGTAGGTTAGAGTTAGGCAAGTACTGTGTTTTACGCTAAGGTAACATATGCAGCTTGTCCACAAACACGAGAGACACGAGAGTTCTTTTCACTGATGTTTACTGTGGTCTTACTTCATCGTCACAGTTCACACCGTAGAGCTAGCAAACATATCAAATATAACATAAGCTCTGGCACATATTACAAATACACACAAAACTGCACATGGACGCATGGAAAATATATGAACCATTAAACCTAAAACTTTATATTTTACTTCTCAAATGTTTCTTAAATCATGCTCTGTCAGGTCAGACTTTGTGTTTTAGTGTAGAAGGAAACTGGAAAACAGGAAGTAGTTTTCGTGGTTGTGGCTGAAAAACTTATGATAAACTAAATATTTACGATATTGTTCCAAATGAAAAATGATCACCTTTATGGTCTTATAAATGAAGGAAAATAAATAAAGGGAAATCAAATATGAAATGTATAAAAGAAAACGAGTCAAGTACATTTTCTTACAGGTATTACAAACACAGCAGCGCCTTCTAGTGATCAAACAAGTGAACTGGAACATGTATAATCAACCATTAAATATCACATATATATACGTACATGAAGCATAGACAGAACTGAACACGTGTCTGCTATGTTAATGTAAGATATTAACAGTTAATCAGATAACGAAAGTATAAAAAACAAGAAACAAGTTTATTCTCACTCCAAATCACTAAATCCATTGAATTCTTCATCCTCAGTGTCGCTTCTGAACAACTCCACCTGCTCCAGAAGTAGATGGATGCCATACTGATGCACAAGCCTAGAGTGCCCTCGCACAGCTGTCAGTGTAACAATAACGAAGATGTGAAATTATATATTTTAATCATTTCAAATATAAGTCGCATCTGAGTATAAGTCGCACCCGGAGAACACTATGTAAAAAACTGTGGTCGACTATGGTTAAGGTTCCGTCTCCTGGGAATCAATGCAAGTCAATGTAACGTCCCCAAAAAGCACACACCCAACTGAAGGTGCAGGAAAACATGAAGATGGTGTCAAGAATTAAAATAAATGCTTTGAATCTTGGTGTATATGTCGCGAAACAGGAGAGAGCTGGTGTGCACTTCATTTTGTCTTTTGTGAACTGATACATCGTACATTCAATTTATTATGAACAGACTCATAAATAAATATAAATCCAGAGCAGTAAGCTTTAAAACATGCAACATGACCTTAGACTCTGTCACAACTGATGCTTTGAAGTGGTAACGCTGGGGGTGTTCTGCATGTATAGCTATGGTAGATTGTTCAGCTGTTAATATTGTGACATAATGCACACATTAGCAAACTGCCAAAAAAAGTTGTAAGGTTGTTTGAAAACTCTATCCATCCATTTTCTTCCGCTTAGCAGGGGCAGCAGTCTAAGCAGGGGCTCCCGGACTTCCCTCACCCCAGACACGTCCTCCAGCTCCTCCGGTGGGACCCCAAGGCGTTCCCAGTCCAGTCAAAACTGAAAACTCAAGTAAAAAATACAAAATGGATTCAAACAACACATTTGCAGGAGCCTGTGATCAATACGAGCGTCCCTGGTTCTGTCTAAATGTTTGATATTCGATGAAAAAGGTGAGTGTGACTTATGCTAGGTAGCTTGCTGCAAAGTTGTTTAGCAGTACAAAATAACTTCTGAACAGATTGTGCTAAAAAAGGCTCTGATTAAAGTCTAACTTGAGTAACAGAGCTTCAGACAGAACAGTGCCTCTAGTTATCATCACACCCCCGGGGTATGTTGATGACATCAGCTGCAAACTATCAATTAGTTTAGTCGAGATATCGTGTAAACATGTCAAAATGTGCCCTCCTTTTACACACACAGCCCCTGTCATGTGAACAAACCGCTAAGCATAAGTGAATCCTCGCCAAGAGTCTGGATTTAGAAAAGTCCTCTTCAATGTGACAGAAGTGGAGAAAGGCTGGTACCAATGCACTAGGACTGACAACCAAGTGACACAGACAAAGTAGAACAGAGAGTCTAAATGCTCTCGGGAGGAAAAGCTAACGAGGAGCAGGTGAAAGAATCCATCAGTCACCCGCGGGCAAAATGAAGAACACAGAGGAGCCAAGGAGAGGATAATACATGGAAAGGTCAGGGAAACACAGCACATTAGGTACACATAGGGCATTCTGTGGAGTTTGCAAGCTGGTTATTCCTAAATCGCTTTAAGTTTAAATCTGGTTGGTCTCGCTTCCTTCCTTCACAAACAAACAAACAAACAAACCAAAAGCAGGATATTCCTCCAGCTGTAGATACTTTGCTTTAGGTCTGGATATGGGTCTTATATTGATGCACTGCAGTCACTTACACTAATGGTCATCTTGTCCAAATGTGTCACATACATGGAACATAATTTCATTTTTGTAACTGTCGCCCTTTACATTGTTTATATAATTGGACCTATAGACTAACATATCGTCTGTGTTACATTTTTATGAGTTCAGGTTGAGATTGTGTGCAAACTGAACATTTCAGAATAGAAATAATTTGTGACTATATTATATTTACGATGCATTCAAGACCGTATTGTCCAAACAAACAAGAATCGATCATATAATGCATGATGTATGATGTAATGTATGATCAGCAGACTGGACAATTCTGTTGTTTCCATATAAATATTTGTATACTAAGACACTGACCAAAAAAACACACACTGGAAAAAAAAGAGTTTTGTCTGTTGTGTTTCCTCTTAATGCAGCAATCACAAACAATTCATCAGAAGCCTTCTCTTTGGCCTCCTTGGAGTTCAGTTACTTTCTGTGCACATGTCCATAGAGATTCAGTAGTTGGTATTCTGAAAATCTAAAATTAAAATTTAAAAAAATGCATTAATTTTAACACTGTAGAGCCACTATACCCTTTTCCTACCGGCATCGTGACTCATTATTATTGATATACATTATTATTATTATACCTGTCCATCTATATTTTATTACTACAGCTGCTGCTTTCAAATGTCTTTTACAGGCCTATGGAAAGTAAGGATGAAAGGAAAGAGCCGTCCTATATAAATGTACTATAGAGCTATGGAAATGCGGCGTGGTGCATTAGCGCCGTGGTGATGAGTGTCCTCCATCAGGTCTGTATTGTGATGCAGACAGCTCTGTGATTGGCCAACAAAAAGAACAGCCTTTGGAAACTGAAGTAATTTGATTACACTGTGTAGGAAGCCGCTAGCAGCTGCGGTTTTCTGTGTAAAGATTATCTGTAATATAATGTGGGGATATCACAGTGGGCCAAATGACTGTTAACCACAGAGACACAGTTCTCAAATATAACTCTCAATTAGGGGAGAGTGAAGGGACTTTTTTTTTTTTAAATGGAGGAAAGAGGTGTCTGCAGCAGAGCACATTCCACTCAGCCAAACAGTGAGAGGACAAAAGCAGTGCTATTATATTCAACTTTCAAGGCCACTCAGATGGAATTGCTTTTAGACTCACATTCATAGGAGACCTTTGGCACTCTGTTCTCATGTGTGCGGCTTCAAAGTCCAAGAGCATCTTTTGAAACTGAAAACGTGAACGTGGCACTGTGCGACCTCAACTTTCGCCAGAATCTCACTAATAATTGTGGACACATGATCTACTTTGAAATAATCAGATCTATGTGTTTCTCTGTTGTAAACCTGTGAAGTTCTGTCACGTCAGCAGGATCAGCGGCTGACAGGTGACGGACATACTGCTGCTGGCATTTCTGGATAACCTTGGAAATGTCCGTTTTGGAACCAAATTTGGATCGATCGACTTGACCATGTATTAAAGTTTTCTAAAAGAGAATCTACATCCTCGTCCAATGCAGCAGCAGCACCATCAGCCTCCTCAGCTTCCCCTCTTCAATTCCTCACACAGACAAAAAACACATGGCCTCTGTGCTCTGGAAAGTAAAGTGCATAATCCACTCATTTCACTGAAACTCTACATGACATAAACATTTTTATTTTTTAAATTATAGTGAAGTTTATAATTTTACTGCCCGGTTGAACACAAGCTGGGGGCACGGAGAGGTAATTTCATAATTGTTACTTAACCAGACTTTAAACAAGGGCCAAACGCTCTAGTCTAGTTCTAGTTTAGTTAGTCCAATCATAACTAACTAGTCCAATACAAATAACAACACACGTATCAAGCCGTCTCAAAAATATCTTCCATAAATTGTCCCATTTTGGATACAACTTTTTGTTTCTTATGTCTTTATTTGTAAAAGGACAGCACATGAAAAGATTGCAGTCAACGTGGCTAATTTCCATCTTCAGTCCCATGTCACATGGAGACACATTTGACCCTCGAACTCACACTGTTTTAAAGCTTTTGAAAAGCTGTCAGTGTTGAGAGCTCTCGTACAGGAGCAGCAGTGTGTTCCACGTCTGACCTGCTCGATAAGCAAAAGAGAGTTGTCCAAAAGCACTTTTCTTAAATGGCACAGAGCGTTCACCAACCTGCTCTTGTCAGGTTTGAGGTTCTTTTCACAAACACCTTTAGCGGAGGTGGAGCCAGATTGTTAAAACTTTGTTAACCAAAATTAAATCCGCTTATTTCATTGTATTGTCCCTTTTTAAGAAATGTGTATTTGTCACGTATTTACAGTGATGATTAGTGGGCTTTTTGTCAAATACCTTAGTAGAAATATTCTGTCTTAGTCAGTCACCACAACTTCCTGCATTTTTCTACTTTTATTTTCAATGTATTTTCCACTCACTACCACTTGACTGATGTAAAACTAAGACAAATATTTACCACAGTTACTCTCCCACCAAACCAAGTAAAAATTAGAAAGACACGAAAACCATCCGTCACAAGCACTTTTAAGCATTTTCACTCACTATCACCCCTCTGAAATAGTATTGCATAATCAGAAGAGACTGCAGCTCTCATTAGGTCCGAGCAGTCGTGTCAGATGACCAATGCAGCGTTTGAGGAAGCCCCGTCAGAACTCAGTGATGCCAAAGCTGCAAATTGCAAATATAAAGTTCAAGGGATTAGCACAATGTAACACCCTGCTCCTGGAAATCAAAAAGTCATGTATCTAATTTGTTCACCAGCAGTCTATCAGAGCGCGATTACAGAGGCACATGCTTCATATCCCTCTCCCTCGTGGGGTAAGACCACCGGCCGGCCCACAGCGGCACCAGGAGGATTTGTGAGGGCCAATTTGAGAGAGCAGGTCTTGGCACAGTTGATCCCTGCAGAGACGCGCACAAAGCCTATCTTCACTCCTTACAGAATCATTCCTGCAGCCGTGGCAGCACTTGTATTTTCTCATTACCCTGCAGCTTGAAGGTTACACCAACAATAATCTCTATGGTTTAATAGCACACTCCAAAAGAAGAAAAAAAAGATTGGCTGCTGGTGTCAGGTTTAGTAAGTATACAAGTATGCAGATCAGAGAGTCATTTTAGATTTAAAGAAACTGGAAACCCAAATTGGAGACTCATGGGAGGTTTATTCTGGTTGGATAATTGTCTAGAGAACCTAAACACCAAATTAGAACATAAAGCACAACAGCTATAAGTAAAAGCTATATTTGATCTGAACATGTTTCTGGGGACACACTTAAGTCATGTTTATGGGATTTTACATTAAAATCTTACATACTAGTCATTTAAGCCAAGAAAACCTGCTTTTACTACTGTTTTCTACTTTTGCAAAGTATATATAGTTGCAGTGTTTTGCAGTAATCAATTCAGTAGTGAAGAACACTTATTCACTGAGGGTAAGATCAATGTAAAATCCAGAAGATGAATGGCCGGCCAGAACAGATTCACTGTACCAAAAGTTTATAAATAAACTTTTTATTCCATGAGGCATTATGGTGAAAATGTTGAAAAGGGATGAATACAAAAGTAGATCATGATAACAGAGCTACAAGTTTTAAATAAATAAGATAAACCTTTATATGTTCCGCAATGGGGAAATGACAGTGTTACAATGCAAAGTTCAAAAACAGCAGGACAACAGGAAACATGCAATCAAGGTCAGGATAAATAACTATTAAAAGAGACAAAAGCTAACACAACACAATGAGAAATCATCTGCTCGTTTCTCTAAAGATATGTAAGTTAACTTAACATGGAGGACAGACAATATAAAAGTCCTGTAATGCAAAACATTATACAGTGGTCCCTCGTTTATTGTGGAGGTTGCATTTTAAAAATAACCCGCAATCAGGCGAAATCCGCAAAGTAGTCAGCTTTTATTTATTTTTTTACACAAATACTATATATGTTTTGCGGCTGTAAAACCCTCACCACACACTTTATACACTTTTCCCACACAGGCATTAACATTTTCTCACATTTCTCTCTTGTTTAAACTCTCTCAAAGTTCAAACGTTCGTCGGTGCCTTTGTCGGTGCAGAACGTTTCATCGACATTGTGGGTTTTGTTGGGGAGAAAACTTGCAAACATACAGTCACACTGAGACATCACACTGCGATCCAACATTTGGCTGAACACATTCTGAACTTCTGTACTGTCCAGGAGACACGGAGGAGACTGAGGGACAATGGTCTACAGTCCCTCAGCCAATCAGGACGCAGAACACAATGAAACACAATGCACAATTCGTTCATAACCTGTAAAAAAGCATGCGAAAAGAAAATCCATGAAACAACAAGGCTGCAAAAGGTGAACCATGTCACAGTCAGGGACAACTGTGAACAAGCAAATCTAATGTATTTATTTATCAGACAAAGTACAAAAACACTGGGCCAAAAGAACAGAGATGCTTGCACCAGAATCTAGTTCACATTTACATTGCACATTCAAACCATTTCATGTTACATTAGAGCTGCCATCTGTAATTTAACCGGCTGATCCGGGCTCGTTGTATTCTCACATTTCACCACTAGATGCTGCCTACATTAGTACAGTGAGACAGTGTGTCAAAAGACCAGAGACAACAGGAGAACCTGAAGAAAGGGCTGGTGAGAGGAAGAGTGAACAGGTTTCACATCTGCCATCTACTGGTGAAAAAAACTGAAAAAACTTACAGATGGTAGATTTAAAGCAGAATTAAGTAACATTTTTCTCATTAAATGTCTTCATTAGTCCCTGGTTAAATATGTAAGTGTCCATTTTCACCCTCTGTGGAAACCAACCATGCAATATGAGAACTTTCCTGGTCAACCCTGGCTCTTTTTTTAATATTTGGAAACAATGTATGTTTTTAAATGTGATTATATTGCATTATTTCAGTACAAAACAAAAGAGAAGAAAAGAAAAAAAGCACTTTTGAGTCTATTCTGTGTTTTCTCATGACGGAGATATATCGTTAAGTTACTTATAGTTCTCCTTTAAACTCATTCTTCATGTAGATTCAAAGTTCACTTACAAAAATATATGAAAATAAATAATCACATTTTTATTTATTACTGTAGTGGTGATGTTAGAGATGGCTCCACATGCAATACATCACAGACAGAATAATCAGGATAAAAGTACATGCAGCATTTCTTGTGCTATGTTATTTTAAAACTGTCCTATTTTATCTTTAGCGCAGCCTTCTATAAGAAAGTTCAAGTGATTAAGATGGAGGAAGAAAGTTTGTGGTTTGTGACGTGAACTCCCTTCGCACAGTGAAAGCCTGCTGACTTGTTATGAGTGTTATGTATTAAAAATGTAAGGCTTTGACCACACAGAAGCCCCACTGGCATGACTAGACCATTCCCGTTTACACATGCACTTTGATCTAACTCCTGACAGGACATGTTCAAGACTTCTCCTCACAGTTTTCATCTCAAAGTTTGAATTAACCTCCTCAAGAGAATGAACTACACATCTTGCAGTATAGAATCAACAGTGTAAAGCAAGGGATAAACTAAGTGAGTCAATGAAAGGGAAGCATAACGACTAGGATGTTAATGACATGTTAAGTTATTTCTCTTGCAAATCACTGAAATGTGCCTATGTCTGAGTCACTGATATAAAAAGGGGGTTTAAATGGACAATAGGGTTGAGAATGACGCACACACATAACCCTCCAGACTGACATGCAACTATATAAAGGAAAGAATTAACAATCAAACTTACTAACTTACTTTAGACATGAAGTGTGTGTATGTAAATGCTACACTCCCTGTGGCCACTGCTTAATAAAACCCACATCCTGCTCCTAACTTATCTTCTGGCCAGATAAAATGCCCAGACAGTTGGCAAGAAATTGAAACTGTATTGATTTGGCCTTATTGGGAAGAGGATATCAAACATCCTGAACAATAAGAGGTTTGGAGATATGAAAGACCAGTCCAAAGAGAGCTCTCCATTGGTTTTAATATGACCTGCTACGCTTGACTCGGCAAACAGCTTAATTCCAATAACCTGTACAGAATTGATAAATGCATCAGGGGTAATGCCTTGGTCCAATAAGTTCTATGTTATTTATTTATTTTTCGATTCTTCTTCTTTTTTGGTGTGTGTGTGTCTTTTTTTCACAATAATTTAGAGAGTTTTTGTGCTGATGCTGGAGTTTTAACATAAGAAAAAGTTTGTTTGCCATTTGTGTAAACCCTCAGTCGTCCAGGTCTGTTAAGTTAAAATCTGTCAACTAGACAAATTGTTGTAAGAGTGAAGACGTTTTGCCGCTTCTTCAGTTCTGGTCAGATCGCTGGTGGACACTGCCGTATATCAGTCTGAAGAGGGGCTAACTACACTGAAACTGTAAACATCTATTGTCTCCAGTTTCAGCTACAACTACCTATTCAGCCCTTAATGACCCTGCTATTGTTCTCATTGAGGATGGAGTTATAGATCTGTGAGAGATTATGTCTCAGGCCCTCATTCCTGTTTAAGGAAGGATTGTCTTTCCTAACAAAAATAGCTTCTTTAACTCCCCTCTCAAACTATTTCTTTTCTCTGGCTAAGATCTGAACCTCACTATCTTCAGAGGAGTGGTTAGTGGCTTTGAGATGGAGATGTACAGCAGACTGGGGTCCTGAGGAGCTCTCACGACAGAGTTGGTACATCCTCTTATGGAGTAGATGTTTAGTTTCTCCAATGTAACGCTCACTGCACTCTTCAACTAAACTGAATGGGGCAGACTACATTTGTTTGTGGCTCTGTTTTTTTGTCCTTTGGGTGAACCGTTTTTTGTTTGCCATCAGTACAGGGCCCAGCACCTAGAGACAAGAACCCTCAAGACCAGGGGTGTCAAACACATTTTCATCGAGGGCCACGAAAATAAAATGCCTGTCGCCAAAGGGCCAGATGTAAAATAAATGTAACTACTTTTTAAAATTGTTAATTAACTGTTTCTGTATTCATTACTTATTCAGGTTACAAATATTACATATGCTTTTGCAAAGATGTAACAAATATGGCTGTGTATCTGCGTGTCTTCTGATAAAATGACATTTTAAAACCATCATAAATTTTAATTTACCCTGTTGAGGGCCACATAAAATGATGTGGAGGGCCACATTTAGCCCGCGGGCCTTGAGTTTGACACATGTGCTCAAGACATTGTGATAGTGTTGTCCATTCCGGTCTAGTGCAGTCCAGTCTGACTATGCTCCACTGTAGGGAGTATTATACCATAGGTGACACAACAGCCTGGTTAGTTTAGCTAACGCTTAAACCACTGCACCACTGTCAACCCAATCAGGAATATTGTCAGTGCATGGAGACTGACTCTACAACTAGTTTTTCCAGTTCCTTTCCATATAAATCACACTTTATGTAGGGTACATTCAGTCTGCTGAAAAGTGCTGTTTTATTCAGCCATCTTTGCAAGCTCCTGGGATGATTGCTCTGGCAGAACCACTAGATTGTTCCACTGTCACACTTTGGGCCAGTGCCCCGGGCCCATATTTACCCCCACATTGGTGGCAGCAGTCTGACAGCTGGTCTCTGTGCAGGCTCCACTCTGCGTGTCCCTGCACACCCCAGCACTGCGCTCTCTGATGGAGCTATACCAGCCAATCTGGGCTTTCATCTCCTGACAACTGACAGCTGATGCCCTTCTGCAGATGCTACTTTAAATCATTCATATTGCTTTCCACTGATAGGGCCACATCGCCACCAGCACAGCTCTTACACCAATTTCCGTGAGCGCCTGGATTGGTTCTAACCGTTTTCATTAGTCTGGGAGATTTTCAATGTGGAACTGCTATCAGTGGTAATGCCGATATGACGCAGTGCTCATAAGCCTGATGAAGCCTGGGCTCGCAGCAAAAGGCAGAGGGAGGTTTAGGGAGATTGCCTACTGCATAGTCACGGGGCTTTGCTACTTCCCACTTGATTAAGCCTGACTCAGTGTGCTCATAGCTCTTCCTTTAATTTAGCAAAAATCTGCAAAGGAAAGAAATTATTATGAGAGAGTGAAATTCATGAGATATGATGTAATTGACTTTGCTAGAACATCTAGGAATCCGTTTGCTTTTGATTAGAGGGACTTAATCATAGTTTAATTATTAGACTTAGAGCAGATATGGAGGCTGTAGGAGCAGATCATGGAGGCAGTGGCAGGCAGTGATTGAGATGTCACTTGTGTTAACATCCTGCTCTGCTCCTGATTCCATCTTTGCATTTGCACATTTCTCATTCTCCATAACTCTCTCCTGTCGGATCGCAACACGCTCTCAATAAAGGACGAAGTATGTGAGGCAACCGTCTGGACTTACTACCCTGTTATGATTTGCAACCACAAAATAAATGTACCAACTGCAGATGGAAAAGATATGAAAACATTAATAATGATGTAAATGGTTGTTTTGGACATCGATATCGTCGATAATTAAAACTATTACCAATAAATGCAAAAGGAGACAGAAACATCTAATGTAATGTCCTAAACGTTTAAGGTGATATTTCTGCCGTCTTATCGTTAATGTTACAGTCCATTCTGCTAAACTGTAAAGCATTATATTTTAGCACATTCTCAAATTTTGTCTAAATATAATTATCGAGAAAAAGCAAATAAATACACTGGGATATTCTGTTTTGTCAGTATCACTCTCCCATAGCACCAACATTGTGAATTTAATATTTAACAAAAAAATCTTTATATTATTATTATATTTTTACTTAAGAAGATGCTTTGCTTGTGTCTACTTGTTACCATCATCACATTGGTACATTCCAAACCTGAAAGGATTTTTGTCCAGTCTAAGTGTTCCTGCTTCACCTTCGAGGACAGATTTGGGCTGCACATCATCCATCTCGTTTACTCCATTCTTTACTTGTGTGATTTTGAATTGATATCGATGTGATAGTTGTATCTAATCATTTGAAATCGTGTATGTTGTTTTAATGCCTTCTCTCTCAGTATCCTCTTGCTATATTAAGGCTGCTCACATTTCAAGGTCCCTCACACTGTTCTCAGAGGCACCACAGCGTCTGTCCAGCTCCTCGAGACGCCTCGTCTTCCTGCGGCTCATGTTCTCCTGAGGACACATCAAAGAGCCATTTATGGTGATAAATGCTTCTTTTATGTGTTTTCTTTTCAGCTTCACCAAGAAACACGCAACTAAACAGAGCAATTTACACCAAAAACATTTTTATTTGTTGTATCTTTAAAGAAACGATGCTTCCTTCTATAGGTGAATACTCCAGCATTGGAGAAAATCACAGTCTTGTTAAGAGGCACGGCTGTACAAGGACATTACTGAATAGTGCAGCAAGGTGAAATGGGAAGTAGGTGCTAAGCACTAATTAACGGTTTTGTGTTTTCTTTTTAAACTCATACAAGAGCATGAGTGAAAATGTGTTACTTTGTGTAGTTACTGCTCATACAAACTAAGTGTGCGACAGACATGATTTTTCACTTGATTATTGAATAGACATTGTGCGAGAGTATGTCTATGACCTGCAAGTAAGACATGCAAATGCTTCAGGCTAAACGACTGCTTGGGCCGCAGAGATACAGGCCTTTAGTGAATACTACTGGCTCATTACAGAAGTAGGCTTTCACTGACTGGGGGCAGTCTAGACTGCACTTCCAACTTTTGGCCACAAAATAAGAATGGCATGAGACCGATTTCAAGCATTATGTCCGATCACATTTCCTGAAGGGGGTTTGATGCTGTTGCCCATGAGATCAGCATGACTGATGCTCCTTATGAGCTAATTTTCAGTGATTGCTCCATTGAGCTGGCCTTTCTAGATTCACTTGGAGTATGCAAAAAGCGCAGCTTAAAATTCAGTTTAAACCTTAGCTTAGACCTCAGTTTAAACCTCAGACCTGATTCAATGCTTTCAGGGAAGGACTTGAGGCTCAACTCACCAATAATGCATACTTATGCACTTGGCTTGAAACACACTGGTGACTCAATATTTGTGAAGTTTTTATTCATACAACATACAACAGAAAGAAAGTGAGTCATTTACACTATACAGAGCCAAGAGCGAAGTGTGTGACACCAACACCAATGCATCTAGTTCTGTGGTGTAGCTGCTTTATTAGCTTCTTTATTTGGCTTGTTTTCGTGTGTCACTTTCTACAGGCCTTCTCCTCAGAGATCTTCAACACTGTACGCTTTAATGTTTAAGGGCGATTTCATGATGTCGGCTTATCTCCTTTGCCCAGGAGTACAGGCTGCTCTCTCATACACTCAGGACACTGTTAGCGTGTCACAATGCGACTACATTAATTCTACTTTCTTCTTTGTGAATGTGCTTATGCTACCAATGAATAAATTCAAGGCCGGCAGGTGCAGCAGCGCACCACTGCTGCTAACATAACAAGCTAATTGATTTTGGAAACCATCCTCTGAGTATGTATTTGTGTTCCTCCAATTTGAGGCTCAGTCTAAACTAAACTGTCTGAACTAGTTCTTGAATCTGAGGCAACATAATAATAATACAGCAGTGAATAAGTTTTCCTCCAAAAAATCTTATACTCCTAATGACATGTGTCGAGGCAAAAACAATAGCTTTCTAATGTAGCAGCTCCCCCAAGACCTGTTATGCAATACCTCCCAAAGAGTCCAGACAAGAACTCACTCAAGAACACCACAAGATCATGAGCTATAGACTTTACACAGCAGCACTAGAAATTGAACAAAATTGATAAAAAGTCCAGAGTAGAAGCTAGGGAGAAACCTACAGGTGCACGCAGCACCACAGACACATGACTTAGTTTGCTCTTGTGGCACTGAATAACTAATAACAAAACAAGCAGAAAGTCCCAGCCGGGCTTTAGACCACTGAAACAGTGACTCACAGTGTTTGTGGTGGTTGGACCTAACAGTCTTTGTGCTGGAGGCTCTGTTTCAAAGCAGCCAACATGGCATATATGTCAGAGGTGAGAGTCAGGTATGAGGACTTCCCTAAATAACCTTAGCCCCTATGTGATTGGCCGGCCATCAAATGTTACCACAGTAATATAATGATTAGGTTTCAAATGAAACACTTGTAGTGGTCAGCACGGCTATTCTATGGCACTCATCGGATTCAGATTTATTCCATTTTGACCCTGTGACTTCACCACTGCCCACTCTGTGCGCACACATTTATGCTTGACACATAAAGGGGCATTTGACATTTAAATCAAGCACAGGTGTTTCTGGAGCAGACAGCTGCTACTTCAAATAGAGCCTTACATCCATAAAGACGAGACTTTCAGTCTGGGTTTCTATTAGTTACACTGTCAGTCTTCAAACAGCTCTAGCAGCACATTTTCCTTCATTGCCATTAACTGCAATATGACTGACTTTTTATCTTGTTTGCATTGAACTCTAACTGAGGAAAGACTGTCACCTCCAATACAACAGACATGATCACCCAAAATTCCACACTGCCAACTCTTAATCATAAATAACACAGTTCAGCCGGGGTATACTTTTTTCAGTGGACTGCATGGACACTAACATTCAACAGAACATACGTTAAGGACAGAACAACATCATTTACACACGCTTGTATCAAGTGGTTCAGCTGTGTAGAAGTCAAGAGATTTTATGTTATGGTCAGATTGGATGAATGGAGCTTGTTACTCTCTAGTTAACAGTGCTTTGGATATACTTTCAGAATTGGCATGTAGCTGAAACTTGGCAGCTCTTGCCGAAAGCGTATTACTATGAGAGAGCAGTGCTAATTACGACGTGAGCGTAGTAAAGCTGAACATCTTTTGAGGAGTCACCGTTTAAAACATATGGACAGCTCTCAGATATTCTGTACTCTTCTATTCCCACCATGATGTTGGCCTATTTTCCCTGATACCTGCACTTGCACACAAAGCAGGGATTTAATAATGCAATTTATATGTGGCACAAATACAAGAGTGAATATTCCAGCAGTGTGCATTTCGCCCGAGCAGTCAGCCCTTGTCACATGTCCATATTGAACATAATCTGGTGCTTTACATTCGGCGAAAGAAATTGCTTTGAAATTACACTCAGCTTATCAGGTGCATGCTTGAAATGGTGCTCGGACAAGCCACTAAATCACGGCTCTCACACGCTGGCCGCAGCAGGCAGGCTCCCCACAGATTGTCACGCTGAACAAATAAGATTTTTGTGAGAAGTGAAATATTTCAACTGCGACAAAACCTGACTGCATTTAGAAGCAGGAAAGAGGAATGATTGCTGTATGCGGGTGGCCATTGTTCAGTACAGAGCACTCACAGCAAAAGACTGAAAGATGTTATTTGGGCATATAACATATCAATCCTAACAAAACCATGCAACAGAAAAGTATCAAATGGAAATGTAATTCCTGTGTTTACAACCTAGTAATAATTTTTCAGACAAGTATTTCATTTGACATGTTTGTGGTTTCAAGACATACAATCAGTAAACACTATAGGGACGTGCGATGTCTGTGTTTTTGACCAATTATTCAGAGTATGGACCCCGCTAGCCTGGCCAGATGGATGTATAGCACTCTAAATTTGAGTCTGACACATTATCAGTCTGGGTAAAAGCAGAAGGTTAAAATACGTCAAGCTGAAAGAGCAAAATGTGAGCGCTTCCCTGCTGCCCTGCGATTGGACGGTCATCCAGGAGCTGAGGCCGAACGCACATGCGGGAGTGGAACAAGATGAATTGTGAGGAGTTTGTAAATTCACAAAAAAGAAGATTGAGCTAGCCATATTTAGACTTAGATGGTTAATTCCAACTGCGAGTAAAAACTTACTAATACATTACCAACCAAAATTTTATTGGATTCAGCTATTGGATTGAATTTATTTATTCTTATCAATCAGGTTTCAGAAAGGGTATAGTACTGTCACTTTTGGCTTGACGAACAGTTATCCTTAAAAATACATGTCTTTGGTTACTTTGCGTTCCAAAAGTGGAATACAAAACTGGATAAATTGGTGCCACTAATGCTCTAATGATTATTGTCACACCTGCATCTGTTTTAATGTTTTAAATGGTCCTATGTAATTATTTGTTTTGTTTGTATTGTTCTGTATTTTCACAGATCGCTCATGAAAAAGGGTCTACTCTGATTGGGGTCTCTTTGTGTAAATAAAGATACATTTGAGCATTTTGAGTGCAAACCTAACCACCCAGAGAGAACATCGTGTGAGTTGATGCACCAAAATCGAACCTTTCCCTTTCCGCCCTTTCCTTCTTTCTCTGCTTTAATTACATTTGCCTTCAACCTTCTTTAATAAAGCCAGAGTTATTTTGCTGCCTCTCATAATCCTTTGTTGACTCACAGGACACAGCCAACATTCTCATTGCTGCTGTTATTGCTGCTCGATGGGGGGATGAACACAGGTGTGACAGAAAGCCACTGCAGCACATCTGTTGAGGGTCATGGTGTTGTGGAGCTGGGCTGAGCATATGGGCTGCTGCCTCCCGCTCTGCACCACACACGGGTGGGCCTGCTCTAATCTGACAGCACTGACACCTCCGGAGAGCCTCAGAGCCACCATTTAATGAACAATGTGCGTTATTAAACTCATTATGTCTAGACTCTCCTCGTGGCTGCACTGTCACTGCGTCTCTCATGTCTAATGCACCAGTGAGTGTAACAGTGTTCATACGACATGTGTTAATGGCAATATACACAATAATACACACGCACACACATTTTATGATTGCTGTATGGTGGATTAAAGTTTGTTTAAGCCCAATTTATTTTCTACATGTTGCTCTCTACCTGCACCTGTGTATGGTAAAGCAAACATTTACACTGCAGCTTAGTCCACGTTGAAATTTAGGGATGAGCCAATACTAGTATCTGTTAATATTTTACAATTCATAGCAAAGTTCACAAATTAATTTTAACTTAAAAAAATTAGTCTGATAATGACTAATCTATTTCCATTATTCAGTGTAATTTCAAAAAGACACATCTGATCCACTAAGGCAGAGCTGTTAAACTCAAATTCACAGTGGGACAAAATTAAAAACTGAGACAAATTCACTGCCAAACGCAACAGTTATTGAAAAATTGACTGCACCTGATATGTAATGTGTAACCTTTTCATATGAAGTATCAACTCAAGTTTGATATTACAAACATATGAGAAATAAAAGACACATTAGTGGTATTTATTTCATATCTAAATAAATAAAAATGTATTATGTCTCTCTCTGTAGCCTTTCAAGTTCCTTTTTAAAGATTTTTTTTTTTTAGTTGTTTTTTTTTTTTTTTTTTTTTTATAACAAGCCAAAAAAATTATTAATTAATTAAATAATGATGATAATAATAATAATGATGATAATAATAATAATAACAACAACAACAACAATAATAATAATAATAATAATAATAATTTCACTGAAAATCACTTTCAAACTGCAGTCCATGCCTTGGAGTAGAAAAGAAAAACATAAGAGGAAAACATATATTCAGGCTCAGTTTGCTACATTTGGATTTACTCTGAGATTGGTCTCGACTGTGCGCCAGCGTACTAGCAAAGCATTCTGGGATTTGTAGTATCAGTAGTGCATGTGCTATATACCAGCAGGCCAGCACTAATGCACATTTGATATGATCTCATGGGCCAAATAAAATTACACTGCAGGCCAGATTTGAGTTTGACATGTGTGCACTAAGGACAAACTGAGAATGAAACATGGGCCTACATAGAGTGGCACAGCTTACAAAAGTAACTGATACAGATATCTGATATACGCTGCCAGTGTTGGAGCTGCCATACCCTATTGCAAAATATTTCGGATCTTCTGAATCATCCTGTCTATAAAAATGCAACACCTCTTTTAGTCACAGTCACAGGATCGACTATTTATATCATCGTGGCCCACTACAAATTTCAGATACAGCTCTGCTCAACTAAATGAAAAGCACAAAATGTTTAATGGAATGGTGTCTGCAGAAAGTCTTAAAAACTAAAATAAATCCAGGGAAGGAAAGTTACTCTAGAGACAAATGCTTCGATGATGCGCCCCGATAGTTCCTTAGCCACATTAGTATTCATGAACCCGGTGACCCGTCTTACATGATGTACACGTCATGCCAATCTTTATGGCTTTATTAATGCGAACATTTTCACTATGCCCCTCACGGGACGTATTGACGGAGCAGATAGAGTGAAAGTCTTCTCGTGGTATTTTGAAATGATGGTCGCTGGCACATATGGATTTTCAAGTGGAACGTTATTGTAATTATCTGTGCAAATTAAAAGACATTAGCTGGATTCTTGATAGCAGTGCAGGGGCCGGGAACTTCATTAGCCCCAAAGAGGGAATCAGCATTACCAAAGATGTAATTGCCATGATGGATATTCACAGAGTCCCTTCTTATTGCATGTTAGACCTTCAAGTTGGTGACAAGACATACCCAGAACACAAGACAAACAGACAGAATGAAAAATAAAGTTGTGAATTTACTGTAACTGTCAGTGGCTTCTGTTCCGATTATGTTGATTTACTCGCATCGATAAAGTCTGTAGCCTTCTTGTCGTAAAACTGAGCTCTTCCGTTGATTGTTTAGATAAATCTTGTTAATGCTCATGACATTTGGCACAGGGTGAAAATTAAACTAGCTTGATGCATCTGACTTTTGCTGCAAACTGCTCGCACTGAAGACAGAAAAAAAGAAAATCAAAGGTTTCTGTCCATTTGAGATTTCTCTTACGGATTTAGGATCGTGTACGCCTCAAAGTCAACACGAGCTTAAACATGTCTCACGCCTCAAATATAAGGGTAAGAAAAAAGTGGGTTGCTTTTGGAGTTTGTTGAGATTCAGTGTATAAATTGTCTACTGAGCAAAGTAACTCAAATATAATAACGCGGGAGGCCAAGGGCTTGTATTAAGAGAAGAATGGCAGTTGCCTTTAGAGCTGGGATCCCTCTCACCTGCAGTTTTCAAAAAGAGTCCTTGAAATTGCAGCACAAATCACATGTTCTAGGTACACTGCTTCAAGGCACAAAAATGCACTTTCTTACGGTGTTCACACTAAGAAAAGCTGAATGCAGTGCAGAGAAAAGATGTACCACATGTACTATTCTACCAGTTGCTCCAACTCAGGTTTTGAAAATTATTTTTTTACGAATTGCCTTTGGCTTGTCAAGTGCACATGCTGCAGAAGCTTGTTCAGATTTTCAGTTCTGGGATCTTATTGTATCACTTCTTTTCTGAGTGACAAATTATATAAAAATAATACCATTGAATATAAATACCGTGTTTTCCAGACTATATGTTGCTCTGGGCTATAAGTCGTATTTTTGAGGGAAAGTTATTTTACAAAATCCGAGACAAAGAACAGACATTTTATCTTTAAAGGCAAGTTTTAATAATATCACTAAAATAGAGAACAACAGGCTGAATAGCAGTACAGCACGCTAATATAACACATTTATATTTATTCAGCTACATGAAGCATAGCCAGAACTGAATACATGTCTGGTTTGGTAACATAAGATATTAACAGTTAATCAGAAAACGAAAGCAGAAAAATAAATTTACTCTCGACCTCACTCCAAATCACAAAGTCCATTGAATTCTTCATCCTCGGTGTCACTTCTGAACATACTAACATACTTACATACAAGCCACATCTGAGTATAAGTCGTACTCCTGGCCAAACTATGAAAAAAAGTGTGACTTATAGTCCAGAAAATACAGTAAATATACATTCTTAAAATATCATGTGACCTACTGTTATTATTAAGTAGCCACTATTGAAAACTCTGTCTGTGACTAAATCATGTTTGGCATTATTTGGGGTATTAGAAAACTTGACAAAGCCTGTACGCTAACTCCCAAACTGTATTCAATAAAGTTTTGAGGTTTTGATGAGTGGATCTTCCTCAGGTCATGATGTAGTATTTGGTATATGGCCTGTCCTGTGTCACAGATGATGAAAATTGTTATTATTGTTGTTTTAATGATCTGCCAGTGCAACCATAACTATATTTATCTGTTAACCTGCACAATGACCATAGAACAGTAACTTTTCCCAGCATGCTTGAGTAGATAGGGCCTTCTCACCATAGACATGTTGTATCGCACTATATATATATATATATATATATACAAGTGTACATTGTCAGTACACATCCATTTCCATTTATTACAGATCTCTAACAGCGCTTTCTTGTTGTGATTTCAGCATCAAAGAGCTCTTTATTTCCCTCTAAATTCCAAGGTTACTGCTCTGGTATGTGACCTACATTCTAAACATTGCACACAATAACACCTTATTCAGAGCTAGAACGACTTTGGCCAGCTCTCTTTGGGGAATAATCCAATGTTTTGTATTTTTTTACCTCCTGGTTGAGTGACAGTGATCTTGCATTGATTTACCTAGCTCGTCTTTGTGTGCCATTTTCTCCTGCTGTGCTGCTGCCGATAATTAGCATGGAGCAGACATTATGCAGACTACTCCAGGCTCATTAAATATGTATATTTACCTTTAATGAGGAGCTGTTCGTTTCAGCACCCCCTCTCTCCATACACCTGCTTTTCTGTGCACACTGCTAACTGGGTTGAAGCAAATGGACTATCAGCGGTCTTTACAGGGACCCTCCATTAGGCTGTCTTTGCTGCAGAGCTCTCCCCCAGGCTAGCGCTGCTTTACCTCTTTGTCCATCTCAAGAAAAGGTAACCTCACCTGACACTTGCTTTGCCTCTGTCTGTTTCTTGCGCCAGCTTTTAAGCAAATACTATCAGCGTGAAGTCTTGAGCTCATTTTGAAATGTCTTTGTCAGACCTTTTTTGTCTTATAGGCTCAGCTCTGTTGGTAATATGCTCTAGTTCAAAGGTTTGCAGCTTGAATCGTGCTACCAGCATTAGAAAAGTTGTTCCAGCTCCACACACACTGCTGCATAAATACATGTGTGACTGTAATGTATCTAAAGATGTATGTGATGTATGGAAAGAACTTTGAATACCCACTGGAGGTAAGATAGATTTTCAGAAGAAGACCAAATCTTAAAAAGCATTGAAATAATTTTAAATAGCACAAGATGGACTTTATCTCAGGTCTGTAATTTGTTGTGAAATATCAGAGAACATTCTTACAGATATAAGGAGAAAGAACATCAGCGTGTGAAGTGAAGCAGAGACGTTTCAGTGCTCTTGTGGTGACAAAGACAGAGGTGAACGTGAGGTTAGAGACTATATTAAGCATAATTCTCTTCTGATTGGCAGCTTGAAATGGAGTGATTGGCAGGTAACATTGAAAACAGCACAGAAAGTCACACACAAACACACAGACGCACAAACACACACCATGTAATGCTTGAAATGTGGTCGAAAGATATTGCAATTATGCTGCTTATAATGAAATGTTAATATAAAATAAGATATGTCCTCATCATTCAAAAAGGAAAGGGAAGGAAATTCAAAATATAGTTGAAAACAAAAGTGAATAATTTGAAAAATCCAATTCAATGTGCATCAAAGGTGTGGATTAAAAAAAATATTAAATGATATGAAAAAACAGAGAACTCATCAGAAATAATTATCACTTTTTTCATCTTTTGGAAAAAAAAGAAAGAAAGAAAAACAAGACAACAAAACAAAACCTTCCTATTTCACCTGTAGCCTGCAATGCCGAGGGAGTCAATGACAAAAACACTGGAGAAATTGCTTTTAAAACTTTTTCCCACCTCTTTACAAATGTTCAAAGTTTCAGCCAAATAACAACTATTTACTGTATCGGTTTGAATGACGGCGGCAAAAGTCAATAATTTGGATAAATGCAGAGGCTTTTTTATTTTTTCATTCGTCTTTATTTATACAGAGAGAGGCCAATGAGAGCACTCAAACTCTCCTTTTTATCAGAGCCCTGTTCAAATACAGAAAATACAAACAAAAAAGAAAGTACATAAGTCCATTTAAAACACTGAAAACAGGTGCAGGTGTGAGTATGAATGTTTGTTACCAGATCCAAAGTGTCCAATTTTGCTTGTTTGTTATTCCATTTTTGGGAAGCAAAACAGCCAAAAGCCCATTTTCCCATCTCAGTTCTAGTGCGGCCAGAGTCTTAAATTATCTTAAATGTTCCCGTATCCTGTATGTTCAACAAGCAAGTGAGATATTCAGGCAGTCTATCGTCTATAGTCTCTTATAAGCACATTTTATACAGTGTTGTTCTCTTCTGACAGACAGCGACGCCCAACCTACTTTTTTATAGATTGTACAGAGACGGGTTTTAAATCCATCTCCTGTTATGAAACGAGTGAAAGCTGAGTATATATAAAGTTTTCTAAATAGAGGCTGAAGTCTGCATGTATATTATTTCTCCATAAGAAAGAAAGGTCTTTTCTGTAAATCAATGGGATACAAGATGTGTTTCTGTAATAAATTTATTATTTACATTTTTCATCATTCCGAGATATGTTTTTAAAGGATTTTCAACAAGATAAAACTCAAGCTATTTATAGGTGATTACTCTTCACTCAATTTACCATTTAGAGTATAAAGACTTGTATTTGCATTCAGTGATAATTTAAGATTTTGAGGGAATTTTGGATTTCATTAAAATCTTGCTGCAGTTTTAAACTCACCTGACCAGCAGAGGGAGCACTTGCATATAACACAGCATCATCTGTGTATTAATTTACGTGGCTTTCTCTTAAATTGCAGTCAATGGAAATACTAAATATAGAAAAAGTAGTGGCCCCAAACTTGAGCCTTGGGGCACTCCTTTTCTTAAAATTTGATTTAAGCCAATCAGCTACCATAGCCTGGGTTTTGTTAGAAAGATCATTTTGGAGCCAATTACATGTAGCATTGTCCAATCCAATATACTTCAGACACTTCAAGAGGATTTTATGATCCACTGAATCAAAAGCTTTAGTCAAATCAATAAACAGAGCTACACAATCTTGTTTATCATCAAGGACTGTGAAAATGTCATTTAAAACGTCTGTGGTTGCAGTGACAGTGCTATGCTTTTGTCTGAAATCCTTCAAAATGGAGGATTTATTGAAATAAATTATTTGAGTTTTCTAAAACTTTTGAAGATACGTTTAATTAACTGTATATGATCATTCTCTATAGACATCTGGTATATTTGAGTAAGACAAACTCATTAGCGCTAAATGCCAATATAATTTTTCATAATAACAAAATGAAGTTCAAAAACCATCAAAAAGTTATTCTCAAACTTTTTCTTTTCACATTTTAGGCAGTGCCCCAAACCAAACTCAACCTCCTCTTGATCCCTGCTGAAGATTTTCATTGCCCTGAACCCCATATTTAATCCAAACCACAGTAGTTTTTCTCTGGGATAAAGGTTGAACTAAAACCATTGCTCTTTCAAAATCATAACCTAATATTAAGTGGAACCATAACCCTTTTAAACCACAACCAAATACTGCGTCATTAGCATATTATTACATTCAGCACAAACCACCAGACACGCCCAGTGCACTTGAAAGTCAAATATTCTTGTAGGAGCCATTTCTCATTCCAGAAATAATAAAAAGTATAGACGTTTATGGCAAAGGGCACGTCCTCTGACCAATAATGAAAAGAGACTCAAAGTTGATGTGGGAATAATGTGAGTTTTTAATTAAAATCTGTTGTATGGGACCTCTTCACAGACATCTTTCTGGTGTTGCCAGATGTGTCTACCACAACCCTACACGATTTGTTAATGTAGCAATGTTGTAAATGTGTGGCTCTTGACAGGTTGGCCCAGCTGCCCTGAACGACGGGTCAAATGCAAAAGAATAAATTTAAGTGTTTTAATGAAGTGTTCCTTAACCTTAAAGTTCATTTCTCAAGTAATATTTACACAGTATATGGTACCAATTTGTAATGCCTCAGTCTTAATGAACTATTTGTCTATTATGAATGATTATTATGATTTCCTTATCTGTTATAATGTCGTTTCCTCATCAAAAACATACCCAGAGTTGTGTTTTCTGTCATTCACACATGTTTAACACACAAACTCTGCTCATTTCTCTCTTCTCTCAAGCGGAAAACACTCTGTTCCACCTTGTGATGTCGTGTGGTGATACCAGATACAGTTTTGAGGTATTCTAACATGACTTAAAGCTCACAAGAGTCAATTTTGTGTAATGTAGGACCTTTAAGGATAAATAAAGTATAGTTAGTAAGTGTTACCCATTATAATGATTCAATATTGATTCCTACGATTGCTGTTCATACTGATCATGTATTCATTCCTCAATCCCCCTCCGTAGTATAGTCATGACTTATTCAGGAATCTTTTAGTCCTGTGCAAGTGTCTTTCATAGTTAAAAGGATACCCAAGTCTCCCTATAGACCCCTTCAAGTAAAACTGCATTTCTCCAGACTGCACAGAAGATATAGTCACAAAGGGAATACACCAGCCTGGACTTTTGACCAACTATGACCTATGCCTTCTATCCACATCCTTCAAGGGCTGTGACATGGTCTGCTGCACAATCACTGCCCCCCAGTGGCTCGCTAATAATAGTGCGTCTTTGACATTGCCACTGCCCTGAAATACATCCCTTTGTATACGCTCCTCATGTCGGATCCGTGGAGAGAATCAGATAAATTCGTAGTTTTTAGTGTGTCTAGTGAAAATTCATCTCATTTGGACTCCCCCGGGCACTACATTAGTTTAATGCAATCATAGAGGGAGGCAATTACAACAACAATAATTTTGTCAATTGGAAATAGGCAGCAGAAGTCTTGCATTAATAACTTCTAAGACTCAATTGAATGTAGCAGAGTCAAACCAGATGTGCTTCAAAGATTTTATTTTAGATTGCGCCTCCTCCTTAAGTTTGAGGAATGCACGCAGAGGTTTGGATTGCATCGGTGCAGACAGGGTCAAAAGGTTAAGGAGTTCATTAGGACTTGGTGGTGCTGGTGGTGGGAGGGGGGTTGAGTAAAGCGAGCAGCAGGGGGCGATATTGTGTTGTTGGTAGGAACCCAGCCTGTAGCCTTGATCCTCTGGCCTCTTGTATGGAAGCCAATCTGATGAATAACGCTGCACATACACACACATGCTGGCTGGGACGAGCCTGCCTTTGGAGAGACTGTTTGTTCTAATTTGGCTGGTGAATTACACAGGGATTTTCAATTTGGCCCCGAAAGGAACAGGGCTATAAGCTGACTCTCTCTGGACATAAAACAGACAGATGATCCGCTACAGGAGGGAAGGCGAAGTTCTCTTCTCCCAACTAAACATTTCCCCTATAAACATATCTGTGCAGCGAAACAATGATTATTTTACTGCAGGTTTAGCCAGTGATAGAAAATTATAGCTTTACTCAATTAGCCTACATACAAAAATGGGTACAGATCGTTTAAAATGTACTAGTAGCAGTAGTAGAGGTAGTAGTAGTAGTAATGGGTCAACTGTGGTTTGATCAAAATGTGCAGATACAGAGGCAGCTCACACAAGATTATAAATGCATAAGTTGTTCTTTTTCAAACCAGAATCTGAAGGTCTTCTGTTTGGATGCTTTCTTTGTTCAGTTATGGCCTTGTTGAAATATAGTTGACCTCCCTATCATGGGCCCGTTGTATGGCACTCTCTGGAAAATGTCACAGCCCTCCTTCCCTCTCACTGATGTAAGAATTACCAGGTGTTCCATGACCCAGAATCCATTATCTCCTATTAGAGCCTGTCTGTCTGTTAGAGAGCACATGTGAGCAATGCTTTTTGTCAGCACTTCAATTCAAATTCCCTTTTGTATTATTCAAGGACCTTAGTTTATTCATGTTTGTGTTTCATTGAACCAACCTTATCATTTCTAATGCTCAGTTTGGCACTCAAACACAAATTAATGCCATCTCACAATGATGTCATTTGCTTTGGGTATTTAGGAAGTATGTTTAACCTGGGCCAGTTCAGTCCTATTGCCTTTTCTGTCTGTGCTGTGCTTCATCCTTTTGGCTGTTGAGCTAGGCATCACTTCAACTTATAAACCTTATTCAAATACACTAAAAACACAGACATTGTGGTTTTGTGAGAAAACTATACAGCAGCTAGCCAGAGTGTTTGATTTTCTTTACTTTAAGTATTATAATGACGCCATACTCTTGTCTGTGTAAATTCAGCAGTGCATTACTCATTTGGAGGATTTCGTTCAAATACATCCCGTTCTTCCTCTCACTGGTCTTTGTGCACCTGGGATTTGTCATGCGGAGCCTGTACAAAAGAGCAGTGGAGGCGTATCCGTTTTAAGAGGGTCATGTGTTTAGGTTTCCTTTCACTTTTTCCCCTTGAACTTCTGAGGGATGTGCATGAGCTCAGACGTCTCGGCCACAGAGGTTACAACATAAAAAGCACAGTGTCCTCCTGCTCCGTGGATTAACAAGGCTAAAGAAACTTGTAATGTAGAGTGCACGGCTTAAAACCACGGCGACAGTAAGTCAAAAAACAGACTAAAATAAAAGCACGTTTCTTTTGTGTGTCTGAAAAATACCCATCCTTACTCGGGCTTGCATCTCCACAAACTTCAGGCCTCCACTTGCTTGTTTCCATGGAAATGTTGTCCCTTTGGCTATAATTCACAGTCCTTCCACAGAATGAGATAAAATGTATCTAAATGTATATGAAAATGTCTATGTGGCGAATGTTCTGAATAGTTTTAACTTTATTTTCATGCATGTGACGTGACACCTCCAGAAAGTTACACATTGTACCTTTAGAGTTTAGAGTAATATTTAGAGAGGTACTTTTACAACAGTATTGTAAAAGTAGTTATTTGTGGAAGAAATATACCAAATGTAATTTTATACAATCGGAGACATTGTTGGTTGAGAGCCATCTGGAAACGACCGTCCCACACAGGTGTTTGGTTCAACATCAGGGTCAGAGACGGGATTAGTGAAGACTGGACTTCTTTCTCACTCTTCATTCAAATATATGATAGAACATGTTGTGTATATGTATCACACGAGTTCATAAAGGAAAATTATATTGTTTTTAAGTTTTGTTTTGCTTATTTTCTTTACTTACTTTATACATTGTTTGCATGTGTAAATGTACATACTGTGTTTTCTGGACTATAAGTCTTTATATTTTATTTTTCAATTGTTTCTTAAATAGTGCTCTGTCAGTTCTTCACATTAGAGTAAAAGGCTGAACCAGAAGACAGGAAGTGTTTTTTTTTTTGCGACCTTAAACTAGACTTATGATAAACTAAACATTTACAATATTGTTCCAAATGAAAAATATCACTTTTATAGTTTTTATAAATGAAGGGAAATAAATAAAGGGAAATCAAATATGAAATGTATAAAAGAAAACGAGTCAAGTACATTTTCTTACAGGTATTACAAACACAGCAGCGCCTTCTAGTGGTCAAACAAGTGAACTGGAACATGTATAATCAACCTTTACCTAACATATGTAAACACATACTTGAAGCATAGACAGAACTGAACACGTGTCTGGTATGTTAATGTAAGATATTAACACTTAATCAGATAAAAGTATAAAGAACAAGCTAAAAAGTTTACTCTGGATCTCACTACAAATCACTAAATCCACTGAATTCTTCATCCTCGGTGTCGCTTCTGAACAACTCCACCTGCTCCAGAAGTAGATGAACCAGCTCACTGAAGCAGACGCTGTCACTGTTACACAAGTCTGGAGTGTCCTCATGCAGTCGTCAGTGTGACAATAACGAAATGTGAAATTATATATTTGAATAATTTCACATATAAGTTGCATCTGAGTATAAGCCGCTCCCCCGGACAAACTATGAAAAACAATGCGACTTATAGTTTGTAAAATACAGCATGTATCTATAGAAAGACTATATGCTACAGGGGATCCATACAAACAAACAAACAAACAAACAGTATAACGGTGTATAAAAGTTATACTGATGTACCTGTAATAGGTTTAAGAGATTGCACATATCTTTTCCATAGTCTAAGCCATCACACATTTTAATCAATGACATAGTTCAATATCAACCATTTTCAGTAATTACCCTGTGACATGAGCATTAGTGACATTGTGAGACGGGTCAGATGAAGACTGTGATTGGCCAATGCCTCCAGGAAGTGATTGCACACATTTTTATCAGCAGCCTCGTTATCCCAATCAGCACCTGTCCTCATCACCAGAGCCTACATCACCTCCTCTGTCAGCACTGGCTAATTAGCAGCTCAGCCGTAATCTCTATACTCCCTTGTTATGAGGATCATAAGAGAACCAGAAAACACCAGCCAATATTGTTCATTTAAAACTGAAGAAAAAATAAAATGACTATGCAACTGTCTATTTTCCTTTCAAAGTAGTTATGTCTGTTATATCAGATATGAAGGGACATTTCCAATCATCACTTATGTACTAGACTTTCTGCTTTTCCTATGCACAGAGGTTTAAATCATTTGAATTAGTAGTTTTAGCTAAATCTAGACCAGAGCGTCTTCTTCTCTTTCAGATTAATAATCTGTGACCTGTCCTTGTTTTAAATAAATAAATATATATATATATTTTTAACAACTCTTCAGTTTCCATCTGTTTTTGTCATGATGAAGCCACTGACACTGAATCCTCCCTCATCTCTCCTCTTGTTCTTTCTCTCTTAAACTAGAGTTGTGTAATTAGTTTATGTTTTTGTACATAGGGCAGATCGATAACACACTGACTGACTTATAATGCAAATGCAAACAGAATCATTACTCGAATTTGTGGCGTCTTTGTGCCAGTCCTAACCGTGGATAATTTGAGAGGGTGGCTCAGAGGTGCCCAAACTCTTCTTATAGAGGGCCACATCTCAAAACACATTCACTTTAGGTCTGTATCACACTGCAATGTGATGTTTGAGGATATAGTGGTAGAAATAGTTTAATTTGCTGTTAAAAGTTCTGCTTATGATCAATTGGGCCAGTTCAGCAGGAGGCCTGAGGGCCAATAAAAACTGGTCTGAGGGCCGCATTTGAGGTAGCTGCTGAATTAGAGACATGTCAGACATTCATGAGTATAAGTGTATTATCATTATTTCCACACACACAAAACAGTGACGTAATTTACTGTAAACATGTACGACAAGCTGTTGCTCATTAAATTACCAGTGGACGCAGACTATAGCACACCGTAAACAAAAGCCAATTGAAGCTAACATTCCCTTATTACCATCACTAATAGTGGAAGTAACCTTGTAATTTAATTGTACAGAAGTGATTTCAATCTTTACAAACAGTGCATTTATGGCGCGCTGCCAGATTAGCTCTTCCATCCCCGGTTTCCTCCTCTCGCTCACACTCTACCTCCAGCGTGTTTGTCATCTCCGATTTGCGCTCTGATCCTGCCTCTTGAAAAAAACATGATCATCTCACTTGACTCTGCTCCATTGTGTTATGTAGTGTCGCTTGTGTATTTATTGGAGCCCTGCAGCTAGTGGCATGTTTTTAGCTCCTCACAAGCTGTTCAGACAGTACGGCGGTGCGGTGCGGGACTCACACGGGTCCCGCAAGATTTAGAAAGTCATTCAAATCAATGCGCCCTGCCACACTCACTATGGTGCAGTGCGAGTGAGGGTCCGGGTGAGGCGCTGGTCTGCAGAAAGAATTAGCAAGAAGTTTTTTTTTTTCCCCAGCCACCGCAGCGGTTTGCAGGTCATTATGTGTTTTTTATCGCGTGAACCCTCGTTAAACCACGTTGCTTTGGTCAAACATGCACCGCAGTTGTCGAACTTGTAACAGGAAATCTTAAGTAAGTAAGCTGCTCAAAGTTCGTACCGGAGCCGCCTTGCAGTTAGTATAAACCCAGCATAAAAGATTCCAGCTCTCCTTGTGATCTGTCTGCTCTTTTATAGACTGGGCCTTCCTGTTGTGTGAGAGCCCAGACCCAGGTCGCAGAGATGGATGTTGAGTAATGAGTGTAATTGCGCTAATCCTTCCGTTTTCACAGCACTTTAATTTGTTCATGCTGTTACCTAATCTTTATTGGGCCATAATTTGTATTCTGTATATGATTATGTTTCCTCTTCCAGGGGTTTGGGCAATTATGGGCCTTACGTTCTCATGCCCGCTTGTGTAATACTCACTGCTACTTCCACTTGAAAATAACATGAGAGAAAGTACTTCAGAAGAAAACAAGCAAGGCTCAGATTGAAGTGTAGTTCAAAGAAATAAATGCACTGGATATATATTTTTTTTTTAGTTTTATATGCTCTAGAGCACTGGTTTTCAAACATTTTGCATGACGTACCACCTTGTCTTTCTGAGTAACAACAGATCTCAGAAGCACATCAGGCCTGAATTAGGACTAAACATGGTCTAAAAGGGACTAAACATGGTCTAAAAGGGACTAAACATGGTCTAAAAGGGACTAAACATGGTCTAAAAGGGACTAAACATGGTCTAAAAGGGACTAAACATGGTCTAAAAGGAACTAAACATGGTCTAAAAGGGACTAATCATGGTCTAAAGTGGACTAAACATGGTCTAAAAGGGACTAAACATGGTCTAAAAGGGACTAAACATGGTCTAAACATGGTCTAAAAGGGACTAAACATGGTCTAAACTAAACATGGGACTAAACATGGTCTAAAAGGGACTAAACATGGTCTAAAATGAAATAAAACTATGTGATGGGACTTTCGGCTCTTTAGTGGGATCCGAATCCGTTCATTTCAAAGAACCGTTCAAAACACTGGCTCTTTTCATATTTAATCATGTGACAGAGGCCAATGTGAGAATGCGTTTTAACAACAAACTAATCACAGAACGAAACAACCAAGGCTCAGATCTGTTTAAAATGGTTCAAACTGTGGGAGTGTGTTTATCTTTTCAAATTATGCATAATCTAAATAAAAAGTTGGTCTACAATAACAATAATTAAAAAATGAACTATTGTTATGATGCCAAATATGTTTTTTGTGCACAAATCTCTTACTTGTGTCGCCTGTGCTGCTTCTTTGCTGATTCTTGTGTTTATTCAACATTAATCAGTGTAAAAAAAAAAAAAAAAAAAAAAAAAAAAAAAGCCTAAATAATCGAGTCTTTCAAAAAAACGAGCTCTGGTTCCAGTCTTTCACAAACATCACATGAAAAACTAAAACGTACATATTCCAATCCACTTTGTGCGACGTGTGGTGGGCAAAAGACTCTATAGCAAAATATTTGAAATAGCTTTAATTTCCTCCTTGGTATCGACTGCTAAAATTCCGGCAGGTTATGAAAATGATGCTAAATGCTAAACGCTAAATGTTATCAAATACCACAGCCTCACACGCCAATAGTCTCCGAGCGAACAGTCAATATTTAGATTTGCCCTGCTCAACAAAACTCAGATTTATGAATAATTTGCCAGTCCCGCTACTGCGACACTGCGACTCCAGAGGGATATATTTATATTATTTTTGGTTTAGTGCCGGCACAGTCAATACCTCCATCAGAGGAGAGCCGGGTGCAGCGGACGCTCTGTTACACTCATTATCATCAGAGCCACACCGCTAATCCACTCCATCTGATTCTCGGCCTCTTCATTTCCCTTGCTGATTCGCAGAGGAAAGTCCCTGCACCGCTATCTGCAAGGTCTAATTTAGCTGTCTCGCTGGCTGCCTGCTGGGAGGCGCTGCTTGCTTATGTACTGTACTGTGCATATAGTCTCAACCACGGATGCCAGAACAGTGGGTGAAGTAACAGCTGTAAATCGTCTTATATTAAGCTTCCCTTCATGTGAAAAACCTACAAAGGGAGTCAGGCTAATTGAGCTGTTTAGCTGGTGAAGAATGTTGTTTGGTTTGAAAGTGGATTTGGCATTACACTGTGAAAGGGCTGCAGATTAGATACAGATAGCCCCTAATGCATCTTATTGTGTTATGCAAACGCCTCATGTAATAAAGGGGCCCCAGTGGTGTTTGGGAGACCAGGTTCACAAAGTTAGCGAGGACACTGGTCTGGCGTTGATTACTTTGTTTACACCGCAACTCAATTAAACAAGAGGTTTTATAACGCTCCTGTTGAACAAGGTGCATGGGTGCATACCACTTTTGGCATAAACAGTGTTTTTGTGAATTGCATTTGGCTGAAAATGAGTGGGACTGGTGAAGTTTGAAGTTTATCATTGTTTGTCATGGTAGTTTATGCTAACAGAAGTTTTTTAGGCTGTTTATTACTTACTCGCACCACAGAATAACCGTAAATGTTAAATACCTCGCTCGATAAAATACAGTGCTTTAGTTACTTGTATGTTTTATTAAACCTTTGCGATACACACAATGTTAACAACTAGGATACAGTTCAATGGCTGAAACAACTGTGGGCGACAGCACAGTGACAATTTCAATGTGCCACATTCTGGTCTTGAATAAATAGGTTTCTCTGCTCAGCCAATTAGTTCAACTGGTGTCAGCTTTGAAGCCTGCTGTGGTATCTGCAGTGTTGAATGTAGTGAAAAGTTCTAGTGAAAATATTTGAACAGACGGAATTATATCAGAAGTTGAGAACAGTTAAGCTTTCGAGAAGTTTTACAAAGTTTAAAGGATGAAAAGGAATTAAGAAATATACCAATATACCAAATAAAAGTGTGAGTAAGAAGCACCATCTACTGGTTATTTGTATGAACTGTAGAATAAAGTATCCAGTAGAGAGGGGTTATTTTCATAGAAGTCAATGGTAAAAAAAAGAGTCGCAGATGTGTAAAGAAATAACAGTCACGGCATAATCCGTCCAAACGCAAAAGAAGCTGGACATTTTCAGTCGACGAACTGAAGACTTGAAACTGGACAAAGTTTTGGCATAAAGCAAAAGTAGACGCTGGCTGTAAACTCACTTAATAAATGAAATAGATCATATACTGTAGATGAAAGCTTCTCAGCGGCTGCGAGCCCCCCTATGGCCACACCTGACCCACATGTTTTATGGCAGGTGAAACTGGAGCACTTCGAGGAAACCTACACAAACACGATGAGAGCGTGCAAACTCCACAGAAAGGCTGAACTACCTGCAACGAATGGTTTCCCCAATACATGTATCCAGTCCCACGCTCTGTTTTCCATAAAATAAATTAAATTTAAACCAAATAGGAATTTAAAACAGTTCATAGGGCTCATATGAAAAATATTGTGTAGGATTGTGGGGCAAGTCTAAGTAAGTTGAGGTGAGACTCGCTAATGCTGAATATTTAAAGATCTCCTGATGAGATGTGGCTGAGGGAAAGATGGAAGACTGTGTATTTACTTTTGTTCATTTCACTTGCTGTGTCAGTAAAGGGTAATGGGTAATGAGTAATTTTTATTGGTTGTATTACACTGTCAGGATGGTATCACCCCAGGTTAATGACAATCAAGTTAATGACAAAGTGAATCCGCCTGGATACTGTTGCTGCATTAAGGGGCTGAGAGACTGTGAAACTGGACTTGGATTCTCCTCAGTGAGTTATCAGCACAATGCAGTAAAACAGTAGCAGTTGGAGTAACCCAAAACGACATTTTGAGGCCATGCTCAGTACACCTCAGCAGTCTGGGGCGGGTCACTTCAATCACTTCTACACTGCCAGAAGCTAAGTGACCCCAAGTACAGCTCCGAACTACCATAATATATAAATACATCCAGAGACACACTAGCACAAAGACCACTGGGTATTTTAACACGGTGACAGCTGACAGGTCAAACCAATGACAAGGCGACGTGGGCACTGAGCCAGAACACATTCATGATGGTACATACTGTGTGCTGGGACATTACATGGACATGGGCCAAATAAAACCAAGAAAAAAAATTGGTCATGTAAAATAGTCTTAAATAAATGGCTGAAATTAGCTGTTATACTTTTGCAGAATGTTAATTTAATAACACTGCCTTACACTTATAATACGCTTTACAGGCTTGTCAAAGCCTCTGAAAGCGCTACACGGTCATTATGCATTTACTCCATACTTGGTGGTGGTAAGATACTTTTGTAGCCACAGCTGCCCTGGGATATGTGAGTGAAGTGTTTTGCCAAAGGACACAAAAACAAAACTTGGTCCGAGTAGGAATCAAATCCCTTTTGAGTTGGTGTGTTCTAATCATTGAGCCACTGTTCCCTTGCATAAAATATATAACTAAACTAAGCAAATACCACGATCATTACCAATGGACATTTATTTAGCTTATGTTCATGATGTTTTATAACTTAAAAATGGCAGAAAAAAGCACTTGTCCAGCTGAACAAATGAGCATGAACACAGAGCATGAACTACAGGAACATTTGCAATACACAACACAAAGTGCACATCTTATTTTGCAGCATAGCCTGACCTGGATGGAGTGTGTAATTTGATAAAGCAGGTGTCATACAGGGATGAGAGAGGAGCCAGGGGTGAATGTGTTGATGTTAAACAGGAGCAGATGCCATTGCTCCAGGTCTGGGTGCTGACACGAGAAGCCAGAGCCATGCTGCTGTTAAGCCCATGGGATCACATCACCTTCAGGGGCTGGTCCTGCCTGGACAGTGTCAAGCCCACAGCATCTGGGCTCAGATGTTCAAGAGAGAGGTGAGTCTGCTGCTTAAAACCATATCCTGCTCACAACAGATCAAAGCAGGTCTGGGACTATACATAAGGGCTTAGATCAGTGTGTATTTTAGAGCGGTGAAGTCAGTGATTGTTGGATGAAATAACAGAACGTGCATGAAGTGCCATCATCAGGTTTTCTCTACCTACAGAATAGAAAGATCTTTATGTGGATTAGCAACATCACAATAAGTGTCAGAAGCTATTTAAACAGTGGTACTTCATATAACAATGCTGAAGACACAAACAATTATAGCAGAAAACAAAACGTAACATGTGAACTTTTCTTTCAAAGTGTATGAAGAATCCAACTAAACACAAAGATGAATGATAGTCACACAATTGAAGGCTGGTGAACTTGGTCATGGTCTGATTTGTAGCATTAATCAGAATAGTGGAAAAGAAATGCAACAAAAATATGGTTGCAAGAAGATTACAGTAATAAAAAATTTGTAATTTGGGCTTTATTCTCCACAGATCTGACCTGTAACATGGAGAGAATGGGCAGAAAATACACAGTAGCTTAGTCGACCTTTAAAGAAATGGAGAGCCGCACATTATTTGTATAGCTCATTCTGTTTCTTGTCTGTTTTTTGTCAGTAGTGTCTGGATATTTCTTGAGCAATATTTATCTCTTGCAAAAGTCTTCCCATCTGTACATGTTATTTAGCCAAGCGCTTGTTAAAGTGTCGGTTTAATTTCATGGGAGCTGAATGCTGAACTCGTCCCTCCGTCCAGGCAGGAGTCTGAGGGATTATTGAACATCTGCAGTAGATTACTCTGTCAGGGTGTCGATGATGAGTGACATTTATAAAATCAACATAATCAAAAGTCATCAACAGCCCCCAGTCCCTTCACTTCTGATGTTTTATTGCAATAATTAATTACACAACAGATTAAAGCCCAATGTATAGTGTTTTATGGCCTGAATGTGACTTATTTTCTGACTTATTACCAGCAAAAATATTGACTCCAAGCACAGTGCTGTTTGCGGAACAGTAAACCAGTCCACTCAAGTCTTAGGCGACATCTGGTTCTCATCTTCTGCACTTCCTCTCTTCATGGCACAAGAGGAGGTTGTTTGCATTTATGATATAATCTACATACTGCGTGTGTTATGTATCTGGTCAGCATATGAAACATACTGAAATACCCACATAGTAGCAAAAGAAACTCAAAAGAATAAGGCGTGTACATACAAGCGTGTAATTTTTTGAAAGGAATCCAAAGGGTTTATTTTGCAAAGAACATTGTCAGTTAAGTTTTTCTTTGTGCTTTATTAAACAGGGGGGGTATTATGCAAAATCTTCAATGCAAGGTCAAAAACAGGTTTAAAGTGGTTTTAGATGTCATCCATACATCTTTTGGTAGTGTAGCGATCTCTCCGGAGCCATATTTGAATCCTCCTTGGGCATTGGACAGAATTTAGTTGTAAAATTCTGTCCAATGCTCAGCCCACAACCTTATGTCACCCATGGTCCCACACGACAATTCTCCATAAATATGATACAGAACTACACATCAACTTGACAAACCTGATGCGTTTCATTAGCGGGATGCACGCCGATTGATTTCTGCTCAGTGCTCTGAAGGGGGAGTGACATAGAGTGGAGAGCAAACGAAGTTAACTGAAAGTGAAACTTATAAAACATGTTAATGTTACATTGTTTTGTGTGTTCAATAAAAGGTAACACTGACCTAAATATGTTATGTGTTATCAGTTAATCCCCCATAAAAGTGAGGCTAACTAAGGCATAGTTATGATAAAGTATTATAAAGTAGCACCAAATTGTTGCATTGACCTTTATTGTACTGAATGATGCAGATCTCAATATTTTCTAAAGTCATACAATAAGTCAAAGAGTCGTCTTTTGAGTGTTTAAGCATAAGCAGTATATCCATTGGGAGAGTGAATATGTTTCACCTGAATATAAGATAGACAGGCAGGGACATGACTGACAATGGCTGACAAGAGGAGCTGATGCGGCTCAATCTCCCTGCATGCATCTGTGTGTTTAGATAGTGCAGACTGAGGCAGCGCTCTGATAAGTCACTTGATTTCCTGGCCCTGGGAACAAGCCTGTGTTGATGTGCTTTAAAAAGCCTGCAGCGATAAGGACGTGAGATAATAGAAAGCAGCAAGAAGCAGCTATTTCATTCCTCTTCCCTACACTCCGTGCTTAATATGTCATCCCTAAGCTTAGATTTTTCACACCTTCATGAATCGATGTGGATCTTGGAGGGGGAAATTAGCTTTTGACATGAAAGCCCCTCTCCGGAGTATGCAAATAGCTCCTCGGGCTCAAGGACATAAATATGTATCTGCTTCCATTCAGCCACTTAAATGAGGTTCCTAGAAAGGATTAGTGGCTCGTTTGAGAATGAGACATGAAAAGGGAAAGGGTTTCTGCTGAATCAGTGTGATATGTCAGATATTAGGCTTGGGATTAAGAGTAAAGACATTCATTCAACCCGAGTTCATTCACTATTTGATGAAGTTGGAAACTCTTAACATCACTCCATTCATCAGAAAGCATGAACGAATGTAGTAATTTATCTCATGTGAGTTGTGCCCATTTACCAAAAACATATTCTGAGCAACATCCTCCAAATGTGATGGCTCAGGGGGAACAAACTTACTGCACAAGTGTCATCATACAAGCATCAGTGAAACAAAATACAACGCCAGGTGTGTTTTTGATGAGGGAACAATGTTATAACATGGTTAAAAGCTGCATCACCCATAGTGTTCAGCTCCAGCCAAATGAAGCTAATCGAGGCTAGTAGTTATAGGGGCTAATTTGGAGCCAAGTTCCAGCCACGAGTATCATAGCAACCAAAGAGCCAATCTGAAGCCAAGCTATTAAAGGTAACGCCCCTTCCCGTCCTTTCTGCTGGTTTAGCAGGGAGCAGGCGATTAGCAACGCTGTCAATCACACATGTTGCTAACGCTAACAGGAGCGACCTCAAGGAAAGAAGGCAGCTGCAAAATAAAAACACCAGGATCATGTAGAGCGGGTTAATACTAACATAGACCAAAAAGACAAGTCTGACAGCAGAAATTACAGAAAGAGGGACCACAGTTTTTCGGTATAAACTGAATTAGAACCAGAGCGCACACCATGCTCACTTCATATCTGCAACACGGCAGCTAGCGGGTTAGCTATGTCCATTTATATATACAGTGTCTGGTATTTACTCTGGACTGTGTATAGCATGGCCACAAAGCACTTATATTAAATTCACAGAGGTAATCTTACGGAACAGTCTTATCGAAACATACTAACCTAGTTCATTTATTTGCCATCCAGCAACAAGAAAGCCAACAGGTCACAACATGTATGAGGTCGAGTCGAGGGGAGTCTAGGACTGAGCTTTGATACAGTCAGAAAACTCAGTGTGAGCGTAAGAATTCTTCCCCCAGAGCCCAGATCCCATTTCCCCTTAATGCCGTCCGTAAGCGGGGGTCCTGCACCGCTCTTGACCAAACTTCCTCCCAGCACAAGATTCTAGTGACCCATCCGTCAGTGCTGTTTACATTCCCCTCTTGTAAACTCCCAGCGAACCTCGCCTTTGAAATCCTGGCCCATGATGGCACCCCTAGCCCAGCCCCCCACCCTCAACACTTTTTGTTTATGTATTCCCCAGTTGTTCCAGATGTTGGGAATGATTGGGAGTCAGTGTTCTGAGAAATGGCTGGGCGCGCAGTTATGTGGGGAGCTTTCATCAATGACACAAATCATTAAGGTTTGCTACTGTGTCGACAGCAAGCGCGTCGAGCCGGGAGACAAAAAAATCTGATAATGATGATAGATGGCACGCATCACTCTGCCTCTAGCCCGCTGTTGGCAAATTTGAGATTCCTAATGGCGTTTGTGTGCGTGTGAAAATGTTAAAAGTGACACTGCTGGGTAATTGTTTGGAATGGTAACAGCTCGGACCGCATCAGAGGCTAATGAATGATGGAGATGCTTTGTCTTTCTGCCAGTGTCCTAGAGGGAAATCAAGAAACAGAAAAATACAATAGAAAACATAACAAAACGCTGCTCATCTGAACTTGTGTTAGAAACAAGCTCCTAGGAGAAGAAATGCTAAACTTTCATATATAACCACCGTAACTGTATCAAGCCCCGGGGCCTAAACATGGGCCGTGCTCAATGGCGCATGCCGCTAGTTTAGCCCTTAACGGCTAGGTACATCACCTGCTCGTTCATGTCATACCACGTGACTGCTCTGACCAATTAGCGCTTGAGCTTAGCCAGAGAGGACATAGAGCAGACATGTCAGACTCAGGCCCGTGGGCCAAATTTGGTCCCTTGATATAAATATATTTGGCCCGTGAGATCATATCAATTATGTATTAGAGCTGGCCCGCTGACTACCGCGCCAGTATAGCACATGCACTGCTAATGCTACGAATCCCAGAATGCTTTGCAAATACGTTTGCGCCGGCCCCCAACACTTCAGTTGACATTCATTAGCATCTGCTGCCTGTTGCCTCACGCAAATGTAATCCACCTCTTCTGAAAAACATGTAGATGTTGTAGAAATTTTCAATAAATATTTAGTTTGGCCCACGACTTAGTCACAGTTTTTAATTTTGGCCCTCTGTGAATTTGAGTTTGACACCTCTGACATAGAGCGTAGCCGAAGCTGACGATTAAAAAGTGTTTTTTAAGATAACAGACGGATTTTGAGCTGAGAAAAAGTTTATGATCTGAAAATAGGAAAAAATTGCCGCAAAATTTGACCTTTGTGAAAGCTGTAGGTTCCATGTTAGTTGAACACAAACATGAGTTTGTGATACATTGCGCTCTTTTTTTTCATTGTAGTACCAATGATCGGCCACTAATCCAACTCGAAACAGCTCTAAGTTAGCAATACCCTATCCAGTTATTTTAAAAGGTCCATGGACTGTATACAACGTTAGCTATAGGAAACAGCAGTAGTTGACTTGTGTTTTTGTGTCCTCAGGCAAGACTCTTCATTGACCTTGCTTAAATAAATGTTTTGGTATGGAAGTACTTGTGTTCAGAGAGGCTGGTAGCACAGAGATGAAACACAAAGAGACTGTGTGATGGGTTTTCAATGTATGTTCATAGTTTGCGACTGCTAAAATATCTTTCAAAAACATGAAGGGCTACAGTAGAAAGTTGAAAATCCCAAATCAACACTCCAACACAAGTTTCTCTCCTTTTCCACATGTAGTACACCAGCCACAATGGAATACTCAGTGCAAAACAATACACATTGCTCAACCGCGATGCAGCACTCTCAGAGAAATCAATACTTGAAATGGATGTCATGCCTCAATGCCGATGGTAACAACATAGAATAATGCTTTCTTCTGGACTATTTTAAACTTTATGAGGCTGTTGGTTAAATTCTGGGATTCTGTTAATGTGACCCCCACCACACATTATCGTTCATCAAATGCTGAAGTATTTGTAATGGATCAGAGCTTTCTGGAGATAGTGCCGCTTTGTACCCTCATAGCTCAGCCCCATGCTTGGCTTCACAGATAGGCCGGTGAAAACAGAGTGGGTGGCTTTATCATGAATTTTCAATGAAGTCTCTTATGGGCTCATTTAAAGACAAACAAGAAGTATTTTTATGGGGTTAAACAATGAAATATGCAAAGATCACTGGATTTTCCACCTTGCAAAACATACAGTCTTACTTGGAGCAGGCTCGTTTCGCCACAGATCTGACCTGTAACTTTGCCTGGTGTCTCTGTGTACTGTAGATCGATTAGCGTTAGATATATATACATGGTTTAATGGCATACTGTGGGACATTCCAGGAATAGCAATAACATTTCCATTAACACTTATCAATTGTGAACAGGAGAGAAAAAGACTGATATGTTGTTGGGGACGAAACCTGTGGCAGTCCTGCTTGATTTGCTTTCTGAAATAGCTCTAAAGCTTGAAAAAATCATGCATGTGAATGGGTTTGTGAGAGGGTTACCAATACTTCCATGTACCAAGCTTTAAAGAACATGAAAGCTTGCTGATATACAGGACAACCCAATTAACCTGACCTGAATAAAGCTAATGCCCTCAGCAAACATAACTTGCAATAACTGAACTACATACAGTGCCACAGTTCTTCCAATAATACATTTGTGATAATACAGACATCAGGTTAGTTTTTGTGTCCTTTTTCGAGCACTACAGAATCCCATGTGTGCGTCTTCTGAAGAGACACTTGAAGACAGTGGGACCACCAGGACTTTGGACACTTTGCTGCTGATATGGTTGATGTCCCTCAGCCAGGATTTGGTGCTGTCTCCAGCGTGGCCCCTCCCAGTGTTTCAAACCCACATGGATTACCAGTGAGAGAGCATACGGAACTGCTCAAGTCCTTGAATGTGAAAAAGGCTGGACCTCTCAGCAGTTTGATGAATTGATTTTATAACTACATCCTTCTGGGAGTTTTTCTTTTAAATATTGGAGTTATTTAAAGTCCACCATTGCCGATGCGCTGCATAAGCCTCCTGTTTCAGCCGGGACAACTTATTACATATATTATGACTTGGTTCAAATTAATTCTGCAGAGGCACACCGGTATTAGTGGATAAAATATGACCTATTTTCTGCCTCCCTGTAACTAAATCAGTCTTTAGATAAATAGCTTTGCAGAGAAAGAAAAAAATCTCCCTTCTTGTGGTACATGTGTAACTGCTGCCTTTATTCTCTTGCTTTCTGTGACAACTTTGATGGTCAATTATATTTAATAAACAGTTAGGGCACCGAAATAAATCAAATTCAGGAGTGCCTAATCCTCTTCTCTAGCAGACTGTGAAGCCACAAAGTTCTGGAAAGAAGTTTTGAAGAACTGATGGTAATGGAACACACATGTCACTGCAGTGGAAGTCCTGTTGAAGTGGAATCAGGGCTACTCACTAACTGAAAAAACATGACACGCAATGAGAAAAAAATATCTTCACTCCTTGACGTCTGGTGTATTTTTCTAGTGGATTTTGCGGAGAACATTAGTCGACACTTTTAGACAAATGTCATGGGTTCATCATGGTCCTTCTAATTAAGCTCTCAGCCGCGGGCTTAGCACATGACAGGCACATTTTAGCCCCTCTCTGCTGCATGTGTGTGCGGTTAGCAGTGTACAAACTCTGGGGCCAGAGGTTTGCTGCTTTCACCAGGCTGGTTAACCCTGGGTGCATCTACAGAGAAACGAAAACTACAGGCAGTAAAACAACAATTATACTAAATAAAACGTATTAGGCTGCACATGCCGTGGTTCTGTGACTGCCTCTGTGTTCATTCACTGTGTTTACATGCTTATAGAACTCAAAGTGTGCCAACTAAATTCAAATGACCTTTGCCCAAAAAGCTGTCAAATTTGTCCTGTGTTAGTTTGCATGAAGGTCAAAGAATAAGGACTACGAGACATTCAGGCACGTCTAGTAATCTAGCATTAGGACTAAAACTTTGCAGCTATAATGGCTAATAAAAATGGTTCCAGCTTTCCTGGCGTCATGTAAAAATAGTGATTGTGCTATGCAAAGTAACTAATAAGAAGTAGTGTTTTCCAAACCAGAGATTAAGGTGATATTTCAATACTTTAGAGCTCACATTTTGTGCTCTTTGTACACATATACAAAATGTATATGTTTTTTGTTTTTTTTGGTCAATATTGCTCACTATTGCTACATGAGTGACTGTTGCAATAACAGTGCAGACTGAAAGTTCTGCAAGTTCAACGAGTGCTTTTACTTTGCCGTTTGTTTCCTCACAATATTTGTGTGTTCTTGTTTACTTCCAAGTTTCCTGGTTACATCTTAATATTTTATGAGTATGTTGTATATTTGTCATCTTACTGTGTATAAGCCTTATCAATATTTATACTGCAGCACATTTGCTTAATAACATGTCATTATGGCATTCAGGAGAGATACACGAGGAGAAACAGGCCAGCTCCAAGGTCACACATTTATATTGTTCCACTAAACACGCCAGTTATTCAAGCACTGCTCATTTGAGTCGAACAACAAGTAGGTCAGAAAACAGAATGCCAAATGCAATCCTCATCTTTTGTACCAGAAATTAACATATTTTAAAATGATGGAACAAAGGCATGTTTTCTATTTTAAGCCGGGCCCACACACCACAAAACAACCAGTATCGTATTGGCAAATCAAAGAGTGGAGAACATTTTTCTTGTGTTTGTGTTCACAGCACTCTAGAGAATATAAGCAGTCTTTATCACCATTCCCATCAGATCAGAGCAGGCAGAGCCGCAGCAAACTGCCAGCCAAAGACCAAGCATGGACCCACGCAAGTCAAGGTATGTGCCCCTGAGGTATGAACATACTGCCAACAGGATAGTACCAATATACACACTTTTACCATGGAAACAAACAACCACAATAACACAGACAGGAGCTTTACACAGATAATACAGTTTTATGATAAAGACTTTAGAGGGACAAAGATCAACAATGTGGAAAATGTGTGAGTTGAAGGAAATTACACAATTGCCCTCCATGGATAACAAATGCACACATGGTGTTTTGAGCGTCTTAACTAAGTAAAACGTAAATGAGATGTTTCAACGACGTCCAGATTTATGTCTGGCCCTAGCCTTTAGGGGGCCCTCTCCACCTCAGTGCCACATATTCATATTTGACATTAAGACATCATCACAACCAGTTATAAAAAGTCTGAAAATTCTAGAGGCTCACAACAGCAATAGCCACAAGTTTAACAGTATAAAAGCATGTAAGGAAGGAGGCTCTGCCAAAGAAATTTAAGAATTCTGGTGCATTTTAATGTGGTCCAGTTGACTAAAGTGGGCTTACATTTTTCAATTCTTTATGTCATAAAATGCAGAATTGGATAGAGTAGCCAAAAGATGTACTTAAGCAAGGGTACACTTACTTCAAAATCATATCACTCAAGAAGTACAAAGTAGTAGAGTTGCATAAGAGAAACAGCCTGGACATAACACCAGATTTATAATGATCAGATCATTTGGAAGGACTGAACATAAATAAGAGGATTTTATTTTTATGTTTATTGTCAGGCTTTGGATGCTGTGATTTTAAATGCACATATTAATGAGTAGGATGCACAGATACCGATACCAGTATCGAGTGCCAGTACTCGTACTCGTCGATGGGCTGCTGATACCAAGAGCTGATACCACTGTATGTGAGCTGCCTCTTGTTTGAGGCTCTCATCTCTGCACAGAACAGTGAGCTCTGAGCTCTGAGCTCTGAGCTGAGCTCTGAGCTGAGGTGACCATAAAACACATTCACTGTTCTGCACATTAAGCAGCTGTAATCACATGTGACTGCCACATGAAATATATAAATATTTAGACTACTTTTACTTAAGTATTGAGTATTTGAGTAATTGAGTACTTCTTCCACCACAGAAGAAGACATATAGTGGGTGACAGTACAAGAGCTTCTAAGACTTTGGTGTTTGGAAGAGAAAAAAAAAACTATTGTTATCTAATGTTATCGTTTCATTTTGTATGGATTTATAGACAATGATCACATTGAGCTGTAAAATTAATTCAGAGTCTGGCCAGTTTGCAAATGTACAAATGTAACAATAATGCAGTGGACATATATGGAGCCTTCACTTCACATTCAGCGGTGGCAAACTGCAGCTGCCTCGGGTTCGACTGTTACTGTGGGCTCTATCCAGGAACTCCAACTTAAATGCCAAAATAAATGTGTAAACGTCTTGTTGACATTGTTTAAAACTCATTTCTTTACACCCTCAAACGGACCCTAGACCGGGGCAGCTCTGCATGAAGAGAGACCATAAATATGACCTCAGCGTGTTTTGATAATAGCTAATTAGAGCACTCTTGTTTCCGATTAGCTCCTAATGTTACTTACACAGACCATTGCCTTGTTTCTGTGTTTATGTTGTTATCCCTCCGTGAACCGTTTGCATGCTACCGCTGCTCAAACCGCTCCAATCAAGCTGTTTGTTTTTGCCTGCACTGATCGCACACACAAGCATAGCACCGTCACTTCATTATTCTTGCAGGGCTAATCCAAGTATTCATCACTTAATGTACATATTCGCCCTGACTAATGACTGGAGGAGAGGGTCCCTGTGGGAGCAGCTGATATATGGGACGTGCGCTGTTCATTAACCTGAGCAAAGGGAACGGACTTATCAGCGTGTTAGGCCAGCAGAAAACGTGCTTCTCTTCCTATGTTCATTTATTAGGAGGATTACAGGGCCTGGTCATGCAGTAACTTTAGAATGGGTTATACCTGACTGTGGGAGGTAGTGGTACGCGAGTAATTCATCTTTTTAGGCATACAAACTTCATGACCTCGTGTGCAAATTAGATGAAAATGTTAAAAGTAAGCAAGTCAGAGGATTTCAGAGTATACATACAGACGCTCACTCTGGCTGTTGAATTAATAGCTTAGGTTATGAGAATGTTTTAAAACTCTGTAGTTTGCCTCATTCCTTTGATGATGAAGAGCTCCTCCAGCGTTGTGGACTAAAGACTTATTATACAGTAAAGCAAATGCAACCTTTATTCAGCTAACCAGAATGTGTTGCTTTATAGTGGCCTTGAAATTTTATACCACATGGTTGCCGGCGCTGATACTTGCAACTGTAGAAGGTCTATGCCGGAGCAGTAGTAGTAACTTGTATGTTTTAGTATTAGCAGTGGACAAGGCATAAAGCGGGGTGTCCAAACAAATGCAGCCCTCAAACCAGTTTTTATTATCCCTCAGGCCTCCTGCTGAACCGGCCCAATTGATCATAAGCAAATTCAACTATTTCTACCACTATATCCTCAAACATCACATTGCAGTGTGATACAGACCAACAAATGTGTTTCAAGCCTTATTAATACACAGCGGCTCTGTCAAAGCTGTGTTTAAAGCACCACACTGCATTGATCACCGGTCTGTGGCCTTCTGCTTCCAAAGATGTGGCCCTCGATAAAAAAAATTGGGCACCTCTGGCATAAAGGATTGTTATATGAAATAAAGATTGCACATATTATTCCAGCAACAGTTTCCTTTAATTCACAATCCTGATTTTTGTCGTGGAGGTTATCTGTAAATAATACCAAAACATAAAAGAAGACTGTCTAAGTTTGCAGCGGTAAACCATCAGTCCCACTACTGACAGAGTTTCTGCTGCAGGCGTCCAGAGCGATGGGGTAACGACACTTAAATACTGTCTGAGGTTTGATCCCTTCCCCAAGTACAATTTGCATTTAGGTCAGTCTGGCTGGACATTTGGTCGTTCTTAGCTCAGAGAGGTCACAGCTTTACATTAGCATCTGAGTACAAGTAAGAATGATCAAACAATACACATGTGAAAGTGAAGTAGCAGACATGTAAATGGAAAAAAACACAAAGGTCCCTATAGCTTTCTGGGAGAGGATTAGACAAAGAATATTGAGGCTTTTAACACGTCTTGCAGTGTATCTTGGAACTGACAAATGACACATAATACTAAAACCTCTACCACAAGTTATCATTCTGCTGAAAGTGAAATGGAGCGAGAAATGGGTCAGTTATTTGGTTAAAGTTCTATCCAGAGTGCATACTTCTTTGAGTCGGTGAATCTCCTCGAGTTCAGATGACTGACAGCTGGATTATCCCATTAAGGACATTTATGTCTGTATCAAAACAAATATGGCCACTTGTGGAAAAAAAAGGCAGATTTATGCATCATTAATGAGCGAAGCACTGAATTCTTTAATCTGAGGCGAGTTAGTTTAAAATGATACATGGCCAAAGAACTTCTTTGTAAACATATCTGATTTGGCTCAAGGCGACAGAGGGAGAGGTGACCAGACTGATATATTTGAAAAAATGAATCTGAAAAAGATAGGTTGTGGAATCACATTCAAACATGACCATCTATTATTTACGATGTGTGGTACGGTTGCAGGACTCTTCATTTCACCACATTTGGTTGAGATAAATCACGGCTTTTTTTACCTCATATGTTAGAAAGAAGAGTGAACAAAGTCCGTTATATTCCGGTCATGTAATAGAAGGCAGAGAATTTTATGTTAAAGAAACATCAAATCTGAATTGGCTACAAGATATTACCATATTCATATCTGTGAAATCTAATAAGCTGCTGGCTGAATGCATAATACAAGTGGGGGAATTGGCGGTTGTAGTGAGGGTTACATATATGGGTGTATTAAAGTTGCATGTGTGAGCTTATCCTGGTGTTTTTCTATCTGCTCCAGTGACCTCACAGGTTCACATGTAATCAGCCTCATGCCGCCTCCAAACAGCACAAGAGACTGCAGCACTGTACAGCAGGGAACAGCCAAACCTTCATCTGTGCATTGTGATAAAAATACAAATCCAATACATGATAAAATATTTAAAGCTCCCATCAATGACAAACTTTAGGATTTACCAAGGACATTTGTTTTAGAGTTTTAAAAATGTCCCATTATCCTCAGTTTACTCAAAGTTCTATTTTGATTAACCCATGTTTGAGTAATCCCAATTGTCCTGCATTTGAACCGTGCTGAAAAAGGTCCTTTTTATCCACCCTCCGCCCACATCTCTGCACTTAGTTGCAGTTATTTTCCCAAAAACAGACTGCAAATCACACATAAGGGTTAATAAATACATAAATGACAATCTGCTGCATTCCTACCCTCACCTGTGTTCATGAGCTCTGGGTAATGAACGAAAGGACAAGATCGCAGATACAAGCAGCTGAAATGAGTTTCCTCCGCAGGGTGGCTGGGCGCTCCCTTAGAGATAGGGTGAGGAGCTCAGTCACACGGGAGGAGCTCGGAGTAGAGCCGCTGCTCCTCCACGTCAAGAGGAGCCAGCTGAGGTGACTCGGGCATCTGTTCAGGAAGACCCAGGACACGCTGGAGGGACTATGTCTCCCCGCTGGCCTGGGAACGCCTTGGGGTCCCACCGGAGGAGCTGGAGGACGTGTCTGGGGTGAGGGAAGTCTGGGGGTCCCTGCTTAGACTGCTGCCTCCGCGACCCGGCCCCGGATAAGAGGAAGAAAATGGATGGATGGACAATCTGCTGCTTGCTACAATTAAATGCCACTGGAGAGGTAGGAAGTCAGTGGTTCCATTTCTTAAGCTGTTTTAGATGAATATTGTAGTTTATAATGAACAAAATTAATGAAATACCTATATGTCCTCTAAAAATGTTATTATTTCATTTATTTTGTGCATTTAACACTATCTAAAACAACATTTCAGTGATGAGAAACTTAATCAGCTCCCCCCGTCCTTCTCTGCTGGCTTTCATCAGCCTTGCACGTTATAATCTGCACACTGTCTGCTTGTGTATGTGTTGAATGAGCTGTCAGCAGTGCATTTCCACAGGTTAAAGCCACCAGTCTTTTATCACGATGCCTTCAGTGCGACACCTTCTATCTGCTGCTCTGGGCCCCCTGTCACCCCGAGGCAGGTGTCAGGGCAAAGCACCCTCTTCACGGTGCTCACATGCCAGCGTTTTATCACAGGAGCAGAGGAACAAGGGCCATGCAAAGAAACTGTGGTGTGGAGGTGTTTATTTTAGGACTGTAAAGAATAGTATGTTATTATAAGTTTGCCACAAGGTAAGTTACGAATGCAGTATTTTTTAGGCGGTTGGCATTTTTCAGTGAGATTACTGTAAGCACCAAGTGAATACAGGATTCTTCTGTAAATCTTTGCATGGCCATATTAGCTGGTAACATTTGTATGGAAAACAAGATTTGTTTGAGGCCTGTTTGTCCTCACAGATTGCCCGCAGACGGCAAAAATACACGATCTGATGGCACACTGAGGAGTTAAGCTGTCAGGCTGAAATAGTAGCTTGTTGAGTCCTCAAAAGAGCGACCGATAAACAAAACAGCAGCTCCAGGTATGTTTTTGATGATGAGTGATTATTATAACATAAAAGATATGCCTGTTTAACGTTATAGCAGCGTTCAAACCTTAAATTAAAGGTACTGTATGTGACATTCTGGAGGTGGCACATCACCTGCATGATTACATGGAAAGAGAAAGTTAAAATTACTTTGGAACATTCGCTCTGGGAGAGATATGTTTTATTCTGTACTTTGGGAGATTGTAGCCAAAGGAACATTTTTATGGAAACAAGCAGCAAAAGAGCAGCAGGGCCCTCGTCCAGGTCAAATAAGGTTTGTGGAGATTCCAACCTGCTCAGAGCAAGGACGCATGTTTGTTTCTTTTTTTTTTTTTAAATTAGTCAGAGTGATAAACACAACCCAAATGAAAAACACATGCTTTTTTTAATCGATTTTTTGATTAAGCATGAATATTGTGGTTGAGCCTGCTACATAACTATAATCTACACCCGCGGATCATTATGTCATAGTTTGCACATTTTAAATCGCAAACAATGTAATAAATTAGTCCGCTGACTTCCACACTCGAAAGCTGAGGTGCCCAATGGGAGGTGACGTCGTCGTAAACGTTACCACTACAAAAAGCAGTGAAGTGGTCGGTACTTCGGATGGATAGCTACAGATCACACGATGCTAATGAATCCTACGCATATCACAAATTAAGAAAATAAAAGTGCAGAACAGAGTAAGTACAGAGCAGTGTGCGGTTTGATCATCCATTCATCCATTTTCTTCCACTTTCCAGCTCATAACCATAGGGGAGGGTAGAATGTAGATTGACTGATAAATCGAGAACTTTGACTCAGCTCCTTCTTTACCACAACAGGTTCAATCAGCAATATGAAAATAAGCGATTAAAGATTTCTCAAACATGCACAAATCACTCCAAAAACAACTTCAAGGGAGAAAATGAGAAACAACTATAACACGGTCATAAGCTCTGAAAAGTCAATTTTGCATAATGAGTCTGCTTTAAGGACGGGCAATGTGTCAAAAATAATATCAAATTATTACTTTAAAAAGGTAACTAAAGTCATCGGCCCTCTGAAAGTTCACACTTCATTGCCACTGGTTAAATCAACCTGTCACTGCTGAGACTGATCAATGGGAAAGAGAAAGGATGAGAAACTTTGTGAATCATGATGTAGAAATTTTACCCACCCATATTGCCACAGAACAGGGATGAGATCACAATTCATGCCGATACTTAAATGTAGGATTAGCCTCCCATAAAAAAGCAGCTGCTGCCATGACGATGTGGCTTCCAACTAATAGTAAAAGAGGTATTTGCCTACAGTAGAATATTCATCACATTATTTCTGTATTGTCAGATGCTGAACTCACTGTGGAGGATTTTAGCTGATCTAAACTGAGCTGTTGTTGATCCTACCTGAGGAAAGCAATGCATCCCCTATAGATTCATAACAAGTCTATTAAAATTAATGGGCTAAGGAAGTGGGTCCCCTAAGGTAACAGATATCTGTGTCGTTTAATAAAGAAGCTCTTCTCTGGGGACAAGTGTGTGTGTGTGACCTTCTTAGCCTCCATCACACTTTCAGCAGAGTATAAATACGTTCATTAAACTGAAACACCGCTCTTCGACACTTTCAGAGAGTTTATCCACAAGCTATCATGGCTCCAGTTAGGTGGAACATATAAGGACAAAGAAGCCAATAAGTCTTGTATTGAAAACGCTAGTATGTTTTAAAAAGTTAAAGGCCTTCACCCAATTTTTCCCATGTATTTGAGCAAACTTTGTCCTATGTGAGTACAGATAGAATTCAATAAGCAGCTCTTGAGGTTAAAGTAAGTCTGCTGTCAGCATAATTACAATTAAGTGTTTTATTGTCAGATAATTGCGTCTGTGTAAAGTGTTAGCATGCTAGTTGTTATCGACATCACTGTGACGGCAAAACTCCACTCTGAAAAACGCTTGTAAACTCATCAGTCATTAGGATGTTCGAAATGCATAACTAGTTCCATCTTTCGTGTTTTTAAGACAGTAAAAACACAGCTTCTCTTCTCAAACCCATGAACTTCCACTGCTTCATTAATGTTCCTTCCTCTTGTACTTACAGTCCATCAAAACTGGAAACACCCGTAAAGTGTTGCAATTTTGGAGAGGCTGTGACCCACTAATTATAATTTATTTTACCGACTCCACTCTTGTGATATATGAGCTTTGAAGTTGTTGGGAGAAAATAAAGCCATGCTCACTCGGGGGATTAGAGCCTTCTCGCTGTGCTTGGATACCTCACAGCAACATTCCCTGGAGCTCAGTCAGTTTTCATTTTTCCTTGAGACATCTCCGCCTGTTTTCATGTTGTAAAAAGAAACTATTGGTTTTACAGGTAAGAGGGTTAGAAACAGGTAGTCGGTTAGATACTCGCTCGATATGAGATAGGACACTTCACCCTCAGTGCACACTTATGGCTGGTGTGTCAAGAAAAGCACAACCACACTTAAAATCCACCAAATAACTGAGATGGGTCTGCAAAATATAAAAGCATCATCAGCAGTGATGGATGAACTACTCAATGACTGTTCTAAACCAGGTTTAAACCAGGTCTAAACCAGGTTTAAACCAGGTCTAAACCAGGTTTAAACCAGGTCTAAACCAGGTCTAAACAAGGTCTAAGCCAGGTTTAAACCAGGTCTAAACCAGGTCTAAACAAGGTCTAAACCAGGTTTAAACCAGGTCTAAACCAGGTCTAAGACATGTCTAAACAAGGTCAAAACCAGACTTTACCGACTAAACCAGGCCTAAACCAGGTTTAAATCAGAACTAACCAGGTCTAAACTAGGTCTAAACAAGGTCTAAACCAGGTCTAAACCAGTTCTAAACAAGGTCTAAACCAGGATAAAACCAGGTCTAAACCAGGTCTAAAACAGGTCTAAACCAGGTCTAAATCAGGTCTACCACCAGGTCTAAAACAGAACTTACCCTCTGCATGGAAGTAAAAGTATTTAAGTACCTGTTTAAATGTACTTTAAGAGTAAAAAGTATTTCACACAAGTGTTGTTCATTTGTTAAATGTGGTGATATTGATTCAAAATGCTACATATTTTTGGTCAGCAGTTGCAATGCAAATCAATTTCTTAATTTTTCTCATACATTTTGTGCATTTATTTTTGTTTAGTCAAAGCCAAAGGTCGCCTTAAAAGACTAGTCAGGATGTTGCCAGGAACATGGAAAAAATAACCCCTCATATCATATGAAAAGTACTTTTACCCAGATATGTGTTATGTCATGTTTCCACCGTGGTGCTAGGTGATGGCTGAGTGTATTATGTACTTAAATTCAATATAATAACTTTATTTATCCCAGAGGAGCAGTAAAAAAAGCACATGAAGTAGCAGAGTTACAAAAGTCATATGCAGAAATAAATGACCCAGTCCATAGTGCTGTGGGGTGACAGTGTTGAGGGAGGGACGGGGCAGATTTGAGGAACTTTTTCTGTTCTGTTGTTGGGTTGAAAATGTAGTGAAGTAGAAAGTACAGGTACTGCTCTCAAATGTAGTGAAGAGACACAAAGTACAAAGTATCCATTGTAAAATTTTCTCAAAGTACAGATACACAGTACTTTATTACTTTTACTTCGTTACCTTCCACCACTGATCATCAATACATCAGTTTGTTGAGGAAATGTGATGTTTTGTTTCTTCCAGAGCTCGTGGAATAGTGTATTTTGTGGCTGGCCCCAAAACCAGCGTTTGCACTTTTTTGTTATTCTACTACTATTGTTGTGGGAAGTGACTGACTGAGAATGTGTTTTTTTTTCTCTGCTACTAAGAGCTTTGTCATTTACACTGATACATTTATGTAAGAATTATAAAACAAAGACATTTTCGTTTGCAGTCGTTCTAAATGATCAAAATGGAAACTAAAATAAGCTCTGCGGTCATTGTTGAAGTGCAGTGTTTAGTAATAGATTACGAAAAAATTAAATGTGAAACATGCATTAAATTCATATAAAATCACACTCCCGAACTGTGTGATTTCTTGTTAAGTTGATTGAACTTAACCACTGTCGGGATGAGATGTGGCCTCTGGATGTTATTTATGGAGCCAGTGGGAACAGAGCTCCAGAAAATCAGGCCGACTTCACAAGCCGCTGAGACGCTGTGATTGGAGATTCTCACATGCTTTCCTCCTCCCCTCCCTCCCTCCATCCCTCCCTCTATCCCTCCCTCCCGCTGCGCCACTCATCTGGTCCTAATATTACACAGTGCTGCTCTGGAAACCTTTGTAACGAATGAATTATGCTGCAGAAACTCAAATATGCTGCCGGCTTTGTTCAAACGCCACAGCAGTTTTCAGGTGGATAATTATTTAAAAGCTTCAGACATTTACAATAATTATACGCAGATATGTGTTATGTCATGTTTCCACCCTGGTGCTAGGTGATGGCTGAGTGTATTATGTACTTAAATTCAATGTAATAACTTTATTTATCCCAGAGGAGCAGTAAAAAAAGCACATGAAGTAGCAGAGTTACAAAAGTCATATGCAGAAATAAATGACCCAATCCAAAGTGCTGTGGGGTTACAGTGTTGAGGGAGGGACGGGGCAGATTTGAGGAACTTTTTCTGTTCTGCTCTTGGGTCAAATGCCGATTGAAGTTCAATATAAATATAAAAACACACAGGACAACCCCTATGGCACCAACTTGAACACAGGATACAAAACATGAGCGCGTCCCCGAGAATCCTGTGAGCAGCATTCACAAACGTGACGCAATCAAAATGATAAAAAATGACAAAATCGCTTGTTGTGTGGCTTTATTTAGTATTATAATCATATAGACACCTTTTAAAACGTGGGTCACTCAACAGTGTTTGTATGTCTGTTTAGTTTAAATATATTTGATCATTTATAGATTTTCATTCATTCATTAACACAATTGCAATTCAAAAACAACCCTGCGATATCATAAACCAGTTGTGTTAAGGCAGGGGTGTCCAAACTTCTCTCATTAAGGGCCACATTTAAAAGCACAGACAAAGCTGAGGGCCGATTGAGGGCCATAGACTGGTCACTAATACAGTGAATACTTCAAATCTGTGTTATTATCACAAGTTAGACTGAACCACTCGACCTTTATTCATGCTACATCCTCAATGGGACACATTAAATATTTGATAGACCTTGTTAAAGTAGATTTTCAGAAATATACAGTAAAAAGTACTGTTTAAGGTAATATGGGCCAATTCACCTGGAGGCTTAAGGGCCAAGAAAAATTGGTCTGAGGGCCGCATTTGGCCCCCGGGCCACAGTTTGGGCATGCCTGTGTTAAGGTGTTTAATATTCACGGCCAGTTAACATTAAGCAACTTGTTGAACTGCTGTGATGAGCTGTTGAAGTGACAGACTTCCATGACGGCATCAAGGCCACGTTATACAGTAGCAATGAAAATACGTGAGCTATATCTGGGTGATAATACTTTTGTGAAAGTCATTAGAAGGCTGATAAGTTGCCGCGAGTAATAGCACTGTAAAGTAAAGTCTATGCATGCAGGCACAAGTAACACTGAGCTCATATAGTCATCCTCATGAATATAGTGGGTTTGCTATGGTGGGAAAATCAAAGAAAATGCCTGTTATAATCATCATAATTACTATTGTCAGTGATTGAGAAAACCGTTGGAGCCAAAGAGGGTAAAGGTGTTCACTCTGTACACTGCCAGTTCATTTAATCAGGCAAACATGGATGTAGGCCAGATCTTATAGTCTTAGCTCATATAAAAAAAAGGGGATTTTGCCTCCGTTCGCTGCTGTTGGGAAAATGTTCCTTCAAACTTGAACTGACCCACATCCGGCCTCTAACCTCCCTGTGAGAATTCATAACAGTCTGCTATGCGAAGCAGGAAAAATATTTATTGTCTTTGCCTCCATATCCCACATAGCAGCCAGCAATAATGATCTTTCAGGAGGCAGTAAATATTCCCAGCAGCTGGGGTTAGAGTTTGGGAGGAGTTCACAGTTGGGCAGGTTAACGGTTAATTGGTGCTATTTGTAAGATACATTTAAAAACACTTAATGGATTTGTGTGCTACGCCAGACAAAAAGAAGGAACAGGTTTGTGGTGTGTGTCATTCAAAAAGAAGTGCACAAAAGTGATGTTTCTGTTGACAAGAGAGAACCTATTCAAGGATAATTCAAATTAATGAAATACAAAATAAATTGCAGATACTTTTATTCACTTTAGATAAGCATTTTAATTAAAAGCACTTTATAGCTTTTCTGGTTGGAGGTCAGTTATGTGGATTTCCTGGAATATTCCACACGATGACTTATCGACTGGTAGTGCATTTATGGTTAAGGAAAAAAAAAAAAAAAAAAAAGAAAAACACCTTGAAAACTATTGAATTCTCACTCACACAAATCTGAACTGTAACTTTCAATCACCGGCTTGCCTTCATGGTAACAGGTTTAATGCAATACTGTGGAATTTTCTAGGTAAAGCAATAACATCTCCAAGGAGACCAGCAGGTGGCAGACCCTCCACCAGAAAAGGTACGTTTTTACAGTTTTAGGTAAATCCCACGTACATATGTGGGTGAAGCTTCCTTCTCTGTGCAGATTTTAAGAGCTCCCTGTGTTGTTTACTGTATTTTCCAAAGTACAAGTTGCACTTTTTTTTCTTTTCATAGTCTGGCTGGAGGTGCGACTTATACTCAGATGATGATCAGTGATTTACATGTGGAATATAAGTCGCATCTGAGAATATAATTTCACATCTTCATTACGTGTCTTTTTCTTCATTATTGTGCATTTTTTATTTATACTCCGGAGCGACTTATAGTCCAGAAAATACGATATTTGAGGAGCATCATGCTGGTGGGTTACTACGGTAACGCATAAGTGCTGTATATATTGTTATAGAGCAGAGGTGTCCAAACTTTTTTTTAAATATTTAAACATATTTGAAGCGGAGGGCCACAGACCAGTGATCAATACAGTGTGGTGCTTTAAACACAGCTTTGACACAGCCGGTCTGTATTAATAAGGCTTGAAACACATTCACAATTTTTTTTTTTTAATCATTACAAAGACAATTGGCAAGATATCTTAATCAGACTTGTTCTATTCCACTCAGGGGTTTCCAAAGCGTTTGACCTCATTTAATCCACCTCTATATGGGCTCCATAGTTGCTCCAAGCACATTAAGACGGGACTGGATTTCTTGCTATGTTTGCTGTAGCAGAGCCTCATCAATGGTTCAATCACATCTGTATCTTTTGTTTTAGTTCAGTAATGTCCTGTTTTTGTTCAATACATGATATATTTAACACGGCCTCAGAGAAAGAAGTGTGTGAGATCTGGTGAACATGGTGGGCACAGAATTGGTCCATCCCTTCCAATCCAAATGTTTGATGAAAAATGCAACGTGACCACTGAGTACAATAGAACAAATCTAATCAATATATCTCATCAATTGCCTTTGTATTTCAGTTTAAAATAATGAAGAGACTTTATGGTACTGTACTTCTGAGGTGGTGCGTAAAACAGACACTTGAGGACCAGTGTTAGTAGAAATCTCTCATTTTTGAATGTAATAAAGTCTCCGCCTTTGTATTTTCAGCTGTCTTTCGTTCTCTCTCAGTCTACCTTAGCTCTGTTTAACTATTGGTACACTGGGACCGGCAGATGACATGCCCCCCTCAGAGTATACAGCCATGAGGCCACTCCGCTCCAGACGGCCCTTAAAGTTACTCATTCACTCGAGGCGTCGCATCAGCTCCCTTGTGAACGCCGCGATAAGTCACTGATGTTTGGAAGAAAAACAAGCCGTGCTATTGCTATATAAATCACTAGGGGTTTTGGAAAAACGTTTTGACCGAATCTGTGGTGCCCATGGGAGAACTACACTCATGGGAAACCACGGCAGGAGGGATATTGTGTTCCTTAAACGAGTACATCTTGTTTCAGGCCGACTTGAAAAGGCGTTCAGAGCTATCAGCCGTGTTTGCAGATCCCCACATGGCCCTCTCATCTCTGACATATCTGAAGAAGGGACGCTGATTGCTCCATGGGCTTATCTCCAAAAACACCCGGACCATGATGCGCCTGGATGATACTGCAATGAAAACTTAGTGGTTCATAATAGATTTGATCAGGCGGCAATATTTTATTAAAGAGCCCATGTTACGCTATTCTGATTTAGGTTAAAATGCTGTTTCCTCATCAAAAACACACTCGGAGTTGTCTTTTGTTTCAGTCACACATGTTTATCACACGAATCTTGTGTATTTAGGCTGAGTTCTTCTCTCAGACGGACACTTCCACCTTGTGATGTCATGTGGTAATACAGGAAGTGCTACACAGTGGTTTTAAAACACCATATATTTTCACTAGAATCATTTTGTCGTTAGTTTCAGTGTAGTTAGCTCCTCCTTTCAGGTAGATATAAGGCCACCAGTAATCTGACCAGAACTGAAGAAGCGGCCTGGATGAGCAGCGAAACGTCTTCACTCTTTCTTTATTTTAATCCTATCAACTCTGGACTCCACTGAACAAAACATAAAAGTTTGCTGTTAACTTGAAAACTACCACTTCATGATGTCACAAAGTGGAACAGAGCTTTGTGGATGTAAACAGACTAATAGTGCAGGGTTCCTCAAACATGTGTGAATGGAACAAAACACAAACGCTCAGGAATCAATTTAGTGTCATATGGAACCTTTAAGTCACTAAGTCAGTAAAGACATCTACAACCAATAAAATGTTTGAAGTAGCTAAATTAAAAGCATATAACTTATTTGCCTTACAGGAGAAAATGTCTGTGTAAACCCTCAGTCGTCCAGGTCTGATCCTTAGCAAAAGACGAAGTTTAAATCTGTCAGCTGGACAAATCGTTCTAAGCGTAAAGACGTTTCGCTGCTCATCCAAGCCGCTGCTTCAGGAGAAGAGGAGAAGACATAAACTTAGACCATGCTTTGTGTCAAAAAAAGGTGCACATTAGATATCAGTTTTAGTTATTGGGCAAAATGACAAAATAATAAAATGGTCATGTTTTTGTGCTTGTGAATGGGATCGAGCTGTTTCCAGATGACCTGTGACCTTTTTCCACATGGTGTTCCTTTTTCCCCTCATATCGATGAACTCAAATGTTGGGTTTGATTTTATTTAGTCTTATGGAAACGTCTTTCAATATTAATTTCCTGAACCCAAACACTACATGCATTAAATCAATGACATTTAACGCAAATTTCAGATTTCTTTCTGCTTGAAACCACATGCTTTTACTGACAGAGGTTTGGCTGTAGACGTCTCGAATCAAATGACCCAAGCTGATCGTTGATTAGCAATGACAGAATCCGGGCTTTTATTAAAATCTGATTAACTGTACAGTCCTAAATTTGGCAGCTTATTCCACCTCCATAAAGTACAAATCCTTAAAGTAAAGTCCAAAGAAACTCGGTAGATCCACTTCTGTCTCGGGTCTGTGCAGATTGCCACTTCATGCATGTCTCTGTCGGGCTCTTGCTGACAGACAATCATTCACACTTACAGTTTGGCTGATTTTCCCTCAGATCAGCTGGTGCCAGAAGTACTCCGAACCCCCAGGCGTATCTGCTGCAGACCTGGTAGCACCGTTTCCATCCAGTCTGTCCTGATCCCTCACTCACAGTTAGGCCTGGAGCACTGGGATTTAGTCTTATCTGCAGTGGAAGCGACCACATCTGTCTGCTGTCTGCCTGTGTGTGTGTGTGTGGTGTGTGTGTGTGTGTGTGTGTGTGTGTGTGTGTGTGTGTGTGTGGAGTCATCTCAGAGTACGCTCCATGCAAAGCCTCCAGCAGACCAGTCTCCATCCATGCAGGAGATAGCATATCAGCCTACAGCAGCGGTTTGTAAACTGTGGTGCAAGTACAGAGGTGGTGGCATGCAGGCTGTTCCGTCAGTTCTATTGAGTCTTTAACTACAAATATTCGTTAGTTAATTAGTTACGTTTTGGTTTTGTCTTCCTTATTTAATCTCACCCAATAATTGGTTGTTAATGTATTTCAAAATTGTCTTTCAGCACTGGCACTACTGGTTTAGGCTATTTCTGGGTGGGTGTAACTGGCGGTGGATTAGTCAGTCAGGGACATGCTTGGTCCATCTCTATGAAAACAAACATGGAAACAAGAAATATCACAGCAGACGGAAAAATATTAGGAATTTCTGTAGAATCCATGAGTGAAGCACTGAACTGATGACCAATGAGCTCCTCTGTTTCATATGTGCCGTGGAAATAAACAAATCTGATTACGCGGTACTGTCCGAATCTGACCCGAGATGTGACAGAGGGAGTGGAGACCACAGCGATGTCTCTTGTTATAAAAAATACAGAGATATCATTCTGGATTTGCCTGGCAACCTAGCCTGTAATGGCAGCCTATCTCACCTTTTGACTGTTTGCTTGTTTGTTTTTGCTCCAGTCTGAGAGTGAACAGCAGAGCAGACCAAACAGTGGGTGGTAAACAGGCGTACACAGGCAAGCAGCCTGTTCAGTGGGAGATCATAAATCACACAACACAAGCCGTGTGGCCCTAGGGTCAAAGCCAGGAGGTGGTAAGTTGATTTGGTAAAGACATTTTACGCTTAAGTCGTCCCAAACTATGACTCTGTAGTGGAAAGAGATAGTAGAAAAGACTGGAGGATTGGAGAGTACCCCACCAACAGCCCAAAGTCACAGAGAGGCAGTTATTCCTGACCCTTAAAAGAATGACTGGAGCTGTGAGCGGGTGTGGTACAATAGACACACTGACGCTTCTGCCTGCTGTTTTGACCTGAGCAACTCAACTGAACTGTTTACTTACCTTCGTCTGAATAACACACTGAAACATCATGTGAATCTTAATACGACAGAATGCACAAGAGAGCAGTGTAAGAAGAAATGTTTGTGTTACAAAAATACATTGGAAAAACAAAACATACATATATGTATATATATATATATATATATATATATATATATATATATATATATATATATATATATATGTATGTGTATATGTATATATATATATATATATATATATATATATATATAGACATACATATACATATATACATATATGTGTATGTATGTATATATATATGTATGTGTATGTGTATATATATATATATATATATATATATATATATATATATATATATATATATATATAGATAGATAGATAGATAGATATAGATAGATAGATAGATAGATAGATAGATAGATATAGATAAACGCACACATGGTGACAAAGGTGCAGTGGAGACTGGTGCTGAGCTGCCTCATGTATCTTCTCGTCCATCAGCACCAGTGTTGTTCTGCTGTGATTCTGTCTTCACTCTTTCACTCTGTTGAGTTGAAACACTTTTTTCTTGTGGTTGGAGTGTGTGGTTGGAGTGTGTGGTTGGAGTGTGTCCTACTGGACCTACCTGTTCTGTTTTCAGTGCTGTGTCTGAATGCGCATGCGCCAAGCTGTAAAGTCCACCTTTAAATGTAGGTATGTTTTTATTATGTAAAAATGAAAATAAAAGATGCTTTAGGTTATTTAAGGCCCAATTAAACGATAATAACTGAATTTGAGTCTGAACTGCGCATGCGCAACAAGTAAAGTGGTGCCTTCACGGAGGCTCAGAGTTTTGACTTTTACACTGTTGACGTAACTTTTTAAGAGCAGAGCTGTATGGTGTTTACTAATGTTACATTAAATTAATAATTGCCAGAAAAGCTTGTTTGAAGTTTGTTTTCTAAGCTTTCATTAAAGGCAAAACTTTTTTTTTTTATTTCAACTTTACTCATTGAACATTTTCTAATACTGCGCCATTAAACATTTTTAGATTCACTTGTGTCAGATTTTAGAAAGTTGAACACGTTAATTATTTGCATTTTCTGTGAATATTTTTGTTAAAAGTTGGTTTAAAAAGCTCTAGAGAAGTTTGTGCTGTGAGTTGACCGAGCCTCCGCTGCGTCCCTGAAGGCACCAAAGTCTCGGTCAATTAGCAGAGTTTGAGTTTGAGTTTGTGGAGTGGAGAGACACAGAGCTCTGAGCAGACCAGCTGAAGCCCCCCAGCGCGGACTGGGGACTTTGGACTGGGACTTTTGATTTGTTCTACACTTTAAACCATGGGATTCGAGCTGGACAGATTCAAAGGCGCCGTGGACCCGGATTTTAAATGTAACTTGTGTAATAAAGTTTTGGAGGAGCCGCTGACGACGCCGTGCGGGCACGTCTTCTGCTCGGGCTGTGTGCTGCCCTGGGTCGTCCAGCAGAGCAGCTGTCCAGTCAAATGTCAGAGGATCTCCGCCAAAGAGCTCAACCACGTCCTGCCTTTGAAAAACCTTATTCTAAAGCTGGAGATTAAATGTGACAACCACGCGCGGGGCTGCGACGCTGTGGTCAAACTCCAGCACCTGGCCGAGCACGCGGAGATGTGTGAGTTTGCCCCAGTGAAGTGCAGGAACAGAGGCTGTGAGGACGAGCTGAGCCTGCGGGACCTGGGTGCACACATGCGGGATACATGCGACTACAGAGCCGCGGGAGTGTGTGAGAGCGGCTGCGGCTTGATGCTCAGCCACAAGGAGCTGCGGCTCCAGAGCCACTGCTGCGTGCGCGCCCTCAAGGCGCACAACGCTGCGCTGCAGTGCAAAATCATCAGCCTGGACCGGGAGTTTAAGAAAGAGACGATCAAAGCCAACAAGAGGGAGAAGGCTCTGCTGGCACAGCTCTCTGCTGTGCACACTGAGCTGCAGATGACAGCGCTCAAGTACCAGAAGAAGTTTACAGAGTACAGCGAGAGAATCGACTCCCTCACCAAAACGGTGGCTTTCTCCTGTAAGGTAAGTCAAGTTACTGAGAAGCAGTGACTGTCAGTGTCAAACTCACTGTGAAACTCACTGTGAAACATCCAGAAGAAGCAGTGCATCTGTGTACAGCTGCTCAGTGCACAGTCCAACACATGCCACACACTCATTTACCCAAGTGGGTAGTTTACATTTCAACAGCAGACACACTTAAAGTTGAACTCCTCTTCAGTCCTTTACTTTTGTTCAAGTACCCTGCCTCTTCCTGGCCACATTCACCTCTTCTGTTGTTCTTTCTTTTTTGGTGCATCATGTCTAAACCAGTGAAGCACCAGGGGTTCAGCACAGAGGAGACTGGTCTGTGAGTTTGCACATTCACATGAGATTATTCGGATAGGCATAAACAAAGAGCATTTTGCAGTTTGTTGTCTTTTTGTGTTAGATTTTAACCAAACAAAAATAAAGTCTGACTGTATTACATCATATTGTGATCTTTAAGAAACCCTTGTAGCTGTGCATCTTCATTAGGGCTGTGCATGAGGGCTGCACTGGCCTCTCTGTGAGACATGGCTGTCAGCTGTGCTCTGACCAGCTGGCAGTGAAGGGGGAGGGCCAAATATTTACTGCACTTCTGTACACAACAAGGGCCAGCTCCTAGTTCTATAACCTGCTCTAAGCTTATTTAAACACGTCTGTGACAGCTCACTGTGCAGCTGAAATATCCCTTAAAGATACAGAGGAAAGAGTTGTTTAATGTCACTTGTAACTTTTAGTAAATGCAAAATTCTCAACAAATGGATTCTGCATCAGTGTGATTTATAACATGTTGTAGTTTAGGAGATTTTTTGACTCAGCAGCAGTTTTCCAGCCAGGACTGAAGATTTGTTGCTCCTGGAACTGTCCGGTATCTTTAGACAAGATACAATTTTTGTGGCATTCAAAAAGTCAGAATAGTTTTCTCTGGTCATTCCTGCTGGTTCAAGGTTTCCTGGGGCAGACTGAGCGAGAAGTGTCAGCTTTGAATAGAAACTGTGACAAAATGAATATCACATGATTTTTTGGGGATTATCCTGATGGTGATATTGAAACGACATGTAAATAAATCAGACATTTGATCAAACACAAGCCTGTGAATCTCTTGGTTGGTTCAAGTATCTAAAAATAAATGTGAAGAAATGGACTGTAAAAGTGAACCAAAAACAGCTAAATATACCTGTATTATTTTCATAGCCTCTGCAATTACACTGTAAGTTGATTTAGTTTGATGTATTTTTAATGACCTCTTTGCAGTTTTTTTTTATCATACTAATACAGGCTACTTGATATTCATTTTTTTTCCTCTGATATTTTTCTTTTTTAGATCTCCTAGCTCTAGCTGTGACCAGTTTTATTTAGTCTTGTTTCCACTGGTTCACGTTGGAGTGGATTGGTACAGGCCACAAATGTTTCCACTGTCTAAAGTGAAACATACTGCCCGGTTTGAGGAGTCTGAAGCAGATCCTGGAGGGAACTAGCTCCCAGAGGGGCCAGCGCAGTGTGGATCGTTTTAGCAAAGGTGTGGCTGCACTAGAAATGAGATGATTGGGCAAGAGAGAACGCAGACTCAAGAAGGCAAAAAGCAGATATAACAGAAAAGAATAATATCTCACCAAAAGCTGTGTTGATGCTGTATTTCCAGTTATGTTGACTTTATATGTTGAGTTGATCAGCGTCATGAAACAAAGGATGAATGTAACCGCTGTTTCCTGTTTATAGATGCATGGCACTCACTTTTAAAGATTGAAAATATAATATTTTCAGTGCTTAATGCATCCACCCCACATGCATTACATAAAGAGAGGTCAAAACATGGTGTAGAAGTGCAATAAATGCAGGAAAAACTGACAATAAGCCAGGAGTAGTAGTGTAACAGTGTTTTCGTTAGCTTCAGCTATCCCTCAGAGTGCCACAAACTAAACGTCCTTTTGTGAATCACTGAAAGTATAATTCAAATATGATTTAGACTTTATCAATTAAGAAAAGAATTGTAATGTTTGGGTGATGTCAGTGTGTCAAGTAGCAGAGCCCTGCCCCTGGACCCGGAGCTGTGCCTGGAGCGTGGAAACGTAACTTGGCTGGAGGGACCCGCACCGAACAGACCCGCTCCAAGGCGGCTCCAAGCGAACTGTACCAGTGGAAAAGAATAGAGCCATGAAATCCACTCAGACTCGACTGACAGTTAGAATTAACTGGTGGAATAATGTGTGGAGTGTTTTATGGAGGAGATTTAATCCTTAATGGCTCATAAAGACCAATTAACAATGCTATAAAAGACACAGAAGTTCATAGCTCAGTTAATCAATTAAATTAGTGCACAGTGATTGCATTGGGACTAAACAGACGGGAACAGTCAGAAGAAGAGAGGCTTTATTCACAGAGATTACACTGGTGTAAAGAAATATATTTTTGTTAATGAATCTGGTTCATTTTTTGCTTAGTATCATCTAATTTTTGTATTATTCAGTATTTATGTAAAAATATGACAGTTAACGTCTTAAAAATATATGAATATACTCAGTACTGTGTAGTGGTCAAACAGTGGAAAAGTCAGTACTTTTCACTAAACGGATGTAGTAGCATGGAGCTTTTGTCCACTAATCCACTGGTTTGCAGTTTGATCCTTGTACTCACTCGTGTGTTTCTATGCTTCTAAATTGAGCCTTGGGTCAATTAAACACAGCAGACACACATTCCTCTTTCCTTCATGGCTTACACCTTTGCTTGGCGTTTTCTAGGCTGTGAGCTGAATGTGTTCCAGTAGACTGGTAAATTGTGCATCAAATGCACTGAGCCACAGAAATGGTGAAATCGCTCATGCTGGTGTAAAGACTGCTGCAGCGGTGCTATCACAGCTGCTTATCCTGCTCCATTTGACATAGGAAATTCACCCATAGTGGCCATTCAGCCTCATTGTAGCTTGAGTTTTCATTCAAAATGTCTTTGTTTGTTTGTTGAAGAAGTTATTTGCATATTATGTTGAGTATTTACTGGCTCTTCAGCACGGCCTCTTTGCTGAGTGCAGAACACGTGTCTGTCAGAGAAGAGGGTGGGGGATACTCTTTTTCTCGTTTGTTATGTTGTCATTTAGGTTCATGCTGATGACAGTATTTCCTCAGTGAAGAACAGTGGTTGTGCTGCTGTGTCTCTAATGCACATTCTGAATAGATTATGGCCTGAAACATGCACCAAACTTGAATTTCTCTCTAGATACGTCTTGTGATAAATGCAGGACGTTGTTGGGTCACTTAATAGAATCAGGAGCATTATCAATATATTAACATTTTGTGTTCCCAGTAAATTAAATTTGACCAATGACCATTTCAATGTCATTAGCCTGAAGGACGGTTAAATTTAATATTGACAAGTAAGACCTTGTAACCCGAGATTACATTATGTAATCAGGACACATTACGTTACAAAAAATGTTCAGAAGAAAGATGTTTTGCTCTTAACATTTATTGAAATTTGTTCACCAAGATTAGATTAACTGAGACAAAAAATAAAACTCTGTCATACCAAGTACCATAAAAGCCTTTTATAATTTGAGCTGAGACCAAACCGGACAAGCAGAAGGAACCATCTAACCATGTAAAAGCATATTTTAATAAAGACTGGGATACATTCCAAGCAGTCCACGCAACCAAAGCAAAGGGCAGAGGCTGACCAGTTCAAAAAGGAGCTGAGACCCCCTCCCACGAACTGTTGTCCCATGTAAAGTAACCCATCCGCAGACCTCTCACTCAGAGGGACAGCATGACATGAAGACTTCTGGGAAAGATGTGGAGTCAGCACTTAATCTGGGCCTCCACCGGGGGCTTTAAGGTCACTTACAAGGAAGCATCATTTCAGCTGCCCCCTCAGTATGTAATGGACACAAGAAGAGCTAAATAAAGCAGACATTACTGGCATACGAGGGCCGTCATTTGCTTGTGGGGCTACAGTAGAATGTGAAGTAATGCATTTTGTCACGGAAACATTAGCCACACATGCTTTGAAATTCTAGTGACACAGGACTAGGACTGTCGACAAGAAGACAGTTGGGAAACAGTTGAAGTGAAAAGTGATGATTAGATTTAAACAAAGACAATAGGATCTTAATATTAGTCTGTTTTAAGCCTCTGAACAAGTAATAACAATGTTTTGCAAATTAAAATCACTGACTTGATTACATTTACACTCTTCCAAAAGTCACAAAAGATAATGTTAAAGGAAGATGGACTGAGGGGGTTTTCCACACATAAGCACATTTCCTATGTCTATAAGAGAGTAAAAGGTAAAAAGAAAGAAAGACGACATATTTGATTGAATCTGTGACAGTATCAGCGCTGTACTCATCATTTGTCTCATGTTTTGTTGATGTTTTGTAATGTTTAATGCACTGATAGGAACAAGATTATGGTTATACTTTAACACGTAATTTGTTAATGTTTTACACTCTAAACGATGCATGCATGAGATCCCCAATGTCGTGGGGCAGTGGACAGAAAAGGACTTAAACTACAAGTCTTATCATTGTAACCACAGAGTTAAAAAAAACAAAACAAGTTTGCCTTACTTCTGTCGCTAAATGCACAGCTAATGTGGTTCAGACATGGGTCTATTGTGTCTGTAAGCACTGTTCAAATGATCTCAGACTAATTAAGGAGTGTATTTTGCACATCTGCAAACGCTCTAGTACCTCAATCAAGCAATAGCTATGTCCAGGTGATAAAACCAAATGTCCTACTGCTAAAATGTAAAAAACAATCACAGACAGGAAGCCAGGAACTCAAAGTCTGAGGAAGAAATGGAAAAGTTAAGGGGCTGAGTAAATGGGTTGGCACTGTAGCTCCTCACTTGAGCTGCAGTCACACTTTCCGAGTATGTCCACCTTCCAAATGCATCTCTGTCTGTGGATCTAATTACTGTCAGTGTGATCCATGACTAAAACAGAAAATATTTGTTTGCACTGACATTCAACAAGCCGTTTAGGGCCTTTGGCCTTGCACACAAAACATACCTTTTAGATTAAGCATTTGTTTTGCTATTATCCAATTATTGTCCAAGTTACGAACAAAACATTTGCAACTGTTGTCCAAAACATTAGCTTCACACTCACTGAACTAGCTAATAACTTGTCAGGTTCCAGAGGAAAGGTCTGGGGTGAACGCTTAAAAATAACACAGGGGTCTCCACAGCATGAAGTGAGCACGCTGCTTTCATCCAACAGTCACAGCACTGGATTTGGAGGTGATTTATTTCCCCAGAAGTTTTACATTCTGGTGGTCCTCACTGGGTTAAGCGAAAATCCTAGACCCTCTTATGTCTAGATGTTCTATACATAATGATAATGAACAAAACCAGAGTCCAATTTCACTGCAATGTCAACCAAGCTCCTTCTCTGGTCATACAGCAACTAGACAGCCGTGAGCAGACTCCCAGTTCAACGCCATCTGAAGGCCATTTAGTTTCTGTAAAAAAAAAATAAGATGATTGACTTTGGTATTGTTTCCCACAGTTTATCTTCTGACACAGTCCCTTAATTCCAACCAGGCCTTTGAAATTGTAAAGACCAGCTGTTACATGTCGTGACTTTGCTGACGTGTCCCTTTCTGTGTCTGTAGGAGAGCGAAACTAGGAGTGTGCCAGTTGTGCTCCTCCGTGAGGGTGGATCTCTGGGGTTTAACATCGTAGGAGGAAGGCCATGCGCGGTAGGTTGAAAGCGTGTCTCCCCCCGTAGTCAAGTGTCAAATAGCAACCCAGGAATGACTACCCTCACCGGCCTTCTGTGCGCCGACATGCCTAGTTTCTATTGCTCTGTAGTTTGTGGACATATGGACCACATCTCGCTGGTTTTATGATGTTTATACACTAGTGTGGTTTTGTGGATTTGGCATTACTGATTAAAACAAAAACTATAATTACATTTATGTGAGTTAAATGTAGGATTTGGCTTTGACCACACTTGTTCTGTCTCTAATTGAAAAGGGCTCTTGGTGGTTCAGAGTTATCACAGCAACAGTTCTGTGCCTTCCGGCTCTGATGTGATGTGGCTCATTAATGACATGCTTTCAAATTGAAACATACTGTTAAATTGGTACTTTTAGTATTAGGTGAAGAATCGGACGTTTGTGGTACTGAGCTTTTTGGTGTTTATTTGAAGTTACTATGGTTTCAAATTGGCATGTGCATCGCTTTGTGCTTTCTGTTTCAACTGTAGCCATTCATGTGAGCTATTGGTCAAGACAAGATATAAATAAAATGCTTTGTTTTTCTTTGGAAACTTGAGCAAAAACTCTAGTAGTTTTTGTAGATGTAACATTTTTAAGTTGTATTTGACTGAAGTGAAATCATTAAAATAGACTTCTAGTTACAGTAGGATTGACAAAGTTAAAATTTGATACTAAATGATACTAAAAATTAGCAGTGAATCTAAATCAGGGGTGGGCAAACTTTTTGACACATGGGCCACAGTGGGTTCTAAAATTTGACCTTACCTATTTTAATATAATTTGATCATGTTTGGCGGGCCGGATTAATAATCCCAAAGGGCCGTGTGTGGCCCCTGAGCCGTAGTTTGCCCATGTCTGATCTAGATACTCATTTGAGCAGGTATCGCATTCACAGGACAGAAATGAACCTCCTGAATAGCTTTAGAATGATCTTGAGCTGTATTAGATCAAGTATAAGATCATACAGACTAGTACATGTCCATGGAACACTATGGAACCCACCTAGACGACTGAGGGGTTACACAGATATTAGGCCACATAAAGTACTAAGATTTAATGTTGAAAATCAGTCACATACAATAACATGTGAATAATTATCGTATCATATAATGGGTATTGAATATCAAAATCTAGTCTGAAATTGCAGTACCGTGACAACACTACAGTTCTCCATCGTATGTCCACTCTCCTCAGGTCTACCTTCCTTACATGGGGCCTTTGAGCTTGCACTTCATTCACATGCCCCTGGCCATATCAGTTTCCTTTGGACCATACTTAACAGTTACAAGGCAGTTTTCCATAGCCCCAGTGACGCACAAACTTTCTCCAGTCTCGAACATTATCACCATTACAACTATTTTGAGAAAGTTATAAAAAGACTTAAGTCATAAAGCAGCGTTTTGAGCCGAGTCTGGCAGTCCTCTCCTGCTCCTATGACAGAACCATGCATCAACCTCAATGGCCACAGATACCTAATCCTCTGTGTCTGCTTTTCCCTTTCTCAGAGCTATTCATTAAAACGGAAAGAGGTAATATCTATACGACCTTTGACCTTGGCGTTTGATGTGGCTGTTGTTAGGGCACGGTTGGGTAGGGGCGGTCAGCTGTCAGGTCTTCACATTAGCGGCTTCACCGTCACCTCTGACATGTGCTGCTAATGTGAACATGGATGCTGACTGATAAGCATGACGTACTAAGTGGTGAGCGAATTTAAATGAACTGGTGGAAACTGACTCGGGTTGTTTGTGGTAGTTTTGAGAGAGGTTGTGATAATCAAGAAAGAGTAGTCGCACCCATATAACTTGCCAAATATTTAACAAATGACATAAACTATGCAGCTTTGAGAAATTTCATACCTCCATCACATCCTTTGTACTTTCGGCGATATGACAAAATGTGGACCACGGTTTTGTTCTCCTCATATTGATTCATTTATTTGTTTTATCAAAAACAAATAAAATGTCTTTCAATATAAATTCCCTGAACATGAACAATAGACTGTTAACTATTACCATAAAAAGTAACATTTGTTGCACATTTGTCCTCCAAAGTCTGAACTCTGCTCCAAACCACATGCTTTTCTGAGGATTGGCTGTGATCTCACAATTCAAAACATCCAAATATATCACTGAAGATTAAAAATGACTGATTCTCAATCTTAATTAAATCTGCAACCCTATTTGTACAGCATATATTGCAAGTGAAAAGTGTAATATGTAACTCTTTTGGTGGAGTGTATTGATGGAGATGTTACTGCTTTACCTAGAATTCTCCACAATATGGCATCCAAGTTGTCTGTCTTCATAGAAACGAGCAAGTGACGCCAGCAGGCCAGGTTACAGGTCAGATCTGTGAAGAGATGTGCAATAAGAACAATGAATAAATGCAGAACTGATGAATTTACTCCCATACTGTGGGTAAAGCAATAACATCTTCATGGACGCAAGCACAGAAGTTAAATAGTGCATCTTTAAAACCAAAAGAAACACTTGTGACTCTTTTGTTGAAGTGTAAAGATCAAGAGATCCATGTGCATTAGTTCTTAAGTGCTCACGGTGTATAAAGTTAGGTAAACCATTGTGGCCCTAAAATAAACACCAAACAGGAGTCTGCTTTGTGGCTGAAGCACTGTATAGCTGACCTGACCCCGTCACATCCTCCACGCCTCCTGAGACGCCCTATGGAGCCACAATGCCCACTTTTATAAGGAATAGTGCAAACAAAGGCACCATTTATCTCTGACGCTCGGATCACTGCCCCATTCTGGTGTCACAGACAGACTATACATCCAGGTCAGACAGGATTCTTTTCACTGCCAAGATGTAAAAATGTTGTATAGGAAGGAGAGGTTGACTGTTTCAATATTTCACACTCTTACTACTGTAACCATATCCAAACAGGCTCAATCCTGCATTTTGAAAGGAACAAGATGAGGCAAAATGATCACCTTCCCCAGTGAACTGTGAACCTCTGTTTGAGAAACACTCAATAGGCTGCAATAATTCTACTTTACTTTGTACAGTTTTGCAGACATAAGAATGCCAGCCTGTGGAATCCCTTTGTTAGTGAATGAAAGCTGCTGTTGACATTGTACATTGATTTAAATCTCAGCTGCTATTATTATTAATATTTATCTCAGCAGTGATGATAAGATCATGGCGGCATTGTGGCATAACTGCTAATAATTACCATTCATCTGTTGCAGGATGAAAATGACAGCACTTCAAATGAGGGGATCTACGTATCCAAGATTGTGGACAATGGTCCAGCAGATAAAGAGGACGGCCTTCAAATCCACGACAAAATCACTGAGGTATGTTACAATATTACAGCATGTGTCCAATGCGCATTCAGTATCTGATTCAAGTATTTCTGGTTCAGATGTAACCACTTTTTTATCACGTCAGGTTCAGAATTACACACTGTGGCAAAATCAGAAGTACATATTTTTGGCAAAGGTTTTGTTGTTGTGGTTGTTGTGGATCCAAATCATCTGAACATGTCCATCAGTCGTCACGTAACATGCACCTCCAGAGCTCGCAGCACAGAGAAACTTAAGATTTGTCACTAGATCCCAATAACAATGGACAAGTTAAACCGACAATTCAGTGGACTCCTTAAGACTTGAGGCCAAACTGGGTCTCCATGAGCCACTGGCTGATGTGTGAGGAGATTAGCTCATCTGTCACACTTCTATTGTGGGCTCCCCATATCTGTTTTAACTGTTACAGTTGCATGTCTCTCAAAGGCTGGGAATCATGTTAATGTGGCTACTTGAGACGTTATGCCTTTGCGTTTATAAACCTATTTGCACTGTTAATGGCCACCGCCAGGCAGAAATTACTTGTGGAGGGTGCTCCACTTATGTTTGTCTTGTTTTTGAAGCCGTGTCATCAAAACCTGGCTGAGTAAAGAGTACACATTGACCCTAAGGAGGTTGCAATGGACTTGTTTCTTTTCTAGCATTACTAGACAGAAAAACACTGCATAAATCTCAGTCTATTCAATAGAAAAAGTACACTGTGTGAAACATGATCGTAATGTTAGTTCATATTTCCTAGCATTTTATTTTCTTAAAACAAAAAAGTTCCATGTCATGTGTTTGGAGGCTATAATCTCAAATGCAGCGTCATGACGACATGTTTGCATCTTTCACCTCTGGGTGCTGTGCCGGGTGAACTTGGTCCTGCAGAGGCGACGTGGAATCTAATACTATGGCATCCTAAAGGCAGTTTCATGTAGTGTCTTCAATAAGTGGGCTGGGTGAGGTACTACTGTCCTATTTTGCACAAGTGGGACCAGTTTTGTCAATTTCTATATTTTTAACTTAAACCATGAGTGGCTGAGATAATGGTCTATGCAGAGAAGTTGTTAATGAACCCTTCATGCACATTTTATCAGTCATTGTGGTCTTCATTAGGCAGTCACAGCTATTGCATCAGGGCAAAGGTTCTGTGTTACTGAAATGATAACTCTGGTTACAACTCTGTGAAGTAAAACATTACTTTTTGCCCCTGACCTCACATTTTATAACAAATTAGTCATGTTCCTACGACTGTTTTTTTCACTTCCATGGAAAATTATGTTTTTACAACACATAAAATCATTGAAAGAATCATGCTGGTGACACACAGCCTTAAACAGCCTCGCACTCACTGGGGAAATGGACAATTGCATTACATGGAAGACAAAACCTTGCTCCTACAGCTGAGGTGTTAGTTCCAGTAAGCTTATATGGATGTATCATGTCCATGTTGATCCACGGCTTGTCTCTCTATAACCAAGTCTTAGCGGGGGAGTGCAATCACAGATGGCCCCTTCTCTAACCAAGCTCCAAGCCTGCTATGAATCAGCACATGAATGCCTCCTTGTTCAACTAGATTTTTTTTTTTCTCATAAAAACCTCCACTTGTGTTTGGTTATGCTCAACACTGTGCAAGCTGAAAACTCCTAGCACCCAGGATCTGCCAGTGTTTATAGTTAGATCTGTCTGAATATGTTGAATTTTGAGATTAGCTGTTGTGGAAAACACTGTTGAGTCTTAGTTCATATTAATTTATCCTGGAAGATAAAATGGCAGCGATCTTTTTAGTTTTTCCATGTATTCAAGCAAAATTTGCCTTTCCCCAGTACAGATATATTGCATGAGCAGCTCTTGAGGTCAAAATAAGTCAGTTGTGTTTGGTCTGTATTTAATTATAAACCATTGTATTGTCCGATAATCAGGAATTGAGAAGTTAGCATGCTAGTTGTTGTTACTGTTATGGCAAAACTCCGCTTTGGTCTTTGAGACGTGTGAAAAGCACATTGTGGATAAATAGGATGCTCGGATTGCATAAGGTAAGTGAGGTATAACTTTTAAAATGAACTAGTGCAGTTTTTCACATTTTTAAGACAGTAAAAATCAGATACAGTGCCTTCAAGTTTACTTTTTCAGTCAGTCGCACTTATGTTTCCTGCAGATGTACATGTCCTGTTGCGTATTCTTGCAAAATCACCCTTTTAAAGCTTCCGTTTATGCAAAATGGCTAAGAAAGTTTGCCAGTGGTTAGATAAGTGTGTCTGTGCTCTTTAGGTTGGTAAGAGGTCTCTGTGTGGGCTTCTGAGTGCGGAAATTGAGAGAGAATGGAGCCTGCTGGGCTGTAGTTGTAAATGTCGTCTTGTAAACTGTCAGCAAACATACTCAGGTCGCAGAAGGTGAACAGTAACGACCCGTTCTAAATAAACTGACATTGGGAGATGCCAGGGCTAATATGGAGGCCAGAGTTATGTTTGAGTGTTTTTGGCGAGATGGTGGAGGCGTCAGCCAGAAGAAATGTGTCTGAGTCAGGGCAATGTTTACAGCAGTGTATAAACAACGTGTCGCATCTAAAGCAAGGGCAAGATTCAACAGAACTGGCTTTTTATTCAGGTCCATACACTCCACAGGTGATACAATGCCATAATGAAAAAAACTGTATCTACACACTACAATGGTTCCCTGAGTACTGCCTGACTTTGACCTATTTTCAACCTTATTTGTTTATTGAATTGTAGTAGTGGTAATACAGGTAGGCTGAACAAAGTTGGAGTTTTTTCATGTTTTACGTCAAGTCAAATAGCCTCTGCACATTTTCAACTTGGAATAGATTGTGATGATGTGCTGCTGGTGGGTTAAAGTATGTGTGAAATGCCAAAACAGGCTTAGCTCCACATGCAGCTAACTTATTGGCATGAGGCTGTAAAATCAAATACTTACTACATGCAAGAGGCATTTATTATGGGACACACCCTTTTGGCTTCATTCTCCAGGTCTTAAAATGGCTAAAAATAGCCCCCATTTCTCCATTAGCAGTCCCTTACAAGCTTCACATCTGCTCCTTCTTACTTGTCACTTGCCGTGTGAGTTGCGAGCTTACTGTGAGCCACTAAACACCTCCACCCTCCTCACCAGTTCTGAAGTATCGGGTCGCTACGCTGAGAACATCTCCAAATGCAATCACGCAGCACTTAGCAAACCCTTCACTTTGGTGTTATTCAGAGCTAAGAGGCAGCTACTAATGTTAAGGAAACTGTATTTACTTTCATCAAAGCAAGGAGATAACTAGCTGATAACGTCCTTCTTTTGACACTTGTGAAGTGTAGTGGAAATGTATTTTCTCTGCTCCAAGTGTAATAATTGAGTATGCAGTGTAAAATGATCAAAGTGTGATTTCATTTGAATGTCATCAGCCATCAAGGGACCATTGTGCGATGGACTTGACCTTAGTGGCAGTGATAAACTCCAGCTCTGCACATGGCTATCTCAGCAGGACATGTGGCTGGCGTTTCTGAGCCGTTATTTTTGACCTCTGGGGCAATGAGGAACAGACATTGGTGTCATTTCCCAGAGTGAGATCACATGTTTTTGACATTCTGAGGCAATAAGAAGGCCTTTGTTAAACACTTGATTTGATTTTAGGCCTTATGCAATCCCTGTTTACTCATAGAGGTGGATATGAAGGTTTTCTCATATGTTTATGATTACATACTAAAATCAGCTTGATTACCAGTCGTCCACATCTATTGCAAGACATATTCTGTGTTGTGTGTAGCAGTGGATAATGACACGAATGGCTGTAAGCTTTGTTTCTGCAAGTGATATAGGCCTGTCACGGTAATATATGTTAAAGTATGATATATGGCTCAAGAAGATACAGACGATAAGCGATAATATTCAATGTCATTTTGCCACTGACATTTTCACCCTAAAGCAAAATTCCACCAAAAAACAATTCTATATGCACAGTGTTGTTAATGAACATGAGCTGAAATAAATTAAACACTTAATGAGTCATAGAAGTAATGCGTTCAGCCTTCAACAGCTCATATCCTATCATAGTGCAGAAAAATAATCAAAAGTTCAAAGAAAGAGCCCTCACGATAAATATTTACCCCCAAAAACAACTGTTCCATTTGCCATTTATTGAACGATAAGTTGATTTAGTAATTCTTGTGACAGGCCTAAAGTGGCAGACCTAAAGTATCTGTAAGATCAAACCAAATGCAGTCTTCTTTGTAGCTGCTGTGTGGCCCAGGACTTGATGGAACCCATCCTAGCCCCAGTCGGCCACATTCCACTGCCCCGCCGCGGTCCAGCTGAGGCAGAAGCACAACTGGAGGTCAACTCTGCTGTCTAATACAAAAGCTGCTTTGAAGAAGTAAAGACAAGCCACCATTGTTTTTGGACAGAGAATTGGTGTATATAAAACACTCCACACATTATCAAAGTGGTAATTGGCATGTTTGACACTCAGGGTTAACTAAATGAATTGATTTCTGCTCTACAATAAGACCCGTTATCCAACCCACAATCCCCACTCCAGTCTGCGCTTACACTCATGTATAAATGTTTCAGTCTGAGTGTGAAGGTCGTTTGATTGAAGTGCTATTGCTTTTGGAAATAATTATCCCAGATCACATTTAAACTTTGACTGATACCGCAGTGGCTCAACTGGTAGAGCGTGTCCAACAGATCTGCTCCGTTGCATTTTCTGTCATCTCCCTGGTTTCCTATCTCTCCACTGTCACCGGGACAAAAGCTGATTCATGTTCCGGCTCGTTTGCTCCCGTGTTGCACAGCACTGAACACTCAGGCAGGTGTTGGAGTCGTGACTCTTTAATTGAGATTTTTAATGAGATTCAGTCGTTTGTAATCGTCAATGATATGGATATGGAGGGGTCTTTTTAAGCGAGAAGTCTGCCGCCAATCTTCTGTCAGGTTGGAAGCAGAGTTCAGACGTTGAAGAAAGAAATCAAACTTTGGCACGTGTTATGTTCAAGATCCATGCTACAATGTTTTTTCCTCATCGCAGACATGCACAGAGTTATGTTTCATGTTCTCTCACACGTATTTAACACAGACATCCTGCATATTTAGGCTGAGCTCTTCTCTCAAACAGAAAACTACTCAAAGGTAGCTGTTGACTTGTGCTTCAAACTGCATGACATCCATACACCTTCACCAGAATCATTGGACAGAGCTTTTTGAGTTTTGGAGGTGTAGATAGATGGCCTTATAATGCAGGATTACTCAAAACATTTTGAATGAAACAAAAGATGGGTACTCTCAGGTATGTATGCTGTTTCCTCCAGGAAAAAAATCATAACATGATTTAAAGCTCACAAGAGTCAATTTTGCGTAATATAGGACCTTTAAATATTAAAAGCAAGTTACAGTGGTCCCTCATTTATCGCCGGGGTTACAATATAAAAATAAGCGAGAAGTCGTCAGCTTTATTTTTTTACAATGATTATATGTTTTGTGGCTGTAAAACCCTCACCACACACTTTATACACTTTTCTCACACAAGCATTAACATTTTCTCACATTTCTCTCTTGTTTAAACTCTCTCAAAGCTCAAACCTTCGTAGGTTCCTTTGTCGGTGCAGAACGTTTCATCGACATTGTGGGTTTTGTCGGGGAGAAAACTTGCAAACATACAGCACTTCAGAGTCACACTGCGATCCAACATTTATGTAAATTTGTCTGACACATTCTGTACTGTACTGACACAGAGGAGACTGAGAGGAGGTCTACAGTCCCTCAGCCAATCTGACGCAGAACACATGGTCTACAGTCCCTCAGCCAATCAGGACGCAGAACACAAAGCATAAGTCTTTAGCCAATCAGGACGCAAAAAGTCCTTTAGCCAATCAGGAAAAACACAATGGTCTTCACCAGCCAAAAGATCCAGAACAAAAGCATAAGCTGAAAAAAAACATGAAAAATTGCACAAAAAAATCCACGAAACAGCGAGACCGCGAAAGGTGAACCGTGTTATAATGAGGGACAACTGTACAGCAAATATCAAAATAAAGTAGTGAATCAAAAATCAGAATAGGTTAAAAAAAAACCAAAACGCTTCTCTAGAATGTTTCCAAAAGGGCAGAAGCAGACAGGTGTAATTGGCTCATTTTCCCATCAGTCCATCACTAGCTTTGCAGACATGGAATGCGTGACATTGATATCGAGTTGCTCTGCCAGCTGCTCCTCATCTGGACGTGTGGCCCCGGAGCACCGCCTGCCCACTGCCTCCTAATGAACTACCCTCAATTAAACCCTAATAGACTGATTAACAAGGGCTCGTCGGGCTGTAATGGCTTGTCGTTTCCTTTCGCCGTCCTCTGAATGCATCCTGACTGAAGCACGTTAATCACGGCACTCTCGTTCTCAGGATATCCACGGGTTTCAGAGTTATAAGAATGGGGACTGTTGCCATAGCAATTGTCAATTTAAGACAAAATGTTAGATCTTTTGAATGAGAAAACATCCTCAAAACGGTGCAAAAGGAAGCTGAAACTTATGAATACAGCACTCAGAAATACTCGCAACACCTAAGATTTTTGCTTTTCAATGTAATAATGGCTGGTGAGAATTAAATAAGCCTTTTTACACACCTAAATAAATAATTTCTCTTCCTGTGTTGAAACTGACACCTTTGTTTCAACTTCATTAATACGTGTAACTGAAAATAATTAATCGGGTAGAGCTCGGAGGGCTGGCATGCTGTTATTATTTAACTGAGAATAATGACCATTGGAGGACCATTGCCATAGTTATTAAGAATTTAAACTAAAATATTATCTAATCTGACTGGGAAAAAGTCCTCAACCCATGATTTACCACATAAAACTATAATCGTGTAGCTTTTTACTTGAATTTTAAAGGCTTTCCCAAGAACTGTAGACCACTATGAACAATGCGAATTATGTAGTTTATGAAAAGATAAAAAGGTATACTCTACATTTCCTTCACGGTAAATCCTTTGAATCCTTTACTTCTATTAAGCATTTACTTTTTGCAGACATCAGACACACTCCGTCTCTTATTTTAGTTAGTAAAGTTAATGGGCGACTCCTGCTCTTGGAAGATTGTCATAGTCGCTACAAAATGAAACATGTGGCGCTTTATGAATTATTCATTATTAATAAAAATCAGTATATTTGACAACTTGTTTTTTTCTCTCTCCGTCTGTGGAAAGTATGTGCATTCTTTATTTGCTTTAGAGCCGCACTGAGAAATTCTGAAAATGGACTGCTTTGCCAATATGGCGGAGTTGGTTTCATGAGAGCGCATACATCAAAAAAGTGTAACAATGCAGAAATTAAATCAAATCTTGACATCCTCCACAAAATGTTATCCCACATTGTTCCCCAGCAGCTGTTGCCACCCTCAAACTCTGAGCTGAAGTAAGAGTCTACTGTAAATATTTAGTGCCTTGGTTTTTCTGCATTGAAAAGAAGTGCTTAACTAGGCCTGCGAGGACTGTGTTGAACTCCATTTAATGCTGATAGATAGCGGTATTATGGTTGTAATAAAACTTAATGGGCATTGGTGATAGAGAATTCTTTATGTTGGCAAATCAATTAGGACCGTGCTGCCAAGCCACACGGCAGCATTTGAAATAAATCACAAGACTCGGAAAAGAACAGGTCTTTGTTGGATTTCAATTCTTTGTGTAATCTTATTTTTCCATTTAGACACAATTTTTATCCTCTTTGACAGAATTCTTGGGAGTTCTTTTCATGAGAAACGTAAGGCTATTACGCCCCCATGCGCGTCAGTACTTTCTTGTTTTTTTCAGATTTCAATAGTGACATTTGAAGTCAGTGTTTTATGAAGAGTTCTTGAAAGAGTTCTGCGCTGACAGTGATGTAAACCTGTTTGGTGTGTCCATATGTGATCCAGCATGACTCCTTTAACAGATTATAGGCTTTAGATCCCCCTCATTCATCAAAATGCCAGTGTCGGCCTGTCCGCCTCACATATAGAATCTTTATGCTGCAGTTACTTTGGTATGACGATACCAAGATTTACTTCACCACAACTTTATTCTCAAAGCAGTCTGGATCATATACAATGATGTTTGCGACGCTGACGTGACTTTCTGGCTTTCACATGGTCCCATTATGGCTTATTGCATGTTTACTTTTGTATTTAGGGGTAAAATTACAGCAAAGGTCTACAATATATCAAGCATGTCAATTGGTAGTTAGTCAGAATGTGTTAAACTGAGACAAAGGTGCAGCTTTTATGGTGTGGGTGGAATTTAAAAAGTTTGACAATGGGCCTTCTGTGGATATTTGGTAAAAATAGTTATTATCAATGTTGGGAGTGGACAGTGGGGTTTAATTGTACCCTAGATTGTATTATTACTTTGCTTTCTTCATCTACTGTGCAGTAAAATGTGTGTAGAATTTGTGCTGCTGCTGACCGTGCACACAGAGCATTATAAATTAGTATTGGCAAACCATGCTATGCCCCCAGGAGTCTCGCACTGATCTATATCTATTATGAATGAATCAAACAGACCCAGTGCTATTTTCCACACAACTCCCAAGTCATCAAAGCCTGTGTGAGTCAAAAGTGGAGATATTGCACTATTGAGTTACAGGCTAAGCGTCTAAATGCTTTTACTAAGGGCTCTATACATAGACTGTACAGACAGAATGTCACACAGACATGCTCTGTAACACTAGCCATAGTGTGCTACTGAAAAATCTGCTCAGCTGTTTGCAACTTTTGATGTCTTTTTTGCGTTGCTTTATATGTATATTCAACATCCACAATCATTTTACAAGTGTGGATTTTTACATACGACATATAGCTGGAAATGTTTGAAGTGGCATATTTTTGGTCACTGGAATGATGCTGACGCTAGGATAATTCTTATAAAAGTATAATAATAAAAGTATTACATTTGTTTTACAATGTGAATAAGTCCCGTAGTCCAGCTGTGCCTTTGAGTGAAGGCTGGGACTAGCCAACATTTCTGTCATCAAAATTTCCTCTTCCAACAGATGTCAGGATCCATTTAGGGGCTTAACAGACGCAGAAACAGATAGGCCTAACATCTGCGTAACTGTCCCTCTTGTTCTTGACAGATGTGAGATAATATCTGAACTAATTGTGCTACAATCAACATACATTTTCTTGAAAGAAGTATCGGGTGAGATCTTTGGAGTTACATCACGTACAGTAGTCCTGTGGCTTAAACTGGATAAGTGCACCTGCTCAGACCGTGTTGAACACTACGCAAATGGGGTCAGCTGCCAGGAGTAGTTACAACCTCATCTACTGCAGACTACAGCTGCACTGAGTGTGGGGGCCCTGAAGTGAAGTTTCTTATCAAAATGTTTTCCTCTGGTGGCTTGCCCTCATGGCACAGTGTCTGCTTGGCTCCGTTCACTATAGAACTCATGATTGCTGCATTGCCTTTTTCATGGAAATGTGTGCAAACAGAAACACTCTTCATCGCTTTGGTGTCTGTTACACTGCTTTGTCTGGCCTCATTCCCCGTGAGAAATGCTCTCTTTCAAGTCTTCTCATTAAATACTTCCTTTTTTTTTTTTTTTTTTACCTTTTTTTGACAAACGGTGTGGAGCCTCGGCCCAACTGGTTCATTGAGCAGACGTTTCAGGGATGAGGGAGAGGAGAGACGGAACGATGTTGTGCAGACGCCTCACTTACATCTTATTTCTCCCACCATTCTCAGGATGAGTTATTCTGTAGTGGGAAGAGAAGTGCTCTTTATCAGTCTACTCCCTTTTTTCTGGAAGGATGCCGTTTCTTTCCCTTTGAGTACACGCTTCCTACTCTTGGCTTGCTATGAGGAGCTATATACAGAACCAAAGTGTACTCTGCTCCAATGCATTTTTTTTTTCTTCTTTTGTTATAATATTTGTGACTTTAACATTTTAACCATTTCAGATTGATAGAACTCTATTCAGATCGCAACATATTTTCCTGTGTAATATTTGGGGACCCAAATTTGCATCTCAAACCTATAGATTTGGACTGACTGGTAGAGAAAATGATGTAAAATGTAAATTATAGTGTTTAGATGTAATATATAACCAATGATCCTACTGATTTTGACTAAGTTTACATCAGGGCTAGGGCTTTTTTTAAATTAATGGCCCATATTTTTCTATTATTATACCTCAAAATAACTGCACATGTAAATGAAGCCGAGCACACAGCTGATCCTCGTGGACTCACACGTGCTTAAGCTTTAGTTTTGTTTTCGCAGCGTACGGCACATTTATATCAAAAGCAGTACTGTGTGGCACATGCTCTTTGTTTTGATAAATAACTTTACTCTTTTACTATGTGGTTACGTGGGTGGAAGAGGAGGATTATGCTGAACTTTAGGCAGACTCGTTTGGCTGCATCTTTTTCCCCCAATTCTTTAAAAAACAATTTAGAGGTTCAAATCCCACTCTCAACATAAACGTCATTGATAGAGCAGCCAGATCCACAGGTGTGATTCCAGCTCCCACAGATGAATGCTGATGTTGTGCCCTTTGACAAGACACTTAACCCACTTTGCCCCCAGTTTCTGTGAACACTGGTGTATGAATGGGTGAGTGGTTCCTTGATGTAAAGCTTTTTGAGTGTCTTGAAGGTGGAAACGTGCACAATAAAAAGTGACAATTGTGACAAAAAATCTGGTCTATGAAGAACACGTGCCCAAGAAGGACCACCTATAACTACCAAGAACCTACACTTCGGACATGGGGTTAAACAGGTCGTGTCCACAAGATCCTGTAGATTATGACATATAACCCTGAGAATAACAAGCAGTCTTAGGAGGAGCACCAGACCACCGGCCTAGCACTGCGGCGCATGCCAAGTTCAACGCATAGGTGTCAATAAAGTTTCATTTAGGCCTCGCTAACACAGAGACGCTTTGATTAAAACCTCAGCAAGAATTTGTTGCTTTTTAATCTTGGAGCCATGCCCTAGAACACACCGCCATTTTGTCTCCTTCTTGGACTGGGATACAAGCACATTTCGGCCCTCATTCATGAGCTGGACCAAAGACTGTGATTGATATGTACAGGTGGTAAAGGATATCCCCCAGAGTAAAAGTTCTTAGCTCAACTTGAAAGAGAATATTTTCCCTTTTGCCATCCTGTGAAAACAGTAGTTCTAAAGTAGACTGTCCTAAGCAAACCAGAGAGGGGAAAGTGTCTCTAACGTCATGGCTGTCTTTGCTGGACAATAAACTTTTGTAAGTACACTTTAACACTAATGAAAGTCTTAAGCTGCAGCTACAAGGAAATGAAGCTCTTTGTCACTGCGCTTTCCCCACTCCCCTCAGCTGCAATGCAATACTCTTAAAATAAATGAAAAAGGATGGAGGGAGGTGGTGGGGTTCGTGCCGAGAGGTAAGATGGAAAATAATTGCGAGCTACAGCAGCCAGCCTTTTCTGCGTGGAGTGCTGAGGCAGCCCACTTTACAACTGTTAAGAGTCCGTATTAGTTATTAGAGGCTGACTTAGGACTGGAGGTATGCTTTTTAAAACCCAAAAGCTTGACTAAACTTTATTTTTTAAATATTTCTCAGCTTGAAACGTGTTAAGTAAGCAATTATTGTGTATCACAGTGCAAAGTAGAGGCCAGCGTTGCCCTTAATGTGCAAAACTGTGGGTGCTAGGTTGGGCTGTGATGCATAAAATTTTTAGCGATTTTAGTTTCAATTTGAAACTGTGAATGATAAAGTTTGGAGCAAAGTGACTGATTATATTGAGTTTTGCAGAGATTAAAGGTTAGTGCCATAATTAACAATTTAAAAGAAAACATTCATTTCATTCATTTCAGTGGTCAAAAGTCCTCAGAATGGCAGCTATACCAGGAAACTGAATCCAATGAGTTTTTCTAGACAACTTCAAACCTTAGAAACCTGTATATTATTACTTCAACATCATGCTTCTGATTTGAGTCAATACTCCCCCTCTGTAAGTCATATAAACTCTAAATGCATGTTCCCTATGCAATGTCTTCCCAAAGTACAGTATCCTTTTGTTCTTATATCATATCATCATCAAGTCCTATTCTCCTTTGACATGCACTTGTGCTGATAATGTGATGAAGAACAAAATGCAGGGAGAAATTTGGAATGCTCATGGACTTAGGAATCCAGCCACCTGAAGAATTGCTGATGTAGATAAAACAGAATTAGGCCATGTACAGAAGGATCGGCATCTCTCCTGCCTGGTCTGCAGAGCTGTTTTCATTTTCTATTAAATTTTTCTTAGTCTGTCCACACAGGAAAGTCTAATTCAGGCTGTTCCAAAGGCAATAACTGCCTATAGTCTTTCATTGGGAAAGGGGGGAGCCTGTTAAAAGGACAAGGAAGGTTTTAAAACTGTGGTTTGTTTCGGGCCATGCTATATCAAGCTAACAGCTGCTGTCTCTCCAGAGGTATGCTGTCTGCAAGCTTTGGCTCTACATACACGCGATCATACAAAAGATGCTTTATATTCGCTCTTAAAAACTTTGATATCAAATTTTATTAGCCTTACAAATAAAAACATTTGCTCATGTTTGGCATAGAAATGCAGTTCTAAATAGGCTATAGTGCTAACTGTTGGCACTGTCTTATCCTGCATTGGAAGATTGAAACAAGGTCTTGCAGGTGAAGGGTGCACATCGAGCTCCACAAGTCAAATTCCTTGAACAAGTGCCAAGGAAGATGTTAGACTTCTCCCAGCTGTCTTTTGGCACATCGCTACTAGGCCTTTATCTGATTTTAGGGGTTTTGAGTTTCTGAGTTTGTTTGAACTGCATGCCACATGTATGCCTGTTCACAAATAACATGGGATGCATGCCACCAAGACCACCACCCAGTGAGACAAACATAACAGCCATCACTTTTATTTCCCAAGTTTTTGGTAGATTTATTCACTACATATGTCTATGATTATAATTCCATTAGTTAATATCAATGGCTCTAATTGTACCATCTGGATCCACATATTTTATATGCCAAACTGCTTGCACTAATGATGTATCAATATATTGTGAATTTGTGTAATTTACACAGTTGCCACAGTTGTCTTTCAGATGATGAAAAAACATGTGGATGACTTTATTTTTTATAGTTTTCCTTTAAGTTAAGTATTAGTTAAGTATTAGTTGATTATACTTCTACATCTCTTGCAATATTTTCCATTTTGCATCAGTTACCCAAAATCTTGGTGATAATTAACACTTGTTTCTTGGTTTTCTTACATTGCTTCAGACAGTAGTGGTGACACAGCGATCTTTGTACGCACTTGTTTATCCATCTTCTCTGATGGAGTCACCGAGCAGGTTCTTAGACAAACATGTCGACCTGCGCACAAGCTGGCTTTCTGAAGGGTCCTTCAAAAATGTGTCTAGACAAATGCCTTTCTCATCGATCACTATCTGCTCTGCGATTCGTCTCATACCAGCACGTTGTTCATGTTGCACAGCAGTTCAAGTGGGCAAACATTTCATTATAACAAGATGTTCTTTGAAGGCCACTCTACCGATTTGTCAAGTCGCCAACGTCAACATTTTCAAACAAGTTCAAAATCACTGGGCCATTGTCAAGTGGGATTTAGCAATGTCTAGGTTTTCTGTGCTGCTGAACAATTTACATGAGATTCAATTCAGTTGATGTTTATGTATGTATGTGCATTAAGGCCGAGTGCTGATCAAACGTGCTTTCATCTGTGACCTTGTTCATAAAAAACAGGAATGGAGAACTGGTTGTCCACTGGGGAATTGAGTACAGCTTTTTTCTGCATAAAGACCAAGACTTTGGCATGTCACTCTGGTGACCTCCACACATCCCTCTCCCGCTGACACGCCACTGCAGGCCGAAGCTAAACTCTTTGTAGATCAGACATGACGCTCAAGGTTCTGGTACTAGGCCTTTTCTGCAGGGTAACAAATTGATTTTACACTGTACATAAAAAGGATTGATGATGTTTCTCTCCATAAAGTACAATTCCCACCATCAAGGTTCAACTCATCCATGTTGTCTCTTATGGTACTTCATATTTACCATTTATAGTAAGTGCTTTTATAAAAAAAAAAATAAAAAAACATCTATTTACCATAACTTTGAACATTTGTACACTGGCACAATATGTATTTCATTGAAGACTTTTACTTGCTTCTCTATTACAAACACAATTAAAACCTCACATCCTTAACGCTGTATATTGAAATGCTGCAAAACTCCAGTCCTCAGCAGAAGATCAAGAGCCGCTCTGAGTTTGAGGTCTAGAAGTGTTTCTTGGCCTTGAACCTTTAGTTCCTTATTCCATCTGCTTGAATTGTAACAATCCATTTATGTAACCATAACATGTCTAAGGATAAGCTTCCCCAGAACTGGAAAAATAAATCTTCACGACTTGAGGACATGTCAATCAGTTGAGGTCAGTGATGGTGTTATGGAAACGAGAGAGGAGGAGCATGGAGTGATGGACTTGATGGAACTAAGTGTGAAAATAAGACATTTTAGCATTAATCAAGGTAACACAGATATAAAGCATTTACAATTGTATAGACTTACAAATGGCAAAGTGAATAAAACAATGCTCTATTTATTAGTATGTAGTGTCGTCAGTATCGAAAATCAGATACTAATCGACACTAGAACTAGTGTAAAAAACAGATACTCATTTGAACTAGTATCAATACTAAAAAAGTTACATTCACAGGACAGAAATGAACCTTTCCTGAATTTAGAATGATCTTGAGCTGTATCAGAACAAGTATAAGACACATAGACTAGTATATGCTCATGGAACACTATTGAACCTACTTGGAAAAATGAAGGATTGCACAGATTTAAGGCCACATGGCAATATAAATGAAAGTACTATGATTTGATGTTGAAAATCATATTCTGTTGTCTAAAGAAAGTAGTAGTATTGTAATTGGTACAATTAGTAGAACAGTAAAATCCACAAATGGCACTGTAGGCTTTTTGTCTCACATGTATTTTGTGGCCCATGAATTAATTTATGTGATGCAGAAACTGTAGGTGGCCAGACTGTCGACTCCACTCATTAATAAGGGTCGTGAAAGAGGTGCACACATTTAACTTTCCCTGTTTTTTCTACTGTATCTGTGGCACCACACTAGAATGACAGCTTCTGAAAGGCCTGCTGCAGCATACTCCGCTCTAAGTTTTCATTGTCTCTTTGGATGTTTTCTCAGATGGTTCTGTCTCATCTTGAGCACACATTTATTTTCTCTCCCCTTCTAAACTTCTGATTAATCAAGTATGACTCGCACAGGAAAAAATGTGGTGGTTTGTGATGCTTCAGTTGTGTCCAAATATGGAAGGTCTGGAGCTAAATAAAGACTGGACTTCGGGAACAAAATGATTGTGCTATACATCGTCACTATCAGTTTAAAGTGACTTTAACTTCTAGGGATCTTTGGCAGGGATACAGAAATCATTGTTATCTTGTATTATTTGAACTAAAATACTGCAACATTTGCTATATATTCAAAGAGGACAGAATTTATTACATTTATGCAGCAGAGCTTTGCAATATGCCAAAAATAAGCACAGTTGTTTTCCTCATATTGAACAATCTCGATGTTTGGTTTAATATTTTTCTGGCTATCAATATTAATTTCCAAACTTTTAATATTTTCCATTAAAATCACAAGAAATCCTTCTCTGAAGTTTAAACACCACTCCAAATTCTGTCAGAGAATTGGCTCTCGATTAAAAAAGACCCAGGCATAACATTGACTTTATGACCGAATCTCGATCGTGGTTAAAAATTCTATTAATTGCACAGTTAGTTTTTTTACTTTTGATGGAGCCACCACGAATTTTCTTGGGTATTAGTTACCACTGATGAGGCATGAAAACCTCCCATTTTCTGGATGTTCAGAAGAAAAAGAAAGCCTTTTTTTTTTTAGCAGTTCCAGAAATGGACAGTTAAGAAGCAGATGCTCTAATAATGAAATACAAAACCCTGTTACAAACTAGAGTACTCCAGTCCAAATGAATTCAGTTCTCAACAACACATTTGCTTTTTCAGTCCACTGCCCACACTTGAACAACTCAACAACATCGCACAAAGGTTGGATGGGGAGGCTTCTTTTAGCACTGTGTAGAGCAAGCTGCTAATTGACTAAAGTGAATCATGTGTTCAGTTGGAGAGTGGATCTACAGTATGTTCCAGCTGGGTTTAGCTCTTGTTTTGGTGACGGGGGGTTGGGCTTCTGTTCCACACCCCCTCACCACTGCCACCGTCTCGGGCTGTGAGAGCTGGACAAACAGGCCGCTCATCTGTGAAAGGCTGTGTAAGCGTTTCCTTGGGAGACACACGCGGAGGAAAAACGGAGGTGACAGGGGAGCCAGGTGAAGCCAGGGGAAGATTACTCTAATGGCTTCGAAAGCGGAAAGGGATATGCAGCAGGAACGTGTTTCTAGTCAAAGTGTTTTTACTGGAACTGCTCGTGTGCGCCTTCCCCTATGATGGATTATAAGGGAATGAATATATAAATGTGAATGTTTGAAATTGAGCTAAGGTGTTTACCCCAAAGCACATGCAATGAATTAACCCTACGCTGCACTACATTACACAAACTATTTTTGGCCATTTTATTCTTGCTGCCTTCCCACTTGGATACGGTTTGTTCCTCAGTCTATATTGAAGATGGTCAGGTTTGTTTATGGATGGACACCTGCATTTTCAATCTAACCTTAAAACAAGCACATTATTACCATGATTGTATGTGTTGTATCTGTCAGGTTGAAGTTTCCAATCAGGGCATGCTTACAGAAGGGGGCTTAAAGTGTCTGATTTTTTCTATGTAGTTCACAACAGTTTGCCCCATTACCGATATAATGTAAAAGCAGCTCATAGTGTAGAAATGAAACCCCTATGTGATGTCTGCATCTAAATATAAAGTGTAATATTTCCAGAGAATGAGGACAGGTGACAGCAAAACCTTCTGAAACGTGCTTTTAAATCTTTGCAGTGAATTAGGATGCTAGGTACGGGTAAGAAAAGTGAGGAAGTAAAATAAACTAGGGACTTTTTTCCATATTTTGTTTTGTTTTGTGGCTTTTGTTGTTGAAGGAAACGGTGCGGTTTGAACTGCTTTCTGTTTGTCGACCTCAGTAGCTGAAGGGATGTGAACAGGTTCAGTCTTATGCTGATTAGCACATGTCACATCATCAGTTTGTCAAGTCCATAGAAAGCTGGTGTTTAGGGACTGAAAAGAGCTTTGTACAGTGTAAAACAAGAAGGGACAATGGGAAGGCTGCTGGATGTCTGGGGAGCTACTGTTAAACATCCCCAAGTTTCACATTTTGAGAACAGAAAGGCTTCAGAAAGAAGAGAGAGAGGGGAGTGGAATTAAAACAGTCTTCTTCCTGCTTAATTCAGCGCTGCAGGCCCGTGGCTGTCTGTAGTCGGCCGCACACTGCTCTGAGGGCCATATGCCTCCGGTTCTGCTTCTCTAAGCACATCCAGCCCGGTCCACTCTCTGACCCACTGCTCACTTCTCCTCCTGTTTTCTTCTTTGTGCTGGATGTGTGGTCCTTTGTGAGTGTGCTGAAGGCCTGCCAGCAGAAAGACCAAGGGAAAGAAATGTTAGGCCACCAGCTACCATCAGCATTAATGCCAACTGTAAATCTCACTGTATGGATATTTTGTTTTTTTTGTTGTGACTGGATCCCTGAACAACATCGAGTGCAGGTCATTTTACATTTCCAAAAAATGTGTTTGCGAACAGCATTGCCACAGTGAGAGTAGTCTGTATAAATAATAATAATAATACATTTTATTTATAATGCCCTCCAAATCTCAGAGTGCTGCAATAAAAAGAACATTAAAATACAACATGTTAAAAAGCTAAAATCATCATTAAAATACTAATTGTTAAAAAGCTAAAAACACCAGCTATAGGCTTTTCGAAATAAAAGGTCTTTAAACTTGCTTTAAAAACATCCAGGCTCTGCTTGGCCCTCAGCTGGGGAGGAGGCAGTTCCACAGTCGCGGTGCAGCTGAGGAGAAGGCTCGGTCCCCCATTGTACGGAGCCTGGTGGGGGGGACTGGAGGAACATGCTCCCTGCGGATCTGAGGGTGCAGTTAGAGGATTGTACGGTGACCAAGTCTTGCAAATATAGCGGTGCCTGTTCAGTGATGCATTTATGGGTCATCAGTAGAATTTTGTACTCGATCTGGGATGTTACAGGGACCCAATGACTTAAGAGTGGGAGTAATGTGTTCAAATTTCCTGAGCTTCATTAGGATTCTAGCTGCTGTTTTGAAGGTACTGTTTTTGGATATTCTTGGCAGGAATCCCAACAAAAAGTCTGCTGCAGTAGTCCAACCTCGAGGAGATAAAGGCATGGACAAATGTGCATGGTCTAACCACAGGGGATTGGTATATAAATAAGTCTACAATTATATGCAATGTTTTTAATGGTTGCAGTGTATTCTTATGTTTTATGTAATTGTGTGCACACCTTAAGTCACTTTAGGCAGAGTGTTATTGCCTGCCCTGTATACATAGAATAATAAAACACACAGTAATATATGCCATTTTCATATTTATTGCAGTCCACAGAAGCAGCGGCACTCTGCATTTATGGTGAGACCTACCTAGAGGATTATATTTGCAACATCTAAATTCTTTTTTCACATCCCTCGCATATTTATATTAGTGAAAGCGAAGTGCAGACCTTTTCAACTACTGAGCTAGGAGGCCATAAGTTGTACATGTTCTTTCTTTGGTAACAGAAGATTCAGTGAGTTGTCTAAATGAAAACATCCTCTGTGAATTGAATACCCCTGCATAAAGCAAAAACCTAATAATATGACTCCTGTTCTCATGTAGTTATTCAGTTACCATGACACCAAACATGGAAGACAATGGGTAGTAATTTAATGAGGCTTATGTATTCTTGTCTTGTAGTTATTTTCATGTCATCATACAGTGCTGAATCAACCTCTGTCTGGAGTGCTTGCTTTGAGCAGCTGGAAAATTTGCATGTTGCAGAAGCATTATTAATGTGTGTGAGTAAAGCCGGGAGAACAACAGCCAGTGTGGATCTCGGTTATGAGTGTGCTGTTCCCCCTGATAAGTCGTGGGATCTCTTTATACTTGTGAATAATGAGCCGTGGACTAATGGATGTTTTGAAACAATGTCAGTGCTCATATTTTATCTTACTGATGTCAGATTTCTCAGTTTTCTTGTTGAGATTAAGACCTTTTTATTCACTTTCACTTACAAATGGTACTTTTTTTTAGCGATAAGCTTCTATTTTTTAGAGATAAGCTTCTATAAAGGTGAAGTAAAGGTTAATAATGATGATTTTTAAGTTGCTTACTGCTATTGCTACTTCTGCACTACTTTTTTTTAATAACCCACTTTGTCACTGAGACAAATTACTCCTTCAGATGCTCAAATTTATACAGTAAGTACAATTTTCAGTAGTTATAATAGTATCATGAAGTGCAGTTTACTGGAGCGTACTGTTCATTTTGGCCCTATGCACATATAGCTTCAACTCATGCCCTCTTTCTGTTTGTAAAAATTGCCGGCATATTATTATAAATATGAGAAAATTGGTGTGGTTACAAGCTGCTGACTGTGCATACTGGCCTACGCACACACTCCCCAATCAAGTCATCATTCCACCCGGCTCGTATCATCGTGCGCGATGACACCGGCCCCTGTGACGCCCCAGCAGGCTCTCACATGGGTTTATGGAACAACGCGGTGTTATTCGGCACATTCCACAGCGGAGCCTCTGTTCTCTCTGGATGACCTTCAACTTATCTCTCCATCAGAGCATGTCTGGAGAGATGGAGGGGGTGGGTGAGTGAGGGGGACTGTCTCTCACATGCAACAAGACAAAGGACTGGTTTGGCCTGTCAGCAAGACTCAGAGCCCACTGACTTGGAGTGTTATTTTGCTGGACTTTCTTGTAGCAAAGAAAATGCCAGGGTAAAGAGGGTTGCATCAGGAGAGGCATTTGGTTTAAATATGATGGCAAAGATGAAAACAAGACAAGCTCGTGCCAGTGGATAGGACAGTGGTGATTTGCTGAAAGGAATTTGCAACATCCTCCAAAATATCTGAAGAGTTCTGAATAATGGAGATCAATTACTAATTTAGATCAGTTTGGAGATAGATTTGATGCCAGAATCGGTCTCATAATTGATGAATAAAGGCAAAAATTAATAACTGATCCTGACTGGTTCTCTCTGCATTCTACACAAAATATCTGTTTATTGTGATATGAAACTAGTGGAGAAGCATGTATTCTTCAGGTAAGCATAACTGTATACTCAATTGAAATAACATTTTGCAAGTATTGAAGGATTGTACATGTGGCAGTAAAGGTACTGGGTGTAGAAGATACTGCAGAATGGAGAGGGAAGTAGAATAAGGTAGTCATAAGGGTCATAAAGTTTTAAATGCATTATATCCCAGAATAATGACGATGATGCTGAATAATGATGACGAATGTCTGTACAGTTAAGTAAGGGAAACCGTGTAATTTGATGTGCATCATTGACTTCATGCCTGTATCCAGAGCACCATCAGACCCTAAATGTTATACTAGCTCTCATATATTAACATCTCGTTTTTCACAGTGGTCAAATAAACTCGGGAGCATGAATGTGGCTACCAAGGTCGTATCCATAGTATTATTCCATCTCATTACTGACAGTTACTGACAGTTACTGCATGTACTGTCCACATTCAGCCTGAGACGCCAAGTCCCTCACGCACACGTCCGGCTGGAGAGGAAACAGTCCGGGTGTCTTGCCTCAGCCTCTCCACATCAAGCATCCACTTTCCTATTCAAACTGTCAGCTTCTTTTTATGAAGTCATTTCAACCCGGTTGGATCCAAGACCGGCTTTAAATCTGTCGTTGGTCCACTCTACAGGCCAGGAAACGCATTGAGTGCAAATTCAAGAATATTACCTCTTGTCACGGTAACACAGTCATTATAAAGGAGTGAATCAAGTTGAGAGACTGCTTTAGCCCTTTTGACTGGGAAATTTTCAACTCTACAGTCACAATAGAGATTTACTACTGCCGGATTACTGTTACCCAAACCTGAACAAAAGAAGAGAAACAGTTGTACAACTCTGGAATTTAATAAGAAACAGCGGCTTTTGTTGCACTCAGGAGTGGACTGTTCCCACTATAGAAATTCCACAGTCGTAGTGGGGTAGCAGAAGTATCGGGTGGCTCTTAGCTTTGTGTTCTTGTTGTCTAACAGTAATTCCCAATTGGACAGATTGAATTACTTCACACTCCCTGAAACAGCATACCAGCGAAAACAAAGTTAGCAAGGAGTTTTTCCTTTATGAGTTCGTATTTCGTCGATGCAGGGGATCGCAGATGTTTGCTTACACATCATTAGCTGACTGGTTGGGTATAGATTTCTTGGCGACTTGCATGTACTTAGAAGCAATGACTGATGAGGAATGAATGATAAAACAGGATCCATCTAAAAGCAGTTTGAGTGCCAGGCCCAGCGTTAAGCCCTCGAGACTTGACTCATAATTCCACTTATTGGCCCGTAAAGCCTGATGGGCAAACGACACTGGGCTAATTGGAGAAGGTGTGTCTATGTGCTTGGCTACAGCTGAGGTCACAGGGTGTCATAACCCAGCTAATCAACATCAACTGCCTGCAAATTACCAACACATGCTGCCTAGTTAGAGCAGGCGGGTGGCTCTGCAAGGTGTGACTGTATGACTGAAGCATTTGTCACAGTGCGAGTAACTGAGGTTTTACGTTGTTCAACATGCTGATTGGAAATATTAAGTATTTTTTTTGTTAAAGTCACCGTAAAAGAGATTTGAGACACTCCCTTGTGCACAGCTTTCACAGCTTTCATTACACCGCTCTGTGAAATTATTACTATTGAATGGGTTTGTTATCTTGAGGAACAAACCTGTTGCTATAAAATAAATCTAGTGGTTCATTTAGAGCAGTGGTTCTCAAACTGTGGTCCAGCCTCCTTCAGGTGGTTAGCGTATTCTTTAGCAGTTCAAATATTTGCTAAATTTGCCAAGTTTAGTCCTCTTTTTGGTTAGTACTTGTTTAGAACTAATAACCTGATTGTATGATCCATATTTAGTCTTGGTCCAGCCCTAGTTTAGACTGAGAATTGTCCTGCTTTAGTCCAGGTTTAGATCCGCTGGTAAACGGAAAGCCAAATATTTTTTTAGGTGATACTTGGTGTGAAATGTTTGAGAACCACTTGATATAGAGCATTATCAATTGTTTTTTTAAGATAGGGCTGCCTTTGTAGTGGAAAACAAACTAGGTTGTTTTTATTACTATTTTTTATTTAACTTTTTCTGCCAAAAGCAACATTTAAGTTAATTCAATCCCCTCTAATACTGATGGTTATTCTAAAAGATGTACTGCAGATTTCAGCATTTTCGCTCAGCTGGGGTAGCAGAGTAAAGATAAAGGCCTGTTGCCTGCGAGCATTATGCAGAGAAGAGTCCCAAAGCACATTTGTCAAATCCATGAATAGTTAAAGGTACGGTTAGCCACCCAGATGGCACCTCCACTAATTCTGAATTGACTCAGCACTTGGTCCCCACAGTCGTCTCTGCATAGATTTGAGTATTCGCTTCCAGTGTATGGTAAAGACAGTCCTGCTGAATGAAACCTAGCAGAAAACTTACCCTGAAAACCACTCCAGTCCCTAGGCCCAGTCTCCACTGCTATCCTAATTAGCTTCTCGTACTTCCAGTCATGATTTAGGTCCGAACCCAAAAATCCTTGTTTCCCACCGGAGACGATAAATCCACTCAAAGCCGTCCCAACTCCGAGCTTGGGCAGTACGCCGAGGTCTGTGTACTGTAACTCTGCTGATGTCCACGCACTATGAACTCTTGATTTCATTAGCAGGCTACCCTTTTGGCCCACTGCTGCCAATCAGTCTGGCAACTAAACGCAATGCAGCATCGTTGGGAGAAGCAGTGATGATTCGGAGATCTGATTTAGGCTTGTGTTTGGCCATGTTTGACTTGGAAGTATTGGTGTTTTTTGCCCCATAACCTCAACTCTTTTGTTTTTTATCATGGAATGTTTCATGTTTATTTCAAATTCATTTGTCTTAACACTAATAGTGGTAAGACTGCTGACAGACTAGAGTTTGTGTGTTGTTGTGTGACTCATGAACCTTCTTGCTTGTAATATTTTGCGTATTTGGTGAATGACCTTTCCGACACAGCCAACTGCATCAACCGAGGTTTGAAACCCGTACGGTGCAGTCATTTAATTGGATTCTTTGCTGTGTTTTTCTACAAAGCTGATCCACATAACACCCTAATGAGCAGTGCAATTGTGATTTTACATTTTCCACAAGTTTTAATTCCTATGCATTTTCTAAAACTGTCAATCCAGGCTTGCGACTGACACTATGGCTTTGCCGGTGACCCACTGTGGCTGGATTAGGGGTTTAATTCTGTCTAATAAGTGAGAATAGACATGTGTAGTTGGTCTATCCAGGGCGATTGGGGAGCAGCTCTGACTTGGCTGGGCGTCCATCTGGAGGTGAGCTCATCTCCTTGGCCTGGCTGCGGCTGACTGCAGGCTGATGGAAGGAGCAGATGATGTGTGTTTGGGGGATTGGACCAAAGGGAGGTGTATTTACAGACATCATTAATATTTCCCTACTCGTGTGGTCACATTATTGGGGTTAGACATCATCAGGAGGATCACAGAGCTATGTTTAGTGGCACTAGTTATGAGCTAAATCTCTTTAAGTGTTTCAAAACTGTTCCTTCAGTTGGTACTCCTTCCTATAAAACATTTTGCTGATGTTTGACTCTATTGCTGTCCAGATGTTTGTTTTTTTTCTTTCTATTTCTTATGAATCCACAGGTTTGCATGTTTAGATTTTTTTAATACAAAATCATTCTATGTATATTCGTGTAGAGGTCAGATCCACTGACCCATAGATCGATGGTGCAATCCCAGCTCCCACTGGTGTATCGTTGTGCACAAACCACCTTGTCCTAGTGTCTGAATACACCGGTGTATGAATATGTGCGTGGATGATTTGTTCCTCAAGGTAAAGCCCTTTGGAGGTATGAATGTGCTATGTAAATGTGATAGCTTACCATAATTGCAGTATTTTTACTTATAGGTTCACTTCAGACCCATCTACACTTCGATGACCAGCATTGTAGAGTGTTCACAACTCATCTCAGCATTCTGTATTGTATGTTGTTTGCTTCAGTTCATTTTCTGTATCTCTTAAATGTCTTGTCTCTTACTAAAATGCATTTAAACCATCAAAATTACAGCCATCGTTCTATTTGATCTTTTTTTATTGAAGAATGTGTATCTCATGCCTTAGGTGGCTAAATGGCCTGACTTAAAACCTTGACAGTAGCATGGCATTTATGGGATTGATGGCATCTGGCTGTCCTGCTCTGTTTTTGGTCCAGGCCTTGGCGGCACATCTCAGCATATGCCCACCCACTAACAGGTGTCGCTGCTATTCTCAGTCTGGTCCCTCACGATCGGGCTGCCGTGCTACAACTTTTAAATCTCCATTAGCCATACCAACCTTTTTCTGACGTCATTTATTCCTGTCGGATCATTACAAGTCGGTCGCTAGTTAGCACGCTCCGGTGTTTAGCCTTGAAGTGGGTCAGTGTATCAACTGTTAACTTGGCACGAAGGATAGAGATTGGTTTAATTGGGGTGTCAAAGTAATCAACGCCACAGGAAACGAATATCTCTGATGAGCAAAAAGTCAGGTAACTCCATCTCCGCCATCGCATGCCTTCACAGAGATTTACAGCGATAACCACCTGCAAAGGCCAGTGCTGAGTGCATGCAGCTATAAGGCCAAGTTTAACAGCAGAGCCTCATAAAATGTCTGTATTAATAGTCGGCACTTTTACATGTCAGAATTCGATATGTATTGCCAGCAGCTCAGATGTATTCTGGGTAGACTGACTACCAAAACACTGGCATGCTGTTAACTCCATTGCACAGGCACAAGCGAACTCCATTGGTTGCCCCGTGTACAGTGCTATATAAAACTGGTTTATTTGCAAAGTCATAGAAAAAAAATAAATAGCTGGAAACTTGGAAAGCCTTCATACCTCTGCCAAGTCACTACTTCTATCTCGCACTGTTAACATTATACACAGGCATGTATTTCATCATATTTGACTCCACGATGTCTTATATTATTTCTTATACATCGAAGTTGCTTATGTATAATTAAAAAGCCAAGTCTGCCTTATATCCAAGAATTCTGAGTTTGACTTTTGCTATAAAAACTTTAGCCCAGAATTTGTCTTCATTGCTCCATGTGCTGTGTGTGTTTAGATAAATGGGCTTGAGTGGTTTACTCTTAAAGGTCCACATTGAGGGAGGGAGGCCCAGTGGTCAGGACATGTGGGTTTAACAGAGAGCCTGTTGTGTGATGGAGCAAACGCTGCATCAGCTCCTTTGGGTAAAATATACTGAATATAAAAACTCACTCATGAATCAAATTTCTGTGTGCAACATTTCAAATTTAACCTGGATTGGAGTAAATCAAGTATATGCGATTTGAGTGAAAATTGTTAATACTGGCATTAAACACGTCTATGTTGCTTTTATGTTAGCTACAGTTTTTTTGTTGTTCAGAAATACCTTGAAAAACATGCATTCTCACTGGAGCCTGATCTAGTGTCACGGGCTTCATCCCTCCACCAGGAAAGTTGCATAGTGCACCTTTTTAATAATGGCAATGCCAGGCTTTCTACTGGCATCTTTGTCTGTTTTGGCTTGTATGGAACTGTTTGCCAGATGAATAGATCCACCGAGAACATATTCCTGCTGTCCATATGGTATTAGGTTATGCCAACAGCTCATCAAAGATATTTACACATTTTGGGAAAAAAAAACTGTTTTCAATTATACAACACGAGCTTGCTTCAGCAGATTGCTTGAATACTGAATAGTTGTTTGTGTTTCCTGGGATAATGGTAAGATGTTTTAATCAGGCTGTGTCAACTCTGATTATGGGCTTCTAGAAATGAAAGCACCAATGTGACAATCACTAGAGCTGCCTTGAAGATGCTCAGTGTAGCTCTTAAAGTGGGACACCAAACATTCAGCCTGCAGAAAGCACATTGTCAAACATGAGTAGATCCGGTCACAGCGAGCGCAAACAGAGCTATTGACTTCCATTGAATCTGCTGTTTCTAAATCAAATAAACGGGATATAATTTGTTTGTGTTTTGAAGTTGTTCTTAAAGTAGAGCTGAAGTATTTTTTACCTGAGATGTCTTGTTTGTTTTGTCATGGCAACAGTGTGGAAATAGAGCACAGAATGTAAAAAAAAACACAAAATACTGATGATTCATCCTGTTCTCAAATGGGAGAACATGAAATTGGTGAAAAAACAGATATATTTTACTATATTTTTCAACTTTGGAGAGTGATTTTACTCCACAGCGTAAAAGTCTTGAGTTTGAGGGAACCACTGCGAACACACTGTATAGAAATGTTTTGTTTTCCATGTGTCTGGATGGGTTTCATTATTAAAACACCCATAATGCACTATTTTCTGATTAATTACATTGCTGTTTCCTCATCAGATACATTCCCCGAGGTGTGCTTTGTTTCATTCACACATGTTTCACACACAAACCCTGCATATTTAGGCTGCATTCTTCTCTCAAACAGAAAACACTTTGTTCCACCTTGTGATGTCATCATGTGGTATTACAGGAAGTGCTCCACTGTGTTTGTGAACTTCATGCACCTTCACTAGGATCATTTTAACCCTGGAATTTCCCATCTCTTCTTAAAAAAAGGGTAAAAAGTAGCTGTTAGCTTGAAAACTACCACCATGAACCAACGTGCGTTTATCAGTTGGTTATAAATTTTAAATGGAAACTGGAGTCATCTGTTTTTCATGCTCCCCTGATGCCTGAAAAGATTGTAAAATATCTTGCAGCCTGCTGGTCATTATAAAACACTTTGAGTCAATTCAAGAAACTGAATACCCCTCCATTCTGTACAATGGTAAGTATAATTCATATAATCATATCAAAGCTCTGTACGTGTGGCGCTGCAGTTACCGTTTTTTATAAGCAACTTTTCCATTCTTCCTCCTTGGGGCCCCCGTAGGTTTGATTGGTAATATTTTTCTCAAATCCACAGTTGTTTCTAGGACATAACTCTTTGTGAAAGCTGGATTTGGACTCCGAGATGTCTTGTTAATGTGTTGAACAGGCCTGAATCTGACTAAGGAGTCACTGTGCGCAGGGATAAGCAGCAGATACATTGACTTTGTGAGTAAAATTTGTAGCCTATTAAACTCAGATTCCAATATTTTGCCCTCATTAAAATGGACATATAAAGTTTGCAAATGTCAGAAATTGTTTATAATGTGTGGTAAATGTCAAATGGATTGGTCATTGATACTGAGATACTCCGTTTCTATAGATGCCTGTGGATATACAGTGTGCATCTCAGAATTCTGCGAAACAGTTTTATATCGCCGCAAAACCGCATTTATTACCATGACTAATGCTTTTTATTTGCAAATATGTGTGCTTTATTAGCTACAATTTGCCAAAAAGGTCTAAATGCCACCTTGTTAAACTAGAAACCCTCACCATATTGGGTAAAATCTGGCTGGGCTCCGTGGGACTGTTTCCATGTAACGCAATGCAAGAATAACAAGGCAAGAGACTACCGGCTTTGTTTTGATAAGAACTGACTCGGCTTTGACATAATCCGCTGACATCCACATCTCTCATCCTCCTCCATGCACGGCGTTTTGCAGAAAGCGTCACCACACCTTATATTGCTTCAGAGCCTTGATTTTTGCCATCATTTTTATTTCCTAGTTGAAAGAGTCAGCCCCCGCTATGCAGTGCCAGCAGCTCGGTGCTACCACAAAACCTCACTGGAAGTTTAAAAAGTACTATTAAAAAGCCAGTGACAAATAGGATTCGAACGGCACGGCACATGCGGGGTGGCGTGTTGCATGGAGGAAAACGGTTATAAAAAAATCCAAATGCGGCCAAGTTTGTGTTAATACTCTGCACATGTGGAGCAGGATCCCTCCGGCTCTGCAGCGGGGGAAGACAGATCCAGATGGAGATACAAGGATGAACTGGTTTAACCTTGTTGTGGCATGAGGATCTGGTAGACTGGTCAAATAAGCACTGGCATCATCTGACCATGGGTAATTTAGAGTCACCAGCTTGGCCTTGCGTGTGTCTGACGGCTGGTGTGACAATGAGTCCCGGGACTGTGTGGTAAAGTGAAAGCATTCTGTGTATACGGGGCACAGCGTTCTCAGATTCCTCATGGGTATGACTGCTTATTGCCACTGTCCAAAGACACGCATGTGTAAGATGAGATTAATTTGAATAAAATTGCCTGTGAATGGCCCCAGACAACAACAAAAAATGCAAACAAGATAAAGAGGCTGTCTGCATAAATGAATGAACTGACATTATAGGCAGATATAGACAGTTTAGTTTGGTTTTACTTGATTTTTACCTGGGAATTAGTGAATCACAAGAGTAAAGGAGGGGAAAGGAGGGTAAAGGAGGGTAAAGGAGAGTAAAGGAGAGTAAAGGAGAGTAAAGGAGAGTAAAGGAGAGTAAAGGAGAGTAAAGGAGAGTAAAGGAGGGTAAAGGAGGGTAAAGGAGAGTAAAGGAGAGTAAAGGAGAGTAAAGGAGAGTAAAGGAGAGTAAAGGAGAGTAAAGGAGAGTAAAGGAGAGTAAAGGAGAGCAAAGGAGAGCAAAGGAGAGCAAAGGAGAGCAAAGGAGGGCAAAGGAGGGCAAAGGAGGGCAAAGGAGGGCAAAGCTGTTAGTTTGTTGTAAAGTATTTAGTTTCCTTGTGTTAGTTTGGCGTAAGTAAGTGTTTTTGATGTTGGTTTTCTTATTTTTCTTGTTATATGTCTAAAGTGTTTTTTGTAAGAACCTTTTAGTTCATGTATGAGTACATTCACAGATGTCACTTCCTAACAAAACTAGAGACTCTACTGAACCAATATCAACACTTTCCACAATGGTTTGCACATCAGATCACATGGAAATATTAAAAATACAAAATAAAAGTAATATTTTGTATTCCATTGCCAAAAAAAATGTTTTTCTTATCATTGAGGCACTGAACGTTGTATTATGTAGCAAACCACTTTGTTTCTGTGTCATGACAACACTAAAATGTTCAGTTAAAACCCTTCATTTGACATTTTTACAGTGTCTAGTTGTACCCCATGCACATACCCCCCACCCCCTGCTCGAAGGACCCAGTTTCCTGCCATGCCTCCTCGCTGAAATCAGATCCCAGCATCGCTCGGGCGTTGTTTTTCTTGGCACGGGCAGCACACAGACACTCAAACAGCACTGAGACTCCTGACTATACCTCTCCCTGCTCTCCCTCTCTTCCTCTCCTCCTCTCCTGTACATTACATTTGGACATGGTTTTATTAGCTCACTGGCTCGACCAGTTTTCGCACTATAGCCCCGTGTAAATGCTCTCAGATGAGGCCTCACTCAGGAGCAGATAAGGTTCAGAAGGATGGTATGGCCGACCTGTTTGTTCCACCATTTTGAGTTTGTAATCTGAGCCCGAGCACATTTTTGAATGACGTTTAAACATGTCCAGATGTTATTGAAGTAAGACCCAAAGAAATGAAATCACATGTACTAGTGATAAAAAGACATGATTTCAGATCGGTCTGACTTACATCTTGGGTCAAGTGTTTGAAATTTAATGGTAAAAATAAGAGTGACAGCAAAGGTATGCAAAGGGCACAACATATACTTAGGCTTTTATTCTTTGAGGTGTTGTGGTGCTTTGGACGGTTTTCAAAACTGGATCGACTCCTTTCTTTACATTTGTCTGGGCTTGTTGCGAGTTGCCAAAGTTGTAGATTCTATAGTTTATTAGCAAAGCCTTGATCTGCAAAAGTCAGGACCTAACCACTTGTCTGTCAGAGGGATTAAAATGATGTTGAAAAGCCACAATCATGTTCACTAAGGCTGTGGTCTATAGCAGAGGAGCCCAAACTTTTTTATAAAACATATTCGAAGCAAAGGGCCACAGACCAGTGATCAATGCAGTGCGGTGCTTTAATCACAGCTTTGACAGAGCCGCAGTGTATTAATAAGGCTTGAAACACATTTATTTTAGGTCTGTATCACACTGCAATGTGATGTTTGAGGATATATGGGTAGAAATAGTTTAATTTGCTGTTAAAAGTTCTGCTTATGATCAATTGGGCCGGTTCAGCAGGAGGCCTGAGGGCCGCATTTGGCCCCTGGGCCGTAGTTTGGACATCCCTGGTGTATAGTCCTTAGTCGATTAATTGACAGATGGTGTTTTAGTTGACCAATTGTTTGTGTAAGTTGGCAAAGAAAAGTGAATGTTTGGAGCTGGAGTTTTGGTTGTTACTGGACGGTTTAATCTTTCACTTATGAAGAGGCTATTTACATTTTGGGGTTTTGGTGCAAACGTTAAACAAAGTAGTGTTTTTGCCAGTGCCACACCATCTTCCAGTTGATGCACAGGACATGTGTTTAGTACGCAGCCCTAGTTTGCATGACACTTAAATGCGGTGTGTAATATCAATGTGTAGGTCTGAATACCTTATTTATTTTAGATTTTTTGAGTGGTTAAAAAACAAAAAGCACATGTCACTTTTTAACTTCAGCTTAACTTATAATGTTCCATTCATATACTTGACCAACATAGTTTCTTATGTCCAAATAAACTTGCATAGTATTTACAGGCACTTCCAGCTCCTCGGCCATGTTATAGAGTGCACATATTGTTTCCGGCCTCAGCTCTGTGGCTTGTGGGAACGGGGCCTTGAGGACTTTGAATGACAGAAGTGTGCACTCTGGTCAGTCCGCTCATTGTAGTCTGCTGTTTACACGCCTCTAGCCCTCACACCATCACCACCACTGCATGTCCCGGGGCACTTTGCTAGCGCAGTCATGAGTTTGTACCGTTCTGAAAAGCCGCTCTGTCTCCTGCCCCTATGGTGTGGAGCTGTGTGCTTTTCATGCATGGGTACACAAGTCCTTCCCCAACTCATTCCCATCCCTCTGCCCCTGTGTTTCCCGCCTGTCTGCTGCTTATACTAGTCCGGTTATGTGTGTAGACGTAAGGGGGGTGGAGCACTACAACAACACGCCGGGCTCATCAGTGACTTTACACAATGCAATATTTCAGGAAGTGAACAAAGTCAATGGTTGTTTCAAGTTCAAAACGGCCTTAGACACTCCCCCACAAACAGAACGAGTAGGATTTCAGCGACGGCAGATTGGTCAATTTATCCTAATACCATGTTGCATATTCAAAGCAGTTATGATTTTCATTTTTCCAGTGCATTTGACGTCATTTCACATAAAGAGCACTGCTAAATGGGACAAAACAGGAGCTAGACGACCAGGACTGAGTTTAAGTGGGATTTCAGTGAGGCTGTTTGTGGCTACTTTGACTTCCAAGTTGCCATGTTGCATATACTTTTCCTGCAAAATAGTTATGGTTTTAATTTTTCCGGTACATTTCTAGGGAGAAAAAACAGGTGAACACAGCTAGACTACCAGCACTCAGCTTATACTATAACTGCCTATAGCTTAGGTGATACTCAAAAAGTGTAATAAAGTACGAATCATGATTTTGTTAGTGCTTCTTCTATAACATTAAAAAGAGACATTTCTACGATCAACAGGAGTATCCAGATGACTTGTGAAATATATTTAAAAGCCTTTCAGACGTACTTTATGCATGGTCACATTCAGGCCTTCATCGCATGTCTCTTTTCATACATGAAATCCATATAATCTGGTGCTTTGTGAGTTATTGGATGGCCAAATGACCCTGAGAGTGGCTTTTTGTTGAGCTCCCTTGCAGTGTTTTTAGTGGAGGGTGGAGAGAGATGAGTTCATAAGACCCCTGTTGATATAGCACACTGCTATTTTCTCTTTTTTTTAGTTTATTGATTCATGCAGGCGATGAAAAGGTCCTGTCATATTTACTTAAGACGGTAAACATCAACATCTTTTTAGTTTGCTTGCAGTACAGGCATTTCTCAATAAACACATGTTGCTATTTTTAAAAAAGACTCAAATGGCTATAAAACGTGTTCTCATGGCTTCTGGTTTCAGAATTGATTGATGAGAAAATGTCTGTCATCTGGAGCCAGCTGTATTTAGCATTCATGTTTGCTCTGTTTTTTGGTTGTTGAAATGACAGGAACAAAATATTTATTTGAAAATATCCAAAGATCACACATCAAAAATGTTTGAGTGGTGCTGTGCCGCGGGTCGGGTTGGCGATGGAGAAGTGGGGTACACATGTAAACTGACAGTAACATGGCACAAAACGATTCAGAGGTTAAAGGAGTTTCTGTGAGTTTCATGTAGAAAGTAAAATGTTATAGATGTGACTTTCCACATTGTGATTTATACGAAAGACATGGACATGATTGGTCCGACCACAAACTCTGAACTTTGCGGGTTTGGGTTTTCAGAGATGTTGGAGAATTAAGTTTGTGTTGAGTTTGAGGAAGTTTGTGTTTTATTCCCACTTGCACAAAAAAAATCTACGTAAAGTTTCATAAATGAGACCCCTGATAAATGAGACGTCTGAAACCTTTTCTACTTCGGACGACTCCTGGACGAATGAGGGATTACACCATCCCTGGCAATAAAGTGTTAATCTCTACTATGGCGTTAGAACACAGACTGTACCAGGTATTATTAGTGTCATCTGTATTTCACTTTAGATTCAGATTATTATTACAATTTTAGCGAGACCATGTGAATACAGACATCTACATGAGCTTAATATTGTCTGATCAAAGTGCACAGTCCCATTGATTGATTCTGAAATCGAGAATCAAGAAATGTGTCATGAAACAAATGTATTGGGATAAGTCAGTCATCAATAAATTTAGCAAAGCCGATATTAAATATAAATAAAGTATACTCCGATGTCAGTGCTAAACAGTGGTGGAACATCATGAAGTAAAAGTAAAGCAATGCACTGTAAGTAAAGTATATATACACACAAAGTAAATGTAAGAGGATTTTTTTTTTACTTTTACTCCACTACATTTGAGAGAAGGTATCTGAACTTTCTCCTCTACTGCATTTTTGAACTGTGTGAATAAGAATTTTTACTTTTCATTCCAAAGTAAAAATGACCATGCTTGTAGTATTAAAAAATGTGCAATGACAAAGTTTAAAAGCGTTTACAAAGGTCTGAGGCGCTCTGTTGGTGAAGGTGAAAGTCCTTTATTAATTACAAATGACGAATACTACAAGCATTTCCATTGTGTGCTCGCTTTTTAGCCCCGTCCTTGAAGAGCACCTGTTCAGATTTTTCTACAGAGAGAACCCTCTGAAGCTCTCACGTTTCTTATGTTTTAGTCTATTTTTTATTATTGTTTGAGACCAGCTGAAGAGGCTGAAACAGTTTATTTTAACGCATTTGCACATGAGCAAACAAAAATATACAAAAGGAAAAACAGCTAGGGATAAAATAATCAATTCACTTGTTTCTTTTGAACCAAATTCAGCACAAATCTGTATCAAAATCACCACATTTGAAGCTTTAGTAGATCTCAAAATGTGCATAAAGTAATACTAGACTTTAAATGGGTACTTTCATGTGATAATGTTACTTTTTTTGGTATCTACGCTTTTATTTAAGTAACAAAACTGAGCACTTCTTCTACCACTGAGGTTAAATCGTGTACTTCTGCCTTGGTTTACTATTATACTAAGAGTGAATGTGTTGTTTGTTCTTGCAGTGGGGCAGAGCAGTGGGGCAGAGCAGTGCAGAGAGCCCTTAGCGTCCCACTGCTGCCTCACGTGTGCTCCCCCTTCACTCATTACACAATATACAGCTGGGACACTTTTATCTCTTCCTCCCCCCTGCATACTTGTGTCTCCTCTCCGTAATTTAATTTGCCACAGCGTGATTTTAGTACACCGGATGATGCCTTGTTGTTGCTTTTCTAAAACGGTTTTCTCAGCTTTCCCATGGTTAGTAATTAGAAGAGTGTGACGGGCTAATGGTGGAGACAGGAGAGCAGTGTACTGTACAGGTCCAATTTACAAAGTGCCTGCGCTGAGGCTAACGTAATGAAATGATTTGGGAATTTAAAGAACATGTTTTTTCTCATCACCTTGTATCATTAATATAACCGAATATTACATTAAAGGTGCTTTATTTAACTTTTCCTCGTGGGAGAGTTGCAGTTTCCTTGCCTTCATGGAGATGTTATTGCTTTGCCTAAAATGTTTTACAGTATTAAACTCGTCTCTCTTGCAGCTGTTATTAAATTACTTGAATAAAAAGCTTGAAAAACATGTGTTCTGGGAGCAGAGTCTTTTCTCCACTGTAACTTAACCTGGTTGCAGCGCCTGTTCATCTCTGTGGATATGCATATGTTTAATGCCATATTTGGAACATTCCAGGAAAGGACAACAAAAAAAAAAAAAAAAAAAAAAAGGAAAAAATGTAATTAAATCACGCTTTTGTAAATAAATCAAAATTAACCCATTGAGTATTTTTGATTGTGCTAATAATTAAGTGTGCAATAGAACTTGGGAGCCGGGAACATAACCAAAAGTGCATAGATTTGAACCCATGCTTTATGAGTCTGCCCTCCTGGATAACCTCATGATATAGTGTCTCTAAATACTACCTCTGTTCCTGGTGTCAGCCCTGCATGTCCTTCCATAAACGTCTACATCTTTATTGGACAGAACAGCAAAAACATTTAAACACTGGGGGTAATGTATCCCTCTAAAGTATATTGTGATTATGGCCTTGGTGTAATTCTGCGACGACGGCGAGACAACTGCTGCGCTCAACAGACAGGCCGGAGTCTGTGCAGCTGTTGCCCCGCTGCCGCACGGGGGAACACATAATTGGATGTGAATGTGAGTTGCCAAGGCTTTTAATTTGGCCTTGGCTGGAGCGATGTGCGCTGGAGGCGTGGCAGCTTCGTCCCTCACGGGAAGTTGGGAAAGAAGAGCAATGGCTGTGTTCCATATTATAGCCCAGACCCTCCTCTGTTCTCTGCTCAGTGTTCGACGATTGTCTTGGTTTTGTGGTGGAAAACGGGAGAAAAGAAGTTACCAATTTACAACGCAGGCACTGTACCTGATTATTACAGGTTTTAATAACACAAATTGTATTAATATTTTTATAACTGCGTTTTTCCACTTTCATAGGCCAGATTGGAGTTTTGCCATCAAAGCAATGCTAATAACAACAACTAGCATGCTAACCGCACCTCTCCTGATACTCAAAGGATAAAATGTTTTATAATTAGATTCAAAACGCACACCAGCTCTCTTTTCTACCTCAAAAGCTGCCTACATAATATATCTGCACTGGGGTAAAACCAATTTTTATCATCCATCCATCCGGGGGCAGCAGTCTAAACAGGGACTCCAAGACTTCCCTCACCCCAGACACGTCCTCCAGCTCCTCCGGTGGGACCCCAAGCCGTTCCCAGGCCAGCCGAGAGACATAGTCCCTCCAGTGTGTCCTAGGTCTTCCCAGGGAGGCGTCCAGGACCAATTTTGCTTAACAAAACAAAACAAATACAGCCACTTTAACCTAATTAACTAAGCATGTGCAAAGACTTAATGCATAAAGAACAAGTGGTTTATTCAGAAATAATCAGGCTTAGTAACTGTTACGGTCCCAGGGATTTAGCTCGTTTTTCTTTTGCATTCTGAGTTGTTTGTGTAGCTAAAGTTTGCCATTTGATTGTGTCGTCGTCAGACACCGTGTTTGGTGCTATGTGTCTGACTGTGTGAGTTGTGCGACACTTGTTTGTTAGTGCTTTATGTGTCTCTTGCTTTCATTTGTCTCTCTGTATATAGCCGAAGTGAGTCATTACTGAGACACTCGTAGTTTTGTGTTTTGTAGTTTAGTTAAGTTTAGTTCATTTAGGATGCAAACCCTTTTTGAAATCCAGACATACTTTTGAGCAAATTTTAGTTAGGGCTGTGCCAAAAACAGAAACCTCGAACTTGGATCGATTCTGATGATAAGGCAAGCTCATTTTAATCAACAGGTTTACAGCCGATCCTGTGGCAGTCAGAGTCTGTGGTACTGAAGAGGATTTACCGCTCACTTGTTTATGTGAAAGCTCTGCGTCAGGGCCACTCTCTGTGCAGCACCATCTGCCCTCGCTCCTCCTCCTTTTCTCTGATCCAGCGGCGGCTCCTCACCGTCTCTTTATCATTATAATCCAAGTTAGAGAAAGTAAACAACTACACAACACGGCAGCGATTATACGTACACGTATTTCTGTCTATATCGGGGATGTGTGCATGCTTTTAGGCTTAATGTATTGTGCAAACTCATTACAAACTTTAAATGTGGATTTCTCTGGAGTTATTGGGCTTATAAACATGAAATAAAACCTGTAGTGATCCTGACACCCTGCTGTTTATGCCTGAAGTCCACCAGTCTGTTTTTTCAATAAGATGGAAAGAAGATTGAATCAAAAAGTGGTTATTTTTTCCCCATATTGCTAGATTTTAGCCCATGTTCAAAATCAATAAATTCAGACTAATCAATAACTTATGGCTGAGTGCCCCGGGTTCAACTCCGGGCGGAATTCGACTTTTCTTTGCAAATGTTCTCCCCGTGGATCAAATGTCCACTTTTGTTCTTCACACTGAATGTATTTCCAATGTTTCCAAAGTTTTGTTTTTTTTTAAACAACAATACTCCTTTTGTCTATGTCCATAAAAACAGAAGTGAACAAAGCAAACATGATGAAATAGGATGTTCAATATTTCTTGCGCAGTGCATGTCTTCTTTTCTTGACTCACCATATCTCAAATATAATCTGGTCTAGATTAATCTGAGGACATACTATACTTAGATATTCAAATTCGGTCATTTTAGATCAATTTTCAGATTTTAAGTTTGTTACTAATGCAGTAAAAACATCTAACCCAGTTATTTCACTTGGGCAAAGGAAAAAATCTTAACTTTTGATCAAACTTATACAAAATGAAGACCCCAACCAATATTTAAAGAACCATTTGGTGCAAATCCCCTGAGTACGCTGGATGTCTACCAACTCTGAATGTTTATGCAAGCGGCCTGTTTCATCGCTGCTTATCTCTGCAGTGTAATAAGGCACAATTACAGCAGAGATAGTGCAGCATGGACGAGGAGCCGCAGAGAAATGAGGGGAAGTGGCTAATGGCTGGTAAACAGATCCAACCCCCAACCATATTTTGTGATGGAAATGTCTTCACCGAGGCCAGCTGCAATTATATTCTGATTTGACTTTCCACATATTCTGATAAGATGAAAGTGCGTACTACGTCTCAGCTCAGACTTGTGTTTACATGGGTTTGAAAAAGTTCTCAGAGTGACATGGCTCAGATGTATTTCACATTTGCCAGTGGTAGACTCTGTTTGTATGACACAATGGAAATACACTTAGTGGGCTAGAACATCGGTGAGTTGTATATACTTAATTGTAGGTTGATTTATTGCCAGCAGTACCAGTACGGCTGAATAGTAAGTAAGACTAAAGCAGGATTTTAAAGATGAGTTTGTGTGGGAATCAATCAGTCACCCAAGGAGTAAATCGATATTTGCTCTAGATAAAGAGTTGGGCTATTGATCAGGAGTAGCTAGCTTGCAGGTTGGCTTTTTATAGGCCATTTTCTAATTTTTCTAATTTCTCACATGCCCACAATGGAAACTTTTTTGCCAGGTACAAAACAAAATCTATAAACTGGGCTAACACTGGAGTGCAAAATTCAGAGGTGAGGTATGGGAAGTTGTACAGCAATGCCTTGTTCATTGCTACTTTATTGCCAATAATTGGTTCTCTGCATGTGACCCATCCTTCTGTGCTGCTGGGGACAACCTGTCAGAAGCAATGAGGACCTAACTCAAGATCTCTGGGTTCAGTCAGGACTACCTAGATGGAGGACTAGCTTATCATGCATGTTTTGGGTTGCTGCCTGGTCCTGCTGCCAAGTTTCCCTGAGAGTATAAAAAAAAAAAATCTCTTGGCTCTATCTTAAATATATCCTAGTAAAAAACCCTCACTATTCATCAAACTCATTCTTATCTTAAGTATGTAACGTTAGCAAATTAGTTCAATAGCCTGAAGTAGTTATTCAAATACTTTTTCTTGCGTGGTACTTTGTGAGCTTTTAAAATGCTTTTAAAGCCCCCATAAATATGAATTTAAAACCCACAGCACGTTCTTAGAATACCAGGGTCCCTTGCAGCACCCTTATGAATAGCCTCTTTAACTGTACAGGCTTGTCCATGGGTCTAGGCGAGTGTGAATTTGGGTGGCCACGTCTGTCTCCTCTGAGGTGAGCACACATTCTAACACACTGTGCCCCTGGCTTCCAAAAGTCCTTCTCTAAACGACTGTGAGGGCCAGTGCCTAAATTTAAACCTGTGGATAGACAAGTCTCGCCAGCGGACAGCCTCATTCCAGTCCACCTCCAGGACAGAGACAGACAGAGCCACAGCCCTGGGCCTTTGAGTCTGTCCTCCCTCTCTCACTCCCCTGCTCTTCCTCCTGCATGCATTTGTAATGTTGCGTTCACTTTCAGTAAATTCAACTGAACAAACTTTGAGATATTCGTAATATCATGGTGGAAAAAAGTGCAAAACTGGCAAAAACTTAAAAAAAAAAAAAAAAATTCAGTAAATGGTATCACAGTCCTGCTCAGAACCTGCTCAGGTTTCATTAAAATTCAAAGTAATTAATATCAATACTTGCATTCACATTTGGAAAGCACTGCAGGAGCTGGTCCAGGGCAGGTGCACATCTTTGAAAAATGATCTGAACATGGATCAGATACGATCTGGAGTACAGTTTGTGTGACAGACAATCTGGAAGAAGACCTCTGAAAATGCGTGCCAAACCTGCCCCGTTTTGAGTGTAAACGAGGCGTTAGATTATAGTTTGCCATGCCAAAGTGGGTTGGAGAAAATATTCCATTGAGCTGTTAAAAGTCTTGTCTGGATTTTCTTTTGTTGCATGCATTCTTTCAGATGAATGTGAAAAGTTTGTTGCAAAATGAAAAACTCCCACCTCCGCTCACATGTCTGAAAGCTGTCACTTTTAACTTATTACCCACAGTGACTTCCAGCAAACACATCTGTCTTCTTCTCTGTGCTGATGGTTCTAACACAACACTCATTCAATTTGTGTGAAATCTGTCAGGGGGATGTTTCCCAGAAATGTCCCCAGGCTAACAGGGAATGTAGTGCTACGCTTTCAGCTGCTGCACAAATACGAGCAAATCTAACCTAAGGCGTCCCAACAAGTGACTAAAATGAGTGCCATGCATTGGGCAAATTAAATGAATGTGTCTTGTATGGGCTTTGGCTATCTGTTTATCTGTATGTCTGTTTCTGGTCTTGTATAGTCCATTCTGCCAATAAGCTTCTCAGTTTGTAAATGAATTGTATAATCTATGCGTTTTGTTCAGGACATATGGTGGCATAAGTTATTGCAACCTCTGGGGATCTGCTGTTGTATAAAAAGAAATGGAAAGGAAATGTATCATAGAGATGAACACTTGCATATGTGCTCACAAAGAAACAATTTAAAAGTTCAGTTCAGAACTAAATACATGGAGCACCATATCAGTAGTTGTGTTTCCATCACCTCATTTTTTTATGTGCATTTTGAAAATTTGCATAAGTAACGTAAGGCGGAAATACACAGATATCACCATTAAAACCCTTCATTCACATAAAAGATTTTTTGCTAACTCCTGGTGGATTTTGATTTATGCACAAAACAGTTAAAGTTAATTTTGGAAGATGGAAACGCATTTAGCCACATAAAGTCCCATAGCGAATCTAAAAGCCATGTGACCACACTGTTGAAGTAGGCTACATACCTGCACCGGACCAGAGTGGACACAGGTCATGGACAAAGCCAAAATAATCCCATCATGCTGGTGGTTGTTTGCCCAAAGTCCTTCAGAGAAGAACAGCTAAACATTGTTGTCAAGCTAAAAAAAACATGTTGACCAACATATAACTTGCCCGTAGACACAGCCTGAGCTGAAACTTCATTAGTAGAGCTAATTCAGGGAAAGTTTATGCTTGTCCAGCATTAAAATTGTAGCGGGACTTCAGTGGTGGTTCTTTTTCAACTTCAGTGCAGTAGGCCTACTTTACCAAAGAATGAGGCAGCAGCTTTTAGCTTGGTGGCAAAACATGTATATGATTCATTATTACAGTTTAAAGAACCAATTAACTTTTAGACACTACACAGATGTGTACAACAAATGGATAATAAACAGAGAAAGTTTGTGGCTGACCAAGACAAACCAATCAGACCGTGCTCCCTCTGTAGGATTAGTGGTGTCACGACACAGACCAGCAGCGTAATCGGGTAACCAACACCCAATTATGCACCTGAACGCTTTGATAGAGCCCAGGATAAAGTCACATTTGTTACATTTTTTCAACTTTGTTTGCATTTTATATGGGTGGAAACGCAGTTAGTGACAAAAAAATGTTTGGCTGTCAGAATGTCCTGTTGTGTAATAATGGAACGCCTTGCACTGGGTTCAATACAACTTTTTGCAATAATGGCAAAATACAAATTATAAGTTACAAATGACAGCACTAAAAGTACAGAAATCAAACTATACAATAAGAAATATTTCATTTTTGCAAAGTGACATGCTTCTGAAGTCATCAAACAGCAGACCTTTTGGAGTGCATATGCAGCACTGCTTTGAGGTTATGATAATGTCATAAAAACATGCTGGCTGGAGCTCAGTGCTATGTCTTCTCTTATCTTCTCCCTTAATGGGTTGGGTGCTCACATCATGTAATAGATCAGAGCCTAGAGACGGCCTCAATGGGAGATTGGAGAGACTTCAAAAACCCATGCAGATGTTTAGAACATTGTGCTATTATGCTACATTTGTCTGCACGAGTTTATGACCGCTCCGAGAGGCAGCATGCATTTTATGTGACATTGGAAAAGAGGCTTTTAGGATGGCTCAACATTGTACTGCTTTATCCCTCTTGCATAAAATATCAAGTGAGAAGTGTTTGGACTTCACAAGTAAGTTTCTATTCTGGATAACATACTCTAGATGACTCTACACAACTTTTGACACCCTTGATGTGGTCATGGCCATTATATAGTTTTGGGGACCCCCTAGGAGAGCACCAGGTCCTTCCCTTTACTATCCATCCATCTATCCTTTCTTCCTTTCAATTCAAATGTCTTTCGCCTGGTGCTCCTTGTAATCAGCGTCTTTGAAGTGGCCCGAGGAGCTGAATTAGACCACAGAACCTGTGGTTTTTGACCTGGGGTGAGCAGGTGACGAGTAATTATGCGGAGAATTAAGAGGAAAACCAGCCCCATATGCCGAGCACGGGCCAGCTGCAGTCAAACGCCACTGTCACGCTGCTTTGCTTTTATAGATTGGTGTAAAATGATTTCTGAAGGCTAGCGTTTTATTGGCAGATATATAAAAGTTGCAGTTTTTATAGAGGATCAAATATCAGAGGGAAATAAAAATAGGGAGAGGATTTCTAAAACATATGACACCAGTGGCTACATTTTGTATGTAGTATTTCAAGGATGATTTCTATCAACCAAAGACTGTTCTGAAATCTGCAGTCTTTTTGAAGTCTCCCCATGCAGAATTTACCTAAAAATATATGATGAATTGTTGCCTGGGATCCACTGCACACTGCAAAGAGTCTGGTCACTGTTGAATCTGTGCGAGTTCAGAGTGCCATGATTGACAGGAGGATGAGCCAGTCGGGGGCATGGAGGATCCGTCCATATCAAAACAAATATTACTGTTTAGAAAATAAAGACGTCTGCAGAGTCAATGAACAAAGCACTAAACTGAAGGGTGACCATTGCACGGCCATGTTAGAGCCTGGCTCGAGGTGCGACAGGCGGAGTGGAGACCAAAATATGCCTCTGTATAAAAAATAGAGAAATATAATTTGGGACTTTCTAGACAAACTTAATTGTAACAAAATACATGCACTTTTACACATTAATTGCCGTAACCATATGCCAATTTTTATTTTTGTATATTCAGATGTTTTGACTTGGTTGTGCCATTTAGTCCTAAAACTTGAAAAAAGAAATGGATTGGGTTTGCCCATCAGTGCAGCTGCTGAAACCAGCCTCTGTACTAATAAACACAGGCGGTTTGGACTAGCACCCACACAGCCAAATATGGGCATCCACTCACCCTTTTTGTGCGAGCGAGGAAAGACTGAAGCCACACGAACTCCTCGACAAGTGACATGAACACTCTGTACTCTGGCAACACACTTAACATTCTTTTTCTCTTTTTCTTGCAGGTAAGCAATGCTGTACTCAAAAGCTGTGTTGGGTTCTGCCATGTGAGTAAAAGTGTAACATTTTGAACATTTTCATTGCTTAAAATCTTTCCCTCAGCCTCGTGGTCAGGGCACCTTTTGTTTTGACAGACTCTTGACTTGATAAGGCATAGAATGTAATCTGGGAGCTGGGGTATTTAGCCTGTGTCACGCTAATAATGCTGTGTGTCAGTCAAAGTCTGATGTTGATTACAGACTGAGCTGATGCTATCTGCTCCTTGTCTATTGTGTTGGAAGTACCCCATAAAAGAAGCCATTTACTCGGGGCAATTAAGGTCCAAGAGGCCAGTGGAGGTTATGTGCAGCATATCTCTTTATTCAGTCCGTAAGCTAGTGATGATTGAATTTAAAAAGCATACGCATTTCATCATGATACATTGTCATAGCATAAACTGAAGTTACAGCAGTGACGTAGAGCTTCTAACGCACACACCCTTATCCTGAGAGCCAAACGAAGCAGAGGAGTATACAATGATAACACTGTATACTCCCGAGAGATAAAGAACTAGTTCTTAATCTCATCTGACTTTTATGCATCGCAATATATTGAACCTAATAACTCTGCTTCCTGTTTGAAGAATGGCATTTATTGTAAAGACGATCCACTCCCTGACCTGTAATCTTTGCACAGTAGCTAGTAAAAGAATGACGTACTGTGTCAAAAAGGTAAATCCTGGTTAAGCCATCTCTGCACAAGCTCAAGAACAGAGGGGAAAATTACACTTTTGACCGCAAGACGTCTGTGAAGTTATGGAAAAGGGGCAAACTGTTTGTTCTGTAAAAAGCCCTTTCTTCAGATTTGACCTCTTGACAGCCATATTTTCTCTGACATAATCTCTGTTCTGTGCATTAAGTTTACCTTCCATGAGACGGAGCAGCTGCGCCATCCAAAGACCGCATGGCGACTGTGATTGGGTTGTTTGGTTCAATACAGCATTTGAACTCGGCTCTGTGCAGGGCCAGCCAAGCCGACCAACCAGAGCATGTTGTGCAGTCTCACATTCAAGCTCATTTCCCCTTCGAAACCTTCATCCACTTTGGCCAGACCACACTTCCCCTTAAACGTTGATAGTTCTGCTGGCTTACTCATATTCCCTCTAACCACATCGTCACAACCTCAGATAGAGATCGCATTCGGACCCGCTTGGCTGCTAACTAGCCTCAATTGCATTTAGGGTTTACAACCAAAAGGAGCTTTAGTATAAACAGTAATGATCACATTTGCTCAATGAAAGGGTGTGGGATGAGAGCTTTTCTTAAAGGTCTGCGTGGCTGCCAGCAAGACTAGTTTTGCTCTCTGCATCAACCTAGGCTTTGGAATTTTGAATGGAGTATTTTGGTGGATAATTGTACATTTTACTTGGTCATCATCATATCCAATTCTGACAGATCATAAATTTTGTGTCTATGCACAATTTTTAGAGCAAATGGCCGGTATCCAAAGTGGGGATGAAAGTATTAATTAACAAAATAGTTTTAAGTGGGGCTATGGTAAAAACTGGTGGCTTATGACCAAGATAACAAGGATTGAGTCTAGCTGGCACAGCACAGAACTGCAAATCAAATCGTTTTAATTACAAGTCATTAGCAAGGCACATTGGGAAGTGTGATGATGACCTGCCATATTATTCGATATAATGCACATAGCTGTAAACTGGTCAGTACAAGCGGCTTTTATAGTCTTAAAAAAACAATAACGAGTGTTAAGAACAAGTGAGAAAGGAAATTTATTTTAAAATTGTTAACAAAAGTTGGTAAGAGCAGCAGTGTTTTGAGACCAGGCCCCTGATGTGTTTTGGCATTGTTCAGACTGTCAGTAAAAATGCCAGGTTTCAGAATCGGTTTACACAGAGCCCTGATAAAGCAGTGGGTAACCAGTAGATTGCAAACAGTGGCTCTTCAATGACTGATAAAAGCAGGCCTGTTTGGGGTAGTTAATACGATCACAGTCAGATCTAGTGAGACAAGACGCCCCCTGTGGTGCGACTATTAAGCTTTGAAAAAAAAGACTAAAAACTGTTCCATCTAAAATTGCAACTTTCTGAAAGATTAAAACAAGCAGATGGATGAATTTATTTTCAAATGAAAAGAAAAAAAAATCCCAAATCTCCACTGGCAACCAATCCTGTAGGTGGTAAATGAGATTGGAGGGAAAAAGTTTATATCACATTTGTTGGAAGTTGTGTACTAATTGGTCTGTATCGACAGCAGTGGGTCGTAGCTCGATGTTGCTTGACATGGAGGCGCAGGAACCATGCTGGGGGGAGCCGTACAGCATTATCAAATTAGGAGGAGAGGCAGGCAGTTGAGGGAAGTTGAAGGGGAGGGGGTTGGTGCTGTGTTGTGGCATGCGAGATGTGTGAGAGAAGAGTGATAATGAAGCTTGTCTTATCCCCCTGCCATATCAGAGCCATCTGCGTCTCCAATCCAGTCTCTCCACCAGTGACTAATGCGCTTGGCAGCCTGCTCCTCTTCCGCGTGATCATCCGTGTGAATAAACATGTGTTCCCCATCAAACTCCAGTCCTCCAGCTTCAGCCACTTCTCGCAATCATCCACTGCTCTTTTTACCGGCTTTGGTGTCCGTTCTGTCGTTTCCGCTTCAAAATCCTTGTGATCAAACCAGACAATTTGCAGAGGAGATTAATGGGCAAGTAAATGAGAAAGTTACTCATAAACTACTTCAGATTTTTTTCAGATTTGTTGGTTTACCATGGTCAATGTCCAAAGTTTGGGAAGCAGCCACGATTGAGAACACATCTTTCAAGGAGATCAGTGACTTTGACGTTTGTTAAGCTACTGAATTCCACTGAAAACGTGTTTGTCCCATAGCTGAAGCGTAAAGACCAACCAGTGCCCTCATTATCAAGCATCTGTTGTGTAAAATGGGTGTGTATGGCTGATGTACATGGCAAATATGAATCTGAGGGGTTAAACCAGTGGCAAGCTTCTGTTATAGTACACATACAAGCAAATTAAACTAGGTGTTTGCCGAAGCCCGTAACTCACACCATTACCCTTACACTTGGAATATTTGGCTCAAAGTGGAGTTAATAAGTGCAATTTATGCAAGAGTGGCAGTTGTCTTGCAGCATACACAGACAGATCTGGTTCAAATGCCACTTTACTCAACACAACTGCCAGAGCTCGCTTTTAGGACTCAGCGAAGCATCACAACTGAAAGCCTTTTGGAAATGAATGCCAGGTCACTGACATTTATCTGGAAGGAAGACTTGAAAATGAGCCAGGTTGTTGTAACTAACAAATACAGTCTTTAAAACTTGAGTGCCTGGACCAAAAGCTCTAAGTTGCTTTTAATTTAACCTTATTAGACTCCCGCACAGCTGGAACAGGCTGTGTTCCGTGGATACAAATCCTCTTCTTGTACATTGTGTAAACTTCTCCCAGAGCGACCCACTCTCCGGGGTACATTCCTTAAAGCCAGGGCTGGGATTGGTGGAAGAATCCTTATTTCAAAACTCCCCGTGAAGGCTATGAACTATAGGTGGGAGTTGCTCAGGAAGAAATATGTTTGTAAGTTGTCTGTATTTAGCGCTGGGAGGATGAAGGTCAGCATAATCAAACAGAGGTTGTGTCATGGGAATTTAGTAAACATTTCATATTGCACTCTTTCATTTTTGGTCTTTATTACATGAGGGAGGGATTGTGGCGAGGTTAGAAGCAGCGTGAAACAAAGAAGGGTTGGACAGTTTAAGAATCCCAAAATGAATGGGGGAAAATAGTGACTTCCTTTAGAACAGGTGGCATGAAATCAAGCGCTATATTTGGAGCTGTGTCAGAGTTGAACTGCACAGTGTTGGTTAAATAAATGATCATTAACTCACCAATGAAAGTGTACACAAGCTTAATTGTTTATTTAAAAGTAAAATATTCTTGCTGCCAAAAGCGGTTCTTAGTTTATGCGAATCGAGATGACTTTAATTGAATCCTCTGTCAGTAAAAACGTGGTCTGGAGCAGAGTTCAGACTTTAGAGGAACAAATGTGACTATTTTTTTCTGTTCTGTGGCTATGATTAAAGGTCTTGTTTATGTTCAGGAAATTAACATTGACAGCGTAGCCTTAATTTTCATTATTGTTCAGTGGACACATTATGCTTATCATTATTGTGCGCTCGTGATATCTAATGAATTGTAATTGTAGATTGTTTTGTACATAATACTTGACAGCCAAATTGCCCCTGGTCCTTTTTTTACAGGTGAGACATCTGTTTCAAACATTACACAAGTGCTCAACATGTCCACAACTGAAGGCCACACCCACACATTCAATATATTTACTTGAATTCTAGTGGCATGACTCCTGATGATCCTGAAAATGTATATGTTATGCCCATCTGACATGCATCTAATACAACCCAAACCTGAATGCAACTGCAATATCACAGACGTCGCTTATGCCATTCCCATTTCACCCAGCCTCCAGACGATATAAAAGAATTTATTCTCCAGCTTGACTGATTTATGTGGCATTAGCCGCCATTATTGAGAGTAATGACAGATTTGTTAGGGAGGTCTGTAGACAGCTATAAACAGTATCCAGGGGGGTAGGATATAATAGAGGCCTTACAGAGTATAATTTGCGTGTGGATGTGTAGTTAGTGTGGGCTCAGAAGATGAATGTGGTCAGCTGAAAGTTTTCACATACATAGCGCTGAAAGAATCAAATATTGCGTGAATACAGTATTTCATTTTGAGCGCAGAGTTTCCCTGCTTTGTCTGAAATGCATCAATGACATCTGTTAGTTTTGCTGACGTCACACTTACGCACCTGTCCTGTTTACCTCCGCGGCATGTGTTTCTGTGACTGCACTCAAGGCAACTCTATTATGTTTCAGTTCCCATATCAGCTATTGGATTTCAGCTTTCCCATATCAGTTGTAAGCTGTATCCATTCCGACTGTCGAATATCCCAATACGTCATTACACAAACCCTAATTTCTTCAAGAAGTCTGCACATATGCAAGATTTCAGTTTCATCAAAGCACAGCACATGCCTCATACACATCTGCCTTATATCCCAACTTGTTATACTGTTTCATGTAAGCTATCTCATGTAATTTACGGCATTATTCATTCACTTTATTCAACAAATTCATACAGGCAAGGTCAGTGAAGTATGTTACCAAGGACACAGCAGCAGTGCTCATCGCTGGTAGCAGTGACCAACTATTAACCTTTCACTCATTGTCAGGTATTAATGATAAAAACAGCATTGTCCTTCTGCCTTTAGACCTTTTTGACACCTTCCGTCTATTGTCATGGCTTTGAACCAGCCTTATTCAGTTTTCGAGCTGTGTTTGGGGGAAAGTGAGATGAACGCCATGGCGACCGGATGAGTCTTATCCACTCGTCTCTTATCAGCGCTGTCCTCTGGGAGCTGCTGTGTGCGGATCTTGACCCTCGGGGGGATTTTGGTGCAGGGAATGCCTTTTATTCCCCCTGTCTGATTTGGGACTTCAAAGGCCATGCAGGGAGTGGTGAACATCCTTTCTTTCATTATAGCGAGCTTTGTGCTAATCTGCAAGGGCACACCTGATGGGCCTCCCCTCACCGACCGTCCCGTACACACTACCACCTTTGCTTTTTGGCCATAGGGCTAAATGCAGCATGATTTGAGTATGAAAGAGCTTAAGTAGTCTTGCTTTGGTACCTCAAGTTGGGATAAGTCTCTTCCTTTGTCTGTAATGGTCATCTTACAGGGTGATCTGTCTGGAAAGAATGACTCAAATGTGTGACGCATGTAACTCTGGACTAACAAGCCTGACTAGGTAACTGCAATGGGTAAAATATGAATGACCAATGTTCACACTTGTTATATCAAATGGCATAAAAACAATCCCTGATGACTGAGCGATTACTCAGTGAGGCAAAAAAATGTATTATGGGATAAAGGTGTCTAATATTTTAGTAGCCTAATTGAAAGGCAGGTTAATCAAATGGCACGGCTTTGTGTTTTTCAAATCAAAGTTAGGCGTAAGTAAAGGATTTTCAGCTAAACAAAGTTGGTATAAGTGTGAAGAGTGAAACAAGAACAACAAAAGATCAAGTTTTTGAAAGCATGTAACATTGTTATCGGGTTTGTAAGACCAAACAATGTTTGAATATAGTTTTCACTTCAAAGTAAGTTTGTATGCAGCTGAAAAGCACTAATTGGGTTGTGCTTTGGAGACACATAGAGAACGTTAAAAGAAAGTGTAAATTTTTAACAGAAAGTGTAATTTTTTTTCGTAATCTGCACATTCTCTGAAAAGAAAACCTTACTTCGCAATTTTGTAACTACTGAAGTATATTTATCTTACTATATTTGGCTTTGACAATATGTTGAAATGACATGGAGCACTGCTGCACAGACATTCAGACAAAGCATGAGACTAATTTAAACATGTTGAGGAAAATGCTGTACATTGTTTTTCATGCTCTTTTTCCTCCAGCAACATTTAGATTTTCGGAAGAGCTCAAATGCAGCATTGGTGTGACCTCCACTTCCTGCTTCAGGCTTTTGTTGAATCAATCCTGGAATGTGAAGTAGATAAAGATCTTGGAAAGAGCTAAAACCATGCCCCCTGACCCTGTGCTCCAGTCCTTCTAACCCTTTTGATTTCTTTGACACTCCCTCTAAATCTGCATTGATCTGGATGTAATTATAGCAGTTCATCAGGCTTTTCACCACAATGAGCTGTTTGCTGGGGGACACTGGGTGGTGGTGGTTTGCAGGAGCAACCGCACAGTCACCCAAATGTCATACAGTGTGACCTTTCTTTTAGCCTTGGGCCCAAAATCTCTCGACGTCCAATATTTATTTTAACATATAGTGTCTGGTGCTGGAGACTGGACGGGAGGTTGTTGCAATCAGCTCAGGTCAGATCTCATCAGCAGATCAGTGTCTCCAAGTCCAAAAGTGAGTCTCTATGGCAACAGGTGAAGGAGTTTTAGAGCCAACAATTTGTCCCTAAATTTACCGGGAATTGTTTCTTGGAGCACAATCTTCCTCTGGGATTATATAGTTGATTCTGTTTTTTGAAACCGTTGACAGAAATGTGCTCGCCTAAAGTTCCAAATGAATCAAAAACTGTTTTTAATGATTTAGGTCAAGTCAATGACAAGCAGTTTCTCTTCTGACTTCCTCTCCATGTGTGGGAAAAGCATTTAATTCACCAAATGCTTTAGAGTACAGAGCCAACCGATCCACCACATGCTGTTTTCCTGTGTATTCTCTGAGCCTGGGGGTGAGGCTGAATGAAAGAGCACGCTCCTCGGCGCTGTGCAGAGGAGGCCTGTTTGTTTACATACAGCCAAAACCATGGAACGCTGTTTAGAACTCGCATGAACCTACTTGTCAACTCTGATGATGTGTTGGAAGTAGGCGGAGCAGAGAGACACCCCCACCCCACGTTTTCTTGGGACATTTGGACCCAGGTGCTTCCTGTGTGCTCGCAAGGAAAATGTCAAAGACTGAGCGGTCTTAAGCTTTTACGGCAGTTCTGTGCATGCATTACCCTATGGGACATTCAAAAGGGCTTTTAGCGTCCAACTGTTTCCTCGCACTCCCATCTCTGCGCTTATAATTAAACCTTTATCATCTGCAGAAAGATTTGAAAAATTGTTGTGCTTTTATGCGCACAAGTACAGGTCATTTCACAATCCAGCCAATCACATATCAGAGCTGTACTTTACATGTAATCCCAAGACAAAGAAATAGTCTGGCAGATCTCTCACAAACGATGGGGATTTTCAAGACTCTGTGCCAGCTGTTTTCATCATTTTATTGGAACCTGCATTTATGTTACTGTCTACAGACTGTTTGACCTGCATATGAAGCAGACGAGAGGTGCTCCTAACCTCATTCTTAAGTTCCCCCCAGATGGACTTGCTCAGGGCTGCACAAAACAATGACTAAAGGTTGACCCCTGGTGGATATTTGTAGCGCTTGCAATTCATTTTTAAATCTCAAATCATGCTGTCAAAGGGGATCATTTCTATTCAAAGGAACATGTCAGTGAATGTAGAGTTTGATGAATCCCGACCACAGGTACATTACTTTCTCCATTTTATTAGCTGACTCACTTCTCCCTTGTCATGCTTATGTTTTATGCCTGACACAAAAGCATTTACCAGCCAGCCCTGATTTATGACTGCTCTGAAAGGTGTAATTTGAGGTTTTTGAGTGGAAGTCTTGAAGGGAAAAACATGGAGGTGTCTCTTGGCTGTCACATCCTACCAGGAAGGGGGAAGTTAGGATCATTTGCAGCTTCTTCAAATAGCAGACTAGATATTAACTCTGTAGTTTGTCCTATTATTAGTACATTTACATATGGGCTCTATGCAAACAAGTATTACAAGAATTGCATCTGTTGCTTAAAAGTTAATGCTCTGAATGTTTTTATATAATATAGATTTAACATTTAGAAATGACCTTTGGAGAAAAGTACTGTTGTATCAATATTACAGCCACTTCTGCTACTTTTCCAATGTAAATATTAAATAGGTAGTTTACTGCAGCAGGGTTGACTGGTAGATATTGCCCTGAAGCCACACACTTATGTAGAAACCTGTTGTTTTCTCCTTGCACCGTTACATGAGTCACCTAATGTGTGACTGGACTAAATGAATAATAGCAGGCAGGTAATAACGGACAGCCCAGACTCTGACACTGGGAGTACATTAGCTGCTTGTAAAAGGAGATGATGGCACCCACTGCAGACTCCTCTCCTATTGTCAGGTATTCATTGGTTCTGCCCCTGGGGAGTCGCCATGGCAATGGGTGCAGTTAAGGTGCAGTTTATTCCTCGGCCCTGTCCGACGCCAGCCGTCTGCTAGAGCTGATAAGGCTGGCTGGGAAGAGACCAGACTCAAGGTTAATGCTGCCAGTCTGGAAGACGCTTGTTTTTGCTGGAGGCTAAAGTTGTGTAAGAAAAACTTTGCTCCATTTGTCCTTTGTAGCAGCAAGTAAATGGCCGTATGTTCGCTGTTCCCCGTAGGCCGCTTCATGGCAGGTGCAATTGCACTCAGGAAATCATAAAATCTCTGAAGATCTTGTATATAAAGAATCAGATGTAGAGATTAGAGACAAGGTTCTTGTGTTAAAAGAAAATATAGGCGTCACTTAACTCTTTTTTTTTTTTTTTTTTTTTTTTGTACCCATGTTGAACATTTACATTGAATGACCACTGTTGACCTGATTACTTTAACTATCTTCACCTGTACATGTCAGTCATCACTGCAGGTTTTATAGCAGCATGACATCAATTTCATTTATATTATTAGAGAAGTGACCAGGAAGGTACAGACTCCTAGGCAAAGGTGGGTAGAATGTACTCAAAACGCAAATAATATGATAATAATTGTACATTTGTTGAAAATACAAAAGTTTGATGAATGGATTGCCATCACTCAAAAGATGTTACTTACCTGTTTACCTTTTTTTTCACCTAAAACAATGATATTAAAATTGTAATGATTTTGTGACTGTTTCAAATATAAATGGAAACCTGACCGTGTTACTTTGGCTCTTGTGGTTTAAGTGGTCTAAGTACATTGTCTAAGTCCAGAGACCAGAACCAGGCAGTGGGGTCAACAGGGCACAGTGCCAGTTGACCTCCCTGTCCACTTGACCCTACACTTGGGTGTGAGCAGTGACCACAGCAGGGAGCAGCCAAGGTCAGTCCTGGCTGTCATGTGTTATTGTCCTCTAAAGACCCATGTATCTCTGCCTCTCTGCTCCTATATTATAAAGCACAACCGTCCCCTGCCTTAGGGTGTGCTGGAAGTGTGCACACAGCAGCGGCAGCCTCATGTGGCCCACTACACAGCTCTCAAACATCCCATATATATGTACAGTTTCTTTACATATTATGTGACAGTGTTTACATTTCTCTTCAGTATTTATTTCTTTACTGGCCTAGATTTTTACAGCTGGAATAGGTGCCATTGGGTGCAGCTGGAGAAATGTTAAATATGCAGATACTGGTGTTTAGTGCTGCAGAGATGGAGATTTTTCCTCTGGATTGTGGCTGTTTGAACAGGTGGACCGTCCCCTATGGCTATTAACACTGCAGCCATTCATATATCACAGCCTGGATTCACCATCGTGTCCAAGTTGTTTCCCTGGTGGATCAATAAAGCCTTAGTGTGGTTTGGACTCTTGATGTGTGTCTGTGGCGTGGGCCTTGACAAAAATTATTTAACTTTCATGTTTAAAGCCACAGTATGTAGATTACAGTAAAAGCTTGTTTTTATTGCACTGAAAAACCAGGCTTGCATTTCCACAAACCTGACATTTATTAGGCCGGAAAGAGGTCCTCGTTGTGGTTGTTTCCATGGAAATGTTATTCCTTTGACTATATCTTTGACAGTATGGCATAAACTTGATTTAGCGCTGAGAACATCCCGAAGTATGATTCTCATGGAGTCAAGCAGGTGACATGCCCCCTCCTGAAAGTTGCATGCTAAATTATGCAAATTTCTAGTATTTTTTTCTAGTTCACACATATTAACATCAAAATTATGGAGTTTTATGTGTAGGCCTTAAGAAAAATGTACCAAATCAAGCTTTAAATGTTTAAACAATGCAGGATATAATCACAATTAATAAGGCCATGTCCATGTTGCATTCTTTTCAAACACACAGGATTACAGCGCCTGAACCGCTCTGCCTCTCGAGTCGTGTTGTTACCGGTGTGAGCAGCTGGACGTGCAGACATGGACTTGCTTGTTGACAGGGGGAAAGTGAGCTCACTGATTATAGGGGCTGAGGTGGGGGCCGTGCCGTGTGTTTTTCCACATGTTTTGGAGTGTTTGGCCCCAGGCTTTGGATGCACCCAGACTGAGTCACGCTCGGCTGGTGCCATATCTCCGGCTCCCCGCGCTCCGCTCTCCCCCTTGTATTTTTACCCCTCCCACCCTCAACTTAAGCAGCTGTGTCTCCTGCTAACATAAGGCATACATAAGCACATGTGGAGGCGATCGGATGGAACGACCAGAGCAGATGGAATGCAAGAAACAGGGAAAGCATTGAGATTGATGGGCTGTTGTAGAATGTAGCAGGTAAACACCAGCCAGGCCTTCCCCAGAACTACTGTATATCTCATGCCCACTTGTTGATAACTTTAAATCTGTAAGAAAGACTATCTGAACATACAAGTAGACTACTGTGAGCTGATTTCTTATTATTTTTTTGCTTGTATAACTGAAATATACATCACAAACTGCTATACAAACACATTCATTAAGTAAAGTTGATTTGTCTCACTCAAAGACTAAGGCCTTTACCATTTTGCTCCATGTCGCTTTACTTCTGCTTTTACAATGCACATGTTTTATTTTTATTTATTTTCTCCTGTCAGTGCGTAAAGTTTTTATTGAAGAAAATATTGCATACTTCATCATGTTCAGTTTTGTTTTTCATTTACTCATCCTTTAGTCATCTTTTTTTGTTAAATTATGCCCCTTAAGCAACGTGCATCAATCACTCACTGTAAATCCCCCATTCTCTCAACATGATAGAAATATCTGAGGCTCCTCTGTCTCTCACACACTCACAGTTTGTGACATGACCAGTAGATGGCGGTGTGACTCTTCACAGGGCTCACCGCTTGGCCTCATTTGATCCCTCATCCCCTCAGCACAGACACTGCCTTGTTATTGTGTTGTGTCTTTTTTTTTTTTTTTTTTTTAGCTGTATCTGGGTTTGTTTAGGATGCTTGATGTTGTGACATTTTGCAGAGATGAAAGGATGAAACATGATTTTTTTTTAACGCACTGATGCACAGTAAATCCAGCTTCTGTATTGAAGAAAAAGGCATATTAAAAGTAAAAGACATATTATTTTGGATCATATTATTATTTTTTATTTCTAATTTTTAGTGGGTTAAAATATTAACTTGTGTTGTTCATCTCACTTTTGGCTACTCTATGAATTTGTCTTATTAAATCATAATTATCAAGTGGCACACAGCCTCCACCATCACCATGTTCATTCTGTGTGAAATTCTCTTGAGTTACAATTGAACTACAGCCATATATGAATCATTAGACCTAAAGTGGTTCTTTCCCTCATAGGGTTGTCAAATTTTAGTTTATTCTGTTAATTTGGGGGGGAAAAAACGCCACAAATTAATGATTATTCACTAGTGATGGGACTTTCGGCTCTTTTATGGGATCCGAATCTTTTGGATCAGTTAATTTCAAAGAGCCGTTCAAAAGACTGGCTCTTTTACTATTTATTTATATGATAGAACTCATTTTATCTACAAACGAATCACCAAGAGAAACAACCAAGGCTTAAATTTGTCCAGGAGTGTGTTTACCTTTTCAAATGATGCGTAATCTATTTAAAATGTTACACTACAATAATATTTTTTTTTAACTAACTGTTAATATGATGCCAAATATGTTTTTTTGTGCACAAAGCTCTGACTGGTGCAGCCTGTTCTGCTTCTGAGCTGATTCTTGTGTCGGTTCAGTGTTAATCAGTATAAAAAATCCATGCAAATTAGAAAGAAAAAGACTCGGCTCTTTTAAATAAATGAAATCCGGATCCAACTGTTCACATTAAGGAGCCGTCCACACAAATTAAAACTTTTGTTGACAGTGAAAGTCTGTTACATGTGGTCAGCTTTATGAAATCAAACTGAATGAATGACTAGATAATGTTAGTGTGTCATAAACAGCCAGATAAAAAGAGGTTTACACGAATTATACTTTTTTGGAGTATAGATTGAATGGAAATGTCTTAATTTTGCTACTGAAATGGTCACAATTATAATTTTTTTTAGCTTTTATGATTATATTGTGTCCTGAATAATCACGATAATCAATTAACCTAATAATCCCGTCTCACTCAGTTCTCTTTTGTCAAGGCAACTTCTGATACCATTAGAAATTCCACAACAGTATCAGCCTCTCATAGTCCAGACTTAAGACTGTTTATATCAAAAGCCTATACTTCATGTAATTCTAACCTACATAGTGTTCGGTAACATTTTCTTTCCCTCGTCCTCGGCGCGGGGCTGTCCTGACCTTGTGGACTTAACCCCAAACTGGACCTGTGCTGTATTAGAGACTAGATCAAGAGATGTGGATAGTGTTTAGTCTGTTAGGCCTGTGAAATTTAGGCGGCTTCGGTTCTGTCTGTGTAGAGATTTTGGATTACATTATTGGGTTTGTTGTTGTTCACTGGAATGTGCTTGTGCCTGTGTGCTCCGAGTGATGCTGGGCAGATCCTGCAATCCAAATACTAAAGCCTGGCTCAGATTTTTGATGTAATGGAGGTAATCGCGTTACTTGTGTCACGTGGGAGAAACAGTTGAAAGATCTAATGCGACTCCAAACAGTATTGCTTAAAATTGTGTGTTTTTGGTTGAGTATAGAACATAAAGCGTGTACAGTATCTAAAATGTTAAGTATTGATGTTCATATATAAGTGATGTGACGTTTATGAACAAGTTTAATTTTTTAATTTTGAATTTTATGCATTTTTATTAGACTGTATATATAAATGGACATAGCTAACCCACTAGCCCCTGCGTTCCAAATGGGTCGTGATTATAGGCGCATTTATGGCTCCATTCACTCTGGCTCCAATTCACTTTACATTGGAAAACTGTGGCCCCTCTCTCTGTAACTACTGCTGTCACATTTTGGTCTTAACATATTTGTATTAACCCGCTCTACATGATCCTGGGGTTTTTATTTCGCTATTGTGTCCATAACTCAACATATGAACATTAATACCAGACAAATCAGGCATTTTTTCCCCGGGGTCACTCCCATTAGCTTTAGCAACAGGTTTGATTGACAGTGTATTCGCTTCGCTCCCTCCTTAACCAGCGGTGCAGTGGGAAGGGGCGTTACCTTCAACAACCTCGCTCCGGATTGGCTCTTTAGGTGCTATGAGTCGGGATTCCTAATATGTAACTTGGCTGCAAATTGCAAGTTCGCCCCTGTAACTCCTCCAGCCTCGATGAGCTTCATTTGACTTGAGCCGAACGCTGTGGGTGACGTCACACTCAGTCCACTTCTTTACATAGTCCATGATTTTTACTCTGATTTAAATTGAATCGACACAAAACCCAGCGCAGAAGCAGAGTAGGAAAGACGAGTGAGAGGTTTTCGCTCAAGGAAACATGTCTGGCATCGTAATAGTCTGTTTTATTTACATCATGCATCAAGAGTAAACACACAGCTCCACTTTTAGTTTGAATCACTGAATCAAGCCTTCCCCAGCTCTTTGAAATGAACAGATCCAAAAGATTTGAATCCCACGAAAGAGTCGAAAGCCCCATATCGTTTTACTAAATGTACATGCATATTTTACATTGATTTCTCTGTGTACAGCTTTTAGCAGTAGATTTTTATAAACTGCACATGGACATTCACCTTAATAGTTCATAGTTCATAGTTAACACATCATTTAGAGCCAAATCTCATAATCTTATTGTGAGTTCATAGGTTACATAACTTTGTGCTGCAAATGACATCACTGCTCTCTCAACAACAGTACTCAGCTTGTTTTGAGTACTTTTGGAGAATTATCCCTAAGCCTGTCACGATAAATACTATATCGACTTATTGTTCAGTATATGAAAGCGGGAACATATATACACTCACCTAAAGGATTATTAGGAACACCTGTTCAATTTCTCCTTAATGCAATTATCTAATCGACCAATCATATGGCAGTTGCTTCAATGCATTTAGGGGTGTGGTCCTGGTCAAGACAATCTCCTGAACTCCAAACTGACTGTCAGAATGGGAAAGAAAGGTGATTTAAGCAGTTCTGAGCGTGGCATGGTTGTTGTGTCAGACGGGCCGGTCTGAGTATCTCACAATCTGCTCAGTTACTGGGATTTTCACGCACAACCATTTCTAGGGTTTACAAAGAATGGTGTGAAAAGGGAAAAACATCCAGTATGTGGCAGTCCTGTGGGCGAAAATGCCTCATGTCTTTTAATGATATTTCAAAATGTTTTACAAGGATTTTCTCACATTAGTGTCATTGTGTCAGTGCCATAAAATAGTTTAAATATTATGGTTTCTCACAGTACATCTCTGCAGCAATTAATCATGCTTCAAAATGTGTTATTGTGACTAACTGATTATCTCCAATAAAGTGATATCTTACCTTTGATAATCAACCACGTCCAATTCTAGAGCAAAATAAAAGCAGAAGCATCAGATTTCCCAAGTTGTTTTCAATTTCACTTCACTGTCAGGCCTGTGATAGTAGTTATTTAACAAATCTACAAAGTAATAAGATTCAACTGTAACCAACTTCATGTTTGTCGTTGTCGTTTTTAGTTTGCACTGTTTGCCTGTGAGCCACATATACTCTGTGGTGGGACAAATGCTAAACAATGTGATGTCAACCTCTAAAAGATGCTCTTGACACATCAGGATGCAGGTTTCCATGGTGACTGTCAGACACAGGTTGCTTGGAGACTGGATACTGGTGTTTTGGAAAATTATCATTATACTTGTCCTCAATAGTATCGGAAATGTAGTTATCCCGGGTTGTACATTGCCTTTACTATACATTAAAAACAATTCCTGGTCTGATTTGATTGCATATGTCTTTATATTTTAGATTTAGAAAGCCTGATCATCCTCAATGTACAATTCCAACAAACATCTGGGTAACCGTCACATTTGTGCAAAACATATCGAAAAACCCTCAAAAACGACCTGTTTGATGATGGTTGGAAAGCTAAATGCAAAAGACTAGGTAACCAAGCCCAAAACAGGCAAAATCTTAAGTAAAAATGGGTAATTGTTTAGTTTTGTTCAATTATAGCTGCAAAATGTACAGTTAGACCCCAAACTGTTACATTTCATAGCTTGTAATGTTCACAAAAAGCTTTATCTTGCATTTTATTCTTGGTTTTACGAGAATCTCTCCACTGCACAATACTTTTGCTCGTCTGGCAGTCTCGTCTCATGCTTGAGTAATGTTTGTCCCTGGTTCACCTGTTTCTCCCATTAGGGGCCTCTGTGTGGAGAGGCTCAGCAGCACAACAGCATCAAAGCGCGGGAGCTTAGGGAGGCACCATGTCGACCTGAGGATCTCAATTAGAGCCCAGCACCGGGGGGATTACTATGGGGGCTAATGACAACTCAATAACAACTGACAGGCAGTAAGCGCACAGATGAGCGGAGATTGGCCCGTAAATCCTATAAGCTCGTGGTCAATTGAACTTCTTTTCGTCAATGCAGTAAGACAAAGTTTGAAGGTCCATTTCTTGTTCATGGAGGTTTCATTTGTTGCCGTTTGTCTCTTTTCTTTAACACCAGCATAGATGACACTTCAATTTGTTATTCTGTCAAAAAAAAAATCCTGTTTTTTGCAACAAATGCCATGCAGCGTTTGGTAATTACAAGAGTCAAGAGCTCTGAATTATAAAACTGTATTGATCATTTCACATGCACACCAAAATCTGATTATAATCTAACTTCTGGACCTTTAAGATTACACAAAGGACTGTAAAATCTGATGAAGGGTGACCATGATCAGAAAGAAATCAGATGACTTTGCTGTTTACATTTCAGTTTAATAGTCTTATAACTCCAAAAAACTGACATTTATTCGCTTTAACTGCAGCTAGTGGTTAATTTTGTATTGGATTTATCAGATCTGTCCGCTCCTACAAGTTTAATGATCATATTTTGTGATTTCTGCATTTGGTTTTGTTCCTTATGTAGCTGAAGAAGTGTTTCAAAGCTGGGATGACATTGTAGATTCTGTTGAACTCATTATTATTGAATATTTTTTGTTAGTTTTTTGTATTCTCCATCTAAGACTTCCGTGATCCATTGTTTTCCCTGCTGTCGCCAAGTGTGACCGTCACATAACGCCTCCTCACCTCTATCGCTCAGTGGTAAAAATCAATGTCTTTTCTCTAACTGTGGGCCGTGCATTGGCTCGGAAGATGGCTGAATGATGGTGTGTTCGCTGAGAGGAGGAGATAAGGAAGTAGTAGAGTACTTTGGAGGGAGAAGTGTTGACATAGATGGATGAGCTGGAGGAGGTAGGAGTGTGAGCCTCAGTGGAGCGTAAGGCTGCCCCGCGTCTGGCACAGAGACCAAAGTGCATCGCTCGGCAAAAAAATGCATTTTGTAACTTAATCTCTAGTTACACACTCTCTCATTTCAACCAGAGTTTAACAGCGGGCCTCTTGCATACTCTAAATGTGGTTAAGGTGTAAGTTTGCTTTCTTTACTGTTGTAATTTATCAAATGAAACAGAAATGTTGGTGTTGCTCCATAAGAACTACACATAAAGATCCTATATTACACAACTATATTACACAACATTTATTCTTATGAGTGTTAAGCCATGTTATAATGGTGTTACTTCCTCAAAACATACCCAGAGTTGTGTTTTGCTTCATTCACACATGAGTTTTGAGTTTGAGTAATCCTTTATTATTAGTCTGTCTACACCTCCAAAGCTCAAAATGCTCTGTTCCACCTTGTGATGTCATGAAGTGGTAGTTTTCAAGCTCTTTTTACCTTTAGCTCAGTAGAGATGGGTCTGAAATCATCCAAATGATTCTAATGAAGGTGTATGGAGTTTAAAAACACAATGAAGCACTTCCTGTTTTACCACATGACATCACAAGGTGGAACAGTGTTTGAGAGAAGAACAGCCTACATATGCAGGATTTGTGTGTTAAACATGTGTGAATGAAACAAAACACAACTCCAGGTCTGTTTTTAATGAGGATCCAACATAACAGATCAGAAAATAGTTTAATATAGGCCCTTTAATTAGGATTAAGGTTAGGAGTTAGAGTTGGAGTAAAATGAAGTAGTGACCAAACCTGAATCAACCGTAATACATAATTTGTTCATGATTAACTGAGGCTAATTAAAGTGTAGTTATTATTAAGTGATACTGAAACATTCTTTGTTACAAATCAAAAAAGTTAAAATGTCCGTACCCACAGCTGTGCATTGTTTGGATAAATCATTGAGAGCTTTTCATCTATGTTTGCTTGAATTTGTTGATATTGATAAAACAGGATAGACTCTGATGATTTGTTTCTTTACTGACCCCTTGTGGCTACTGTTGGTACACCTTTCTGCCCATCTTAAGTTAAGCACATCACATTTTTATGCAGTAGCTATCATATTTAAATGCTGTGTTCGTCCCTCTCATCTTCTTTCCTCTCGTCAATGCTTTCAGCCGCTACGCTTTGCCCTCCCTATTGTTTGCGTTAAGTCTTCACGCTGTGGTTTCAAGCTGACAGGTGCTGGGGTGGCCCTGCCCTGCCGCCTGAGACCTCTCACCTCACTCCGTAGTGGAGACATCACATCCACATCGCCTCAAACTGCTCCTGTCACAGCTTGAGTGACAGGTACAATGTAACCACGCCGCTCCCAACCTCACCACTGTCACTCAGCTGTCCGCAGCACAATAGCCGCCGCTTCCCGATCTTTGACCTTTCTCTGTGCTCCTTTATTGAATTACAACACCAGCCGTCTCTCCACACTCCAGCGGTAATTGAAAACATGTGATTAAAAAAAAAGTCTGGGACAGAACGTGACTCTGTACAGAAGCAGTGGTCAAGTAGAGCAAGTGAAAGGTGATATTGGCATGTGGCATCCCCATTATGAGGACTTAAGCGTTCTCTTTGTGCGGTGTTAACAGCCGAGTCAGGATTTGAGCATGATTGAAAGGATTGGGTGGACTTTAGAGTGAAGTCATGTTCCAGCAGCAGACAGTGCATAACCCTTTGAAATGCCTGTGTGTCTTGGCATTGTTGGAGGGTATTCTGGTAAAGCAAGGCCCCTAAATCCATTCACACTTGTACTTCTGTCCGGGGTTATAGCAGGTCTTTCAGGCTTTTTTTCAAAATCTTGTAGGCTTGTGTCATGGGGTTCGGCTGTTTAATTGTCATAATACTAAAATTTCAAACTTAATTTTGATACTAAAGAACAGATTTGGTACTCAATACTGTTGTGTCACCCAAATGATAATTGTAAAAGCTCTTTTTATGACAATATTGTAATTTTCAAAACAAAATAATAGTATTTGTTCATTATACCATATGATCGTCTTACACTGGTTCTGATAAAACTCTAGATGAAACTGTTCAGGAAAGGTCAAGTTTGATCCAGTTCTGTTATTTATTTATTTATTTTGGTATCGATACTTGCTTAAATACTAGTTTTAGTATTTGATTTTTGATACTTTTGACAACCCTAGACAACATTTCTTACTTCACCTCAGGAATATTAAGGAATTGTCAAATGCAGCATGTTTTCATATTCGTCCAGTTAAATATGAACTTCTAAAAGTGAAAAACGATTTGCATATAAACTCTGCCCTGGGTGACTTTCATCGTCATTCACTGTTGCTAAAGGACCCTCTGTTTGAAATGGATACTGTTAGTATTTAAGTGGTATGAAATTAGAAAATTTACAGAAAATGAAATTATTAAAGCATTAAATCCCTTTGGAATCTCAAGGCTGGTCTGGCAGTGAAAGCTGACCCTTACCTCAAAAGACACATTGTTCCTTTTTCTCCGATCTTTGAAAGTTGCAGTGTCTATGAGCCACGAGTGCAGCTCTTTGTTGATCCGCTGAGGAAAATCCTTGTCCGTAGTTGTAGTTGTTCAGTTGCACAATAAAAATCTATGAAGCTTGAAACACACAACTTGCATCATTAGAACATACTCCACCCAGAGAAAGAAGGACTTCCAAAGTATTCGTCTAGTAAAAATAAATGCATTCAGTTGTTCTTATTAGTCAAATCTAAATGAATCTGTGCACGTGTGTAATTACTGCTGCCATTCCATTTGTCTCATTATAAATACAGTCATGAGTGCCCTGTAATAAATTCAATTTAACCAACATACTCCTATCCAACACCTCCCCAGACATCGGCCAATAACAATACAAACCAGGTTTACACACAGGCAATTCAATTAACAAATCCCTGGAAATCCAAAGTGAACAATGCCTCCATTTTCCTCTATACCGATCCAAAGATGAGCCAAAACAGCGGGGCTTTTAGCATCCAAATGCCAATGCCATTAGTGCAAATGGAAAATTAATCTGCGACATGTGTCAATAAGTGGTCTGAAAAGGCTGCCAGTCTAGGTGTTAAGTGGCTATCAGGCTTTGCTATTGTCCGTTTGGAATCATTTCTTTCACAACACAGACAATTTGATTTCAGGAGTAAAAAAAAAAAGATGTCCTGGGTCTGTAATGAAAAAGTCACCTTAGAATGAGCTGCATGTGGTGCAGTCAATATATTTTTGTCTGATGCTTATTGGTGCTAAAAGAAAATCATGCATTTACTATCAAATAATATAAACCTTTCTATTTTAATGATGTCTAAGGCTTTGTGAAACCAAAAGGGCAACTGAGATAACAACAGGACATTTTTTTTCTTTCTTTTTTTTTATGAAAACGCAGTGATCACATGGGGGATGGTTTGACCTTTGCCCCCTTGAATCCCCGTGCGCCCCTGACAGGACAACATCAGACAGGGGATTAAGGTAATCAAGGCTAGTAATGAGAAAGAGGCGCACATTTATGAGGCGGGACACTCCCCGAAAGCAACAAATCAGACCCTTCAAGCCTCAGTAAGAGTCACCTCATGTGTAAGAAGACGGAGGCAGCGCTGCGGACCCATATGGAGGTCTGATATACAGCCATAGAAGTATTGCCGTTAATGGGATACCTTCTAAGTGGGTCTTTTGTTGTTACAGTCAACATCATGAGTTATAGTGGTGATGTCAGGCGGAAGTGCGTTTTCTGTTGTTTTTTTGTAAAGTGGTGAAACAAAACTACTAAACGCTCCAGTCAGATACAGCACTATTTGTTTTCTCCTGTTTCATCTGGTGGCTAAGGCTAATTCTTCCTTTGAAAATGAATTATGGTGTATTTAATCTGTTGTGGTTCTTCGTTATCAGTGTGGCTGGCTCTTACTTCTTTTTAAAGCAAACACAAAAGCCCGGTAATAGACAAAACATTGACTTTCCACCTAGAACGTTTCTTTATTACATTTATTCGCTGAACACATTAATAAAAAGCTTCAAATTGCATATGGTAGTATTAGTTTTGTAGCGTTCTGGTGTAAGAAAACAGGCTAAATTTCTTCTGGTTGTGTCTTTTCTGAACACAAGGGCTACTGTAGGCCATAAGTGAGGTGGGACGAATGAATATATTGGTGTGTGACCCTTTTTTTTTTCGTGGCGACTTTTCTTTTGGCCAGACAGTGTACTTGCCTTAAGCAGTACAGTGTTTGACAAGATACTATCAGAGTGCTTTACTTTACATTTGGCAGCCAGTAGACCTTGACTTTATTAGCGCCAACATGCAGCTTTGAAACAGCTCAGTAAAACAACAGGGCAGCTGTGACTGTGTGTGACTGCCCTCAGCCACTGGAGGTCAGTGTGTCTGCTGGACTAATGGGCCTGGGTCATGCAGCGGAGAGATTTACTGACTGGTCAAGCCATCCAGTTAGCCTCACGAGCAATTTCATCAAACTGCTGTCCGCCAGCCAAGACATGTATAAAAGAAACAGACTTCCTTTTCCTGGCCTGCGTGTCATTTATCACAACAATTTGTCTCAGTCTGTCTGTGTAACTATTGAGGTATTTGAGTGATATCAAATGACCTCACCTTTTCATTAGAAAGAGCACCATAATGTAATGAGACTGAATGAGCCTTTGCCTATAACTCACCCGACATTAACTCCAACACAGTGACATATTCCACCTACTAAAAACATTAACAAATTGAGCAGTGGGTGCGCTGTTGAGAGGTTCGTCAATGGAGCTCTTTGTTTTCTCTACTGTATTAACTGCCTATTTATCTCAATGACTGATATCTGGATTATAGTTTACTGTGTTAATGCTTGGATAATATTGCGACAACTGACGGATGATGTAAGCCATTGCTGGTGGTTAATGGTTTTTGGCATCAAGTGAACATTTTATCCAAATAGTTGATGTGCTAGAAGCCACAAAAGTTCAATTTGTTTTCACAATATGGGTTAAATTTGCCACTTGAGCTAATATAACCCAAAGCTAGTCCTGATACTGTCAAACAGAGCATTTGAAGTTTATCGCAACATAGTTTTGACCACAAATTAGTGCTCAAAGTACCCGTAAAGGCAAAGATCGTAATTATCATCTTACTCCATTTCCAAGATATTAATGCTCTAGTTTTGTCTGTGGAGTTTTCACGGCTTACAGTCTGCAACATATGGCGCATACAACTCGCAAACCTTCACCTTTACACACTCGGGTATGAAATATGATCTGTTTTTAATATCTCAACCTCATCAGTTACACGGCTGGAATGTCATGGCATTTTCATAATTAGCTGTAAATACTTTATATTGCACCTTGCCAGCTCAATACAGTGAAGATGTCTGATGGTGGCAAAGGTTATGAGAATTATAGCGCAATAGGAATTTGATTGCACCGATGTGTAGTGATGGGTGGTTTAGACCATCAGTAAGGCTCTCCTGCCTCTAAAAACATATGGTTGGTGGTAGTAATGTCTTTAGTAGTAGGAGTAGTAGAGTACAAAGCCGACAGCTGTTTGATGAATTATGCAAAAGGCAGTGTTAAAGTCCCCACTCGCATGTCTTCACAGTGATTTCTTTGGAACAGCCAAGACACCTTCCACTCCTCCAGGGCTGAATCCTCTGTCATCTTCTCACCTTGTCCTCACATCCCACTCACCGCCATTGGCTCATCTGGCATCTCTATTACTACAGGGCTCCTCATATCCTCTGTAGATGGAAGCGCTGATAGACCAAGAGCAGAGACTGTGGCCACCCGAAGCACCCTGTCTGACCTCTTTGTCCAATTGTAGCAAATCACACACTTTCACTGTGGAAATGACAGTCTCTTTTGTAATTTAAATGCATATAAATGTTTAAATACGCAACCTTCTCTGATATCTACCATCCTCTCTTTCCACAGCTTGACGGTTGGCATGTAGAGTTTGTTCCACCTTGCCAAAATCGGTCTGGAACAGTTCACTAGTCCAGTATTTGGCACTCAAAAACCAGGCTTGTTTAGAAATGGCACTTGTCCTTTGTCCCTAAGTAGACTTGGACAGGTCACATGGTTACTAGCCCTGCGTGTAGTCCAATGCTTTTGTCCATATCAGAGACCATAGAGCATGTGTCAGTAACTGCGGCACTTCCAACATAAATCAGAGACTTGCTGGGGTGAAATAAGAAGTATTTTGTGCATCGTCCTTTAGAATTTTCCAAAACTGTAATGCATTTTAACACCCACTGGCCTAACTAATAGACTGAACTGAAGATTTTGCCAAATTTCGTGATCAATTTCACCATATTGCAAAGTATGTTCTCCAGTTACTTAATTGAAGATCAAAACAGATTGCTTTTCACAGGATATGAACTGACATTAATACTGTCCAAAGAGGATCATGCCCCACTTCTGGATTAACTCTAAAATTATGGTTGGTGACTGTGGTTTCCGTTTCTCTATCATTCCTAATCTTCTCCATCTGGACAGTGCATTAGGCCGGTGTGTCGGCACCTGGACATCCCACGTTCCTCCTGTTATCACTGCCCTACATCAGGGTTGGGTTTCTTCACATACTGCCATGTCGACAACTTCTGCGGACATCCCTAATGCTAATGGCTAGTGGATAATGAAGTTCTCTGGATGGCATTTCTCTTATTAATTTGATGTCATTTCAGAAAGCAATGTCGATTTGTAGAACTTAAAAAAGGAATTGTGTTCTGTACAATAATTCCTGACTATCCTTATGTGGGTGACGTGGCTCAGTCGGTAGAGTGTTTGTCCACAGGTCCGAAGGTTGGCGGCTTGATTTTAGCTCCCATGGGCAAGACGCTTAACCCACCTCCTCCCCAGTGTCTGCCTACACTGCTGTATGAATGTGCGTGTGAATGGATTAGTGGTTCCTTGATGTAAAGTGCCTTGAAGGTGGAATTGTGCTGTATAAAAATATGACGATTCACAATTTACCATCAAAAATCCTCCAAAGATGCATAAAAGCATAGATCAGATGTGATGGCCTTACCTATCCTGACGTACAAAGGATTAATTGGGAGGTAATGCTGTAACCTTAGGCATAAAAATGAATATTCTAGTCTGGATTGACAGTGGAAATTCAAAAAGAGCAAAACAATGCAATGCTAAAGACAAAATGTACGTCCATTTTTGAAGTATATCCCAAGATTGCTTTTTAGTTTTACATCCATTTCATTTTAATATCATTTTAGACAAACCTCTATGTATTTTTCCTACATGCTGCTGCACTGATGTTAAACTGCTTTTTTTTCTGATCGTTCTTAGTCAAACCAAACCTAACCCAATATTCTCGATCCCAGCAGCAGTTGAATTCACATTTTGAGCTAGTTTATATCTGAGCTGTGTCCATTTCGACTCACTGAAAAGGATAATATGAGCGTGAAGGAAAGATTAGGTGGGCAAGAACGCTGGATACAACTCAGCACTGATCCCCGCCCCGGGCTCTACAGGGCGGCTAATGTAAGCGCAGAATTGGTTTTCACGCCGGCTGGTTAGAAGCTGCCGGAGACTAGCGCCCAGACAAGCAGAGAATTTAGTGATTAGGAATAACACATTTGTTGAGCTTGTGTACGCCACACTGCCTCTAGCATTTGATTTTTTTTTTTAGATTTGAGGTGTGTAGGGAATTACAAGAAACTGTGGGAAAAATTTGGGAGTTTTAATTGACGGTAGGATTAGATAAATGCAACTAAGTAGGACGATACAATGCAGGATTAACACTAGTGTACCTGTCAGCTCTCATAGTTATTTTTTTCATTCGAACTAGCCAGCCACTTGACCCTGCTAACCTCCTTCTTCATCCACAAACGCTGACATTTGGTTTGTATAAAAATGTATGGTGATACCTTTCGGAATAGTCAGTAAATGTCATTGTTTGCCTACTGTATGGATCACCTCACAAAGAGACCCACTTCCCTCGTTCTTTGTCTGAAATATTGTCGTTCCATGCCCTGTAATTTGTTTTGGTGGCATTTGAAATCTATACCCAGAATTTGCTTGACATTTGACTTGAAAACCTCTGAGCCCTTTTAATAACAGTCCCGGCTGTGGGCTGGGGAAGTGCTGATAGATAGGGATCAGTGGACGCATCTGGTTGGAAGAAACACCCCTATCAGTGGCAGACAGAGCTGTCCCCCAGGACCCCAAAATCCTATCCAGGTATGTGGCTTATGCTGCAGAGTCAATTAAAGCAATCCTTTTGTGACACACCAGTGGGATCAAATCATATAAAGGGTTTAAAATATATTAGGGTGGAGCAGAATGTTTTTACTTTCTCTGCCAAAGTTGACCAGTGAACCAGCAGAATATAGAGTTATTCATCACTCTCATGGTTGCTGCAGTTATCTTTGGTTGACTGAGTGGTATTGTCCAACTGTCCATGCCAGCTCTGGGCGTGCACTAAGTATTTGACTCCATAAGGGAGGTGGTACTTTGCATAAGACGCTCCACCGGGTCAATGTATCTTCTTTTGTCGTAGTTTTTCCTCGCTCTGTGTGTCTGGAGAGAATGCTTACTGTTGAAGATTAGTTCTCAAGCTAATGAAGACTCGTATAGGGCTAATTTAACCACAGTATGGGCCTAATCCATGTGTGTGATCCTGGCCCTGCTTACGGACAATAATTCCATTATCTCTTATCAACAGTCTGTCACTCACTTCATCAGGTGGTGCTCCAACAACAGTCTGGAGCTGAATGTGGACAAAACCAAGGACTTACTCATCTACACTCAGACAAATATTCCAGACCTGGCTCCCATCATCATACATGACAAGACAGTGGAACGTGTCAATCACTTCAAGTACCTTGGACTCACTTTGGACAATAAACTCACTTTTGAACAACATGTCACAGATATCCATAAACGTTCTCAACAAAGACTCCACATCCTCCGCAAGCTCCGTGCCCTCTCTGTCAGCTCACGTCTTCTGTTACTGTTGTACACTAGTATCATTCAGCCCATTCTTCTTTACTGCTCTCCCTGTTACTTTAACATGCTCTCCATCACAAACAGAAACAGGCTCATTAAGGTCACACACACAGCATCCAAAATCATCTGCCTGCCAACCCTAGACCTCTCCCTCCTTAACAATGAGGCTGTGACACGCATGGCTCTCACAGTCAGCAGGGACTCGGACCACCCGCTCCACACCCATTTTTCTTTGTTGCCCTCGGGCCGAAGGTACAGAACACTCAGGTGAAGCGGGCACGCTTCAGCAAAAGTTTTGTCCCCTCTGCCATTGCTGCCCTCAATAATGTGTAATTTTCTTATTGTGTGCTGTCTGTCTTGTCCTTGTGTATGATGATCAATGTTGTAATGTTTTTCTCCATGTATGTACAGAGTTTGTGGAAACAAATTTCCCCTCGGGGACAATAAAGGTCTATCTATCTATCTATCTGTGATTCAGTTGTGTTGATACCCATAACATCTATGTGAAGTTGTGTATTTTCCTTTTTGGATGTTAGGGTAAAAAATGTCTTTCTCTGCTCCAAGCATGTAATTGATGATTAAACATGACAGAATCTGAGTTTTGATTACAATTCGATTAATGTCGCAACTAATAGCTGTGCATTAGCAACTTATTCAGCAGTGAAGACAAATGCTTCCTTAAATACTCGTCCTTACTTCTCTAATTAAAGTATAAACATTTAAACATCTGAGCCATATATTAAATAATTGCACAGTATTAAAGAGGCTGTCTGTCACTACATCTGTGGACAATAGATGTAATGATGTTTGCTAATGAAGCTGTCTTGTTGTGGTGTGAGTGTGCCTGTAATCCCGTCATGCCCTTCATGAATAGTCAATGAGGCCACTCAGTAACCACAAGGGGGCGGGGGTATATATGTGTGTGTGCTCTGTCAGTGGGCCGTGTAAGGCTCAGGCAGAAGGCTGGAGAGCGCAGAGAGGCTGGGAGCATGACAGGCAGGCAGGGTCGAGGCTGAGGAGGAGAGAGAGCACGGGGGGACTAACCAAACGTACCCGGACAGAGCGCTCCACGATGGGATGCAGCCTGTGTACCCTGCAGAAGCCCGATGAGCACTACAAACTACTCTACGAAATCTGCCAGGTACTCAAAGCAAACTGACTTTTTTTGACTTTTGTAGTAGAAGCTGGGGTGTAGGTTTGGCTTTGGTTTGAAAAGTTTCTTTGGAATATTACTGTAGTCAAAGGATATAAAATGAACATGTTGGATATGGATTGTTTTGAGGCCTGATAAAACACATGGTACTGCCCCAAGTTTATTTTAATACTTTGTGTTGGTTTTGCTGGACATTAAAGGTGCAATATGTAGCTTTTTCTTTGTGGAGGGTCCATCACCTGGGTCACTCCGCTCACAGTTGGAATGCATGGTATTACACTACACTACTCTGTATAATAGAAGTTGGTATAATAGAAGTAGTACTACAAGGTATTATTGAGCAAAATAAACACCTGCAGTTGAATAAAAGCAAGATAGAAAAGTTTAATGTCATACAGTGGAACATTCCAGGCAAAATCATAACACCTCAAGTAGACAAGCTGGTGATGGATTCTGCACCAGGAAAGTTACATAGTACATCTTTAAATGGACATCTTTGTAAATTTCATAATATGTGATATCCACTTGATTTGTGATTTATTCGGTCTTGGAATACAACTTGATCACGTGAAGTCAGTTGCATCATTTATTCATAGGGAAGTTTGTTGGTCTTTAATACTTAAGGGCCAAACATGTTGCATTAGTAAATTAATGTTTGAGTTATACAGTAATACTCGCTGTCTGCTGTGAATGTAGACTGCCTGTGTGCTGGGGGGGTTTGGCAGAGTATTTGGCGGTCAGGCTGTTACTGTGAGTGCGGCTGAACTCGGGTCACGGGGGTCAGGGAGAGGTGGCCGCACTGAGCTCAAAGGAGGGGTCCTGAGGGTGGGGGCTCCCGAGGGTGGGGGGTGGGCGTGAGGTGACAGCTCCCTCAGTGCTGTGAGAGCCCACCGCTGCCCACCTCCTCATTGTCAACTGAGCGCTGACTGGCTGCTCTCGCGCTCTCACTCCAGTCTGACTTGGACTAAAGTTTATGTTTAACAACACTCTGCTTATTTTGCACTTATTTGGACACAGAAAGTGTTGAGAAGTGGTGGTAAAGGGTCTGTTAACACGATGGGACAATGTTTTGCATGAGAGGACAGGAGTAGTGGCTGTTAAACAATACATAGTCTGTTGGCCAGTACCCAAAAGTTGGTAGCTGCGGTAGAAGTAGTAGTAAAAGCAATAACAGAAGTAACCGTAGTAGAAGCAGTAGTAGCAACAGTAGTAGTAGTAGCTGTGCAGTTTTGCTTGTATATTCAGTTGTATAAATAATACCCTTGCTAAAAGTCTTGGTAAAACTTAATTATAACTACAAATTGAATCAGACATAATGAGCATGAAGAATTACTTAATTTAAAATGAGCAAATAGCTTATTAAGAATGATCCAGGCTTAGTACCTACTTAATTAAACCCTAACTGCTTAATTAAGAAGTTACTTGAATCATTCTTATTATTATGAATTTGGTATTTTACTAAGGTTTGACATAGTGTAGTTATTTTAAAGTGCTACCAAATTATTATCTAGCTAATATTTCCCCACATCATCATTATGGCATCACATTATTCATCTCTGTGTCTTTTCTGCCCTTATTTGACCTCTGCGTGACCTCACTTTTGTCAAGATAGGAGCACAAATGCTTTTCTCTGGCAACATCATTAGTACACTGTTTCTTGTTTGTGTACTCATATCTCTCTGTTTGTGCTACGGGTGATGCTTCAGTGTCACTTTTAATTGAGACCTACTTCGAGCATGTTCATCTGGTTGTTTGGATTCTGCTGCTCGCCTGGTCTAATGAGCGAAAAAACACAGTGTTAGCCATCTATCACTAGTGCACAGACTCAGATTTTCCATGCGGGGTGCTTTAAGTGAACGAAATGATCTGGTGTGCTCATTATCTGTCTCTTAAATGACAGCTGCATATCAGGGCAAGAAAGAGTCAAGCACCGAGGGCTGCTTTGATCTGAACGGCTGACAAAAATACATCAAAATAGTAATGACGTATTGTGAAGGGCCTGTACCTGATTACAAACCATGAGGAACATGTTTTACTTTTAGCCCTTTTTGCCGTTGTGATATTGCACCATGACACTAAAACAACTGTATGGGATAGTGTAGTTGTTGCTAATGATGGGACTTTCGGCTCTTTTATGGGATCCGAATCTTTTGGATCCATTATTTCAAAGAGCCGTTCAAAAGCCTGGCTATTTTTCCATTCATTTGTTTGACAGAAGCCAATGTGAGAACTCATTTTAACGACAAACTCATAACAGAAATGACCAAGGCACTACAATAATAATATATTTTTTTAGTACTGTTATGATGCTGGATGTGTTTTTTTTGTAAAAAGCACTCACTTATATTGCCTGCTCTGTTTCTGTGCTGATTCTTGTGTTGGTTCATTTTTAATCAGTAGAAAAATGCATAAAAACTAGAGAAAAAGGTTTGATTCTTTAAAAAAAAAAGAGAGATTTGATTGCAACCTCTCTCTTTAAGGAATCATTTTCTGTGTTGGTTATTTCTCAAGAAAATGCTGTGCAAAATGAATAGATTATATATGACAGTCTTATTTAGCAGCTTTGACCATACAGTACACGATGTAAAGAGCATTTAGAGCGTGATAACGATCAATGAAGGTGGAGATCCTTTAATATCAGGATCACAAGGTCCTCGACTTGTCCATCCCCCGGTGACGCTCGTAACAGCAGTGACATGGTGCGTGGATATGGGAGGGCTTTGTTGCGATGGCAGCGTAGCCGTCAATCATGCAACTTGGCTGTGATTCTTTGGAAGCCTTGTCATCTGTGGTTATTGCCAGATTGAAAGCTTTGCCGCTGATAAGACTGGGTATCTATGAAAGCTCATATAAAACTGTCAGCCAGGAGAAGAATTACTTTGTGATCTGGCCAGTGAAGCGTCAAAAAAGGTAGAATCGTAGTAAAACTAAAGTACACGTTGATGCTCCCAGCTCATTTTCACTTCCTGAACCTCTTCTTATTGAAAACAGATCTACTTATTTGGGCAACATCATCTACTAATCCAAAAGATTTAACGTTGCATTGAGGGACGGGTCAAATGCAGAGGACAGATTTCCTCATGGGGACAATGAAGTGAACCTTAACCTTGATTCAAGCTTTTAAGCTCTTATCCAACCACCGATACTCGACTTTAGTGAAAAAAAGCTGAGGCACTGACATTCTTTTGGATTAAAAAAATCTCAAACAGTTCCAAACATTGGTGCCAAACAATAAATGCTGTGTCTAGAATTCATGTTAACACCTTATACTGCTGTCCAGACATATGAGTAACCCAACAGGTTTAATCATTACATCATGTGTCCCAGAACCAATGCTTCCATGACCCACAAGAGTTAATGATGGTCAGTTTGGGGTCTATGAGTTCACACAGCTCTGTCTGGCCCATTGATCCAGTTGACTTGTGAATATTCCTTCAGTGCTCCAAGGTCTTCATTATTGTGTGAATGTGTCTCTGCATGTCCACTGCTCGTACGGCATTCCTTATCTTAGTTTGGGTTTATTTCTCATAAACATCCAGAAGCTTAGCAAAAAGTATATACTGACACATTCTTCAAATACTTAGACCTTGTGCGTTCAAGTGCAGATGATGTTGAGGACAAGGCCATGTGTTCAACCTAATAAAATGTAATATAATATAGTATAATAGTAACACATATTATTATACATAGGAAATAATGCGTAATGTATCAAATCAATTGATCCACTAGATATTTTTTAATTTTTTTTGAGCAATGATAAAAAGATGCATTCCTTAAACATAAACTGTCTCTGCATTTTGGATGTAATTTTGTGTATTGGTGAGAGATTCCTGTTTTAGAAACTTTCAGAATTACGTCACAAAACTGATGTAAAACTGTGATAAATCTTTATCATGGTACTATTCCACCAAACAAAGTAATCTGCACTGTGTAACTGCTGCCTACATCAACCGCTGTCCTGTGTTAGATCTTCCGTTTCTGTACCGCTCTGATTTATCATCCTAGCTAAGCGATTTCCCTTTCCCAGGTGATCATTACAGAGGCAGGCCGTGGGGCTCTCTTTGAACTTGACCCCTCCGACTACACTGGAGCCTCACTTCAGTCTTCAAAGCTACAGGGGCACCATGTGGAGATGTTGCTTTTGTTAGAGACTTAAAGGTAGAGCCCTTGAAACAGTGTCTGTCCCTGGAACAACACTCTAGGCTGTGGCGCCGTGCTGTGGATCATACAAGAGGGACTGCTTCATTAGAGACACGGCACTGCTCTCGAGTATAGTCTGATAAAGAACGTAAGGGGCTGACAACATGCATACAACACAATATACAACAGGTAATAACCAATTACATCAGGAAATATGATAGTTTACTTTAATATTCATATTTACTGCCCTACATCATCCACTTTAGCTTCTGTTGACTCGTTTAATTTAACACAACATGTGAGTGCTCCAACTCCCTCTACACGGCACACTCTTGACCTTCATTGCTTATATTCAATTTCATTTGAAAGCAAATTGTGCAGGGACTTTTTGTGAAATGTTTTTGCTGCTTTTTCTTGATTCCTCCACATATGTGCTGGTCCAAAATATTCTGTGAAAATATTCTTGATCAGATTGCTGCTGTCAAAAACCAAAAACACAAATCAAATTTTCTTCCCTGGCTTAAAGATCAAATAAGAGATTTAAAGAGACAGAAAGTGGAAAAAGGATCATCTTGTTGTGTCTTTAGAAAACTTAAAAGCTCAAATTCTGTCCTATCAACAAGCTGCAAAAACATGAGACGTCTATCTGTCTAATCTGATAAGTCACAATATCCCTGTTTGAAAACAATAAATTCTATCGTGGGCCCTCCTACAAATCAATCGATTGATGTCTCAAATTGGACGTGTTTTACCAAATTACTGTTTGAGTTACAAAAATTCATATAAGCTCCTCTAGTCAGTCAGACATCATACCTCCAAAGTTTTTAAAAGTAATTTTCCATTCAGTCGGTCCTCACTTGTTCTCCACTGTGAACTTCTTAAAAAGCCGACAGTTGACCTCATGGATTTAAATAACTTAAGGCCTTTCTCAAACTTGCCATTTATCTGAAAAGTAAGAGAAAAATCTGTTGCCTTTCAACTAATTACCTACATGAATAATAACCAAAAAAAAAATAATAATAAAAAATACAAAATCTGGTTTTCATAGCGTTCTATAGCTCTTATTAATGTAACAAATGATCTGAATCTAGCAGCAACAGTGGGGCAGGTTCCATCTTAGTCTTGCTTGATCTTAGCTCAGTCTTTGATGCTGTAGAACATAAGACTTTGTTCTAGAGAATGGGCAGCTGGGTGGGTCTTTCGTGCTCAGGACAGGCACAGCTCTCATCTTATTTATCAAAACGGTCTTTTCCAGTTGTAATGGGACAGTTCTCATCTTTAACACTCCATTCTTGTGGTATTCCATAAGGTTCGATTCTCGGCCCAATTTTGTTCACAGCTTACAGGCTTCCAGCTGGTCACATTTTTAGAAAACATAATTTCCATTGTTACACAGATAATATGCAACTACCTGTGGCTAAAAATGATCCCAATGCTTTATCACGTGTTTTCAACTGTCTCAGTGATATAAATAACTGGATGTCATGACATTTTTTGTTACTAAACACAAAAAATAAATCTTGTTATTTTTTCCAACAAAATGCGAGCAATGATTTCAAAACCCGTCTTGGGAATTTATCGTCTCTTGTAAAACAAAGTGCCCACAGCCTGGGAGTCATCGTTCACACAAACACTCAAATCTCAAAAATAATTCAAACTTGTTTCTTGCAAAAACATTGCAAAAGTGTAACATTTTCTTTCACCTGCCAGCCTAGAAAAATGTGCCCATGCTCTTATCACGTAGAAGTCAGATTATTATAATGCGATATATGGCTTTGGCCCTTGTTATGTTATGGATCTTCTCTGACTTTATGTTCTTGGTCGCTCACTTCATTCTTCAGACCAGACCTTTCTCTGGACTCCATACTAGAACTGTGCCTTCTCTATCAGAGCCCCAAAGCGTCTTTACCTGAGGAACTAGGAAGGAGTCACTTTGTACGGTCTTTCAAATTTAAAGCTCAAAACGCAGTTGTATAGAATGGCATTTGTACAGCAGCAGTTATTTTTATTTTATTTTATATTGCACTCTTATTATGTGTCTTTTATAATTATTAGAATAGAAATCCACAACATCCTTGCTCCACTCAGTTTGCACTCATATTTACTAAAACTATTACATAATCATTCATTATTCTGTTCTATTATTTGTGTTCCCAAATGTGCCATATTATTATCCCTCATAAAGGTCATGTGAGATGTCATTATTTGCAGAGCGCTCATGTCCCAGGCTGTTGTCATATAGACCCTATTATCAAAGCACTGCAGGGGAAAAGTAAAGAGGCTCAGTGGGACCAGAGGCTTTTAATGAGGCTTGACAGTGGCAGCCTCAAAAACCCAGCCAGAGATCTGCTGTAGTTGGCCATGACGGGCCTGTGTGTGTTTTAATGATAGCCATGCAGGACCGATGGTAGCACGGGGCCTTGGTCTGTGCATCTGTTAGACCGTGGAGCAGGTGGCTGGCATTGTACTTACTGTCAACACAAAGCACATGACAAAGACATAACCAGGGTCCAGCAGCAGCCTGTGAGAGCTCCGTCACTGAGCACTTTACAGATGGAACATGCTAAAAGACACAGAGATGAAACCACATTTTTAATCATTTTAATTAAGAACCACCTTGGAAAAAGTCTTCATTATCTCAAGAATGATACAGTGAACATTATTTTGTTATAGACATAGAGCGTCTCAACTTTGTGTAAATTTTCCAGTTTCCTAATTTTATATCTAATTAAACTTAAAAAAACAAACAAACATATAAACAGATGATATTTGTAATTTATTATTTTATTTATATCTATGTATTTATTTTATTTATGTATTTATTTATTCATTATTATAATTAGTATTTTTATTTTTTTTGTACTTCATTAGCTCGAGCTGTTTACTTTGAATTAAAAAGGTTTTGATGTGATGACACTGCAAGGCCACTGCCATAGCCTCTGTTAAGTACTTGCCATTTGGTGCAGCACATCTCAAATTCTGTATCTTTCTTTTTTCTGTGTCTTTTTTTTTCTTCCATAATTCACAGTTTTTACAGTTTGAAGGAAAGATTCTGCTCAGCTGACAGGATGCGATTCATTGACTAAAACTGACCCCAGGCCCCTTAGCACCTCATATAAAGCACTCTTTGTATTTGGACTCTTTGGTCTGTAATCCTTGGCACAAATGTGTTTTGTGGCAAATAAAAGCAGCTATGTATTGGACTCTCATGCCCATCTATTTGTCAGATTACTGAAAGGAACAACATGAGTGGACACACTTTGCAAAGTGACAAGCATTCAGTTTGCTTTCTTGTAGAAATTAAAGGCACAATGACTCACATTCACAGTTAAAAGCAATGCAGAAAATGTCCCTTTTGTGCAAACTTTTGTGGATTACATGAGCACAAAAGTATCCGAGCAAAAGACAGTCCTTGACTGTGCTTGAACTGGTGCTCGCCTGTAAAACTTCGGGATGGCCAGGCACAGGTTTCTTTGTAACTTTGTTTACTTCACAGTCTTTAACTAAAAGAATGCTGGCTTGGAATTTAAGAACTCCATTGTTTGAAGGTATTACAGGGAGGCTGAATAGACCAATCAAAAAAATTATTACGTAACAAGATTTAACTGAAGGATTTCCTGTGTGTATTGTACGGGGACAATCCAAGGATTTTATAGACATGAAGAAAAGCTCTGTGAATATTTAGTGACAATAGTTCTAACATCTATGGCCAGTCCTGACGTTATTCAGTCTAGATTAAAGATTAAAGGAGCTGTACCTGATGTTTTCTTTCTTAAAAATGTGAAAAACAGAACTGGTCCAAAGTTATTTCTCACTTACTTTATACATTCAGAGCATCCTATGTATTCACCACAGTGAGTTCATAAGCGTTTTTTTTTTTCACAGCTTTGAAAGATCAGGGCAGCATTTTGTTGTCAACAGCGGGCATGCACTTTCAGATTATAAGACAATAAAATCTTTATGATACATGCATCTGTAAACAGCAGACTTCTTTTGAACTCAAGAACTCTTTACTCCATATATTACAACTGTGGAAAGACCAAATTTAGCTCAAATACAGGGATCAGACTCAGGTTGAGGCCCTTTGTGCATGGACCATCCCAGAGGAAATGATTTGTTTTGTCATATTTTGATTGTTGAAATACGTAATTGAGTTGTATATTATTTTCCATGTGAATTTAGCACCTGTCTTAAATGAATAATTACTGAATAAAAGGATCTGTCCACAGATAATGAAAAAAGAGATTACTGCCTGACGGCTCTATGAATACATCAGCCTTACATCAATATCCACGTGATTTGCATAGCACGATTGAGCCGCCACTTGGACCTGGGTCCTGGTTCATCCCTTCTAACCCTAATTTACATGTTGAAAGCTAGCTCTTATATCAAGTGTCTACACAAATTCTGCCTTTTCTGAAGCAGGTATTGAATGAATCATTATACACAGAATACAGTTTCTCATTCTTCCATGACCCTGGTGGAGGTCACATTGGCAGTGTTTTAATGAAAGAAAAAAGATTGTGAATAACAATAGCCCAGCTGTGTAAATTCCTCTCCAGACAGCCGTGTGATTTAGACCTAATTAGTATTCCTTTAAGTGGGACCCCAGTGCCCCCTTGTCCTTAAGATGGATGAATTAAAAAGGAGGAGCTGTCTCTCCCTAAAGATTCACTGGTGTCCTTTCTGTTTCTGCTATACTTTTTACTGACATAAAAACATGCAAACATTTTATCTTACACTGACAGATTTTAGGCTGTCAGCATTTCAGAGTTAGTAATGATTGTGTCAGTCTTAAGCATTGTATTGCCAACTACTTATTTGGATTTAAAGGTAGTTATTTAAAAAAGTAATTAAACTGTAGAGCTGCACCATTTGGGAAAAATATCAAATTGTGATTGTTTGGACAGTCATTGTGATTGAGATTAGATTTGTAGTTTATGTTTTAATAATATGATTGTATTCAAAGTGAACAAGATCTATGAGCTACAAACTAAGACACAAATCATGCATTTCCGAACATACTCGTACACAGTTAGTATGCTGAAAAAGATGGGATATTTTGTTGTTTGTGGAAGAAATGACGATACTCCCAAAACTGCAGCCTTTGCAATTTGCCAGTTGCGTCATTAAAATTGTGATTTAAGTATGATGAATCTTGCAGTCCTGTTAAATATGTAATTCTGCATGAGCGTTCTCTCCAAACCAAAGCAGATCGGGTGGTGCATTATTGAGTGTTGTGTCTTCCAAGTGTTGTGTGTGTTTTTTCCCAGTGTGCAGCTGAAGACGTTGTGTGTCAGAGGTGAGCAGCTGAATGAGGCCAGCAGGACCCCCTCCACAGCTGGGAGGGGACTGCACGCATTCAGCCCCGGCTCTAAAGGCTTTGTGTGCGGATTCCAGGCAACCAGGTCTAATGCAGCAGCCAAGAACGCACACAGGCTCTTGTCTTCCTCAGCTGATGTGCAACAAGATGGCACGCTGTGGGAAACTAGAAAAAAGCAAGGCTCGTGAAATTTGTGATGACTAGTCTACAGTTATGCTATGTATCTTTTCTGGTGGAGGGTTCAAAACATGCTTGTCGCCGTGTTTGCCTGGAATGTTCCACAGTATGGCATTAATCTCCATGAACACAAGCAAGTGACCAGGTTATACTGTAGGTCAGATCTGTGAAAAGGCGACTCTGGTCAGATTAATAAGAACATATGAAGGGATTTTTGTGCAGTAAAACACATGTAGTTGGATAAATTAAGATGTACAGACTGTGGGACATTCCAAGCAAAGCAACATTTCTCCAAAAAAAAACAACTTTAAATGAAGAGGAGCAGTTGGGTTCGGTAGCAGAGACACTTTCTCTGTCTATTGGAACTTGAGTAGTTTGAGTTTTGAGCTGGAGCAGTTTGTTTTGACTCATTGCAGCGCACATATGATGTTTGACGGAGAAGCTGATGAGGCTTTGACCCTTTCTGGCTGCAGTTTGAGCTCTGACCACCAGAGGCTGCTTTAGAGTCTGGCTGTACTGTTCCATGTTGTAGTGGTGCCCTGATGTCTTTAGTGCCTTTGAACATGAACAGTGTTTACAGTGTATACTTCAAGTGGGGTTGTTTTATTTACAACTCATTCTCTGAAGTGGTTAATATTGCCTATTCATCATTTCATGTGCAGGAATAGCAACGTTAAGAACTGCCAAATGGATGACAATTCATACATTTTTGCAAGAGTTACCTACTCTAAAAAGAAGAGTAACTGTCTCAGAATACAGTTACTGTAAATTAATATTCTGAAACAGCTCCTATTTAGCTCCTGCCCAAGCCCAACACGGCTGGTATCCATGCCTTAGCACTTTCTCTATTTCATTAACCTCTCTCCTGTGAGACATACAACATATTTTATAACTGCGCACTCATCTATACTTAATGTGCTGACATCTTCTATTTAGTCCAGGAACCTCGGCTCTAATCTCTCATCAGTGTGGGGAGACCTTAAGTGCTTCAAACACACTTAATTAGCTCCTCTTTGTGATACTCCATTGGCTTTTTGCTTAAATGAATCATCTGAGGTTAACTTGTGGCATGCCGAGCTGACTGTGGAGCGGCAGGTCAAATTGATTGCGTGTGCTTAAAATGAGTTTGCCAAATAGGGGCTCATCGATGCACACTCCGCTAACGACCTTTCTTCATTAAAGAGAGACTCCACCTAATGAAGTGGTTATTCTATTCATTTGACTCTGACCTTGTAAAACTAACCCAGACTATTAGCTTTATTTCATGAGCACAATAGAGCAGCTCATTTTACAAGACCTTTTTTTTTTTCAGAGATAACATGCTTGATTCTCCCTCAATCTTTTATTTGTCAATTTACACCTGTGTACAAGCCATATGGTTATATACACAATCATCTAAAAAACAAACAAAAACTTGAAAATGCAAATTAGTATTGTTGTTTTTGTCTCTCAATAATTCAATAAATACAATATGGTCACATTTGTCACTTTTTTACATAGCGCTTTCCCACCTTTAAGGCACTCAAAGCTCTTTACATCAAGGAACCACTCACCCATTCACACACACATTCACACACCGTTGTACGCAGACGCTGGGGGCAAAGTGGGTTAAGTGTCTTGCCCTAGGACACAACAATCACACCGCCAACCTGTGGGCCAGTGGATCGAACCGCTCTACCAGTGTCGAGAGCGGGTGCATCGTGTTGAATCATTCTGTATGTTATTTTGTCATTGACACAAGGCAAATACTTCTGTCTGCGCAGGTGAATGGCAAGGACCTGTCCAAAGCCACCCATGACCAGGCCGTGGAAGCCTTCCGCATGGCTAAGGATCCCATCATGGTGCAGGTTCTCCGTAAGACACCCCACCCCCCACTACTCAGCCCCACTTCTGACACCCAGCTGTCGGACACCAGCACCCAAACGGACCTCACCCTGCAGCACCTCATGGCCCTCACCAAGCTGCCGGGCCCTGCACCAAACATGGCATCGCTTGACAACTACCTGCTGTCGGAGGAGTGAGTTACTCTGCCTGCTCTTAATAGTAAAACTGCAGAATTATCTTAACTTTTAGAATGAAGAAACAGGATCAGTGCCATAGTGATTAACAGTTTAAAAGGAAATGTATCTTTTGAACGGGGGAAAAGTCCTCAAAATGTTGCATAGAACAGCAAATAAGGAGAGGTGTTATGGAGAAGGTTTGAGAGAACTGTAAATTTATAATGTATTCATGCATTCCCGCTCCCTACTTATACAAATCTTTTTTTTATACTTTTGACTCTTCAAAAGACATAATATTTTGTTCTGAATTGTTAATTGCTATGGCAACGGTGTGAATTTTTCATTCCTTTGAAATCCATGGATTAATATATAACATCATTTTAAATTGACTGTATTCTGCTGATTAAACATTACATTCAAAATCAAACATTATTCAGCTTGTATAAGGTTGTACATAACATTTCTATCATGACCAAAAGGGTTTAGGCTGAAGTAAAAATTACTTAAAAAAAACATTTTAATAATAACACACAGGGATTTCATGTGTAGCAGCAAGAATCAGTTCTACAACATATGATTCATATATGTACAAAGAAAAACTACAAACCATAGCAGTTCACATAAATCATTCCAGAGTCCTGTAATTTTCAAAAAGTCATGTTTTATACCTCTTTTTAAATGCTTCTATTGTGTAGGAGCTTTTTAATTTTTCATCAAGTTTGTTCCACACACTGACGCCTCGAACAGAAATACAATGACTTTTTTACTGGTTCTAGTCTTGATTATTATTGTAATAAATGTATGCAAAGGCAGTTACTTGGTAATTCAAAAGACAGTTACTCAAACTGCTAAGTTTTCACTTGCTTATAATACAATGCCTTTGTCTCTCTGTTCTGCATGTTCCTACTGTAACAATGCATTCTTCAGTCTAGTGCTTATTTCACTATTTTCATTCTGTCATATTGGAAAGGTCCCAGAGCTGTCAGCTTCAATCAGACCTCTAACCTCAGTTTAATGAGAAAACAGCACCTTTAATCCAGCCCTGTGCATGTGTTCAGTCCAAGTGAATGTAGCATTTTTCCTCATGCAGGAACGATCAACCTAATCAGTTATTTCACTTTCTTTAATTGATTCTTGGGTCAAGTTAACATGGCAGGATCTTAATTTGTAATTAGCCTTAGGGTGACAGACTGATTCAAGAATCAGTTCCACATAAAGTTATTAGTCTCCTTCTTCAATTAAAACTGTGACTCCAGAGCAAATTGGTTTAAATTGACAAATGCATTTTTTTTTTTTTTTTCCATTTCTAACCATTAAGTGTTAAATTGACTACGTCCTTTTCAGACATCCCGCTGGACATGTCTACTTTGATCCCAATGACTTCCTGGAGGGAATACAGCAAGACATTGAACGTGAAGAGATGGAATATGAGGTAAAATATCATTTCTCAAATAACCTTTTTATATTTTGTTGTAAAATGTGTGTAAAGGAAAGGACAGTCCCACAGTGAGTTCAGAATGGAAGGTTCAATTTAAACCTTTGCAAGCTCAAACAGGCAACACACGTCTCACAAATATACTCACTTTGGTCATAGTATAGACCGTATGTGAATGGAAGCAGAAAGAATAAAAAGTCTGCGCAAATATGTATTCATTTTCACTCAGTGGCCCTACTTTGTTTGTCCTCTCAGTGTCCATGTCTGCCAGTGTCTCTCTCAGTGGCTGATGTCTCTCTGTCGGTGCCTGAGCACGCTGAGGTACAGAGCAGACAGCTCAGCAGTGCGCTGCAGCAGATGTGGAGCGCGCACACCATTACTCTTTAGTGACACAGCTTTCATAACTCCTGGATAATTACCCAGCACTGACAACGTGTCTGCAGTGATGGATTTAACACACGCCAAACAATGTCTGGATGAGCCCGAGTTGAAGCAGGGGTTTGGTGACTGCCAGGAGTCCGCTGAGCTGTCTCAGTGACCTCCTTTGACCCCAACCCCTGACAGTCCCCTCCTGTTCTATATTAATAACATCCATAGTGTAATGTGCAAAAGGAAAGGTGAGGTTCAGAGCAGAGCATAAAACAAGCAGAAGACACTGGACCGTGTACCAAAATAGTCTCAAGTAATAGTCTAAAGTTTTTTCTCACATTCAGAGTAACCCCCAACCCGAGGTCCCTTTACCTGTCTATTGTCAGTAACAATTACTACTACTATTTTTTTGGTTGAATGATATTTATATCCAAAATATCCCATTAAATATTTCCAAATAATGTAAAAGTTTACAACAAAAAACATGTTGTTCTAGTACAATTTCACCTTATTTTAAATTAAAAACACTTCCAAGGACTCACTGTTAAGTCCTGTCATGGATTATATCTGTTTTCTTTAGTAAAATCCTTCCTAATTACCAATTGGTCTTTATTAGTTAGTAAGTTGACAATTTCTGAGGAATATTTCTGTTCAATATTGGAATATTAATTGCTCAATAATACCTTGGCAGCGATTATTACTCAACAAAAACTTGTGAAAGCGCCTTCTGTGATGCCCAAAGCTGCTTTTCTGTCTGATCCCTTGAAGTATTTCATTCATTAGTTTTGAGCGTCTGCCCATTTTGGTAGTTTAACCTCCATGAACCACTCTGGCCTTGTATCTAGAGTCTGTATCAAGGAGATTTCAGCTTTTGACAAATGACAAACGGTGTTCTGTCTTTATACGGGCCAGTGAGTTGTCCCTCATTTCAAGTACGGAAGCCATAGTCAACCAGCATCCAGTTTGGACGTTCATTACAGTGACGGATGGGATATAGCTACGTATTTGAGTGAGGTCTATTTGCCTCTTTTGTCTGTGTCTCTTCAGGAAGTGGATTTGTATCGAGCCAACATCCAAGAAAAGCTGGGCCTGACAATTTGCTACAGGACTGATGATGAAGATGAGGCTGGAATCTACATAAGTGAAGTATGTACATGGAGCCACTATTTGTGTAACTTTGTCATAGATGTTTAATGATTTCCCTTTTATTAGATTACTTATTTGATCCTTACTGATGAATTTGCTTTGCATTTCCTTGTATAGATAGATAAAGTGCCACTCATCAATATCAGTACCCCCTATAAGAATGTGAGCTTGGTAACTTTATATTGTTTAGATTTGGTGGGGAGAATGTGAGACAACCATAGAGATCCATTACAGCATTCTCTGATCTTTGATATTATAATAACTGCTGATATTGTGGAAGGCGATGTACTTTAGAAGGCTACTCACCCTCGAAAATGACCTGATATCTCGCCTTCAATTGTTTTGACCTTAGGTTGACCCAAACAGCATCGCTGCAAAAGATGGTCGCATCAGAGAAGGAGATAAAATCATTCAGGTTGGTGTTCGCTATTTCAGAATTCTGGCAGTTTAGTTAGTTGAATATTGTACACAATTGTAATTCACACAAATGAATTTGTCTTTAGATCAATGGAGTTGAGATCCAAAACCGTGAAGATGCTGTGGCACTACTGACAAGTGAAGGGCAACCAGAACATTTCTCTGCTTGTGGCCCGGCCAGAAATACAGGTAATTCATCCTAAGACCCTATTGAATGTCATCTCTGTTTGAAACATAAATATGAATGTGTAATTGATATGAATATATTTTTGGGAGGCGGGTTTTTAGATGCATACAGACGACAAGTCACAGTTCCCGGTTTGACTCCCGGGCTGCCCAGACATTTCTGTGTGGAGTTTGCATGTCTCTCCCTCTCTCTGGGTGGATTTTGTTTTGCTTTCAGGTCTCCCTCAGTAACCCTAAACATATGCACTATAGGTAAACTCCTCAGCCAAATGCAGACAAATCTCCCTATGAGAACCATAAAGTGTACCTTAACATATAAAATATTGGTGAACATGAAAACAATGTACCAGAATTAAACCCAGTTACTTTACATCTGTCGTCCGTGGCAGATATGAAGAAAAGAATAATTTTATATTAACATGACAAACATTCCACGGTTCACACTATTATAACAACAGACATAATTGAAATAAAAGTTTAAAATGAGCACAATTTGCTTTGTTGACTTTCTGACACAGTTAGAAAAAGGAGTATGCATTAAATTTGAAAGTATGTTGTTTAGTTATCTGTTACTTTGCATAATCAGGGTAAATGGTTAGATATTGATTTGTAAAATTAATATCACAATTTCATATGTATTTAAAAATACACAATATTTTATCTCAAAGCCTCTCCTGCCCTCAACATTCTGGGATTCCCGTGTAAAGGTTTGAAGTTGTCTGTGTGTCTAATGAGACGTCTCTCCCTGTGTCTCAGCTGGATGAAGGCTGGATGGATGACGACAGGAACGACTTCCTCGATGACCTTCACATGGACATGCTGGAGCAGCAGCACCACCAGGCCATGCAGTTCACCGCCAGCATGCTGCAGCAGGTACAGTCACTATCACACTCACTATCACACTCACTATCGATCTGTCTACAGTCGCTCACAAAGAACCTTGTCTTTGGAGCCAGATCTACTAACGTCTTTGTTTTTATATGACCATGTATCATATCCTAGTGAATAAATATAAGCTAATTAGTTGATATCTATTAATGATCATAACTATTTGATGATATCAGGAAATGTTTCTATATATTCTATTATTCTGTATATTCAGCAGTGTCTCTATATTGCTCAGGGTTAACAACTTACCCGTCGGCACAGACATAGACGGTAGAATGAATCAATAAATATGGAGAGCTGCGTAGGCACTCATCCTGTGGGTGCAGTGAAGTCACAGCACCCATGTAAATCTCGTCTGATTGCTAGGTCAGAACAGACTACAAAAGAGGTAGGAACTGAACTTGATTGCTTCTTTTTAGTGCTGTAAAACTGCCAGCCTTAGTGCTGTAAAACTGACATTCTATGTCATAAGAGATTAACGAGAGAATGTGACATGTTTCGACGGTTGTCTGTTGTGTTGCACAACAGAACACATCAAAATGACATTAATAACATCAAGTGTACTATTCTGAATTCCATAACTCTGCTTGCTTTCAGAAAAAGCATGAAGAAGATGACGGCACCACAGACACTGCCACTTTGTTGTCCAACCATCATGAGAAAGACAGTGGAGTTGGTCGCACAGATGAGAGTACGAGAAACGATGAAAGCTCTGAGCAAGAGAACCTGTGTGACGACCACACCACGGCCTCAAACACACTGGGCAGTTGTCGTAAGCTAACGTACAGCCAGGACACACTTGGGAGTAATGACCTACCTTTCAGTGGCGAATCCTTCATATCTGCTGACTACACTGACACAGACTTCCTGGGCATTCCTGCCGATGAATGTGAGCGCTTCAGGGAGCTTCTGGAGCTCAAGTGTCAGATGGGACAGGTAGTAGATGGGGTGTATTGCCAAGGGGCTACTGGGCAGGATGGCGAGTGTGTGGATAAAGAGTTAGAGATGCTAAACGAAGAGCTGCGTACCATAGAGCTGGAGTGCCTGAACATTGTCCGGGCTCACAAGATGCAACAACTGAGAGAGCAGTGCCGTGAATCCTGGATGCTTCATAACAGCGGCTTCAGGAATTACAACACCAGCATCGATGCCCGCCGCCACGGGCTGTCGGACATCACCGAGCTGCCCGAGAAGTCCGATAAGGATAGTTCCAGTGCCTACAACACAGGGGAGAGCTGTCGTAGCACACCGCTAACACTGGAATTATCCCCAGATAACTCCCTCCGCAGAGAGAACCAGGGGGCGACGGGGCCTTCCTTCAGTGCTACGGGCCGTGGGCTAAAACCACTGCTGTCTCCCGTCCTGGAGGCTGGAGGACCAAGTCGCAGCAGAGCAAAAGAACAAGATGGAGCGGTACAATCCGAACCCAAAGAGAGAAAGTCCACTCGAGGGTTTCCACACTCACCATACAAGCACGCCCACATCCCAGCGCATGCACAGCACTACCAGAGCTACATGCAGCTCATCCAGCAGAAGTCTGCTGTAGAGTATGCCCAGAGTCAAGTGAGTCTTGTCAGTATGTGTCGTGACCCCATCAGCCCCAGCGACCTTGAACCAAAGATGGAGTGGAAGGTAAAGATCCGCAGCGACGGCACGCGTTACATCACGAAGCGCCCAGTACGAGACAAGTTACTGAGAGAACGTGCCCTTAGAATCCATGAAGAACGCAGCGGCATGACCACAGACGATGATGCAATCAGTGAGCTGAAGATGGGCCGGTACTGGAGCAAAGAGGAGAGAAAACAGCATGCAGTCCGGGCCAAAGAGCAGAGGCAGAGACGCGAGTTCATGAAGCAGAGTCGCGCTGACTGTCTCAAGGAGCAGTCTGCCGCCGAAGACCATAAGGAGCCCAACATCATCCAACTCAGCCATAAAAAGATGATGAAAAAGAGAAACAAGAAAATATTTGACAACTGGATGACCATCCAAGAACTGCTTACCCATGGCACCAAGTCGCCAGATGGGACCAGGGTGTACAACTCACTCCTGTCTGTCACTACAGTCTGAGAGCTGGCTCAAAGCAGCAACTGACTGGACTGTACATAGGACACTACCGCTTGGGGTAGAGATTCTTGCCTCGTTCAATGTGGCAATATTTGTACATAAAAATCTTTTTTGGTGGACTTTGTCTCCTTTGTCAGTGAACAGAACGTTCATAAATAATAACTGGACCCTCTGAGTTGGATTCTTTCAATACTATTTTCAATTTTTGTGTTTGCTTTTTTGAATAATTTGGGAAGAACATTTTGTTAAACTATTGTAAAGGATTTGATGTATAAACCGTGTGCCAACATAAAATAGCATTTACATAATTGCAATGTTTGTTTGTTTGTACCATATATATTTTTGTCAGTATTTTACTGTTATCAATGCTTTTATGGAAATAATTCCGACTCCCTGCAAGGTATAATGTATAGACCTTTTAAAGACACCTTTGTAAATTGTTTAGTACAAATTTTTAGCTCTATTTTTTCAAGGTGCTCATGTGTCAGACTGAACAACACCATCAGTGTGTCTGTGATGCTCTGGCAGACCCTGCATGCTTTATTGTTCCTAGGGGTTCATGTATCCAAAAGAATAACAATGTAACAAGTCTTTAGTTAGCCACTCTGCCTTTTTGTAAAATGAGAGAAATAATAAATTATTGTCCTATACTGTATATGCTGAGCTTTTACATGGGGACGTATCATTTTGTTTTGTAATAATAATAAGCCTTTGCAGAATGACAAGAATATTATTGTCAAAATCTGCCATCTTTATTTTAAGCAGGCAAACGTCCATAGATAAACTTCAGACAAAATTATATTTAAAAAGTAAGTAATACCTCTTCTAAACTACTATCTGCTGGTCAGTACTGGTAAATTCTTCTATTGTCAGAAAATGTGCAAATTAAGTCAAAGTTTAGACTAAGGTTTCAAGGGTCGTCCTACCTCCAGTCAGTGCACTGACATGTTGAGCTGAAAAGGTTCGCAAGACAAAGCTTATATTAGGGAAGGTTAACAACATCTGTTTCCTGTTTCTATAAATACACAGCACTCGCTTGAGGAGTCAAAATATAATATTCTCAATGCAGAAGGAATCTAACTCTAAGCCAAACTCAATGTGTGATATAGAGATGTTGAAATAAGTGTAGATGCACAGAGATGAAATACATGCAGGAAAAGCTGACAATCATCCATTTCAATTATTGTTTTTTTTATTTTGTTTCATTCATTTAAGATGGATATAAAATATAATGTTAATACGAAGGTGGGTTCCTGTTGACTTCAGCCACTTCTCACATCGTCAAAACATGGAGTTACCAGCCCCATTGTCTTTTTGTGAATTGCTGACTTATGATTATGATTAAAAAGTGTAATTCGGGTAAGAAAACATTAGTTATGTTTGGGTGACATCAGTTCAGGTCACAGCTCCCTGTCCCCTGGATCCAGAGCATGGACATGAAATGTATTGACAGAGTATACAAAAGTAAAAACACAAAATGGATTTAAACAACACATTTTCCAGAGCCTGTGATCAAGGCAACGGTCCATGGTCCCGTTTAGGTCAATAAGGTGAAATTGACAAACTGAAAAACTAAACGCTAGCTAACGTATGACTGTAATGTTATTTGAGAGGAACTTGGTTAACAAGTTTTTTCTGGTCAGTTGTAGTGGCCATATTGTGGTTGTAGGAGCAGCAAAATTCTAATAAAAAAAGGTGTCAGCATCTATGGCTGCAGGACCTGCGGGGGAAGCACCATCTGCAGGACATTTCTATTGTCTGTATATCCATCCTACACTTCACTGAAATCTAAATGAACTCTACTGATTTCCAATAACATATAGTCAAAGAATTAAAGATGGAGGCCAACCTAACCATGTTTTAAATGTTGATACAAGTTCTAGTTCCCTGATAGAGTCCTTGAAAAAATCACATTATGTATTTCTTTTCAAAAATGGCAGTGCTGTCTGCTTTATTTATGACTCTGAAGACAATACAAACTTCAGCACGAACGTTAGGTGGAATCCCTTTTGCATTTACAAATGTCCACCTCAGGAATGTCATTGATTTGAACGACACACAGATGAATGTCTTTATTTCACCCTGGCCCTGCACTTGTTGGCTTCAGAGGCCCTTGTAGTGTTCGGTTTATGACCTGGTGGAGCCATAACTCATGCAGACCAGTTCCTCCCACAAACCACCTTCCATTTTGCAACTTGGCTTTTTGGGTCACATCTCTAGATCCACGATGGCTCCCACTCCAAAGATTTATTGGTTGTCGGCTAATTTTACCATTATACACATTCCAGATGATAGGCTCTGGTGAGAAGGCGTCAACAATACAAATGGCACAAAGCCGGCATTATTTACTACAAACATCACGTGGCACTTTGGAAATAATAATGATAAAAAACTGCAAAAAATGCAAGCATTAGATTGAGTAAAGGCTTATTATTATTAGTGCAGGTACTTTACAAATATCTTTATGCAGTGAGTGTGCTGCGAATCTGTCATAATTATTACTGCAGCAGCAAGATGATAACTGAAACTAACACTTTCCAAAGAGAAGTATCACATCAGAATCTGAAAAGTTGCATTAACATTATCAGTGATCAAAATTCACAAACTAGAAACTTTCTTGTTTTGATTAGAGATGATTTAGATGCTGCAAAGTATGGCAATTATAAAAAAAAAAAATACCCATACTACTACTCTCCAGTGTAGGCTGAGACACAAATACTACTACTCAACATATGGTTTCAGCTTGCACTAGGTAGGTCACCAGTCAAAAAGAGACATCTGGACAATTTTTACGTCATTTCAAATCCTTCTGTCCGTTTATTTATCATATTTCTTTAAGTGCTGTGAATAAATAGGGAATTACATAACAGCATTGAATCATTTGCAAACTGATTTTGTCCAACAGTGCAGATATAGAGTCCCTTTCAGACCTATTACCTGTGCTCTGAACTGACCAGCCATCTCATCGGGTTTTTGTCCTTGCTGGACACACACTTTGACCAAAACGTTTCAGAATCAATATGTTAAATGTAATCAGTCTGTCAATTAGAAAACCGGCCTCAGCACAGGCGCAGTGGTAAAATGACAGTGTTATATCCCTGGAATTGACCGTGTTAGGGCATTTTTTGTTTTTTTGGTTACTATTATATCATCATTATATTTTATCACAGCAGAAACCAGCATGATTTTATTCCACTGAACCACAGTTTCCCCTGAATGGTTCATAACATTCATCACATTCTGCTGCAGTGAGTCCTTGGAGGAGCACTACAAACAACAAACGCAATCTATGTAACCGCACCATTAGTCTCCCATTCACACGTTTTACTACCAGTTGAAAGTAGCCCATAGACAGAAATCAGGGGGATCCAGAGCCAGACTTCAGGTGATCCCCAACAAAACAGTCCAGAAGGATAGAAGATATATAGTCTGAAAAGTTATAACCATCGGTAAACAGGAAAGGTCACATTGTTTTAAGTCAAAAAGCCTGGCTGGACAGTTAAGTCATAAGTAGTTTCTGTGCAGGCAAAATTCTGTTGGTGAGTCCCAGATTCTGATTCGCTGCTTCGACTTAAGCTCGGACTCTAGTTGGTGGGTTGGACAGGCATGTTACTGCTCCACCCATCCCGGGAGTTCCACCTGATGGGGCTGGTCCAATAAAAACCACTGACTGGTGCCACCTCGGGGCGGCTGGATCATTCTGTTGACAGATCACTACTCGTTTAGTTGTGTCTCTTGTTAATTTTTAGTTATTGCTTATCTAGCTGCTGCCACTTTTGTACTATTTTTCATTGAGGCACCACACAAACACACAAACATTATAGTTTAAAAATTGTTTGTAATTAGCTAGAGTCCAATTTATTTAAGCTTGAATTGTCTGTGTAATCCTTCAGTCGTCCAGGTTTGATCCATAATAAAAGCCAAAGTTAAATCTGTCAGCTGGATAAAATATTGTAGAAGTGAAGACGTTTAGCTGCTCATCCAGGCCGCTTCTTCAGTTCTGGTCAGATCGCTGGTGGACACTGACTTATATCTATCTGAAGGGAGGAGCTAACTACACTGAAACTATAAACAGCTATTATTTACAATTTCAGCCTTAATGCTCTCTATTCAACCTTTAATGGCCCTGCTGGCTTGCGCTGTTGTTCTCTTTGTTTCTTTTGTTTGCTTTGGGTCTGAGGATGGAGTTGTAGATGGGGGAGAGATTATGTCTCAGGCCCCAATTCCTGTTTAAGGAAGGATTGTCTTTCCTAACAAAAATAGCTTCTTTAACTTCCCTCTCAAACCCTTTCCATTCTCTGGCTAAGATCTGAACTTCACTGTCTTCAGAGGAGTGTTTAGTGTCTTTGAGATGGAGATGTACAGCAGACTGGGGTCCTGAGCAGCTCTCACGACGGTGTTGGTACATTCTCTTATGAAGTGGCTTTTAACAGTAGTTACTTTTATGTTATTGTGAATGTTAAACAAGCTTCTATTGTTCAGCTTGTTTTTAGACTAATATCTGTGAGGGAGAAATTTTAATTATGGGAGGGCGCCATAGTCTCCTCTATTAATGGGACACACTGGAGTTTGTGCTCTGTTAACGTGTGTTTAATACATTTACCACTTTCATATTAGATTTTTTTCTAAATTTAAAGAAAAAAATACAAATTGAAAGACTTACATGGAGTTGTTGGAGCAATTAAGTGTCGAATTTGTGTTCATATTTGCATATTGTCCAACAGTATTTTGTATAGTTGCACACATAGCTTATCTGTAAATAATTTTAACTGTTTACTTAATACTTTTCAGTGTTCAAACTGATTGTTTCCATCAATTTATTGTCTTCCCCTAGATCAAACTGAGAGTTTCGCCTCTGAATTAGTCAATCATCTCTGTGGAAATGGTCACTAAAGCTCAGTACTTGTCTGAACGGGTCCATGTCCTGCCATTAAACTGAGTGGAGGACTATAGCCGCAGTATGTGTTTCATCCTAAGCCAGTATTTATTTCACTTTATTTTGCTGGACTGTATTAATCACATTATTCTCCACAAAACCCATCGTGTGTTAAAGATTTCAGATGTGTTCAAAACTCAAGTGGTGCCCACACGCTGAGCACCGTGTTAACTCAAACTTTTTCTCACAACATCACATGAATTCACACTGTCCTTCTCCGCCAAGCCGCTCGTCTCAAGTCTGTCTGGAGGCCTCCTGCCGTGGCCTGATCACAGTTTTCCTGAAAAAGCCACAAATGTGTTCTCTCTTCAGTCATTTTCATCTGCTGCTGCTGTTTAACAGGCTGCTTCAAAATGTTGAGTCTGGTGCTTGTGCAGGAGAAGGGAATGATTGAACTGTTGAGACAAACTGAAATGACACACTATAGGATAAAAGATGAGGGAAACTTCATCAGCTTTGAGCAAACTGTCATTGTTGCAGTAGAACTTTTTTCTTCTTTTCAACTTTGACATATTTTAAAGAAGTCCTAAAACTTCCCTCTTTCTTTCTGTCACCAATAGCTGTCATCAACATGGAACAGTGTCTCTATTTTGGGCTCCTTCTGCAAACAAGAATCTATTTTATATGAAAGTGAATGGATCATTCATATGTTTTTTTTAATAATACACCTTAATGAAAAACTAGGCTTTATAATATTCTCTTGCAGACACTTATTTACCTCATGTTTACAGTAGTGAATCCCTTTTCCCTGACAGCAGACACATTTGAGTGCAGGTGACACCAGTGGATTTTAAAGAGGCGTGATGAATGTGCACGACAGCCCACGCTGAGGAGCAGACAGCCATGTGCGACTGGCGTTCAGACTGTGGCCTGCTGTTCACTTACATAATACAAACTAAACCAGGGTTCATTCAGAGGATAGCGGGGCATGGAGAGGGAGCTACAAGTGTGCTGTCTCCCAGTTTACTTTTATAGGAGCACTACATTCTGATATGAACCCAGATTCTTATGCTGCTGGGGAAACTAAATAGCACCCCCTGTTGGACATTGTAGGTCTTTGTGTGATTTGTGAGAATTTGACAATGTTTTGACAATCCACACTGCTTTATAATAAATATCTCACTAGATCTTGAAATGTATTTACTAAGTAAAGTGTGTCTAAATGGCAATGAAGTAGCATGTTTAGATTGGAAGTAAGTATTTATTTAGTGGCACAGTAGACCTACTCATCATGCGGTAAATATACACTTACAATAGTTGTAAGATGTTTTATAGACATAGAGTGGCTGGAATTCTGTTTTGTTTCAGCTCAATAGCCACAGTTACATGCACACTCAATGTCAATTATCTGATTTTTTTTTAGTTTTAAGACAATTGAAATTACATTTAAACAGCAAACTAATTTCTTTCTGATCATGGTTCCTCTGTAAAGTCTGATGTAATAAGTTTGCATGTCATTTAAATAATCTTACAGTTTTGGTGTGCATGTGAACAAAGCCAGTGATATAATAAAGATTTCAACAGCTTCTCATCAAATTCAGATAATTGTTTAGACTCATGGAGGTGAAGTCCCAGCTCCAGAAAGACACCTCTAGTGCTGCTTTAATAACCTTGTGATTTTTGTGGTATAGTATCTAGTATCCATCTCCTGTCCTCTCAGGACAAGCTATTTGCACATTAAAATTTTCTCATCTATTTTCCCTAAATTCCACTTGCAGATCTACAGGGAACTGTAGGGGTAACACACATCTTTACTAACAAAAAAACAAGAACTGTGTGGGGATATACTGTGAGCTCATAATTGATTTATACCACCTGGGCTACCATTTTAAACAAAGCATTTTATCACCAAAGGAGCAACTTCTAAGTGCAAATAGAAATGATTTAATAATAAAATAACAATGTGCATCACATCTATTAGGTAGTATGATTCACTGCAGACATCAAATAGCCTACAATCATTGCCCACCAGCTGTCATGAAAATGTTAAAACTTCAAACTTGAAGATGACAAAAACATTTTTTGCAATCATGTATGAATCATTTGCTATTTTAAAGGTTGGAACATCAGGTGGTGACAAAACAACCAAAACTACCAAAATGCACCAAAGAAACAGACTACCACACATAAAAATGTTAACATTTATTGCTATTCCTGAATACTGCATTGAAAGCAAAAGCATTCAGAATATACACAGAAATTATACAATTATATATGGTTTCACAAAGGCAGTGAACACATACTGTATTACAATCTACAAAAATCTACTTTACAGAAATTTAAAATTCTAAATATCAAAAGGTACAGCTGCAAAAACAGGTGTAGAACTGGAACCAGAAACAGCTCTTGAACATCTGTCAGTGAACAACATGGTGACATCACGATACAAAGAAAGCGGAAATCATCTTTGTACTTACAGCTGGTTTTGGAAACGAGACAAAATAACCCAACAGAACAAAAACATTGAAATGACTGTATAAATTATTGTGATTTTCTGCATCCAAAATAGAGATTTTTACAGAGTACGCCTCTACAAGACAGCAGTCATAATATTGATAAAGGGGGGATGGTAGTGTATACGCAGTGTGTCCAACTACAACACTGTTTTAGTGGTACTTGGGTGAACAACTGAAATGCGTTGGCTCAAAATGAGTTGATAAACAATGAGAGGCTGATGGCTGGGTTCTGACCCTTGTAGAAATTAGTGGGACTGAGTTAAAAGGGTCCAAAACCAAATAATCAGAGCACCACTGCATTGTTCCATCCAAACCACACCATTTACCAAAAAGAAAAAGGCCATACACCTCTCTGGGGAAAATGAATAAAAACACAGGGTAAGATCAATAAAAGATTCCAGTTAAAAAAAAGAAATAAAAAACAAACTTCAAATGAAAATCGATGTGTATGCCCAGGTCAATGCTAGGTAGCCGTGAGGAGTGTCCACGAGCGGGAGGAGGAGGCATTGTGTTCCAAGTGCAGAGTCCTTTGGCCAGAGTCTGGACTGGAGGACAGGCTGGTTTAGGGTCAGTGATGGCAGCAGAGGCCTTCAGTCTAGTCCTGCTCCATGGGCTCCTCAGTGGTCCCAGTGTTGGAGGTGGTGCTCTCCATGGCTGTGTCTGTGGGGGCGTCGCTCGTGCTGCTGGAGGGAGTGAGAGTCACGTCTTCTCGGGCCGCCTCTGTACTTTCCTCTATGCTACAGCTGCTCGCGCTGCTGCTACTACTGCTGCTGCTAACTGGGTCACTGGAGCCCTCCTCACTGTCACGGCTGGATTCGGGGCTCTCCAGGACGCCGGCGGGGGCCTGTTGCTCTGTCTGGTCCATGTCGCTGGCCTCGTCCTGGGAGCCGCACGGTACCTCCCGCTCAGCCGCCTCTGCATCCTGACCCGGGCTTACATCCGCTGCGCATGCTTCAGACTGGGTGCTGCTGGATGGTTCTGGAAAGGAGGGGAGTGGTTAGCACAGAGATCAACAACAAAAACAATTACACACATTTTTCAGACATAAAACCAAAAATTTGGTATGTTGTCAGGGGGAGTGTTAATAGGGAAATGTTGGCTGAATAATTCTGAATAGATTAACTGCAACTTGGAGAATTAATAGATAATCTATTAATTCTCCAAGTTGCAAGAAACATACGGAGACTGCCTGTTGTCGAGGCAATTTTATCAAGACCCACTGTTTTGGCACCTGCTCCGAGGAGGCTACAGTTCAACATAAACAGGCTTAAGTGTGAAACAACACAAACTGAACAGTTGTCAAGCTCTGCTGATCTCTGGAGAGAAGATGATGTATGCGAAAGTATGTTCAGCACACATTTCTGGCACAGTACATTCACATAAAACCAGTGTTTCTAAATAAAACCAACACACATATTTAGACAGAAAAGCAACACCGACTGTATTTTTTTATTTGTGCTGTCATGAAAACACAATATTTGTTGACACTGTAGGCTTAACAACAAGACTGTTTTAAGACAGCTAGTGCTTGAATAATTAAATTAAGTTAAAAATTAAATGCTGTGGACATTCAAATACCAACTTAAAGTAGTCCCTCATAATCATGCATGTTTGAAGTGTCTGCCATAGACTAGCATGATAGTACATAGTAGAATATTTTACACTACACCATGCACCCTTTTGATGCCAAAACCAAAACATCTGTGTAAACCCTCAGTCGTCCAGGTCTGATCCATAGCAAGACGAAGTTCAAATCTGTCAACTGGACAAATCGTTGTAGGAGTGAAGACGTTTCGCTGCTCATCCAAGCCGCTTCTTCAGTTCTGAAGAACTGAAAAGGGTGCATGGTGTAGTGTAAAAAACGTCTTCACTCCTACAACGATTTGTCCAGTTGACAGATTTGAACTTCGTCTTGCTACCAAAACCAAAACACTCTTTTGTAAACCAATTGTAGCACGAACTTAATACTTCTATTATCCAACAACAAGCTCAATTCATAAATTACTAAAATAACAATCACGTACAGAATAATATAAGCAAGAACAGTACCTTGGTCTTCTGTGGTGGCACTTGAGGCTTCTTTGTCTTTGCTGTAGTCTTCCTTTTCCTCACCGTCTTGGACCATGGCTTCAGCCTCTTTAGAGAGTCCCAGGCTGTGCGACGGTCGTTGCGAGTCCACCTCTGGCTCGTCCTCTTCATCCTCGTCATCATCCTCCTCATCTTCATCTTTGCAGAATTTCAGTCTCTTTACCTCCTGTTGCTCTGCCTCCATGTCCTCCTCTGTGTGCGGATGTTTAGTCTTTAGTGGGCCCTCGAGAGGCTCTTCTGACCCTGAAACAGAACTGAGCAGCAACAAGACTGGATAAGAGGTCAGAGCTCAACAAAACACAAGCAGGGTTCAAGCAGAGACTTACCTATTTTCTGTCTCTCCTTGTTCTATGAGGTCTTTATTGTCTGTGCTATCTGGCAGACCATTAGCTGCAAGTGAATTGGCCAGAGACACCTTTGGTCGGTTTAGTGGTCGGGGGGTTCCTGGGCCATTCACCTTCCTATGGCATATTAAACAAAATTAAATGTTAAATCATGTTAATCTTCTTCTGTGTTCTACATTGACTAAGTATTTCTAAAACAACCTCTAAATATAATCATCACCCATGTTAAAATTCTAAATATTAAAATGTTTACATTTTTTGAATTGCTAGCAATGCCAATGGAAGACTTTGACAACCAAGCACAAGTCAATGGCTACTACCTTATATTTTATTAAGTTCTTCAAGAGTTCATACTAATTCTTATGGACAAATAAAAAATAAAGTTTTACAACAAGGCAAAATATTTTTAGGACTCTTTGACATAGTCCATAATGGTAAAAATACAACAGGTTTTGACTCCCCCATTTTAAAGGACTAGTATCAATATCTGTTTTTTGACAAACCAACATATAATCCAGACATTTTTTTAAAAAAATATAATTAATCCAGAATACACAGCGGCAGTGAAAGTGCCAAATGTGAGTAATGTGAGGTGTCAGCAACAATATCTAGTAGTCAACATAATCTAAAAAAACAAAAAACAAGACAGTATTTTACCAACCTCTCTGTAAAAGCAGATGTGTTTCCAGGAAGCATTACTCCATTCATTCTATTGACAGTGCTACAGCCATTTTTCCTGTACAAGCAACAGATTGCAGTTAAAATGTTATATCCAAACACCACAGAGTAGATATAATTTTTTAAAAAAAGTTTAATTAATATAACACTTACTCTGATGTTGGGTGAATACAGCTTACTACCATCACATTCTAGATGCACAAATCATTTCAAAATGAGAAATATTGAATGTTAAACTGTATTTATATGCGATTTCTTTTAGGCGCAATTCTGCTAAAACCTTACCTTTTCAACTCCTCGAAGAAACTTCTCTGTTCCTGTGTAGTTCCTTTTGGGTTCTGTAAGCAGCTCACACAAACGCTGGATCGTAAATGGAATTCTACAACGAAAAGAAACGTATGCCTTTAGTAACCAATTTTAGCACTGAAATCATTGCATTTGAGTCTTTCACTATAGAAACTATAAAAAATTGCATTCACTTGACCCTTTTTTAGAAATACCCACCCATTGTACCCGCTCACAATCTTTAGAATTCTCTCCTTCATGTCTTCAAATGGAATGGACTCCACATTTGCATTTGCAGGGACTCTCTGCTCTGGCGCTGATGCTCTGAAATCATCCATCACCTTCTCCAATTTAAATAGGAAATAGTTCTTGAATTGAGACCATTGAACCCTAAACAGAAAGAGATTCAAGTTTTGTGAAAAAGTAATAACCCAGTCCTGCATTAACATATTAGTTGTTACATTTTGGATCACCAATATATATGTATGTATGTGTATATATATATATATGTATGTATGTGTGTATATATATATATATATATACACATATATATGTGTGTATATATATATATATGTGTGATATATGTATATATGTGTGTGTGTGTGTATGTATATATGTGTGTGTGTATATATGTGTGTGTATATATATATATGTGTGTGTGTGTATATATATATATGTGTGTGTGTACACACACACACACACACACACACACACACACACATATATATACATATATAACAGCAACCTTTCAGCTGATATTTTCTTGTTTATGGATCCTCCTCTGTTTGGGTGTTGAATCACATTCTGAATAGAATTATTGTGTTGTAATTTTAGTAAAAAATTAAATGTTTTAAGTGGTAGTAGGTAGTGCACTTATAGTGCACTTATAGTGTACTTATAGTGCACTTATAGTGTACTTATAGTGTACTTACATGGTCTCTCCTGTCTTGGCAACATGGCATAGAAATTGTTCAAGGATAGGACATGGTTCCTTCTTTGACTTTTTATCAAAGTCTGAAAGAAAGTAAACAATGGTTAGACAGTACAGTTGCCAACACACATTTTGATTCATTTCAAAACGCATTTTTCAAAGGACGTCTTATGTAACGTTAGTTACGACTGTGATCTGATTGTGCGGAACATGCGGTGATTTAACCACAACACTCAAGCTGATGATCACATCCAAATAACCTCAGCTATTGACACAACACAACCAGACTGTTCGTGCTTTGGTTTCATGTTGTCCAGGCTAACATGGACTAGCTCAAATGTAGCTTCACTGCTAAGCTAAGCATAGGGCAGCAATTTACACCAAAGCCGGTAAACTTGCGTCAATAACGAATGAGCGACACCTCACAATTCCCCGATAACCTCTGTACTTGTAAAATTGCTGTCAGGTTTCAAAGATTCATAATGCCAATCATACTTGTTTCCAGTAGGGGCTAATTTGTTGGTCAAATGGCTAGGCATTTCCGTGAAACTGCGAGTACTAGCTTGTCTTGGCTATCACTTAGCAAATTGAGTTAGCATCTCATATAACCCATTTTACAACCACATAAAAGCAATTATAGAAAATCATCATCGGACAATACATCTGAATATTAACGTTTGGGATGGAAAAAGTAATGACCTCGGAGCGCCTCTTGAAGCGAATCAATTTCCATCACGTCGTCTCCCGGTGTCAGTGCAGTGATGTGAAAGGCAGACTAGCGGCTAACTGTTGCAGCAGCTAATGCTACACTCGCTCAGGCAGCGGAGAGGGGGAGGGGTGTTTTAATATTGCGTCGTTACGTCATAGGGCACGTACATGACGGCGGAGCGTAGACAGGACTTCAGTAGACAGTGTTTTTCTTTACTGAGTGATGGACATGACATCGTCCTGTAAATTTTTCAAATGGAGATGTATACACTAACATACATAAGGAAAACATGGTGAAATTATTTACATATTTACTGTATAGAAATCAGTCGAGTCCTATTTTTTTATTTTAAGTATGGCACAGGCCTGATAGGTGTGATTGAGGAATAAAAGTGCACATAGATACATAAATATGAATATGGTATATTATACTGGTATGTTTGTTTTTTGTGCAAGCAAAAGCATGAAAAAGATTTGGTTAAATGTCCAAAAGCAAACAAAGGCAACATATTGCACCGCTTTCTTCAAAAAAAATCCACCTTTACTTAATTCCAGTTCAAATGACATATTATATCACACATACATACAGGCATATGCCTTCGTCTCAAACAGTTTCTTTTAGATAATAGAAAAAAATGACACGTGATGTTTCCTATGGCACACGCTCATCTTCTTACACAGTTGGATTAGATTCACAGAGAAAAAAACAACAAAAACTCTTGCCCAGATCTGTGCGATTCTCAAAGTGCATTTCAGCATTCGGTATGTTTGGCAAAAGTATTTTTGTGCTGTATTTAATACTGTCATTTGGCATTGCACCAAGATTCAACCACAGAGTTTCTTTTCAAGTAAAACATTCACATCTTCTTGTAAGAGTGGTTAAAGACATTGTAGTAAAAGGTAAAACTTAAAGAAGCATCAGAGTGGGGTAAAATTCTTTATCTATCCTGTATCTAGAACATGTGACATCATACATAATTCAACATTTAAATTTGACAATCAATTAAAAAATGTATTTCTGAAAAAGAGGCTTCGCAATAAATGAAGCGTCTTTATGACACAGTTCAAGGATGTCCATCATTTTCAAGTTTTTTGTTTTTTGCATTGTTACATCGTATTACCGTTTCTTTCCAGGTATCGCAAATGGTCAATGTGATAATAAATATAATTTGGTGTAGTGTTGAACTTTGCTCAATGAAGAAAATTTATAATTTGATTTTATATTTATTTTTTTTATTAATGTATTGATACAAAATGTAGATTTTTTAAAATATAAATTTGATAAATAAAAAAACACTCAAACCAGCACCGTCATGACTGATTAAGCCACACTGAGAGTACTGTCCTACTGTGGCTTGGTGGTAATTTGACACAGTATTGATTTAATTGCTCTTCCCCTTACATTCATCACATGAAAAACAAAAATGTTGTTGAAATGCTGAAAAAAACTGAATTGTATGGATAAAATACCTATACACTGATTTGGAAAAACAATCCAAACACTGTATTAAAGTAATTTGACACATCATTGTACACATGAAGCCTTAAATAAAACAATAAAAACATTTTTTTCCCCTGGTACCTACAAATGAGGTCTGTCTTTGAACATGACAATGACAGAATATGAATAAGATGATTTACTTGACATTATGAGATGCTGTTTTTGATGGCTGAGATTAAACGGTGTTTGTTCAAACATGAGCAAATATATTCAGTTCAATCTAATCATTTTGTTCACAGGTGGGTAATGAAAATGAAATGATGATAGAGCAGCATCAGTGACCTGCACTGTATGCTGCTCATAGGTTCATTTCACAATTAAATCAAAGTTTTCATATTTCCTTTTAGTTCAGCATTTCTTTCAAGTTCCTGTGTCAATTAAAAGGCTCAACAAGAGCGTAACACTCCATGGCTTGAGTGATACCAGCACAATTATTACTGTTTTCTGTTCTTCAGACCAGCAGCTACTTGCGGGGCCGGGCATGGCGGATCACTTTGTCCTCAAACACTTTTCTCATGGTCTTTTCTATCTGCTTCAGGAAAACTTGAGGAATTCGACCACACAAAGTGTTGACTGTGTCAAGAAACTTAGTCTGAATTGGGTAGAACAGAGACTGGAACATGTTGTCCTCAAAGGGAAACTAGAAGACCAGAAAATATTATGGTAAGTACATGAATCCACATGTTTGCTTTATTTTATACATCACAACTCTCTGTATTTGTTCCCCAAAACACGTATATACACATAGGTGAGTGCAAATAGTTCATGAATTAATGTGGAAGAGAAATGTCGTTTCAATATACATCAGGATGTGCCTTGACAGGAGCAAAGAACTTTTGATGGTATAATGGACTTGGAATAGAAACTGAGACCCCAAACTCTGTATTAGAAGATGACAATTGCACCAACAGGAGGTGCTATTCTTCTGGGTGATACAGTAGGTAAAGGGACACTCACATCACGGATTGCATCATAGACAACTTTGAAGGCCGGCTGCTTGTCATCATGATACACTCCGCGGTTTCCATGTAGAATGGACACACCCTCCTGTTCGGCCCCTTTGCAGTTGCTTCCATACATGCAGTGGTCAGGCCTGTAATTCCACTGGCAGGGGAAGATGAAAAGACACTCTACAAAGAAAAATGAAAACCACAATTACCGCTGGATATTAGGAAAAATCTTATATTTTACATGTAGAGGTGGAAGATACATGGAAAAATGGCTAATATTGCAATTTCTGTTAGAGAGATATGCAAAATTAGAACACTGAGTATATTATTTATAGTTTTAAACAGTTGAAAGAGCTTTAAAACCTTGCCATGTAACCTTCTATAGAGTGATATTTTTAGGTTCAATACATGAACCTAAAAACTTTTATGTTTTAAGCATATCTCTAATAATTGCCATAATATAATCATCGGATGATCACCAGAAAAATAGATGTACATTTATGCCACTATCACCCACCCACCATATTTTCATGCAAGCTATTTTATATGAAAATGCAACCAGCTAAGTACTTTTTGATTTTTCAGCCGCTCAAGGCAGACTAAATAGCCCTTTTCAGCTAAAATGGGTCAGAACTTCGATAATTTCCCTCTGGAGATGGAAGAAAGCTTTAGGCCTTATCATCTAAAACAAACACTCCACTTCACTGGGTTTTCAAGCAAGCAGCCCTGAAGATAGCTCTAAGCACTCAGAATGCACATCTGGCCTCTGCAGCTGGTTCCTCTGTTGCTCCATTCTGCTGGTTGCCTACAACCTTACTCATTTCATAATTCATAGAAATAAAGAAAATAAATAATCTGAAATATGATTATTCAACAGCAGTGGCATATGTTTGTAATCTATTAAAGAACCAAATTGTCCTGAATTAATTTCTTATTCCTTTAGTGGGGTGTTGTTTTTACGGAGATGTTACATTAGAGTTTATTTTTTGTTTATTTTTAAGTCTATTTTTTTTTTAATTTTTTAAGCTATTTATCTATTATCTTGTTTTATTGCATGTACCATTTTCCTTCTGTTCTTTAACTGTGCGGTGCAATACTGGAATTTCCCCACTGTGGGACTAATAAAGGCATATCTTATCTTATCTTGTTTTAATGACTGTAGGACACACGTGTATTTTGCCCTGCACTACCATTTTGGACGTGTATTGGGCAACATGTTGTAGGCACGTAGATTAAAAAAAAAAAAAAAAGTCTAACATATTTTTTGACACTTTGGCGTGTCTCCCCATCAAAATACATAGAAAGAATGCAGTTGCTGTTGTATTTGTGCATTTACCATAAGTATAATGTGATCCTGGGACAGTTATGCATAATTTGAAGGGGAAAAAAAAAGTTTCCTTCAAAAGAAATTGTGTTGTTTTTTTTATTCACCTTTGCCATTCTAGATAATGATAAGTGCATATAGGTACAGGTGCAATAGGTACAATAGTATTGTTGAAGTGTCAAAAAACAGCTATTATTCATTAACTAACCATTATTTACTGTTTTAAGTTGAAGACACTGAATTAGCTTGGTAAAACATTCCATCTATCTGTAAAGCTGATAAGAAATCTCCATTAGTCCATTAATCCATGTAAGAATTCAATATTCCTATCTGATTTTTAAAAATCTGTTCATTTGACCGCTCTGTCTGTGCTAACTCAAATAACTTTATTTGTCCTTTAGGGGCAATTTAAATATTGCATGAGGAAATTAAAAAGAAATCTCCCGTCACAACTCTCTCTCTCCCCAGTTCTTACCTCAAGTCACCTGCAGCCAAACCAATTCAACACAGAGTTCAGTAGGACAATATGCAAATGGTACCTGGGTTATAATGAAAAATGATGTTGAGGAGGTCCTGGTCGCCCCAGGTGATGTGGTTCTTGTACTTCTGGTAGAGTGGATTTAGAAGATCCTCCCACGACAAGCCACTGGGGATCATACTGTTCTGCATTATAAATAATAATATGTTCACTCACAGAAAGCTCAAGTCGAGACTTTCTCAAAATATACACAATCATCAAAGCAGACCCAATTTACATTTGCCCTCCCAATTGAAAACGACTGGCAGCACGAAGAGAGCTGCTAAATTGAGTTCTGAGGGCAGAGTTCTGTGCTGCCAGCGTGGTAATCAGAACACTTCAATCACAACCCACTCACAGCACTCAGCCAGTGACTCCAGCTCAAAGAAAAACCTAACCGTCTGCCACCGATCAGAGTCAACAGGAATGACAACATTTAAGTCTCATTCCTAAGAACATTGGCATTATATTGGCCTTCACATAACTGCATCTCCATTTTTATTCACCTCTCGTTTGTGTTTTTATCTGTCTTGAGTGTTATACAAAGGGTAACTATATTGTACATATTGGGAGTAAAGCGTAAACCATAAACCAATTTCATCACTTGTTCATCATTTCTTCATCATGACAGTCTGGTTCTTACTTTGAACAGTGTGCTGCGGATCCGTGTCAGGTTCATGAGCATCACTCCAGAGTTGACCCCTGTAACCCCGTAGAAAGGATGTCGTGCAAAGCGGCTGTACCATCCAATCTTTGGGACCTCATGCTCTGGGGCCATGGCGGCAAGTTGTGAACTGTTGAAAGCTTTAAAGAAACTCCAGACATCATCCATGGGCCGGAGGAATAGCACATCTGTGTCAACGTAGAGCAGAGAGTCCACATCCTTCAGAATGACCTATGAGAACAATGACGATACAAAAAAAATACTTTATCAGCAACCAACCAGACAAGAACAGCCCAGTAAATGGCATGTTAATATCATAATGGTACTATAAGAGAGTCTAAATGGATGTAATAGATTGGGGTATGCATTTCAGGCCAATAATACCATATAAATCTCTTGTAATCTTTTGGTGCCTCTCTGTTTTATATGATTTGCCATGTTTTACTAGTTGCACAGTAATTTGGCAGCTTTTTCCACCAAATGCCTTTGCTGTGACTTTACTGTAGAATTCTTCCAAACATAAAAAAGTCTAAAGCTAAAGTAATGAAGTACACGACTGCGAGACAGGAGACCGCAGATAAGAACCTGTGGAAGGACATCTTAAAGATTCTGGCTGCACTGCATCTGTGACTGAAAACACTGACTCAGCTACAAACAAAAAGATACGTTCAAGATGAGTTTTACTTTCAGTGCAGACTGCCGGATCATGCTGTCATAGATGGCAGATAAACTCCAGAGGGGAAGAAGATAAGAGGGGTTTTTAGACTTTGCAGCTACTAAAATAGTAAGACTGCTAGCAGCAGAGCATACGATAGTGGGTGTAAAGGGGCATCTATGCTAAAAATATGATAACAGGGGAAAGGTTGCATAGTCCTAAATAAAGCACAAAGAAAGACTTAATTCATAATGAACAAATCGTTTATTAAGGATGATAATCAAGAAGTTTTCAACGCACTAAAAATCTGGTACCAATCTGGTTAAATTTATGTATCTGCCCAAGGCCTTTAACCAACAATCACTTACTTCCTCCATCTCTCTCTGACTTTTTCTCAATTTAGTACAACAGTGGTATCAAACAAATCAAGGATTTATATACATCTGGTGTTTGGTGATAGTTTCGCTACTTTCTCCTCCAAATATAACCTACCTCGTACTCACTTGGTTCTTTATTTTCAGGTCTGTAATTTTGTTTGTAAGTGTTTTCCTCATTTCCCTTCTGTACCTCCTGCACAGTCCTGGGTAAAATTGCTCTTACACAATCCACATCAGAAAGGACTGATATCTAAGATGTACGACTTCACTCTGTCATTAAGTGACCATTTAAACATCGAAATTAAAAATGCACGGAAAAATTAGTGAGGATCTCTGGGATGACGCCATTGATCTACTACTACTACCTGCGCTTGTCTTTGTCTTATCCAGTTCAAAGTTGTACATACAGTAGGTACATCAAGACTCTGATGTACCAGAAAATGAAGACAAATGTGAGTGTGTAAGTGTAAGGGTCCGCCTTGTCATCTTAGTCACAAGTTTTTTCTTTGCCCTAATCTCCACAGTTATTGGTCTAGTTACTTCACCACTATGTTTGCTTTTCTTGGTGTAAACCTGCAGTTTTGCCATATTTGGGATCACTGACTCGTCACTTGCATTGACTTCCACACAGAGGGACATTGTAGAGTTTACGTCTCTAATTGCGAGACGCTTATTGTTATTACATTGGAAATCTCCCAGATGTCCTTCTTTCTCTCTATGGTTCAGAGATATGATGTGTTTTCTAAAACTCCAAAAAATTAAATACACATAAGAGGACGTACAGACAGATTTTTCCAGGTGTGGCAATGCTTTTTTTCTTATTTTTCACATTTGCAGGTGTTGTCGATATGTGCGATGTGTGATAAAAAAAAAAAAAAAAAAGACAGAATCATGCTTAGTAACTACTTAATTAACCCTAACACCTTAATTCATTAGTTGCTAATCCTGAATTATTGTTAATAAACTATTTGATGATCATGAATAAAGCTTTTGTTCTTGCTTTACTTGTTAATTCAGAAGTAGAAGAAGAAGTAATTATTAGAATGTAGTACCAAACTTTGTTGTTGAATCAGAAAACCAAGACATATTACAGACAATCTATCCATTATTCAAGATCTGGTTTCTTTGTCTGTGATAATCAAATATTAATCGTTCTTTCAGTATGTTCAAAGGCCAAACAAAAAGGCAAAAAATCCATATTTTATTTTAGTCTACTTTGATTTTCACTAGAACACTTACTTAATTTGCGTACACAAGGTAATATATTGATTTGACTGCAGCAAGAGAAAAGAAAATCAGCTATGGACCCCTTTGACATGCACTATGCTGATTACACGGTAAGTGAGTCGCTGATATTTCAATGAACAGCTTTGAGAGAGAAAAAATCAATACACAGGCACAGGATTTTCACTTGATAGAATTACCAGACTTGATCTCTGGAGATTTGTTCACTAAGCATTGCAGAGGAGGTGTGAAATCATCAATAATTAACTAAGTAATTATAAGCCGTCAGAGGAGTGTAACAACGGCATGAACAGAGAGGTAAATTGGATTGGGTTGGCTGACATGTTAATTAATGGCATTTTGAGAGGACACTTACAGGAAGGAAGAGTCTCTGTGCGGCACATGGCTTGAACAGCTTCTTCCACTCCTCCGCGTCGCCCACTGAGAAGGTGATGGGGTAGATGGTGAAGTGAAACTTAGCTGCAACGGAGCGGGGCCACTGCTTCAGCTGTAAATGCAATGGCACACAGATTAATACAGTCTGTGTCTTGTGTGGTCATTTTCAGCTTTCTCAAAAGAATGCACCACATGCTCTTGGTATCTGTGACTATATTTCCTGTTTTCATTTTATAGCAAGGGTTCTCAGAATAAGAAACTGCAACATATTTTCACTTAGTAACTCGCAGGGTTAAATTTCAGATGCTATTCACTTATGACTAGACACATCATCTCAACACAAATAAAAACACAACTGAGGCAAAGGCAGCCACTATGAACAATTCAACGTATGCAGAATGAACATAAATATCACTATTTTTCTTAGTTCAGTGGAATACAAGCGTAATAGAACTACTTTTCCACTACTTGCTCAAATTGCTCTAATTAAACATGAGTGCAATGAGCCACAGCGACATGTGGCTTTAAATATTCACAGATGCATGAAGCTGCAGCAGATGTTTTATTGAAACAAAATGTCTGGCAAAGATAATCTGACTAATACAAACATAGTTAAAACAATGAAGTCATGCAGTGTGGTGTCCAATACAGCTGTTCCTTAATGCAACCTCCTGTAGCACTAAAGCTTGTGTCACTTGACCTATTAGGCTCTATTGGTTTAACATTTGACCCTAAAAAGTGTGAAACTGTTGCGATAAGCGGTTAATTTGCAGACAAAAATAGGCAATGCAAATCACAGCTGAAGTCTTAACACAATCGCTCCCTGAAATGTATGCAGCATACTGAACACTATGTTCTAAAGCAGCTGGACTCTCTGGCTGCCACATGGGATCTTTCCACATATGGGAACGATTCACATGCAAGTCACTGCTTAAAGTAAGGTTTTATAGAAAGGCTTCTTGCATAGGGGCAGTAATAAGTGGATATTCTAACTGTTATTTGTAGGGCTGCAACAAATAATCAAGTAGCAGTCGACTATAAAAAATACATAATCATTATCTGGACTATACAGACTCTAAAACACATATGAAAAGACTAAAAGAGGAGCAGTGAGTCCAGGTAGAAGTCTTCAGGAAGCCCACACACACTGACCAATACCTGCTTTTTGATTCACACCATTGTTTTTTGAGCATTTCAACACTGGGCTCAAGTTATTCCTACAAGCACAGAGGGAAAAGTGAACGAACAACACAGCAGAACGTCCCCTTTACTTGTGGATATCCAAAATGGGTCTTCAAAAGATCTAAGAGGACAACAGAGAATCAGAACCTAGGAGAAAAAAGGTGTAACTATTCCCTATATGGCTGGTGTGTCGGAAAAGCTTCAGAGGATTTTCAGACAGCATGAAATCCCAATTTATTTCATTAAATTGAAGAAACAAACAGTCACTCCATATGAGAATGTACCAACACTGTCGTGAGAGCTCCTCGGGACCCCAATCTGTCGTACATCTCCATCTCAAAGTCACTAACCACAAAAGAAAAATGGTTTGAAGGGGGAGATAAAGAGGCATTTTTTTTAGGAAAGACTATCCATCTTTGAGCAGGAATAGGAGGCTCCGACATCATTTATCTCCTATGTATAAGTCCATCCTCAGACCTAAATCAAAGCAAGAAAAACAATACTGATAGCCAGTATGCTAATAGGTGGAAATGTCCTCTATTCAGAAGCCTCCAGTAACCATATTTCAACTTTTATTAGGTATGTATAAAGGTTTAAAGGTCTCAATGTGCAAGAGACATAATAATTTCGACAAATCAGAAAATGTATTGCTGCCTGGTCAACTACTGAAATAGTTGTTAGCTGGAGCCCAAGTTATTTGGTTAATGTATTTTAGAATTAAAATCTAATGTAATGTAACAAAAAATACAGAAAAGGTTTAGTCTGAGTAAAACAACTGAATGCTGTTTGCTGGAGCTGGTTGAATTTGATCATTTTTTTTGCATTTTAAATCTTGGATTGTCAAAATGGCTATGGTGACACTAGGATGCTAGTTACAGGAGCAGTGTAACTAATCAGAATGAGAGCAGGCACAGCAGCAGAGGTGACTTTGAAGTGGGGAGCGGTGCTGGGGCAAAGCAGGGTGTCTGAGTGATATATTACGCCCCAGCTTTGAGATAAAAGGGTTATGTGTCTGTACTACCGGGAGTCACAAGGGGAGTTAAAACTGCTCTGATCTTGTCATCAACTATAAAGCAAGGCAGAGTGTTTAACATGCACCGCACAAAATCTGGAATCACAGGACTGGAAAAGAACGCATCCGCCAGTTGGGAATACACCACAAGTCTGACAGGGAGAATCACTCATTGCAAAAGCTTTACCTACTGACACGATCTTACCCTCTCTTCAAACAGCGGGGCCAAGGGGTCTTCTGCAAATATGTGAAACGTGATCTTCTTCAGGCTGAACAGGAGGGCCGATTTAACCATGGCCAGGGTCTCGTCCAAACGGTTCCCACAGGCGACCACAGCCAGATGCATGCTCTCCCCAGCTCTGGCTCGTTTCGTCACAGGTCGGCCCACATTGCTCCGCTGTTTGCTGGAAATAAAGAAGATAAGGAGCGATGAAATACTACATGGTGTAACTCTAACCAGACTACAGAAGACGCAAACAGAAAATCAGTTTGCACAGGTTGGATTCATTCTGATTATGTTAGTTTTCACATTGGTCCATCACCTCTTCTTTGGACCAAATTTGGTGACCTGATGGCATTGCTGATTTTTGCAGAATCAATCAATGTATATGCTGTAGGGAGCATTTTTGTGTTGTCCACTTTTCAAATTTAGAAGCTTCACTTAATTTATAAGCTCCAAAATCCAACCTAACAACCTAAATGTTATAAATATTATTCTGCTCATTATTTGTATATTCAACATTTTAATGTGTGCGTGTCAAAAAAGTCAACTAGGTAATTTATAAGGATAATTCGTTATAAAACTACAATGGTTCACTCTATAGTCACAAACTCAACACCACAATGAAGCCTCAGCCTTTCTGAGGTCTTTCAAATGAGAAGAGACTGCTCCGGTTTAACCTGGATCTTTAAAAGAAACATCCTGCTTTATTGTGTACCCACCCTCAAAACTTTTCAGACGTCAACCAGGTAATGCACATATTTTGGTAAAATTACAGTTGATTTTAGATTTAATAAAGGGAATGGAACGAGCTTAATGACAGTAATAGGTCATGGTAATGTAGACATACTCTGAGCGCCATAATAAGCACAAGTTTAAGTGGACCAAATAATTCTTTATGTCACCTAGAGTGGGTCTATTTTCAAAATATTTAATTAGCAAAAAATACAACCTATTTTTTCACTTTTTATTGAAGTGAAATGTACCTCTAATTATACAATCACAACTATAAATCCTTTTGAGTATGAGGTTGAGTATGTGGTTACTGGTTAGCCACACAAAGTCGGTTTTAGAAAGTTCTCTTCTTTAAACGTCTCAAAGCCATGTTCCAGATCTGGGAGTCACTCATTGTCTAAAACCTTGTTTCCATCACTCACAGATTAGTTGAGATGTAATAAAGTGATTTTCAAAATGCCAGTAATCCTAAATAATCAGCCACATTTAGCAGCAAATGAAACATTTTCCATTACAAACAAATCAAATATGACCCACATTAAGCGGTTACTTTGTTTGTGAAGTTCACAGATGCCTGACTGGAGACTCAAGTTACACTGTTTACAACTTTGCATAATGGGATTGGAAGAAACATGCGAAAAGCTACAGTGCTCCTTTACTTTGAACAATTCACAAAAAGTGAAAATGTCTTTATAACATGCTTACATTTTAATTAAATCTAGCTTATGACACTTGTGTGACTCTGAAACAACTGTCTGAATGAGTCTGTTTCTGAAACATGTGTGGACCCTGTTGAAGTCTATTAGACAGAGCACCTGGCTGTG